>CM036621.1:12445000-13645000 GCA_020746105.1 Trogon surrucura | reverse complement strand
CCTGCCGCAGGTGACATCCTTAACACCTTACATCTCCTGATCCAGACAGACAAAGATGAAGAACAAGCTTACTGTACACATTCACAGTTACAGTTTCACAATGCTTATCAAGCCAATATAACCATACAGTCAGATGAATTATTCCACGTGTGTAGTCCAATAATCTTATTTTCTTGAAAAGTATATCCCCATGCTCTTAGAAGTCATAATCACATCTTCTAGGCTTGCTTGTCTACAATGAACAGATACCCAAATTCAAACAATAACTCACAAGTTTTAAAAGCTGACACTTGAGAAACTTGTGCTAATTTCATTACGTGCCTTTCACAGGTTTGGCTATAGCTGAAGGGACAAGATTTTAAAAGTAATTCCTGTGGTATCCCTAACCTAGGGTAGGGAGTGACAGTGTATGTTTAGAGTCCTGTTCTTGGAAAAACTAAAACACCATTTCCTTGCCAGAATAGTTTAGACAAGAATCCAAAACAAATGATGCTCTCTCCATCACAAATCTGTGACTTACGCTTTTTTTTAAAATATGTATCTACATCTTTATTTGACACATGTATATATATATGTAAAGAGCAAGATCATGCATGGAGCTCAGGGCTTCAGATTTCCTTCCTTAGTTACATGGATATTAAGAAATTTGGCTGCTAAGCATCAGAATATGGTTTTAAGCACTGCAATCCAAATTCAAAGGTGTCTCCTTAGAAGAGTCAAATTTCTGGACCCACTAATTAAATTCAAACCCTGACACTCTCCATTTATATCTCCACATACCATGTGGTTCAATACAACATGATGTGAAGTGTGCAAGGCAGAGAGGCCACATAAAAAGGAAACACAAAGGAACTGTAATTTGGAATTCAGACACTTCTTGCATTTTTTAAAAGCTCAATTCCTTTGGCTTCATAAACCATTATCCAAGACAGGGATATCACAGCTATGAATATAAGTTGCCATAATACCCAGGCAGTTCTGACAGCAGTCACACACACTAGTGACAATGAGGAGCCATCAGGCTTGGAAGGGAGGATGCCTGTCCACTAGCGCAGACAGTTTAAGAAGTTAAGACATTTTTTTCCCCTTCAGTCATAACGATTGCTTTAAAGTGGGGCAGATGAGCATTTTGACCTCTACTAGTTTTGCAAGTGATACAGTCAGTACCCAGGAGACAGACACTGCTGTCCACACTAGCCAGTGCGTTTCCACACACTATCCTTTGGACATCTCACTAAATCACTGGCCAGCAACCAACTGCATCACTTTGAGCCAAACAAGTGCTGGGCTTTCACACAGCACAGAAATTACCACTCTATTAAAAGAAGAGACAAATTAAAAAAACCCGAACAAACAAACGAAAAAACCCCAATAAAACAATGCATGCTCATCATTGTGGATAACCTGACTCAGAGCTCTGGAAGACGGATTTGAGTCCCAGATCAGGGTGCCCTGGTTCCCCCAAGCTCTGGCATGTCCAGCACACTCCAGAGCCAGCCAGTCATGAGAGCCCTGCGTGCAGAGCTGCCACAACGTGAGCCTTCTCTTGAAAGGCTCCAAATGCCATCGACTCCTCTGGATGAGGACACACAAGTCACGAGTGGGCTGGAAAACAGTCCTGGACAACAGTTCTGGATTAATACAAGAGGAGCACTGGAGCGGAGGAGGGGGAGCTGCATTAGACAGGCAGTTATTCAAAGCAGCTGCTAACCCGCTCCAACCACTCACATGTACACAATCTCCTGCATTTGCTCAGCCTCACTCAAAGCTACCAGGCATCCAAGAGTTAAAGTACACAAAAGACATCTAAACAAATACTTGCCAAAAATCTCATTTTCCAAGTGGAAGCTGGTTGTTCCACAGATAGCAGAATAAAGGATTTCATCTTGCTTTTATATTTCAGTCTCTGTCTCCCTGTCTCAAAATTCCCCAGTTAACACTTCTGCAAGATCTGAAACTGTGCATGGCCACATATTTATCTATGCACATTCTCTCCCCTCCCTACCAAGCTCTGGGCCACAGGCTATGCTATCAAATCAAGTTTTGTCTCAAGCAATTTTTAAACCTCATCCTATAAATCCTTTGAAAAGTCAGTTAGTAATGGAAATGCTGACAGAGACCTGAAGAGACAGCAAGGCAACTATATCAGTCTACTATACACCAGCTTCATTAGCTGCAGATCTTTTTCTCCTTCACCTTCATTTTCCATTAGTGTACTTTGGCTAATTAACACACAAAACCTATGAAACATTCTTACAGCAGAAGGCAACATTTGGCCCCCAGCCCAAATCAACATTGAGAAACTTCAACATCCTCAGCCAGACACAGTAACTGTACCCGATGGAGCTAACGTACAGCTACAAGTAGTGATGAGGAAATCGAAAGAGGAGGAACACATGCAAAAATCGGACCATTGGAAGAGGCAAAAGCAGCAAAACGTGTCTTACCACTTTCGTTTTTCTCTATGACATCCACCACCTCTCCAGCCTGGAGGCTGATCTCAGAGTTCTCCTGCTTCTCATAGTTGGACACCACCACATATTGCTCCAGGATCATGGGTTCAGAGCTAGCATCAGCACCTGGGGAAGGGAAAAAGCAAGCCGTAAGCCAGCTTCCAGCCATGGCTCCTTGAGAGCGACCTCCGTCCATCCGATTCACGACAGGCCAACTTGTCACCAGAGCCAAGCGAATCAGCAAACAACCTTGGCTCGCAGCATATCCCCAAATGGCTGGCCATATAGAAACAGCCTCCTCTGGCCCACAACCCAGCAGCACAGAGGGACATTGGAGAGAAGAAAAAGAAAAAAGGGGAGAAAAAAAAAATACGTAAAGGAGCCAAAAACAGTGAATTAGTTGCAAAGTTTCATGATGGATTCTGAAAATAAACCTCTTCCCAACATGGTTTCCACAATCCTTGCTCCCATTCAGAGAGAAAAATCCTACGCAGAAGCAGCATAAATCCACAGCTGAGCCATCCCCACAGTAAACCCAAAGGAAAAAACAGCTCTCCCCTTGCCGGCTCAGCTCCTTCTCCACTCTAAAGGCTTGAGCTGAAAGTCAAGAGGGGGCTGTAGATGCCAATCATATTCGTCTGCACTGCAGCCCTTAAATAGAAACACATGAGCAGGACTGGAAGAGAGGGAGGTGGGGTGGAGGGAGAAAGGGGAGGGCGGGGAAGAGTGTTTACTTGAAACAGAAGAAAAAAAAAAGTTATAGCGCCAGATCCTTGCTCAAACAGGGCCACCCCCCGCCTGCCCCCCGCCAGCTTCGCAGTTCCGCATTCCCCACGGCAGAGCAGCCCCGAGCAGGACAGGGGCACAGCCGCTCTAGCTTCCCCCTCTCCAGCGCCCTTCGGCGCCGTTTTGGAGCTCTTGAAGCCAACCTCTCCAGTTGTTTGGTTTCTCTTCGTACCAAGGGCTTTCGGCTGTCAGAACCACGTATGAACGAGAGCAGGCTCTCAGCAAACGGGGGAAAAGAGGTGCGAAATAACCATTTTTCTCCCTTCTGCCCCCCGCTCTTGGCGTCTCTTTTGGAGTTTGATTTCTGACCTTTCCACCCCCAAACCGAAATCAGTGCATTTCGGGGTGGAGCAGCGAGGCAGGCACACCGCTGTGCCAGATGTGGAAGGAGGGACACCTCCTCACGCTGCCGCTTTCCATGCAAGACACATCTTGGTTCTCCGGTGCCACACAAACAGTGCAGACAGGGACCTCTGCACTCCCAAGCCCAGGCACAGACCGACTGTGCTCTGCCTGGAGACTGCCTTGAAAAATCATGAAAAGCTTTAGGGTATCAGGGTTTCTTAATTTGCCCTCACTTAAGACACTCGTCAGTGTCAGATCACAGCGAAAAGCACCTACGATTTCTGCCCAAGAGGCAACATGCCCTAATGCAAAATTATTTCACAGGTTTCCTGAATTACGAAAAAGTGTACTAGGGCAGAGCAGTTTGGGCCAACAGCATTATTATACATTTTACATATTAAGAGGCAGTTCCTGTCTCTCTAGATGAAGACACAGATGGAAAGGGGAGCCAGAAGCAGATGTACAACTTGCTGCTGAAAGTCCTATTTCACGTGACAGTGGCAGAGCCAGGAGCAGACTCCAAGTCTCCTGAATCTCTGATGACAAATTGGCTACAAGAGATGGGAAGGAAGCAGCACGGTTTGAAACTGTCCACCAGACAAATCAGGGGACTGACAGCCAAGCTCAGGATGCTCAGTGCTGTATTTCCAGATGCAGCATGTTAACCGTGTTTGAGCTGAAGATGCAAAGTGATTCCACAGACAAATAATTAGCATCCCTGCCAAGAGAGAGGTAAAGAATGCATCGACCATTAAAACAGCATCCTGTGAAATGAAAATCCTAGAACAAAAAGCAATTAATTCAACTGTTTCCTGAAAGGAAACGCTATCACAATGCCTCCCTTTGGACTAGATTTAAGAAATCCAGAAAATTAGAAGACTTCCTTGCTCCCTAAATGTGCCGCTGACTCTCCTCAGGTTACAGAGGTTAATTTTCTTTAAAGAGGAGTCATCTCCTCTAGAAGTTTGTGTTTAAGAGATTTAGTTTTTCTATACAGAGTTGAACCACAGCCAGTAGCAGGAACAGAGGGAGAAGACTCTGAACTGACAACACTGAAATTTATAATAAAAATGTTCAGCATAGCTCTTCATTCCGAATAAGCATCATGTTTCTGTTCACAATGAATCAACTTGACTTGCATGTTCTGGTTTAAACCAGTGCTAAACGGGTTATCTAGAGTGTGATGAGATGCGTTCCCGTTTCACACTGCTTCCCTTCTCCAGTCCAGAATGGGGCAGCAGCATTATCACCTTCCTTCAATCTATTTAAGCAAGTTAACACCTACAACCCCTACTTGGTTTTAGTTTTCTTAAGATAAATACCAGTTCTCCAACCAGAAACAAAAGCCATCATGGCCTTATGTTTATACATGTGCACCAGCAGAGAATTCAGTGTGTGGAAAGGCAAAAGGAAGGACCAAAGAGCAGCAAAAGGAGAAGGGGACACAAAGGAATCTACTTGCTTAAAGACACCTTAAATGTCTTTTTTTTATATAGTCTCCTAGATGGTTTTCATAGGAGTAGAGTAAGGGGGGAAAAAAACACAACCAAAACCAAAACACAGCATTGGCTTGGTGGCGCGAGTGGTGCTTATGCTGAGAACAAGGAGGGGACCAGGCTGGAGCGCTGGCTGGCAAACGCACCGCCGGCAGCCTCCGAGGCCAAGCCAGGGACCATGTGCCAGAGGAGCACCCTCGCCAGGAAACGTGGAGAAGCAGCACTTCAAATCCACCTCCGCAACTCTGCCTCAAAAAAAACCAACATACGTGGATTTACAACAGTCCGACAAGCTAGGTTGTATCTGCACTCACACATCCAAAACTCAGCAGGACTTTACAATGCTGTCTACTCTATCCTGCCTCAAATAAGGTATTCACTGCACGAGGATTTCTTTGTCACCACCGTGACTGGTGCAACATACACAATTAAGAGGCTGTTTTAACAGATGCTTGTATAAGCATCACAGGGTTCTTATTAGGACAAAAAAAATACGGTGATAAATTCCTTGGTCTAGGAGGTAATGAAGGTCAAACTTGTTCACTTACAGCTACAACACATCATGCCTAGAGGGTATCCTTCTTTGGAGGAGTGGGGTCCCTGTGGCTCCTGGAATGATGCTCTTCCAGGATTACACACTGCACAGTGAGAAAGACTTCAGTGCACAGTAAAGGAGCAAAGAAAGTAGGAAGGAGAGGAGGAAAGACAGAGAAACAAGCTCCTCTGAGTAATCAAAAGTTTTTTTAACACTTTCTGGGTAGCCTGGTTTACGTTGTTACTATACTCCCTTCAGGCACAGTCAGTAGGGTAAAAATCTTTAACGCTTCCCCACAAGCATCTTTAGATGAATTATTTTGCAACGACTCTCAGGATGCCCACTACATTGCTGGTATGTTATGTCAGACTGCAGGTTTTCCCCCCACAAAGCAGATTCAAAAGAACAAGGCAGGCAACACCACAGAGAGTACAGCACCAATTACACTTGCTGCCATGGGCGCTTCCACATCCCTGCCAATTAGTTCGGGTCTAATTTGTAACACAGGACACAGCATCGCACTGAAGAGTAACAGCCTGCTCGGCTGCCAGAGAACAGGGGTGCAGAGTGGCACAAGTTCCCCAGCAAGCTCAAATGCACACCGCGAGGCTCCCCCGACATTACAGCCCCACTTTTTCAAAAGCTTCTTCAGCCCAGGCAGGAGAAACGGAGAGCAGAGCATAGGATAAGACTGATGTGCCAGGTAAAGCTTCTCCCTCCCCTCCCTCCAAAAAGCAGAATTAGTGTTTCGGCTTAGCTCCAACGCGCAAGCCCTCCCCAGAGCAGAGCACACGATAGATCGCTGGCTGAAATAAGAGTTTGCTTGCCTCTCCGTTTCTTTTTGCCTCGAATCCGTTTCCTGGTTAAAGTCTTGAGGATACCCCTCCTTCTCTCCATAGGGCTCCACTTTACAATCCTCCCGTTCCTCACCTCAGCAATTCCCCTCCCAGGGCTGGGCAGGAATGTCATCGGAGCTTGTCCATGCCCCTCACAGCTGGCACTGTTAAGTGACACAGTTGCACCCTGTCCCCACCACCAGGCAGCAAGGAGGGAGCATCATTTCCTCCCGCTGTACTCAGAGACAGGCAACTACTGTGAAAAGCCTCCTAAATAAGAGTCCAGAGCACCCGTTCCAAGCAACAGTCCTCCTCCTCCTGTGTTGCAACAGCTAAGACCTATGATGGTTTTGCAATAGCCAAAAATTAAAACCACAACTGGACTCCAAAAATAAAATCATCTGGATATGGAAATCTGAGACTCTTGATCCTTGCCAGGATACTCTGCTGTTATCAGGCTATAAACATGTCTGCTCTTTAATCCATAGAGCACACAGGCTTTTATATTGCTCTTTTATGATTATCAATCAAGTGTTTACATATTCAGACTAAATGAATTAGTACTGGGCTGGTCAGTGGAAGTTTTGCAGAAGAAGCCAAAACCACAGAAACGGTCAGCGAATGCCGTGAGGATGATTCACAGCTGAACGACCAACTGGCAGGTAGTCCAGCAATTCCAACCTGGGCACAACCGCTGAGGACACGTGCAGGGGCATATGGCAGAAAGCATCCTTGACTGTCACAGCTTTCCATATGATAAAGTCAGAGCTTCGTGCTTTTCTGTGCACAGGGAGGAGTAACTGGTAGCTTGGACTTGGAGCTGTGGTTTCTTGTTAAAGCCAACTCTTCAAGGGTAAGCCTTTACACATCTCTGGAAAACTCCTTTTGGGGAAGGAGGGGAAAAAAAAAGAAAAATACCTAGAATAGCAACAAGCCTACTTAAAGTCTTCAAATCAGTCTATCCTCTCATAACAATCATATGCCCAGGATTTTCCTCCTCTAAAAACTTTACCTCTTTTCTTTCTTATCAGAAAGACCACATCACTACGACAAAAATACCTCAAAACTGCAGTTTTAACATGTTTATTTGAGCCTTCCACCATTGATCTATGCCCAAGTATTTTAAGACAGAGAGCTTAGGTCTGCCTAAAAATTAGGTTAAGAGTCTATTGCACACAAGATAAAAACCAGACTTCACCATTTAAAGCACATGAGATTATGCAAGAGCTCACTGATCTCACAGGGGTCTCAGAAAAGCAGTTCCTAAAATAACCAGTTCCTAGAGTGAGCAGTGGGATGACACTGATGAAGCCTCCTACAAATCTCCTTGGGGACAATACGGATTCAGATCGAAACCACTTCTCTACTCATAGGTTCTCTCTTCTGTTCAGTGCTGGAGGGGGTTGTTTTATTTTGGAGTTTTGGTTGGTTGGTTTTTTTGTTCTTAATGTGCCCTAAACAAAGAATCAGGCCTTTGACTCATCTCCTGGATACTCCTACACTCCAGCCTGTCATTCTTCAGCCCCCTTCCTACTAACCAAAATTCAGGCTATTATTTGCATGTCAATTATTCTTGGGAGTAAAAGGCCAGTCACAGTTTGCGGCAATATGAAAGGGGATTAATTTCCATCCCTTCTGCTAGACAGGAATCTCCCCAATCTTAGCAGCATTTAACTTCAGAGACTAATAGCTCTTGGTGTAGCAGGCCTGAGCTACAAAGCTTTAGGGACAGAAACAGAAGTTTAGCACTATCCACAGTAACTAAGGAACTCAGTACAAGTCTGGTCTAGCCCCCAGGTCTTCACAATAAAACAGTACTGACAAAAATCCCTTTGCCTCATTACAGCTGAAGGTAAATATTTGGATAAGTCCATCAAATGGATTATTGATACACTATCTATTTTATAGCTCTTTCCTGAACTCAGCCACGTAGCTCTTTTACAAAGCAAAGTAATTCTGTTGCATTTACAAGAAGTTTCTCTGTAAATGAGCATCTATACACACACTTTGCCCAACTCCACAGCGCTCCTGTGCTCTACACGCTTTTCAGGTGCAACAGCTTCCTTGCAAAGTAGCTAAAACTGTCATCTTTCTTGTTATCTTTCTGGCTATACATGCAAAAGCCTGGTATAGGTAGTAACTCCACAAGCTGCATTAATTCCCTCCTGGCTCCCTGGATTGCTGCTATAAACAGCTGCAGTGAGTCCAAGCCAACAGCACACATTGCCACCAAGAAGGGAATACAACCAGCAATTGTAGCAGCAGAAAATTAACCTGATGCTTGGATTCATTTCCCAGCATAAGGCACGCATAGTATTTTCTAGCGCTTCTGAGAACCAAGATCTGCGTAAGCTTTCAAGAGTTTGGGACAAATGGCAGCTTTAAGGTAGACTGTGGCTTCCAGCACCAAAGTACGTGCCTGATGCACAGCTAAAATCAGCAGCAAAACACAGCCCCCATGGGGAGCATGTCAGGAGTGAGCCTGGCCCACAGTGAATGGCAGGCGCTCTCTCAAGCAAGTGCTCCAGTTCAGCTCTTCCTCCTTTACAGTCCTCATCAGCATTTCCAACAAAATCCTGACACAGAGAAATTCAGTGCTGACCTTTGCCAAGCAGAGTTTGTTAGCCTCAGGATTTTTTTTTTATTTTTATTTTTGATCTCCTAGGTTTTAAGGCAGAGCCAAGAAAAATTAGAGCAGGAGGGTAAGAAGGAAAAAAAATTTGAGTCCTCTTTCCACTCCATGGAAAGTTGGCTCTCTGAACAGCAGTTTCAACCAACTAGGTTACAGGTAGCAACAGTTACAAATACTCAAAGTATTTTGCACACAAAGCTGTTCAACTGCTTGGAGAATTTCACACAGCTGCTAGACAGAGTCTTCCACCAAGCTGAAGTCACCTATATACTCTGCCAGTTGCCCTAGTCCTGCTCAGTGGTGCAGCACATTGACATTACTCTGCATGGCACAATGTGGACTAGCCAAGGAATTTAACAGCAGTTGGGGTGACCCAAACTGGTGCCTCACCACAGCATCTCTCAGGATCTGGCTGCATGGTACCTTTCTTTTTCCAAAGTAAGATATTAAACCACTTGCAATCCTTGGTTAGAGTCTGCACTGAGTGGAGCAGGTTTGTGCCCTGAGCTGGAGCTCAGACAGCATGAAACTGGCTTCTGTTCTAGCCTCCAATCCCCAGCCTAAGACACAGATCCGTACTATGTGGCTAAAGTTCATACTTAAATTCAAGTCAGCTCTGTCAGCCTGCCACATCAGGATACAATCCACAGCAGGTCTGAACTGAAGAGTATGGGAAACTGGGGATTCATCTGGATGAGAAGTAAACTGAAAGGCTACGTGAACTGGAACAACGTGGGGAGCTAAGAACCTGCCAGAAGAAGTCTGAGCAGGACTACATAGGAACATTCACCTTCGAGTACCATGCAATGCAATTAATCACTAACATTTGCTCTATCATCATGCAAAAATTTTTTTGAAGCCAAACTAGCAACACCCATTCAGCTAAAGCAGTCAGCAGAAGAGATGTGTCTCTATTAAAGATTTAACTTCCTTGCCCTTCAAGAAGGATTAAAGCCTTGGCATTCAATTTGTCATTTTACATACAGAAATATTAAACAGTCTCAACAGATGTAGAGAGTCAGAGAAATCCAACCTCACCCTCCAGCCAGGTAATGTGAGGGCTTCTTGTCATTCTTTCCAATTGACACCACCTCTTCACTGTCCTCCTCAACATGTTTAACTCCTGCTGACTCTCCTTCTGTTTGTCTCTCTGAACTCCTTGGTGACCTATCAACCACCAGGCTCCCATGACTGAATGTTTCAGGTATTTCTGCACTTTTATACCCAACTACCACTTTGAAATTAGAAATCTGCTAAGATCAGACAGAATCCCCCCAGGGATATATCCAACTTCCGTCAAAGATAACATTTCTGAAACCACAGTGGTCTTGCTTACTAAAATCCTCAGACAAGCAAGAACTACTCCATTGAGGATGGTGGGATTTTGTTCAAATACTTTGAACAGGGCATGAGCTTAACCTCCTGGGTGATCAGACCAGCATCCTGTACAGACACAGGGCCTACGGGTTATCAACATTTTTCCCAAGTCTGAAGGAAAATACCTCTTCCTTGGTATTCCATGCAATGTGACAAATGTTTGCAGAAGAAATCTACTGGTTACTTTGGAGAAGTCCCGTTTCCTTATTCTATAAAGCTTAGTCTTTGCCTTATATTGGACTACTTCTCCCCAGACCCCGACATCTCACCTAGAAGCTGTCTCCCTGCTCCCTCCTCCTTCACCACTCATTGTGACAAGGAGTCCAATGCTCCCATGAAAACTTTGCATCTTCCTCAGAGTCCCGAGTTTTCCATATGAAACCGTTTCTACTTGGCGTGGAAAAGCAAAATAGCGTTTCAGAAGAACAAGAAGCACATAGTCATGCTTCTCTCCTTTATCTCAATCCATAAGATTTCTCACTTCTGCTCCTGTTCTCTCCTCCATCCCACATGGGATAGTGAGAGAGCAGCTGTTCAGGTACTTAGCAGTGGCCAGAGTCAAGCCACAAGAGTAGAAGCTGCTTTGGATTGTGGCTTTGAGTTGGGTAAGGAAGATACAACATAGCAAACGACTATCCACTACTAGAAGCAACACCAAGGTGAGGTAGCAATCAGAAAAGCGAAGCTCTTTCTTACCAAAAGTCATGCATCATGAAAAACCCAATACACAGGTAGGCAATAGAACCTGGATATTCACTGTCAGAGACTTTCATTCAGGACAAGTCCAAAACCATACACAGTTTCACTAGACTTCTCTTTTTAATAGCATGCAGTACACCAAGACACAAAAATTTACCTGGAGCGACACTCTTTTTTGGAGTCTCAGACAAACTGGACATCCAAACTTGAAATCCAAGAGGGCAGCCATGAAAAGAGAAAGTAATTAGAGAAACAAGAAGACAGTCATATCAGAAAGTTTGGAAGTAGTCAAGACAGTTTTGAAAGAAATGTTAAGTTTTAATTAAGAGTGGTGTTGGCATGATGGGGACTCAGTTAAACGGCAAGTTGTAAGAATTGCCCAGTTAATTTTTTTTGTTTTAAGGGACTTGCAGAATTTATGAAGCTGACCTGTAGTGATCTGATTTTGAGATCTTGGAATAATATGTGCTCTGACCTTAAGCCCAAGAGGACAGGGAATGCATACCAAGAGACAGCTTGACTTACCAAGCTTCAGACCTGCAAAAGTATTCAGCTTTGCAGCTGTTAATAATCCCCAAAAGACCAGCAGGCAACTCACAGAGATGGAGCTTAACAAACACATGCACGTTTCTACAAACATTTTTGCTTTGTTGCTCTGTAACAGTATAAAGGAAAACAACAGAAAAATAATACTCCGTGGAAAATTAAAAAAAAAGGAGTACAAAAGGCGCATCCCAAGTGTAACTAGAAATACCATTGCTAAGCCAATGAATATGAGGCAGAAACCTGGTCAAGGAGAAAGTTAATGGAGCTGCTTCCAACAAGGTCAAAAGATTTCCCTTCCCCTCCATGAAATAAGGTGTAAATACTTGGCTTGAGATTCTGTGAATAATCTTCAAATGTTAAGTGGTGGTGTTTTCTGTTTGAATACACTGGAAAAGCCTCCATTTCAAAATAAAAACCAGCAAACATTCCTCTTCTGTGTGATGAGGGAGATAAGGACAGCTGTTACTCTCTCACTATTCAGGAGAAGAAATGAGAAGTATTTATGACAGGCTAAGAACATTCTATTTATGACAGGTTAAAAACAATTCAAAAATGTAATTTTTAAAAATCATTTGCAATAGGGAACCCAGTTCTGGAACCACCAGTTAACAAGCAGAAAAGATCATTCTTCAGTTACTTGGAGAGAGGGGCAAGCTATATTGGTGGCCTTGTCTATTTGACTTGTCATTGTCTTTTGACCTGCAGTATATCATTAGGACAGCCAAAAAATCAGTAATAGATTCTTAGTATGTAGATAACTGACAAACTGCTAGCATAATACAAAGCATAAGAAACAGCTTTCAAACCTTCCCACTGGAAACCAGAGGTCCAAGAAACACATTGCTGCATTTCCTCAGCACTAAGGGAATGGCGAGGTTTTGAAATCCTTCCTTTAAATCAAGCATACAATTTTCAAAAAAACTGGAATTCAGCTGGATCTGGTGTTTTGCTTACTCTTCAGTAAGTTCTCAATAGTGGCAGTCTGGAGAAAAACCTAAAGTCTTCCAACCGTCTAACTCCCAAACCCATGCACTGCACTGCCACAATACAGTACAAAACACACCGTGGTAAATTACAATAATTTACTTTGGATTACCATTTAAGAAAAAAAGAAAAAAGGCTCTGCATTGGTAGAGTACAACAGGAAATCATCTGGCAGAATAACTTGTGCTCTAGCTCATGGAGGGAATATATAGCATGTTTCTATTACAGACTTGGGGCACGCACGGAAAAGGGTGTGAAGGAGTTGTTGTCAGCAACTTGTCTGTTAGCTTTTGAATAGACTTCCACTGCCTTCAGGAACAGGATTATGAACTTCAGTCAGCTGTCAGATCTTTTTCCAGACAGAAGAACCTGAATATGGCAGTGATAAATAAAGCAGAAGATCTATTGCAGGAACAACTGGCAAGATTTCAGTTTGCCCCAATCCAAGCTGGCAGCAAAGGCTGAAACAGCCAACACATAAATAAAGAGGGAATAAGCTGAGCTTAATACAAGCTTAGGACTACCTTGGATCTGTCTGCCCAAAAAGAGAGTTTAAACCTTGCTCTGCAATACCTGTATCTACGAACACCCTGTGTGAGATCTTAAGGAACCAACCTAACCATAGAAACCATTTCTGTTGGCCACTATAATTTTATTTTTTAGATTTCTTTTTAAACAAAGTATTTTTCCTCCTTGTCAAAACCACTGGTCTAAGAGAGAATAAGAGGGCAATCTAAGTATTAACCAGTAAACAGTCCCACAGGTCCCCAATATGAGCTCCCAGGCCCAAGCAGCAGCATAAAAGCAGCAGCAGCACCTCTCAGCTGCCCCAGCCTGACAGCAGCTAGATGTGGATGAGGTTGCTTCTGAAGCAGAAGACAGCTAGCATATTTCAGCTGCTCTTGCACATCTGCTTAGCATTAAACTTCCTTCTTGGGGATTTTTTTTTTTTGATTCCAAGACATTTAAGCTCTAATTGCTACCAGATTCTATGAGTTCCCCCTACAAATAATAAAAATATATAGTGATGGATTCCACTTCACAGAGAGCTCAAACGAAGAGCTGTGGAGGGAGCCAGGGTACGGGGAGCAGGTCAAAGGCCCTAGAAGCACGCTGTGCCCGAGCCAACAAAACACAGGCTTTGAACGGTCCCGGGTTTCCCCTTCAGGACAGAGTTTTACTGGAATTCTGCATGGGGCTTGGAGCCCGTTTCCAATGGGATTGGTAACAGTAAACGAACAAACCCTCACTTCCTGCCTCTCCTCTCCCCCGTTGCCACATGGCCAAGCATCGTCCGGTCTCAGATGACTTGGAGGTGAGGGGGAAATCTCAGTATTTGGAAGGGAAATTAAAGTTGCCTGCTCAAAGCAAGCCACTCCTAAGGCAATGGCATCCCGATTCTGCTCCTAACACCAACTCCCACAGCCCTTGCTGCCGGCTTCAACTGGAGCCAGAACAAACCCCTCCGACTGGAATTATTTTGAAAAGCTCAAAAAACCCACGGGTCCATAAATTACAGCTAAGCCACGGGGCTGAGACAGTTGTGAAGAGCACAGAGGAGGCTCCCCGGAGCCGCAGTACACAGAAATAGCAGCGGAGCAGGCGTGTTGCTGGAAGCGGCTGCTGAGCCCCAGCTCACCCCAGCTGCCACTGCAGAGGTGGGTACCCCCACGTGGGTCAGCTGGGCTCCTCAGGTGGGGAAGGAAGGGAAGGAGCTGGGGGAGACAAAGGCTTTAAAGACACAATTAAGCTGGTTGCCGTGGTGAACAAAACACGGAATAGATGATTTTAGATTTCCCCCTAAGCTTTTCTGCTGCCATTGAGACTGGTTTGTTTTCTGCTCCTCCCACCACCGGCAAGAGAACAGGCGCCAGACTGCTGGGGAGACCAACGCTTGCAGTACAGCCCCACTTATCTCATTTTAGCAGCAGACTATTTGTCTTGTGTGCAGTTAGAGCAGAGCAAGCTTCAAGGAAAACCTATAAAAGCTAGAGTCAGTCTAGAGTCAAATGCACAAGCTCAATGATACCAGAATCTAGGAGATGCCACATTGACCATTCACATCAGTACTGCACTTCCAGTTGGGTCCTGGTCCAGCAGGTGCAAAGAAATTCCTCTTCCACAAGCATTTTAGCAGTATGCCTGGTCTGCTAAACGCAGGTCTCTTTCTGTCAGTAACACTGCTTAAAATATTCAGTTCAATGTTAAGTCTGGCATCCATTATTTAATACTGCTGCAAAGGCCAGAGTGAACACCCTCCTAAAGATTCCTAGGTTGCATATCACTGGGGCTATCAGGGACGTCTATAACAAACTTCTGTTTGGGCTTTTTTTTTTTTTTTTAATAGTGTCTGTATAGCTGTTGGTATAGCTACATATTTCCCAACATTATTCCTGCAGTAATTCTGGGGAATTGTATCATACTGATCATGAGTCTCGGTGCGGTTGCAGTTATGGCTGTGTAACCCTGGCCCCAAATGATTTCTGTGCATAGCTGAGAAGTCAACATAGGCCAAAGACAAGTCTCAACACGTGATCTGGATGCGGCTACCTTGCTTCGGAGAGTAAAAAAAAGTTTAAATGATAATGCCTTCCATAGAAGGTAACAGTCCTATGTCCATTTAATTAATAAAACTGTTTTGTTCTCAGGAAGCCCTACCTTAAACATTACCTGTGAATACTTCAATCTCCCTGCAACTGTCAAGGTGCACCTTAAAATACTGAGAAAAAGGTAATAAGAAGAGGTGGCCATGTTGATGAGATGCTAATATCTGAAAGACTGCCCCTTTCCAACAGTGATCAATTCTGCAGGTCATTAGTCCTCTCCATGATGAGGTACTACTGGCTCAGTTATTCAAGGACCACAGTGGTGAGTGCAGCTGAGCATTTTGCAGATTCATTTCCCTGACATACACCCTTCCTGTCTTAATTGGAATACTGAGAAGAGACTAAGCAATACAATCTTAAACTGCAACTATACTGGCTTCCTGTGAAGTCAACGATCAGTGTTCCACTCCAGAGAACTTCACTGGTGGTCCAGTAACTGGCAGTGATTCCTCAGACTGGAGCTGAGGGAAGTAAATGCTTCTTCTACTCATCACTGTACAAACAAAAGGCATTAAGAGAAGAATGGAGGTGTTCTCACCCCAGCAGTGGTATTTGATAAGTCAGCAAGAAGTGGTCTGACCAGACTGTTCCCTAGAAGTGTCTGTTTCTTAGAAGTGGCCTAGAGCCTTGTTCACTGTAATGTTATCTCACATAGCAGAATTGAAAACAGAAATTGAGCATTTATTTCAATATGGTTTTTGGAGGTTGATGCCAATGAGTTAATATAAATGAAATGCGATGTTGTTGTCCTGGCTGCTCAGGTGGAACACCTTACTGCCCAGAGCAGGTAAGGAACCGCAGGGCACCAGGCTCAAATCTACTTAATTCCTGCTTCGGCTCCTCCAGAGCTTCTTGCTGGGGTTTTGCCTCCACTTCTTCCCTCACTTCTTCAGATAAACTGAGGAATAACCTTCTCCTCCTCCTGACAAGGTGAGGCTGGCCATCCATTCAACCAGGAGCAGGAAACTCAGTGAGGAACCCCAGAGCTGTGGGGCTCGTTTCTGCAGACAGAGCAAAGACAGGATAGTATCCTCCCATATCCCCATGCAGCATCTCCAAATCCTTCATCCCCCAGACCCATCGACCATGCCTTGTCAGCCCATCCGCATATTTCTCTCCTCTATAGCCCCTTTCTCTTCAGCTGAGGCTTGACACTTTAGTTAAATGGGAAGGCAATAAGATGTAATAAATAGCAATAGGCTAGGGGAGGGAGAGAAATACTTGACGTTGCTAACCTCTCCCAGGAATAGAAGTACTTTTATCAGAAAATTACTCTGATACAAAGTCTATATGCAGCTCTACAACATGCCTGTAAAACAGCTTGGAAAGAGGAAAAATGCAGATGGAGCCTTAATCTGAATTGGAACAATTTTCACACGTTTCTGGCTCACACAATTAACTCATTCAATTAGACAGAGAACAACATATAGCCAGAGAAATGGGAGGATGGCACAGAAAGGTTGCAAATGTTTTGGTCTCTTTCAAGCCCTACTGCACAAGGCACCCTGTTGAACTGCGCCATTGATACTTCTCTCTCCAGGCGCCAGAGGGACTTAAACAAAATCAACATTTGTGCCCAGTGTCTGACCCAGGGTGGGTCTGGTCAGCCATTACACTCCCTAGGTACCACAATGACAGATTTATTTGCTACTGGAATTGCTGGGCAAACAGCAGCCATCTCTGTCCCTCACCACTGCAGCCTAAGTAAGCTTTCCTTGCTCTTACATCTGTGGGATGATGATACATCATGTTTAAATCAAGTGTTTTAAAACAGTCCTTGAAGGAATATAGGGATATATTCAGATTTTTCCCATTGGGAGACTGAGTTTTCAGGTAAACCTCTCATTCCTGCAGCAGTATCTCCTCCTCTATACACTTGAAGCAGAACATCACCTCCACTCCCCATGCCATCCGTTCAAGAGGTAGTATCTTAAAAGAGCTACATCTTGAAAAAAAATATTTGACTAGTAGACTATCAAACATGTAAATCCAGCTAAAGTGCATGAGTAAGAGGATTGGTAGCAGGCATCAAATACGGCCTTTAATTTTAGTCCTATTCACCGAGTTAAGCCCCATCATGGAGAGCCTGTGCAGCACTTGTACTCAGGAAGAGGCGCCGCATTTGTGCAGGAGCTCAGGGCAGATGTGCTGAGCCACAGTGACGAGCCCAGTGAGCATCTTCCTCTCCCTAGCAGAAGCAGCTGCTCTGGGAGCTGCTGGGGCTCCTCGCCTCCCCGGCACCACGCTGCAGACCAATCTCAGATCACTTCCACTTGCCACGTAAGCAGAGCTGCCTGGCGTACGCTAGACCCACACACACTGCTTGGAAAATGTTCGCATCTGGCTTTCACGTGACTCGAGCGTGCCTCAGAAATTCATCATCTGGAAACTCGCTCCTGCAGGGGAGAAATCCACAACCAGGAGAGTTCTTTCCCGAGTCAGAATAGAGCAGCGGGGAGAGAGGATCGTGCGCTTGACAAACTGCACACTGACACGCTCATCAGCTGCATTTCCACAGCCTCACACCATCCTTGACCCTTTCTAGAAGGATGAATGTAAAGAAAACTTAGTACTGATTTTCTACTCTGTTTACTTCTGCAAAAGCCCATCTTAATCCTATTTGCAGACCCAGAAGTATCCAGGATTGTTTAGTTTTTGTTCTGGCAGCCACAGCTCATATTAACTCTTTCCACATGGCAAGCAAGGACTGCTTCCCACATGATCACTGTGGTACAGCCTCTGCACATACAGTTTTGTAGCAGTTCCCAGTTTTCCTGGGAAGTGCCTAAAATATCTGAGCATTAATCCACATCTACAGCTGTACAAACTGAGAGCACCACCCCTCTGAGGACAAAAAAAATAGTCCCCAACACTGCCAAGGAGAAGGGCAGAGAAGCCCCAGCTGTTGTACTTGGAAAGTCACAGGTACGTACACACACCAGGATTCATGCATAGCTTGAACAAAAAACCAAAACCCCAAAAACAACAACAACAACAATAATAAAAACCAACCAAACAACAACAAAAAAAATCAAAATCAAGAAGCACAAGTCAAATTCCAACTGCAAAGAAATCACACTGCCAAGCACAGAAAAAGTACAACGGCATCACCATGCCCAGGCAGCCTGTTTTAACTGGCAGCAGACCGAGCTGGCCAGTTGATGCATATGTTATAACTCCTGCTGAACACCTTGAAAGTAACGCTTCCAGCCATCTCTGGTTAGATGAACCACTCCATCCAGAGTCAAATGGTGAAGATTTTGCCTGTCACACAGCCCAGACACAAGACAGCCAGAATGTGACAGGTACAAAACCTTGCACAAAGCTGGAGGTACTTAAGGGAACACTACCTTAAGGGCAAGTGCTTTCAATAGCCTAAGAACACACAGTTTGCTCTCCAAGCTTCCTTCTCACACAAGAGATTCAAGCTTCAGTGCTCACCAGCCTGCGACTAAATTATCTAGAACACCCAGGTAGGAGGTATGCTCCTCTCAGCCAGACAGAATCATCTGTGCCACGTACAGATTTCTGCAACGGCTGAGCACCATCACCCCCCACTCCAGCTCCCAAATGCATTTCTCATCCGCCTTCACTAATGTGCCAAAAATCAAAACCCGATACCACACAGTTCTCTCTGTGCAAGATAGGAAAAACCCCACGCACACAGTGTTAATACCATCTGCTACTGACAGACCAAGGAGGAAGGCAGAACAGGAGCAGATGGAGAATAGAGGACTCCTTAAAACCACAAAAAATGCCACTACATCCTGTAAGGTATCGAGTGCTTTCTTGGCGCTCAGCCGAAGGCTCTCTGAGGCATTCGCATGGGTGCATGTTGTTCTGCTATAGCTGTGCTCAAGCCACACCTCATACTTGCAGTCCTTCCCTGCCCGCCCAGCCTCTGCCCTTTCTCCCCGGTACAGGACTGTGTGCAGCATCCACACTGAACTGGGAACGGCAAAGAGCACGAACACATTCCTTTCTCTAATCCCGTACCCTGTCCCCACACATCAGTTTAAAGGCCAAGGAGCAAAACAGAAAACCCACACAACGCACAAACAACTCTTCCTCTCTTATCCCGTCTTCCTCCCACTCCAGCATATGGGCCACCCAGAAGAAGACAGCAATCCTATACATCTAACGGGCCACATGTCTTGTCAGCAAAAAATGGAAACAGTGCAGAATGAAGTCTCCTATCTGCTCTTCTCTTCAGTAGCCTCAGGCAGATGTCCAAAGCATTTCAGTTTAACCAGTGACTTTAAAAATATGGTGTACAAGGAGAAGTGTGAGATCAGTTTCCTCCTGCCAGAATACCACAGGCTGAATTTGGAGAGCGGGATTGGAGTGGACAGATTCACATCTTGACTGAAGATGCAGAATTGGGTCACACACACAGATGCTGCAGGGAGATGAAGTCTGCCTGACTGAGTCAAAGCTTTTCCTCCAAATCCCGCTCTGTGCCAGCACACCTGAGCGCAGAGCAATAGCCCTCCTTTGAAAAAAAAAAAAACCAAACCGCAGAGTGGATGTTCCTCAATTGTATGAAGAGCTTGTTAAAAAAAATAAAACCCCAGGCAAACCCAATACAATAAATAACAAAAGGCGCCTTACAGGCTTGTCAGAAAAACTCAGGAAAGGAGCTGTTTTGGGGATTACTGCGTCAGCAAAAGCTAATAAACTGAACAGAAGTTAGAATTTAGCAAATTCATTAGCTGAGGAAGAATAATTCTCCATCATGAGAAGAAGCTCCGTAATCAGGGACTGAACTGAGGATGCACATTGAGCTCATCAGCTACTAACTCCTTCCAGAACCAGACCCAAGATGTACATCCCCAGTAATTATATGCTAGGGTTTGTTTGGTCCTTAGTTGCTATGCTTCTGCCTACTCTATTCTTCTTTTACCACTAAATCCTTTATCCTCCTGTTTAAAAAAAAAAAAAAAAAAAAAAGGCAGCTATGTGAGAACCAAAATGTTCTGCCAGAATCTGCTGTTTTTAAATTCCATGCAGTAATTAGTACATACAGCCAAGAAGGTTAATCCTATGATGGGTGAACAGATCCTCATTTCTGATCAAGAGTAATCCTGTCAGTACATGCTTGTGAAGTCACAAAATAGTGGCTGGCAAACTACCTCATCCAGCCATCCTCATCAACAGCCCAAATGGCACCAAGGAGCCAGTTTCTGCACCAGCTGTAGAAAACAATGCAAGAAACACCACACGCACATGTGATTTATCAGGACACAAATAAGAGCACATGTCTTAGTCTGCAGGGATCATGTCGTACCACAGATTTCTTACAAGGATTAAGACACCAAACCCAAGCTACATGGTTTAAGATGTTCCTGGGACCTTGCCATTGGCTTGAACAAACTTAGATCCCCATTCACCACCTTAAAAAATAAAAAAATTTAACCTTCCAAGCTGAAGCTTTCCTTTTGCATAGAGTACAGGGAGACAGACTTCAGAGACAAACATCCTGAGAACAGAATGACTCAAATTAACAGTTGGGTTAAAAAAAACACTTTCTAGTTTTGCTGCTATCACTTGGGCTCAGATTCACTAGGTAATAACCAACTGCTTGCTTCATTATTCACATACTGAATGTGGGTAGTCCCAAGACATCTGCTGCAGTCACTACCCTGACAGAAGATGCACTGCTTCATGCTGGGATTCACCATATTAGTAAACTGGACTTTCAAACATCTTTAGTAACACACTTCAAAATTTGGCCCCTTTGAGAACCATTTGAAAGGTTCAGGCTTGCTCTGTCCGAGAGAGGAAAATTGAGAAAGATTTAATAGCCAACCGAGTAAGTTAAGGCATGCCCACAGCACACTTGCAGTTGCATTGACAGCCTTTCTAATATTGAAAGGACATCCACCGCTCCACATGACATCCCATCAATTCTGCAACAACCTTAAGGCAAAGGAAAGGTAGCACCATGCCACCATGCAGCCATCTCCCAAAAATATCATAATATGTCTGCCACAGCTGGAGGCTCTATGTTACCTCCTCTCCCTGCACTCACTTGTATCTAAATGTCTGCTATGGAGCTATGAAGCTGTCAGGGAACTCCAAACTCAGTTGCACCAACAAAGTTTTGTTTCTACGGTCAGCACCTCAGTCCTGCAACAGGTAGAGACAGCTCCAGCCATGCAGCCTTGCTGGTCCAACTAATGGCTCACATATTTGTGACGCTGTTGAATGATTAAGCACAGAAGGGCTAGCACACACCATTCATTTTCTTTATATTGCCTCAAAGGAGACAGTTCAAACTGAAGTTAAGAAAATAAAGCTCATTTATAAAAATAAAAGTGAGACATGGCATGGAGCTGTAAGTGCAGGCTAGACACATGCAGTGTGACAGGACCAGTAAGGTTAAACTCTGAAGTGATGAGCATAGCTCAGATGTAAAGAGAGGAAAAAGCCAAAAGTTAAGCCATTTTCCTTTGTAACTACAAAGGAAGCAGAAAAAGCTATCTCTGATAACTCAGAGAAAGAGCAATTAAGGCATCTCCCTGAAGCTGACAGAGTACACATCCTTTGCATGCAAGAGTGAGGAAGAGGGTTTCCTAGCAATGAAGAATTAGGCTACAGAAACAACTCTTGCTGTCAGCTCCACCCATAAGCCCAAGGCAGCAATTCCACTAAGTGATCAGCCATGAGGGCCCTCGGTGTTGTTACAATGATCCTCACTTGTTCCTCACTTGGAGGCCTTGCTTCCGTCATGGTTGCAACTCTCTCAACTCCACTTAATTTCCCTGTCGAGGGAAAAGACAGCATTACAGATGTTTCTAAAAAAATTTGAGAAGTAGCTTCCAATGGACTCTGAAGTTTTTATTTACTTGCCAGCAGATACATCCTTCCTAGCTTTAGATTACAGGAGGGAGAGGAAGCAGAGATTATTGTCTGGGTGCTGCCATATTCTGCTAGTCCAAAAATTGGATGTGGGAACCAGGTTGAAGGATAGTTCTCTCTGCTGAGGAAGCCAAGCCTCATCAGCATCCTCACTGAGGCAATGCTGGCTTGGACCAAACCGTTAAGTTAATATTCTAAGTGCTCAATTACAGGGGCTATTTAAACAGATTTCATCTGGCAGACTAAGGTGAAGTACAGCCAGCTTGATGCAGGCAGGATCTGATCACTAGAGAAAGGAGACACTGCAGTACTGATGGAACCATGAACTTGTGGTTTTTTCAAGTGTAGTTCCCCCTCACTTGGAGGAGAATCCTACTGCATAGTGACAAGGTGCCAGAGAAAGGCACTGAGCAGCAGCTTGAAGCCAGCTGTGCCCCAGCAGCAAGCAGGGAAGTCTGAGCAGTTGGAGTCAGCAAGCAGTGGGATTTTTTTGTTATGATTTCAGAAGGGGATGGCCAGCAGTGCTCCTGCTGGTGCACAATGAAAGCAGCAGGCGCAAGACTTTGACCACCTACAAGGCAGGTGGCAGAGATCCATGCCTTAGCTTCAAAAGCAGAGGTGAAGCAGCATCTCTTCTGCCAGGTCTGACCCCCACCATTAGGAAGAAGAGTTCTCTTAGTAATTGAGGAGCACTGAAACTCAGGGTAGAAAAGCTACGGAGTCCACATCAACTTGCTGCTGCCACCCAACACCAGGTCCCAGATACTTGCTTCAGCTTCACAACTGGGGATCTGACAACTTTGGCATGAAACCAGCCAAGATTCTCAGCAAGGGCAAAGGGCAAGATCTTTTTACTCCAGAAGTCTGAAACTTGCTCTAGCCAGCAAAGCATGTGTTTGTGGGTTGGGGGGGGAATCTTTGGGGAGAAACATAGTCCAACTGGTTTTACAAGTTACATTGGGATTAGCAGATGTCTCAAGGGTTAATTAGTTCACCATGTACAGATGGTAGCTGGTAGGTTTGCAGAGTGGATTAACCTAATTTGTGGTTTGTAATGTACCATGCAAATATCCATTACAAGACTTGCAGCAATTTTGCCCTTATTTTGATTTGAGACGAGAAAACCACACAATGGATGCTTGCATAGAAGTAATGCCTATTTTGAGTGACAAATGAGTCGCTATTCACTTGGTTAATGTGATCGACAAATTGGACTCTGAAAAGTAATTCCTTCTTTTTTTGCCACAGAGGGTCTTGGAAGAGACCTAGATGAGGCCATTTGTTGTGAGTGTACAGAATATGCACACAGTAACCGCTCCTTACAGTTGTGCTGAGGTCTCTTTGGCACTGACAGATGGTCACAGAGCAACAATTCAATTGCCTGGAAATATGAAGGCAGCTCTCTGAAGCAGCTCTGCAGCACATCAAGTAAAGAAAGCCCCACAAATCCAAGGTAACGGCACACGTGGCAGTTCAGGCCACAGCAAAGCCTCAGTTTCCTCAGTGAAAATTCAGGTCTCTGAGTTGATTGCAGGTTAAAGCATTTACAATCAGACCATTTCCAAGTAAAGGGCTGCATGTTTACATAGCACTTTGCATGAGAGGAAGCCTGAATCAGGGCTGGCATGCTGAGATGCCCCAGATGGGTGCAAGGCTCCCTTCTGCTTAGCTAAGGACAGGCCACACTACTGCATTTAGTTCATAAGGTCTTAAATGTTTACAACCAGTATCAGCTGCAGAGATAAACGTTTCCATAACTCCTATTAAATGCTGAACTTATCCAATTTCTCCCCACACTAAAGAGTAAGCCCAGGACCAGCTAGACATGCACTCTGGCAAGGCAAAGGTCAGGGTAGCGGTGACACTGGCTGTCAGAGGCATTCCCCAAATGTTTCTGCGATCGGCCATGCTCATGTCGTGCCTGCACACGCCTGAGCTGTGGCAGCTGTGGGATTCCTGCTGGACAGGGTGGGACAGCCTTGCTTACACCCAAAAACCTTCTCCCAGAACATCTTTGGTCACGTTTTCAACAGGTCTGATTTATTCAGAGGTGCTTGTATTTAAAAGTGCCAATTTGCATCTGGTTTAAAGACAGTAGTGTTTGCACCTATGGAGGAAACTACGTTTCAAAGCTATTTGTTATCTTAAAAGACTCTCACAGCACACCCTGTAAATTTGTGCTTTTTTACCCCATTGCTTGTTCAAGTATCATAAAGCTGGTCTTTGTTGGAGGCTGTAACTACTAATTCCCTTGGCATATTCCTTCATTTGTTGTGTGCACACTTCCACAATGTCCAGCTCTGAACAGAAGGAAGCATTTCTCTGCTGCTCTAAAATCAGGCAGGAAGATGGGCAAGAACAGAGTCCCTTTATGCAGCTCACTTTGGTCAGAGAGCTGCTTCACATTCCTCTTTGTACAGAGCATCCCTAAACCCCACTGCTTCCAAGCCCTAGCTGCGTGAGCCGCCAAGCACCAAGGAGCAGAGAAGAGGAATCAGCCCCAAAAGCAGATCCAGCAATGTGTGAAGGTGAGAAAGCCAGACCTGAGCATCCATCCCTCACAGGGATGGACAAGGGCATCACTTGGGATGCTCAGGGCAGGAGGCCAACAAAGGGCTCAACAGGCCAGCATCCACAAATGGCATCTCAGCTACACTGACTCAATCCCTTTTCCCACCCATTTCACGGCAGATCAGCTCCTGCTTCCCCCCAGGGCCACAGGAGTAGAGGAGCAACAGCTTGCTCACGCTTCCAAAGCGATTACGTCTCTTGCAGGAGTATTGCAATTCCTGTGCATGTCAACCGGTGCACTGAGCACAAAGCTCTCCTGGTTTCTTAATGCTGTTCTAGGTCAGTGCTAAATCAGGTTGCCCCAGAAACTTCAGAAACATTTTTCAAAGGTCTTTACCTGACCCAAAAGCTCCCAGTGCTCAGGATGTGGCACTGAGCCAGGAGTTACCACACGCAGCTCTGCCTTCTGCCGAGTCACTTGGACCCTTACAGTCAGCCCCTCTGGAGAAAGTGCTGCTGCCCATGTAATTCATGGGCCATTGTGAACAAATGCTTCACTTGTAATATTACATTTAGGAGGTCCTAGAAATGCAACTCAGACAAAAGTTTTGTAGGAGATTAGGATGATGAAGCATGCCCTAGTTTATCATGTCAGGGCAGCACCATGTACCACGCTTGGCTCTTAGTTGCCACAACCCACTTCAGGGAAATCAAGGGAAAGGCTACCAAAAGTATTGGCCTGCAAAGGCAGCAGCCATCTGATACACAGGACATCAGGGTCAAGCAACAGCTTCACTTTAGTGCATCACTTAGCTTATTACAGGCCTGCAGCTTAAAAGCTCTTATTATTAACCAACAAATCACTCTAGGCACTGACATTCACTGGAGTCCAGTATGTTACACTCATCTTCCCTTCCTTCCCCGGGACTGAGCCGTTGCAGTTTTTCTTCATCATCTCAAAAATCAAGAAGAAAAAATTCTCCCCTCCCTTGCACACAGGCCAGAGTATTCCAGGAGTTATTGGTTAGAAAGGCTTCTCTTTGGATGCGCTGAATAGATTTTGGAGCAACCAAGACACCAAACAAAGTCAATGAGAGTTGCAGGTGCTCAGTGCTGCTTGGGGAAAAAAAAATAAAATGAAACAACAAAAAGAAAACTCAAAAAAAAGGAGAAAGCCCTGACACATCCAGCTCAGCAGCCAAACGCAAAGGCCCATAATTACATGTCCCTATTGAAAACACATCTGTAAAAATCACTAAGAGCTAGAAGGGGAGGGGAAAAATTGGATTTATATAGTTTCAAATCAAGGTTTTATAGGGCATACGAATGCAGAATTTTAGAAACAAAACACTGAGCTAGAGCCTTTGAAGTAGCCCAAACTCAGACACAGGCACTGAGAATATTTTGCATCAGAAGCCTCATCATTACCTGTTTGGATGGGGGAAAAAATAAATTCAAACCGGAACAGAAAAGCATTCCTTCCCTTCCAGAAAAGAACCTCAACTCTCAGCCTGAGAGCATTTTGACTGTTTGCTCAGGTAAAAAATGACTTAAGAAAAAAACCCAAACAGAATGAAAGGGAGAGATTTAATACAATTATCCTCTCAGACTGGAGAAGTAGCTGTATAAATACAATCAGAGGAGAGCAGTCATTTTAACTGGAGTACTATATAAGGTAGGTTTCCTCCCTCCAGTGCAAAGGAAAGAAATTGATGCCCGTCTCAAGCAGGTTTCAGCAAAAAAAAGTTAAACTGTTACACAATTTCATGCAACACAGGATAAAGGGAAGGTTTAAAAGAGGGGTGGGGAGGGAAGGTCCTCTCTGTAATCATGCAGTACATAAAAAGCCTGTTATCTTACCTGATTTTCTTTTTGAAGATCCATAGTCCCTGAAAAAGAGACAACAACAAATAGACATGGTTAGAGCTGGAAACCGTGGTGAGAGGATGGGCACCTCCCAAATTCCCACCCATGTGCTCAAGGGCTCATTCTGCTCGCTCCCTCCTTTAAAGAGGAGCTCAGGGCTGCAAGGCATTGACAGGCAGGGGCCGGGACGGGTACTGAGCGGCTCCGGCTCAGCAGCAGCAGCTGCTGGGGCTTCTGCTGCACCGGGGGCTCGGGGAGCATGTGATCAACGAGGCAGAACAAACCATCCACAACCAGCGAGGCAGGGGAGAAGGGTGTCATTTTTTCCCCTTTAAATTGAGCTGTTAAATGCACAGCTACTGAATTAACTCCTGACGTTCCCCTGGAGAGGAAAGGGAATATTAACTGTTTGCTGCAGGGGTGTGGCTGCTACCAGCTAATTCGGCGTTGCTTGCAGTCCTCTCCTTTCAAAGGCTAATTAATTTGTGAATAACCTCCAGACCTCTCCTAGTTATCTTTTGACAAGCACTTGTCCTCCAAAGGGAAAAAAACCCAAACACAACAAACCCCAAACTTTGTCCTTCATTCTTCCAGGATGGGGAATGCACCCTTACTTTTCTGGCTCGTAGCAGAACAGCTGAAAGCTCAGACAGCTGCTACAGAAGTGGGAAGAAATTACGGAAGGGAGCTGCGAGAACTGATTGGCGATAAGCAGAACCGAGGACAGAAATACTTTGCTATGGCTGTGCTTCTTCCTGGCACTCTCCGGAGCCTCTCACACCCAGCTCTGAAATGGTCTGCACAGGCAGGAGCCCAGGCAATGACAGATCGGGCAGGGACAGCATCGCTGTGCGGGCACAGTGCCCAAGGAACGGTCACACGCCGCACCCGGCAGCGTTCATGTTGGGAGAATCACCCGATGAACCCACTGTGGAGGCAGGTTGTGTTTGCAGGAATCCTACAGGAGGGGCAGGCAGCAGATTCCAAATTTTGATGGGCCAGGCTGTCAGGAAAGGGGGTTTGTCCCTTGCAGCATGCTGTGTACTCCAGAGGAATCAAAAGGATTATCACAAACTATTTGTTTAATTTCAGGAGAGTTTGGGGGATCACCTGAAGAAACGACACGTGTCTTGAGGGCAGAGGCATGTCAACCCATAAATTCTGTTTCTCCCAGCACTTTGCGTGCATCCCATGCCTTACATGTCTAGGATTTGCTTCCAATGAGTAATAACTACTTGGGAATTTTTGTGCTGTCTTTGAATTTTCCAGTGTCACACAGAATCACATTGTCATTTCAACTTCAATTAAATGGTTGTTTTCTCAGCCATTCTGCTGTTGTATTTGATGTGAAGATGCTAATGCTCATGAATAGGCTACTTCTTCTACAGAAGTGATATCATATGCAAATATAATGCCTGTTATATGGTGCCCAAAACAGAGATCCCCCAGAATGAGCCAGGGGAGGCACACTCCCCAAAATGTAGTCCTCTGCCCCAGCTCTACTTCAGTGCCAGTCTGGGGCTTTGCGGCTGCTGTCAGTACAGCTCTCCTGGCATGTGAAAGGCTGAGTTTGGTCCTGCCCTGAACTGCCTCTCTTCTGACAGTGCTAAAGCGTGGAACCCTGCTGAGATCCACACACGTAATTTGTTCTAACTTAGTGTCTCCATTATGCGCATGCTTGATAATCAATCTCTTCTGCCTGTCCTGGTTTTCTGCAGCAAAGCACCTGAACCTTCTCAGTACTACAGCTTGGTGCTGGGTTCAGCTGGGATTTCCCTCTGTGGCATCTTGTGTCCCCACCTCCCTCTGTGTCACACAAGGAGGCTGCACCCAGCTCCTGCAATTCATAAACTATAATCATAGAATCATTAAGGTCAGAAAAGACCTCTAAGATCATCAAGTCCAAATGTCAACCCAACACTACCATGACCATTTAACCATGTCCCGAAGTGCCATGTCTACATATTTTTTGAAAATTTTCAGGGATGATGAATCCACCACTTCCCCAGGTAGCCTGTTCCAATGCTTCATTACTCTTTCAGTATAGAAATTTTTCCTAATATCCAATCTAGACCTCCCCTGGTGCAACTTCAGGCAATTTCCTCCTGTCCTATCGCATGTTACTTGGAAAAAGTGACCAACACCCACTTCACTACAACCTCCTTTGAGGTAGTTGTAGAGAGTGAGAAGGTCTCCCCTCAGCCTCCTCTTCTCCAGACTAAACAATCCCAGTTCCTTCAGCCCGTCCTTGTAAGACATGCTCAAATGTTAGCACCTCTGAGGACCCTGAAAAGATGATGTAGGTATGCACAATCCCTAGAAGAGAAACACAACCATCCTTCTTCCAGTCTTTGCCAGAATGCCCTCAACACAAATTTCCAGTGCAATCTCTTGCCAGCAGGCCATGCTGGGGATGCACCACAAGCATCCAAAGAGAGGTCATAGGTGAACAGAGCACATACAAAAGGATGAAGACAAGTGGCATTAGACAGAGGTGAAAGAGCCTTCAGCCTGATGGAAGTTGCAAAAGAAAATCCAACTCCTTTTTGCCACTTAAAAATCACCCAGTTTAGATGATCAGAAATGTGGCATCAATGGATTTATATGGTTAATAAGCAATCAAAAATGGATAAAGATGTTGCTGAATATCTTTGCCCATCAGATAAGGCCCAAGTTGGTACCCAAGTTTGGAAAGTAGATGATTTCTCTCTGCTCTCACTGTGTAATAGCAGCAAATACCACAAAAGGCTCAGAATTCAAACCTGCATCCTCGATGCTCTCCCACATCTTTCAGACCAATCTCTAGCTGGTTTTAGGGCTCACGTGAGTGACTGCAGTAAGGTTTTAAATGAGGCTTGTTCTTTGAATTCTAAAGCATGACTCATCTATGCAATTTAAAGAAGACAGAGATTTAGAAAAAAGTAAAATTATGAAACTGTTTCTTCTTTCTAGTGATCATAGGATGACAAGAGGCACCACTCCCTAAAGAACTTTTTCACCTTTTTTTTTTTTTTTTTTTTTTTTTAATACCCTGTTCAGTTTATCTGTCTGGCATTTCTCTCACAGCAAAAGGACATCATTTATGGAAATATACTCGCCTTTAAGTTTCCTCACACAAGCTCTGCAGTGAGCAGACATGTTCCACATCACACCACTAATGCAATCACAGAGCACTGTCCTCAACATGAAGTGGCAAGCCACAGCTCTGGTCAATGGCAAACGTGGTGCCAACAGAGGATGTAATCGTTCACATGGGCCAGGAGCTCTGGTCCAGTGAACTCCATCATTGCTTCTCTCATGGCTTGTGCAAGGTGAAAAAAACTCCTTTAGGTTAGCTTGAAGAGGGAAAAATCCCCTTATTGTCACTGCAAAGTGCACACCTGCATGGTTTAGAGTCAGCTACAAGGGGACGAAGCAGCAAGTAGCTCTCAGTGATATCCCTTTGAGATCACGAGGGTAACCAGCAACATAGAATCATTAAGGTTGGAAAGATCATCTAGTCCAACCATCAACTCAACACCACCATGACCACTAAACTATATCCTGAAGTGCCACATCTACATGTTTTTTGAACATTTCCAGGGATGGTGACTCTACCACTCCCCTGGGAAGCCTGTTCCAATGCTTCACCATTCTTTCAATAAAGAAATTTTCCCTAATATTTAGTCTAAACCTCCCCTGTTGCAACTTGAGGCCATTTCCTCTTGTCATGTTGTTAGTAACTTGGGAGAAGAGACCAGCACCCACCTACTACAACCTTCTTTCAGGTAGCTGTAGAGATCAATGAGGTCTCCTCTCAGACTCCTCTTCTCCAGTGAATCCAGAGCATGTTGAAAACCTTGAAGGCAACTAAACCTACAACTGCTGTTTCTAGTCTTAAGCACAAGATCATCCTTGCAGAAGAAATTAAATAATCATTACGAAATATTTGAATTGCCATCCCCCATCAAGCTCACTCAAAAAAAAAAATAAAAGAAGTCCAACAATCAAACTATTTGACAAGTTTTCATCTTTTTTTTTTTTCTTTTGTCCCTTATCTAAGTTTTAACATCAAGTTTCATCGGGTTCTGATTTTGGAGTTCCTGAAGTCCATGTACCCCATGTCTTCCTGTCTTGTCACTTTTTGTACACCCACATTTCACTCATAAAATGCGGACAAAGCAGTATCAAATAAAATAGAGCTTGAAAGAAACTCTTCATGTCCCCAGTGAAATGCTAAAAGCCAAAACTTGTTCCTTCCAGTGAGGATGGGGAAAAAAAAATTACTGCTGAAATAGAAAGCAAAGAAGGTATAGCAAATAATCTCTCCAGCTGTGAAAAATGCTCTCTGTATACATACTCCTTCCTCTTCTCTGCTAATGAAGAAATCCTGTGCTGCTGCTTTGCAATAGCAGCAGCACGAAGCCCTGCCTGACCACGTTTATTTTTTTATGTGCTGTTATTGTGCATGCAATTCATTGATGTCTTTGCCCTCTCCCAGGTGATGATCTGTAGCGTGAATACCTCTCAGCCTCACTCCGTCTATGACTGGGTGACCCATCCAGTGGATGAGGGGAAGGCTGTGGATGTGGTCTACCTCGATTTCAGCAAAGCCTTTGACACAGTCTCCCACAGTGTCCTCCTAAAAATTCTGGAAGCCCACGGTTTGGACAGGTGCACCCTTCGCTGGGTTAAAAACTGGTTGGATGACCAGGCCCAGAGAGTGGTGGTGAATGATGCCACATCCAGTTGGAGTCCGGTGACGAGTGGTGTCCTCCAGAGATCAGTACTGGGCCCAGTCCTGTTCAACATCTTTATTGATGACCTGGATGAGGGGATTGAGTCTACCCTCAATAAATTTGCAGATGACACCAAGCTGGAGCGGAGTGTCGATCTGCCGGAGGGTAGGAAGGCACTGCAGAGGGACCTGGACAGGCTGGGTCGATGGGCTGAGGCCAATGGGATGAAGTTCAACAAGACCAAGCACAGGGTCCTACACTTTGGCCACAACAACCCCCTGCAGCGCTACCGACTAGGGGAGGAGTGGCTGGGGAGCAGCCCGGCAGAGAGAGACCTGGGAGTACTGGTTGACAACTGATTGGACATGAGCCAGCAGTGTGCCCAGGTGGCCCGGAAGGCCAATGGCATCCTGGCCTGTATCAGGAATGGTGTGGCCAGCAGGAGCAGGGATGTGATTCTGCCCCTGTGCTCAGCACTGGTGAGGTCTCACCTTGAGTCCTGTGTGCAGGTCTGGGCCCCTCACTGCAAGAAGGACATGGAGGTGCTGGAGCGGGTCCAGAGGAGAGTAACGAGGCTGGGGAAGGAACTGGAGGGAAAGTCCTGTGAGGAGAGCTGAGGGAGCTGGGGGTGTTTAGCCTGGAGAAGAGGAGACTCAGGGGGGACCTTATCACTCTCTACAAGTACCTGAAGGGAGGTTGTAGTCAGGTGGGGATCGGGCTCTTCTCCCGGGCAACCAGTGACAGGACGAGAGGGCACGGCCTGAAACTGTGACAGAGGAGGTTTAGGTTGGATCTCAGGTAGCACTTCCTCATGGAGAGGGTGCTCAGGCATTGGAATGCGCTGCCCAGGGAAGTGGTGGAGTCACTGTCCCTGGAGGTGTTGAAGGAGAGGCTGGATGTGGCACTTAGTGCCAGGGTCTAGCCATTGCAATGCTGTTGTGTCATAGGCTGGACGTGATGATCTCAGAGGTCTTTTCCAGCTTCAGCAATTCTGTGATTCTGTGATTTTTCAGAGAAGCATTAGTGTGAGGCTGAAGTATTGCATTATGTCTCCAAAACAATAGAAGAAATTATTTAATGGTTTCTCTTAACTGTAAGAACTTCCAGGTAGAAACTCTGAACTTCTGCAATACAGACTGCACCTGGCACACTGCTACTGCTTACATCAGACAAGAAAGCTGGCCTTGCAGAATAAAAACCCTTCCAACAAAAGGTACAATGAATGTCACATCTGCAGCTACACGGGGAAGCTCACTTTCTCTTCAGCTCTTGCTCTTTTTATCTTTTTATCTTCATACACACACATATTTTCATTCTTCCATTTCTGTGTGAGAACAGACACCACCATCCCAATTTTCCTTCCAGCCATAGCTACAAGAATAACAGTGAAACCAGCGGGTGGAACTAAAAATAGCTCCAGCAGGTCCCTTCTTTATTAGCCAGGATCACTCCATGCTGAACAAATGCTTTTCACAAAAATAATGTATTTCTAGCCTTTTTTGCATTGGAGTTTTGTAAAGTCTCCCTGTGGGGCACTACCTTTAGCTGACACTGAACCTCATTACTGGAAAGGAAAGTATTTCCTGCTGCTAACGATATTAAAATATCGCTGGTGCCAAGCATGTCACACGAGCTGGACACACTGTTCTTTAATGACAAAAGAGAGAGAAGCTGGATCTCCTTGCTCATCAGCATTACACCAGGATAACGTTACTCATTTGAAATCTAGCAATGAATGTGAAGGGAAGACCACGAGCATTGCTATAGAGCTTATTGCCTTGTTATTACATTAAGCTATCCACAGTCAGCCCGGAAATCTGTGAAAGATAAAAATATCTTGTGTCATTGAATTTATGTCACTCGCAATGCAATTTAATTATAAAGGTTATATTAACAATGTCATGGAAAAGTTTTATGGCACATCCTTTCTTTAGGGACTGATTTTGTTGCTGTATTCAGTGAGAGTTAATAAACGTTGATGTGTGCCTGCATGTGTTTTCATCTATCTAAATACATACAAATACACACTAACAAGCAGTGGCACAATTGGAAAGTTACCTAACAAATTAGGAGTATCCTGACATTTGTTCAATAAAGCCTAAGAAATGTTCCAAGTGGAAGAGAAGACTGGAGGGGACTACGTGCACTGGTGAGGAACTGTGTCTCTCTTTTAGCTGTACTTCTAACACAGTGTGACTTTTATCTGGTCCAGAGGGTTTCTCCTGCATCTTCCACAGAGATCCAGGAAGTCACCGGAAGTCTCCTGCAGGTTTCACTGCATCAGTGGAGGGGCTGCAAGGCTGCAGCTCGGCTCCTGCACAGCTCCCGCTCAGAGGTGAGGTATTCAGCCAGGGGACCTCATCCCCACCATACCCATGATGCAAACGCTCTATTAAAAGCTGCTCCCCTCTGCCATGGGTCAGCAGACCCAGCACACTCACTCTGGGATTCCTCCTGTCTCAGATATGTCACCTTTTAGCCCCGGGCCTCTGTCTGTCAGTAAAGTGAGGCTCAACTTGAACTCATTTAGCAAAGATTTCAGACAACCATGAGCGTCAACTGTGAGAGAAAACAGTGCCTGCAAAGCATGAGGAGCTGTCAGACCCATGGAGGAGCATGGCCAGGGCAGCTCCACAGCAGACATTTCATCAGATGAGACAAAAGCTAAAGGGAGAGTAAATCATCTTTCTGTCTGTTTCTCAGTGTTTGCTGTCCAAAGGAGATGAGACAGTGACAAACCCTGAGTAATGGAGGTTAATCTGTAACCTCTAGAGTATTTTAATACATAAATTAAAATTGTTCTGTATTTGTTGGCTTTTGCTAATTCATGTTTAAATACACTGTAGGTGTTTATGTTCTCATGCTCCTCAATTCCTGTAAGTCTTTAGTGGTGTGGGCAGCCTGTGGTAGAGATGTATGACATTTCAAACAAACAACTCGGATTATCATTTAATCACCAATGATTTGCCAGGCAGATTAAAAGCACAGAAATGTTTTAACAAGAAAGTCCACTCTCTCCTTCCCAACACTCATGATTTGCAGTCAGTAACAAAGACCACTTTTTCACAAACGGTTTTTCTTAGCGCTACTATCAGGTTCTGTGACTGTTTTTAAAGTAAAGCAATACAAAAATACTTTGCTACTGCTCATCACATGTACAGAAACCTGACCCTTGCATCTTGAAACTCTCCTAACTTATTTTCTTCAACAGCCAGACTGACATTTTCTATCTGAGACAAGGCACAAAATCAAGCATGACCAAGAACTGTCAGTAGGTGTCTGCCTGTCACCAAGGCCTATGGCTGGAGGAGCACGCAAACACCTTCATACTATACAAACACAGAGGAGCTGTATGGAGAGTGCAGGGTTACGGTTTGCATTTGTGGCACTCAAAGTGCAAAAGTTTAACCATGTGCATGAAGGTATCTCCATTCCCAGTGAGCTCTGAAACCCATATGACACATAATTAATTACAATTATCTCTACACGTTATGCATCATGAACACAAACTCAAACACACAGACGCATAAAGCTATACATTTTCTCCTCCAACATTCCATCCTCTGAAATCATAAAAGCACAGCTGATCTCTTCCCCGAGCTGAACAAACAGATGAAGGCTTTTTTTCTTCCTTCCTATTTTTTTTTTTTGTAGAAAATATTCTGCTCATTTCCTGATATAAATCGTTGCATTGTGGAACCCTCTTGAACATGAATCTGTCCTTTCTGAGCAGAGGTCGAGCTTTCCAGCCCTATCAGAAAGGGCCCCATTGTGGCAGTCCTGAGACTCCAGAATTCCTTGCTGCAAGCAAAAGGGACTTGAGGGGCAAGAAGAAAATCTGGCAACCTGACTTCAAACCCAGGCATTTCTTGCTGGCTGGAAGTAGTCTCTGCTTGCTGCTAAGAAGGGTAAGCCACTGCTGTGCAACCAGCTCCTTAAGAGAATGGAGATAACACAGAAGAGAATTTTGCCTTCTTGCCACCTTTCTGTTGTCTTCACAGTGTGGCTGTAATGCTGGTGTAGAGCAAACAGCACAGCTTTATACACCGTATACTTCCGCAGTGATATTCTCTGCATTACGTATCAGTGGTGGCACAGTTTGCCTCACCACGACCCAGCTGGAGGTCCTGATTTAGTGCTGACTTTTGACAGCTCCCTTGAACCCAACATAGTAAAAGCCAACATAAGTTCTCCCTCAGTAACTCAAAGCACAACACTGGAAACTCATCCATAAGCGCAGAAGAGAACTGCCCTATAACAGTAACCTTAGCTGGCGCAGAATAGCCAAGGCTGGAAGGACATGGATGTTACCTCATCTCCAGCAATGCTCCCTGCACCTGAATCCACAGCTTTGTATCATGAGGAGGACGTGCACGACAAGGAAAAACAGTGTCCACTGTTCTGCACTCAGAGGGTCCTGGAGATGACCTCCACACAGCACAGCTAGAAGTCTGCCAACAAGTCCAAGGTGCAGGGGATACAGACAGCTCCAAGATAAATGGCATCTCCCCAGACCATCTCAGCCTCATGCAGAGCGACGCTCTTTGGGAGAGGCTGTCACCATTTTTTTTTGTGTGTGTAGAAAGGGTATAGAAGGACGAGAGATGGGTTTGAGGTATCCTGTCTCTTCCCTAAATGATTGGGGAATGTCACAGATTTCTGTCCCAAGATTCCTCAGTGGTGAAGTTGATCGCTTGGCTCCAGAGTGTAACTTTGCTATTTGTCTTGGGCTCAAGAAATGCAGAATTAGCCTCTTGAATTTTTAACAGTAATATTTTTTTTATGATGAAATTATCCTCCTGCAGGAGGATATGTGAGATACGGGGCAGGGCGGTCTGACGGCAAAGCCCAGCCTCCCCGGCACCAGGGAGAGATGGCTCAGCACAGCCTGGAAGCTGCAGGACGCTGGGGCAATGAGCTAACTCCATGTGATCCTCTACTGCAAGGCTTCAGCGGCCTCACAAAAGACAACACGAATGTTTATAGCAAGGTTTTTCCTGGAAAGATGTATAAAAACAAGATCTTGCCTAAGAGTCACATCCTCATCTGTTTTTGGTTTACCCTGTTTATTCCTTCAGATGGCAATTTCACCACAGCAGAGAAAAATGTATTTACCTTAGCAAGAACTCTGGGTGGAGGTGCTTTTCACCTCCTCTAAACTGACCTTCCTTGTCCCTTGTGGGGAGGCCAAATTTATCTCTGTCTTACAATGACCAAGCATGTGTTACTTTATTATAGCCTTTATAGAACAAATGCTGAGTGATAAAAACAAGGTAATAAAAATTAATCATTCTCATGTGCAGTTTTTCCAGTTGTGCTCTTCACTTTGGGATTTGATTACACACATCTACACACAGATACAATATATGTTTAAAAGATTCATCTAATCATAGTTACAAATCAAGTACTGAATAACAGAACCATAAATTCAAATGTACCTTACAAACTAGTCAGGCTAATGAGCTTGCATATGTATCATATGAATTTGATTAAGAGCTTAAGAAGGCAACACAGGCTTTGAATTTTCATTTTCCTTGAGCCCTTCCTGATCTGAGGGTGGGTCCCTCAAATTTCAGTTCCCATAGGAGATATGGGTCCAACCTCTGACTCTTGACCACATGGTCCACCTGGGTTTTTAAATTGCGGCCCAGATGGTGATTATAAGAAAGGACAGAGTCTCTTTGCTATCCCTCTCCAGGGACACCTTTCTTCTGCTGTTTCAGACTAACTTTGGCCGGAGATGCACGTATGGCGCACGGCCACCACCTCCTCCGTCCCACAGTGGCACTGCCTGCTAACAGACAACCTCCTTGAAAGGACACATCGCCCACTGCCCACCAAGTTGTGTCTGCTCATGGGAGGCAGGATACCACCACCTCTGCCAGAGTGACCAAACTCTCCTACCAGAGAGCACTTGGAAAAGGAGAGAAGAAACAGGAGAAAACTTGCAAGTTACAGAGTACCAAGCTTCAACCCCAGGTCCAGGCATAGCTTGTCCACAAAGGCTTTTGCCACTGAATTATTGCACCAGGATAGTTGGAGCACAGCAGTTTAAATTAGACTAGGAGAAGAGCTTCGGCATGCAATGCAGCTCATGGTACTCACTGGTGTTAGACGACGTAATCGCCAAAACCAGGCATGGGTTCAAAAAGCGATGAGATAAATTCATGGAGCAAGGATAAATGGTGGCTATTGTACTCCATGCTCTGGATGCTTTGACCCAAAACGTCCCAGAACTGCTGAATGCCAGAAGCAGAGAGGATTCACAAGGGAAGCTCACTCTGTATTTGCTCTGTTTCTCGTATTGGCTGTAAGCCACTGCTGGAGACAGGAGGCCAGATGGGGCCCTGGTCTCACCTAATTGTGGCCTTATAATATATTCTCCTGTAAAAGATCAGACTGGATTAGGATAAATTACATCCAAATCATGCTGCATTACTCAGCATATTAAATCGTCCTTAATCACATACTTTGATGGTCTAGATTTCTGCTTAAATTTACTTCCTGTGCATATTTCTGTGCCTATTCTGTTGAAACCACTGCTGAATTTCAACTATACATAAGCAGGCTCTAATGAAAAGCCAATAAGGCTCTTTGATCAAGCTTTAGGAGACTCATCATGGGTTCATACTCTGCTGTGGCAAAATGGTTTCCTCATCCTGGCTCTTTCAGAAATGTTTTGTGAGCCTTTAAAAGCAATTTAGCCATGATTTATGTTAGCTAAGTGATTTCTGTTGCACATGTGAGTTACAAGAAAAGGGCTCTCATCTCAATTTGCTACACTGTTCAGGAAATCAGTTATAAATGCTGCAGTGCCTTCAGTGTCTCTGACTTCAATACAGCGGAAACTAGCAATTTGAGTAAATACTTCATCATTCTCAATTCTCCCATGTGCCACATCTAGTACTTGACAAAAGATAACCTATAGGATATTTTTTTTGGTAAAGGGTACTGAGCCTTCCCTGTCTAAGCTGTTTACCTAAGCTGCTTCCAGAAGATATTCAAGGAAAGAAACATGCAATTCTTTAATACAGAGCATATGAAACATGTTGATGACTACCTAATAAAATCGAGCATGCATTCAAGAGGAGTGAGTCACCTCATCACAAGTTTAGAAATGAGGGATGTAGAAATGGTGACTAAGCACGCTCACAAAGCAAGCCAGGGGTGCAACAGCAACCCCAAAGTTTTGAAGGCCTGACCAGACCTGTCAGTGGCACCCAACCAGCCTCCAGCATAGGTTAGAGCAGGTCTCTTGACACTGGGGGACAGATGTCAGTAGGACAGGAGCCACTGCGAGGTGCCTATGGCCAGGAGGTGTACTGCCAGCGGTGGTAAGTGCTACAGCCATTGCTGCTTTGCTTATGGCGTTACTGAGCAAAGGAACACCCCAAAATCGATGAATCCCTGAAGTAAAGGATCTCAAATAGCACACTGATGCTTTTCCCATATTTCCATACGCCAGAGAGAATAATGATGGTAACTACTAGCGAAATAAGGAACTATCTTCTGTGAACTTCCTTCTGTTGTCCAGTTTGAATCACTCACACCAGTTTGCAGCCATTGCTCCTGTTTGCCTGGTTGCTTGCCACTACCAGCAAGAGTTTGATTCCAGCATCCTTGTAAGTCCCCTTCAAGAAGCTGCAGGTCACCCCTTTACCTCCCTTTTCCCAAACAAGTAACAGAAACACAGTAAAGATATCCAACTATTTTTTTCTTTCATTTTTTCTTGCACCTCATCTTGAGAAAGAGGGTCCCAAGAAAGGAGCGGTGACCCAAACGGCAGTGGGATGGGCTGCTTTCCTCCTGCTCTCTCCTCTTCCTTTCAGCTAAGTCCTCAGCACAAGCAAACCCCCTCGACTCACATACCCTCATTAGACACATCCCATCTCTGAGCATGGTTCCCCATGACGAATCTGCAGGGGCTGGTGACACTGAGCCCTGGGGAGCCCCACAGGAACAGGACCCTGGAGGAAGCCCAACAGGAAGGCAAAGCAGAAAGGCCCCCTGTGTGCCTTTCTCCTTTTGACTGCCCCAGCCAAGAGGATACCCACTCACAGCCTCAGCCAAACACTCTCCTTTGCCCTGTACCAGCATCGAAATCACCCCATGGTGGGTGCCAGGTCTCGGTGTCACTCCCAGTATTTCCTGCAGCCTGTCCCAATGTGCGGTACAAGCACTGGCACCAGCCCACACGCTGGAGGCTTGCACAGGGAATTCCCAGCCTGCCACTGGCATTTTTGACATTTTAAAGGCTCCAAATTAGCAAAGAAATGAGTTACAGGCATTTCCAGGCACGGTCCAGGCCCTGCTGGACCTCCAAGCTCCCAGTACAAAGAAGAGCATGCCAGATGCTTGGTATTATACAATTTTGCATTCCTTTCTAGTGTTGTTCTTACAGTGCCTAGCACTTCTGCATACTCATCTGTTTTTTTAGCAATATGCTGCTTGGATTTCTCCGTCTTGCTGTCCTGCTACATGTTCAAGGGCAGTAGGACCTGAAAGATTAAGACCACAGTGTGTATAGACAGCAGATGGCTATCGCATCTGTACTTACTTTGCACTGCTAAGTACCCTATTGCCCTAGCTAGTTTTACATCCCCTTTTATTGGTAGATCTCTCCTGTCTTTTTAATATCATCTGTTGTACATATGGCCCTAAGAATGGTAAACATTTTTTCCAGGAGAGGCAAAAACTTATGATGCACATGGGAAGACAAGATCAAGCCCACAGTATGAACTCCAACAACTTCATCTGGTGACTGAAGTCTTTCCTCATGACATTTCCTTCAGTTAGAACAGCAAGATTAAAATACAGCTACTTCCCAAATCTGCCTCAACAGCATGTCTTCAGTTAGCTGTCTTGCAACATCAAATGTCTTTCCAGCACTCCAAAAAGAAATGTAGTTTTCTATAAGACACCAATTTTATATACCTTGGAATTGTTTTCTGCCTGTTTCTACAAAGCAGCACATGAAATGAGCTTTCAAGTCATCGGGTTCTTTAATTTACTAGTCAGAGACATAAATCATGGCATGTAAGATCTACTGCAAGTTCATGAACCCTAGGAAATTTTTCTAATCATTGTCCTTTGAACTGAGCTTTTTCAGAAACTGTAAAACTCCAAAACATATCTAGTAAATTTTGCTGCATTGGCAACTACTAAAAGCCAGCTTGTCTTCCCTGATCACCTACTAGCATCAGGCAGTCTTAAAACATCCTCTGTGTTTCTAACACTAAAACATAAAAGAAAAGAGTTTTGAACTTGTCTTGCTCAATATAACTGCTGGAATTCATTAAATGATTCCAAATTATCACTGACAGGCACCAATTAAGCCAGAAAAATAGAGACAACCTCCCAAAGATAAAACCTTTCAAACACTAGGGCTACTTTTCAAAGTAATAACCACAACCCCTTTAAAATACCTAACTCTGATAACAAGTCTTCTCCGCTCCCCAAAAGGTTAAACAGAGCTAAACTACATGGCATTTGCAATGAAGCATCACAAAGTTTCCTGAGTACTCCACCCTTGGAAGCATCAGACCCTCTGAACGAGGATTTTTTGAGCACCTCATGAACGAATGACAATGCTATTTTTCATACTGTGGGTATGAAATAACAAACAAAAAAAAGCCCTATATTTCAAGATGATATTAGAGATTGTTTCAGTCTCGGTGCTCAGTTCATTTTGGGAAGGAAACAAAGAAAATAGCACAGCTGTTGCAGCTTGGATCAGTATAAAATTCCTGAAACTAGAGATGGATAGATATATCCTCAGTTTTATAGACCCAGACTCAAAATTTTCAAAACTTCTAGTAAATTTTGCTTGGTTTGTATTTGATCACACGCTTACAGATCACAATACTGAACTTAAAATTCACTTTGCAGAGACAGAAGATGGTTTTGCTAGTACATGTACGGATCCATACTAACACATCCTTTTGACCCTTTCTTAATTAAAAGGGCGAATCAGAAAAACCTACATGTTGACCTCAAATATATGCCTATGTACTTGGCCCAAAGTGCCTCAAATCATGGCAACTAACTTTCTAAGGTGATCAGCATTAAATGTTAAATAACTCTGGACAATACAAGAAAATATCTTTTTTTTATATGTATTTAACATCATGCATATTATAGGCATCAAGGCACAGAAGTGCCATCATGCACCATAAAACAATGCAATCTCTGAGTAGACCAAAAATTTTGTAATCCAGTTCAGATAAAAATTTGGATGTTTTTTCCAACCTGCTCATGCAGAAAACAGTAAGTTTCTCCTTGTTCCTTTTAAGTAACTCCTGTCCAATTCTCAGTCCAGACATTAACTTTTAATTCACCTCATACATCTCTGAAGGGTGTGTGCATGTGGTATTTCCAATATCTTTTTCCATGTTCTAGGTTCATAAAAGTGAAGAGGCATAATGAATGAATTTAATTATTTCCATCCATTCAGCTGGTTATAGAAGAAGACTTTTAAATTCAGCTAAAGGAGAAATTACTTGTTTCTTCAAAATGAACACTGATTCAGGGGGTATTTCTGGTCTGCCACATGAAGGTTCTCTATGTTTTCAAAGCTAAATGGCCATTGGCAGCTTATTACTGTTGAAAGTGTTCACATTATCTGATATGTAGATATCACATGTGGGCGAAGGGAAAATGTCGTCGACTGTCAGGAATTACACCCCCTCGTTTTAGGCTGTTGATCTCACTCGCTCAGTAGTTCACAAGCTCAGAATATCAACGAGGTTCCGCAAATGTCATGCCCTGCAATTGGCTTTTGTGCACTATTTTCTCCCTTTGCTACCTGAAATGCCAGAAGCTGGATGATAAGAAATGACACTCTCAGCAGGAATATTGCCTTTCCTCTCAGGGACATGCTGTGCTGTGCCTGGTGGGGAGCTCCTCCCCGTGGAGCTGCATCTACCCCAGGATGACAAGAGCATCCCTGAGCTCCTGGGGAGGTTTGTGTGTCCTGAAGTCCACATTGTGTTGTCCAGCCACTATACCACCACCATGCTGCACAAAAACAACTGTAAAAGTGAAATGCAAAGGTCTGCATTGCTCTTAGCTCCCAGTACTGAGTCTGAATTCAGTGTTATTTTGAATAATCTCTCATCGCTGTAAAATACTGCAGGTTTCAAAACTAGGATCTGGGCACACTCACCATGAGATGCAGCAGTGGGGATTATGAATCAGAGCACAAAACAATGTCCTGCTGCCAATAACCTATTTATTAATGATTTCTTCCCCAGTCATCCTCTGGGACCAAAGTTAATTCCTGGAACCTTCTGCTTTGACTCTGCAGCCTCTCCAGCACCAGCTACCCACCCGTCTTTGTCTCACCTTTTCTGACCTCAACTTGCTGCCCCTCTGCAGCTGACTGCCTCCCTCCCCTCCTTATAGCACACAGCTCACTGTAATGCAAAATCACCACACAAACATCCCAGGCCCTGCACAAAATCTCACTCTGACCTACCTGGCAGTAGTGTATCCAACACCAGAAACTCAGCGCTCTGTCTTACTTAACTAGAATAAAAACCCTTCAAGCTCTGCTCTGCACCCCATCCATTAGTGGTGCCTGGGGAGCTGTGCAGAGACTTACCTCATGATTAGATAAAAGCTTTTCCTTCTAAATCACTGTCCAAGAGAAACCAAGGGTCTGGAAGAATGAACTCCAAGCACGTTAGAGGCTGGGCACACCCCCTGTGTTGGTTATTTATGTGTCTTTGTTTTACGCTAAAGAATGCAGGGTTTCATGGTAGGGACTAAGTTGTTTCATTTAATTACTGTGATGACGATACCAAGACTCTTTTCTCAGTAAAGATACAGAAAAGGGAAAAGCGTTTCAGTTTTACTCAGGAAAAAACATCTTCTAAACAATGCTGTGAAAATCTTAGAAAATCTTATGTGTACCAAAACAAATCTGGGATGGTGCTGAGCAGAAAGGTCAGAGCTTTTGACCACCTCTCTGCCACCACCCCTCCGGAGTCTGCAGGCCACCCCATGCCAAACAGGTCCCAGAACTGCTCTAAAACGTGGAATCACAGAATCATAGAGGTTGGAAAGGACCTTAAGATCATCAAGTCCAACCTACAGCCCTACACCACTGTAACACTAAACCATCTCCTGAAGCGCCACATCCAACCGTTTTTTAAACACGTCCAGGGATGGTGACTCCACCATCTCCTTCGGCAACCCATTCCAACTGTGGAGAAACGATTCAAAATGCAGACATCTGTTCCTGATCACTCCTTCACCTGTCCTGAGGGTCTTCAAAGGGCAGGCAAAGAAGCTGTGAAAGCAGTCGGCCTCCTGGCGCAGAGGGCGTGAGGACACGCAGAGATGGGCCGCACCATGCGCACGACCTGGGCCCATGGCTCACCAGCAACTCCAAAGAAAGTCCACCTCCCAAAGAGGACTTGAAAAAATAACAGGAAAGATGACAAGAGAGCTGCAAATGTGTTTCCAGGAGCAATTTTGCTCAATGCTTAAAGTTCGGAACATCTCAGGAGGAAAAATTGCAGTTCAGGCTGGGAAGAGATGCTCTCTGAAAGACCTCAGAGCATCCAGTTGCTAATGTAACTGTGGCCGCGGTATCTTCACAGCTGAGCACCCAGAAACTTGGGTGGACCACTTTTTCTAGAAGCAAGGACAAGATGCCACAGCATTTCACAAGAAGAAAGCTGAGCAAAGAGCTCCTGGCCTAAAGTCACAAAGGAAGAGTGGAGGCTGGGGTTTAATTTCTCGATCCCTCTAAGACTCAGGCTCAGACTCAGTTGGGCCGACCTTCATCTCATGACATACTGTGAATTTAAAAATACATTGCTCCTCTTAAAAATGTGTCACAGATCTTAGAAGCAAGAAAATCAGGTTGTGGGTGGGAGTAACTGCACAGTACATGTATATATATATACACACACTTTTGAGCAACAGTCTTTTAAATTCCACTTTACAAGAAGCAGATTTTTAGCACTTCAGGAGTCAAACACATAGTTATTATCAGAGGCTGGAAGCAGAACTGTTTTAAGAGATCACTTTCTGTTCATTTTTTTTTAGGAAATACAGTCCTTTTTCTGCAGCTCTGTTTTTTTTAAAAATAATCATTTTATGGTCAGCCACAGCTTTTCACTGGTAATGTCACGCCCAATTTAGAAGATACGAGCACCGAGTGATTTGGCATGGGGATATGCTCAAACAAAGGAAAAGAAACTGCTCACAATTTACGATACGCTTTGATAGCTGTGATTTAAAAACGCCAGTGTTCCATTCCAGCAAATGTTACAATAACAAGCACAAGACTAATGACCTGATGCCTTGTCAGAGATGTTCACAGGTCAGATAAAACCACTACATTATACCTGCAGGATCCAGAGTTTCAAAGACAGCCCTGTTGGAGCTTCTCCTGGGCTTTGATCCCCGCAAGCTGTATGTCAGCACTATCCTCCCAAAAGCTGGCCTCACACTGAGGGTTTCTCTGCCGACACACTTTCAAATCTCTGAAATACATCCGGGCTGTCCTACCTCCCATCCACAGCCATCTGAACCATCCAAGCAGTTTCCTGTGTTATGAGGAAGCAGTAAGAGAAGAAAATGTTCAGCCTACATCAGGTTTTGCCAAACAGCTGGTGAAGAATAACCTTAGAAAAACTGGTATTTAAGCAACTGTGGAGGAAATTCATCGATTTAAGAAGAGCAGGGTGAGATCATCCATTGCCTTCTGTTGTCTTTTGGCTGAAAGCAGCCAAGAGACAGCTGGATGGCCCTTGGGCCTGCACTTAAACACAGTCACAGAAATATTTGCATTTCATCATGTTGCATTTTTCTCTTCTCATAGGCCTTGCTTCGGCTCATTTCGGGGTTTCCAAGCCTGTATCACATCCCTTCACATCTGCTGTGGTCTGTTCACATTTAATACTGAGCAGAGTGTGTAAGCAGTAACGAATACTTTTCTCAACATATTTAGTATCTCTTTCCTTCAATAAACTTTACAATTTTGTCAGAGTTCCCTGTTACTTAAAATTATGAGCTATGCAAGGTCGGGAAATAACACCAGATTGTCCCTAGGTAGGATGCTCTGAGGATGCAATTGCAGGAGCTCAGAGGAGTGGTAACAAATTGTACTAACACACTGTAGTACAGACTGGGGCTGATGCTGCTGCTCATGGATCAGGACACGCAGGCAGGGTTTCAGTAGCACCTGCACTTTTCAGTCACATCAGTTGCTACAGAAAAGGCTTAATTTCCCAAAGCATCCTGCAGCACTCAGACTCCCTCATGCTGCCAGCCCATGCTACCCTTGAAGAGGCTGCACAAGGACCGTGTAGCCAGCCCTGAGTGATGTGAAGGGAACTGCTGTGGTTACTTAAAATAACCTGACAGAGGAACAAGGTTTTGCTGGGACTATTGACCTATTTTTGCTTGGGCATGGTTGAAATTGCTCCTTGGGTGCTGCAGAGTGGCTGCAATGGTGAACTGCCAAAGTATCTTGGGCTTAGGCAAATTGAGTTTCACCCTTTACATCTGACACTTCTTCCCCCAAAAGACAGAGACACGTGTACAGGGTGCACTTGCATGTGAATTACACTGTGATGTGCTGGGTACCAACACACTTGGTTCTTCCAAGGCCCACATGCTTGCAAGAACGAATTATGATATTCATTGAATCATAGAATCATTTAAGTTAGAAAGGACCTTTAATATCATCAAGTCCAACCAGTAACCTAACATTGCCAAGTCCACCACTAAACCATATCCTAAACACCACATCTACACATCTTTCAAATACCTCCAGGAATGCAGACAACCACTTCCCTGGGCAGCCTGTTCCAACACTCAACAACCCTTTCGGTGAAGAAGTTTTTTTAATATCCAATCTAAACTTCCCCTGGTGCAACTGGAGCCTGTTTCCTCCTGTCCTATCACTTGTTACTTGGGAGAAGAGATTGACCCTCACCTCACTTCAGTCTCCTCTTGGGTAGTTGTAGAGAGCAATAATGTCTCCCATCAGCCTCCTTTTCTCCAGGCTGAACAACCTCAGTTCCCTGAGCTGCTCCTCATAAGACTTGTTCTCTAGACCTTCATCAGCTTCATTGCCCTTGTTTGGACACACTCCAGCACCTCAATGTCTTTCTTGTAGTGAGGGGCCCAAAACTGAACACGGTACTCAAGCTGCGGCCTCACCAGTGCTGAGTACAGCGGGACAATCACGTCCCTGGTGCTGCTGGCCACGCTATTGGTGATACAGGCCAGGACACTGTTGGATTTTTTAGCCACCTGGGCACACTGCTGGCTCAAGTTCAGCCGGCTGTCAAACAGCACCTCCAGGTCCTTTTCCACCAGGAAGATTTCCAGCCACTCTTCCCCAAGCCTGTAGTTTTGCATGGTGTCCAAGTGCAGGACCAGAGCTGAGCTCCTCTCCCTTCTTCTTTCACAGAAGATGCATCTTTATTTTATAAAGCTTTTTACAGATCTGTTTGACAATCCAGATGAATTTCCTGATCTGCTTTAGCTATAAAGTGATTTGACAGAATTTGCTTTACAATATGTCATTGAGAAAAGACTATAGACTAATGAGATTAAATGAAGTATCAGAAGAAGTTAAGCCACCGAGTTTACTGAACAACTTTTATTGCCGCACATGGTATGTCCTTCCCTTCTGGGACCCACATCTGCACCCTTTCCCTAGATCCATCCACTCATGTCAAGTCTGTCAAGAGGTAAACACCCAGCAACAGCAGTGCTCGTCCAAGATGCTAAAGAGAAGCCTTGACAAAACCAGGTTGCTTAGGGCTGGCTTTACACCCAACCTTCACTAAACAGGGGCTTCCCCCTCCTCCATATTACTAAGAACATCTGCATGAAGATTTAGCACTTCATTTCATTATGGTCCATCTGCTCCTCATGGCTCATTTCCTGTTGTGTCCTCAATACTTCAGCATGACTTGCAAATGATTGCAAAATGAAGAACAAGGAGGCAGGTGAAAACTGTGCAACCCTCAAAACAGGACAGTAATCCTATTTTTCTAAAAATGTCCCTTGGTGCAAGGCTCATGAGGAGAGGCACACAGAAAACGAAGAGCTGAGGCGCAAGGCAGCCTCTGAGGTCCTCAAGGAGCAGGGGCTGAATACGGTGCGCAACTTGCTGTTGCCTGATGATGCTGGGGCATGACCGCTATTTCTGCCTGAGCACTACAGCTCTGTCTGCTGCCACATTTTCAGCTGTTTGACAACTGGTGACAAACATGCATCCCCCCTCCTGGCAGTAGATTAAATTTTCCTGCTGTGATACATGGGCTTTTTAACTACGCATGGCCGACTCCTGCTATGACCAGCTTGCTTTGATCAATAGGTGGTAAACACGCTTTATCCCTGTCCCCCAGCCATAGCCCCTGAGTCCCTGTCATATGTTGAGGGCACTGACCTTCATTCTCTGCCCACTGAGTCCCACTGGGGCTCATCTGGTGCCGGTTTCTGCTCGGTTTCAGGCTCCTTTCTTTGACATGCTGCTCCACACCCCCTTGTCTCTCCATGTGTTAATCGCTTTGGATCAGCAGACCCACAGCAGTGTGAGGGTTGGTGTTAACTCCAGTGAGTGCTCTTAGTCTGGTTACCCTTGATTTTCAAACAGATATCACTTTTCAGGCAGGCTACGGCTCATGATGAAGTCCTGGCAGCACCCAGCTGTCACAGGACAGGGGCTCAGACACATCATCATCTGCTGCATCCTTTCCTCTCTCCAACTGGAATCAGCCACGATGTGGACAGGCCCAAGCCAGCCCTATGGGGACACCAAGCTTGGGTCTGAGCCCAGACACTGAGGTTCTGCTTTATCTCTGCCTCAGAATGGAGCACAGTAAAGAAAAGCAACTCTTGGGACACTGCAGTGACCCATTAAAATTAATGGGGTTAAATCATCCTGGTGTAAGCCACCAACTTCAAAAGAATTACACAAGGGATGAATCTGGATCCATTATTTTTCTTCTTTGCATCTTTCAGAAAGATGATCTACTTTCCAGATTGCTATGCTCAGTCAGTTTTTCTAACTGAACTAACTAGCCTCTTGTCAGTCTCTTACTCCATGCTCTCTTCTGCTGTCCAAGCAATTCCAAGAACTGCTCACCTGCTCTGTTCTTCCCCATGCAAAACAGTCCTCGTATACTTCCATCTGGCCTAATCAATTTCCTCCTTCTGGTGCAAACAAAAAAAAAATACACAAAAAAAAGAAAAGCCAACCCCAAAAGCAAATTTTAGAGAAACCAGGAGGGGTACATACCCACATGACGTATTTCTTCACTACCCTAGAATCCAGCAGGAGCAGGTACAAAAGAAACACTTATACACCCCACACACTTAAAACTACAAGTGCACAAAACCCAACCATGACTAATCTATGTCCCATATACTTTTCTGTAATTGGAAGCACTTGTGTGAGCTAAGGAAGTGCAGGAGACCAGGAGACAGTCAGAGAAACATCACAAGCTCCCAACCACCCTGTGATCTGGAAGCCAGTCTTGCTCCTGAAGTGGTTCATTCAATAACAGCGCCAGTAGAGATGGTCTTCAATTATTTCAGCAAAGAGCTCAGTAACCTTGAAAAGCATAAATCAAAACTGTTAAAATTGGCAGATATTTGATAGAAAGAAATTGCCTTTTGGGGACTGCCTTTTGTCTGCCAAATTCATACTGATGGATATCCACATATGGATTTCTAACCTATCCAGATTTCAGTGGTGATTACAGCAGCAATTGTGGTATGAACCATGCTAGACATATTATTTTGGGAGAGTTGATGCCTTAGAGGTAGACAATGAAAGGCTCAGCGTGTATTTGGACTGTGAGTTAACCCACCTCCATAGTTCCCAGGTATTCAACTCTGGGGGTTTTGGCACAGGAAAAGCAGACTTGAAATTCAGCTCCTAAACTGGTTTCAAACTTTGCTGAAAGTCCGGAGGTGTTCAGATCTGGGATTTTGACCAGTAGCTCCCAAAAGAGGCTGCTCATTTCCCAGGGTGAGGCGGCAGAGGATGGGAGGAACTAGTGTTATTTCACTTTGCTGTAAACGTGGTGCAACCATCTGTGTAGCCGCTAAAACCACGGGACCTTGAAAGAACTACAAAATAGTCTTGACTGCAAAGTCAGTCACTGAGAAGTAGTCACTGCCGGGTTGACACAGCCTGCTGGTACTTCTCAAAGCCCTGGAAGAAATGCCGCCTGACAGCTGCTTTCCGTCTCCCATGCTTTGGCCCCATCATGTCCCCACTAGCATCTTTTACACCCGTGGTTAGACATGTACCAACGATGTATCAATATGAGTAACGGACTAAAAACAAAAATACAGGGCAATCAGGAGCTCCACAAAGCCGCTTGTAAATCTACCAAAAGTGGCATGTTTCCACAACAAACAATCCCTTATCGCATTGCTCTGTCCCCACTTAGCAGTCTGCTGAGAGAACGGAAGAAAGGGGCCAGATTGCAGGGCACAGGAGACAAGCAGAGGGTGTGCAATGGTCCACGCTCCCTCTGCCGGCTGCATCCGTGAGGCTCAGCATCCTCCGGGTGCTCTGAGGCGATGCTGCTCACTCTGATGGAGGCCAAGCACAATTAATTCCCACATCTGTGCAGGCACCGTCCATGAAGTAAGACCTGCTCTGACAGGATTTACACAGATAAAGAATAAAACAGACAGCATCTATGCGAAAGATGTTGGGCTGTGGCCGGCACAGGGCTGTGAGGCAGCACTCTCCAGCTGGGACTGAGATGTCCCTGCTGTTGCCTCTGTGCGCTGGGTTCAGTGGGTGGGAAGCGCTTTGGCAACCAAAAGGTTTCCAATTCCGCTAAAGCCAACCCTTTCATTTCCCTTGCTCTGACAACCTCGTTTGCCAGCATCCTCAGACTTGCAGGGGTCTGTAACTGCAAAAGCATTCTGCCTTCCAAAAGCTCTGCTGGTGAAATGTATTCAGCTCAGTATGTTTGATCATGCCATGGCAAAACTGGCAATAGCTGAAAATACAAACAACCATAGACAGATGCAGCTGGCAGGACCAGGGATGGAGCACGCCCAGATATTTCATGTTTGTAAAATATGTATTTCCAAAGCAGAGACTTGATGACATTAATCTGCCACTAGCGGGATTTTGGAAGATCTGAATCAGAGAGCACAGAATCACTGTGTTACCCATCAGCCACAGGTAACCTCTACTGGGAGTTGGCCTGAGAGCTAAAATACAGATGTCTCCCATGCAGAGGGATATGAAGCAGCTCCCTTAAAGCAAATCTGCAGCAGAAAGAACCTGAATTTGGGACTTCTTAACCCTTTCCTCCCAGTCATCCCATGAGTCTGCAGTCCCTTCCAACAAGGCTCCTGCCACGCTGGCTATGATGTAGAGCCCCTGCCCACCCAACAGCGACAGCAGGCACAGGGCACCTCAAAGCTCCATCAGTCTGCTTCCTGCTAATTACATCTTGAAGGCTAATGAGCTTTAAAAGCCTAATTCCAGCTTTATTTTTCCTATGTCACTTTTGATATAATGGAGACAAAATGGCTCAAATCATAGTTTTTAATGTATCAGGCTATTTAATTTCTTGATTCTCTGCTGATCTCTGAGCAGACATAACCCTTTTGATGTCCTGCCCCATGTTCTAAAAGCATGTGGCAATCATGACAGCTTAGAAACGTGCATACAGTTATGAATGCTAATACAATTAACAGTGAAAGACTCACACTTGGATCACAAATCCAGCTCTCTTCCAACTCAAGCTCTCCTCGTAGATTTCCATGTAAATGGGTCAGATAGCAGTACAAAACTCCAGAGAACTAATGCTCATATGGAAAAAAAACCAACAAAATTCTTCAAAAAGCCCTGACTAGGCACTGTCAGAGAGATTAAAGACGGGAGCAGCTCCCTAGCTATTAGATGGCAGGGTCAAATTTCGTGTAGGGTAACTCAAGATGGAGGTACCCTGGGGATGCGAAGGATTTGAATCAGTGGTGAGCTACAAATGGGTTTTACCCTGTGCTGAGCACAGCTTCAGGATTAGTGCCTTTACCCCCTGCAAGGCACATACACACGCACATGCACACAGAGCAAATGATGAAAAATGCATATCAAGTTTATTGCAAAACTCCCACCGAGGATCAAAGCTGCCGCCCCCAGCAACACTCACTGGCCCCAGCCAGCTTCACATGCTGCCTTTTTGAATTTTCTAACATGGGAAAATACATCAAAAGCCTTGAAAGGGAAAAAGTGCATCACCAGGGAACAGTACCTTAAGTAGGCAGGCAGTACTGTGAAGGAAGGAGGTTTTGTCAGCACTCCGCAAATACCACGGGCGCAAAACCAGTCAGTTTCCCAGAAGAGGAAGAAAACTTTGCTTGGTCAAATCCAAAAACAATTAGCCTAGGCACATCCCGTTTGAAGCTGGCACTGCAACAAGGAGAGTCCCTGCAACAGCTGGAAATGCTTGGCACTTCCGAGAACAAACCAGTTAGTACAAATTTAATGGATTCAAGTAACTGGACTGAGACTGATGTCTCTTCTCAGAAGGTTCAAGGAAATTTCTCTTTCCAGGCCTGGGAGACCAGAGGCAGCTGGTATAAATCAGAGCCTGGTCAGCCCACAGCACCGCGGGCTGGGTCAGCACCTCCATTGCTGGGGACTGTCCCCAGCTTCTTCCTTCCTACGTCACTGACTCACCTGCATAGGGTAAGTATTGCCCAGGACCTGCAACCCCAGCTCCTCTCCTGTGAAGGGGGACTCCATGGTCAAAGCAGTCACTGGCCGAGGGGGCTTGCCTGAGAACTGCTCTGGGTGCTGCTGACTGGTGGGAAGCTGTGAGAAGGGCAGAGACCCCAAGTCTGCCAACAGCAGCTGGACATTCCTCTAAAACCTCAAGAGCTGATGCTCAGGTTTTTCGGTTCATAATTACAAATGTATTTTCCTCTTAAGACCATTTTACCAACAGTTCATAACTCTGTGGCTTGTAAATTGCCCAGCTCTGGGTCAGATGGTTGCTTGTAATTGCAAAACTTCAGAAGTCCCTTGATTAAATCAAGTTAAAGAGGTCCCAGGCCTCTCTCCCCTTCCCTTAGAAGCAGTCATTCTTTCCTTTACTTGATTGCTTAAATCTCTATTCTGCACTACTCCTGCTCTTGCACTAAGTCTTCCATTTCACCTGCAAACAGAGCAATTTTCCTTCAGCATTTGGAGGGCTCTGATCGGAAATTTGTCCTTGTTCCACCGTTTTTCAAAGGTTTTGTGGTTTCATCCCGCTCTGGGTTAAAAGAAACGATGTGAACAGCTGTCCATCTTACCACAAGGCAGAAGTGGGGCTTGGCAGGGAATAACTCAGCCTGGTTAAGAGGTGATCAGCTGCTGGCTGTCAAATTCCCAAGGAGACTGCATGCAGTCTGCTGATACCACTGTGCTAGGGAGGAAGAATAAGTGGGAGAAAGGGTGGGAAGAAAGGAGAGATAGATGGATGGATGGGAAGCACACAGGAAAAGCAGGAGCACTGCTTGCCATCGAGGGAAGAGCCGTGCCTGGAAAGCTGTGGAGGGAAAGACCTTCTCTGAGCTTTGCTAAGGAGCATCAGTGTGATGAAGCAGCAGCTCAGGGGAGCCTTAGCAGATGCACGCTGGGGTTTAATCCTTCCTGGGTCAAACAAGCAAGCCAAAACCTGGATTAATAGACAGTGTCAGGCTCCACATGCAATGCACTGGCAACGCTATTTGGATGACAGCAAACACCCAGATTAGGTGCTGACAACTCCCCTAGCAGGATCATGCATGAAATCTGGCCATAAGAGGAGCTGTCACTCTGACTTTCACAGCCAAAAACACAAGCAAGCCAGTGACACCTTCCATACTGAAATCCCACCGAGTGCCCTGAAGCAGTCAAAGCTGGGGTTGAGAAAGGTTTCTCCTTCCAAGGTGGCTCTCTAGCTTAATGGAGGAAGTGCAAGGAGAGTCCAGTGATCAGCACAGCACAGGCCTGGGGAGATGATTCAGTCCAGTACCAAGTATTAAAAGAGACAGTTAGATAATCTTCAATCTCTTCCATATGCTTACAAATGTCTGATCCAGGTGTGGTTCTGGAGTCAATAGTATTAATGTCCAAAACTGCAAGTCTTCTTCTTTCTCATTCCCTCATCGAGTCTGAGATGCAATCTTATTAAATACAAAAAAAAGAACTATCATAAGACCAACAGAAATAGATAGGGTTGTAACACCTAATAAGAAGCCAGGTGGAAAAGCTATTTCATAGCAACATATCTGTTCATAGCTTTCCTACTGCTGTCTAGAGGAATTCCTGTTCTCTGAGACAGAGCCAAGAGAAAGTCAGCTTCTCCAGACAAGCATGGCAAAGGTGTGAGGCAGGGCACATCCCTGGAGAAAGCAGAACGCACACGCCACAGTATCCAACATCCACACAAATCAAAGGTATTTTTTTCCAGCTCAACTTGTGCCTTTTGCTGCCCAGCAAATGCATGTAAAGCATCATCTCCCCACGACGTGGCAGTAGCTGCCTGCAAAGCCTGTAACACAGCCTTCCCATGCCCGACCCCTTGTCATCAAGTGGAGCTATTTATACAAGCTGTGCAACAAATATGGCTTTGCAAGAGGGTAGGAGATTCCTGCAAAAAAAAACATCAAGTGCAAACCTTAAAAAATTTGAGCTTGTAAGTCTCATTGGCGAGGATTTCTGGCCAGGCTGATCTGCAGGATGCCTATGAAGTATGAGCACTGACATTAATTTTTAAATAGAAATCAAATACAGGCATGCGAGCTATGGGTGTAGTAGAAGGACTGTACACATCTACACATAGATACACATGCACACAAGAGCAAAATATTGTTCCCTGCATCAAGTAGCTTTTAATACATCATGAACTTTTGGATAAGTTTTGTGTGAAAACCAGCCAGAAATCCCTGCCCTCTGGGGCAATGACGAACACAGAGCATTTGGTGAACAGGGGGTGGGTGTGCCTGTTAACACCTCTGGCTGCTTTCCAGCATGATGAACTGTGATAAGAAGTCCCTCTCCTGACTTTCTGGGAAGAGAAGGACACTGGGCAGGTGAAGCCTTGCCTGTCTTGCTGGGAGCTTGGTTTGCGGTGCCAGCCACTGATAGCGAAGACAGGGAGTCAGAGTGAGGTGGCCTCTCCCAGGGGTAGCTCATTGTAAAACAGATGTCAGCGACGGGAGGGAGACACGAGACAACAACTCAATTTCACCGCCATCTCAGTGTAGTCAGGACAGCCTGCAAAGACAGGCAGGACATGTTTAAAGAGCTTGTGCAAGGCTGGCAAAGGAAACTGTTCCCTTCCTACTGGTGAGTCACCCTGACAGCATAAAAGGTCCAATTCATCCTCTGCCACCTGGTCTCCAAGAACACAGCTTTCACCTTCTTGATCTTCATGCTGCTCTCCTCACAAGTCCTCCCTGCAGCAGCACTCATGAGACAAATCCTCTCCTGACACTGCTTCTGGAAGATCCCTGACTCATCCTCACCTCAGGCTGACAAGCAGTGCCTACGGGTGACCCTGCACTGGATCTGCTGGGAAACAAATGAGCTGTGTCACCACTGACAATAATAACTGTTGGAATGAGGGGACCAAAAAAAAAGGCAACAGAAGAGACAAGGTGTTCATAAAAGGGGGACATAATGGCAGCAGCTGAGTCACATTAGATATCATGGTATTTCCCTTCAAGTGGTATTAGTTCAGCAAATGTTAAAGACCTTGGATTCAACAGCCATCTTCAGCTAGCAAGGTTCAGAGTGGACGACCTATGGACAGTCCACTACTCCTCAGGCTTGGGGAGCTGTGATGTGCAGGCAGCATCACCAACAGTTTGCCCAAACGGCCCAGGTGCTGCCGCTCCCACACTGAGGTTTCTGCTATATGTTCCACCCATGGCAGTGTGCTCCACTTTTAGAATTAAAGAGGCTATGGGGGTCCCACCCCTAGTGATATGGGACCGCGCAGTGAGGGGACTGCTCTGCCTTCAGTGGGAACGCCCAGCCCAGCATAATTTGCTTCCCAGCTGCCCTGTAACCTGTCGCTCAGGCAGGAGGAATGAAGGGACATGGGATTACTCTCCCACCTCATTCCATCTCACACATGAATGAGGACTGAAGTGTGTGGAGACAAAATTTGTATAGGGTCAGCCCTGTGCACTGGCCTCTAGTCTTCGGAGGTGAGCAGGATCCTGTCCACGAAGCTGCCGGGAGCTGAAACCTGTCCAGTGCATGGCAGGTGGAGTTCAAGCAGGAGATGAAGTCACTCACCATAGCATACGCAGCCCGACAAGCTCGCCGGCAGGCATGGCTCAGCTTTCCCCACACAATACCTGCAGCAGCGGGAAGCCACTCTCCCAGGCAGCCTGGTGCTAACTTGCCTCTCTTTCTCATGTGGCTTGGATGGTATTTCCCTCAGTGCTGCCAAGCCATGGGCCCTTGTCTCTCTGGGATGTGCAGGTATCTGCAGGCAAAGCTGGCGGGGCCGCATGATGGAGTCAGTGAGGCTCCTGTGCTGTGGACAAGCTGGACAGGGGGCTCAGGAAAGTGGGACGGGCATCTCTCCAGCTGCCCCCACCAGGGCTGTTCTCTCATGATAAGAAGCTGCCCTCATGCTTGCCTCTGCTGCAGGAAGTTTGTTCTTGTCACCCCATTTCCCACCTCCCTCCCCTCTCACTGCAGGTCCAGGAGGTCGCAGCCCTGGGACGTGCAGAGGAAGGGGGCACAAAGGGGCAGGCTGCCCCTGCCACCCTCTTCCTTGCTGGCCCCCAACCCCTGCATCTGGACCCACCAGTGAAGAGCTTACAAGGACGAAAGCCTAAAAGCAGCTCTGGAGGTTTGGTTTGCCTTGTGAGCAGAAGCCTGCAGCAGGCTGTTAGTGGACAAACAAACCATCCCCACTATAAATCCTTTGTTTGTTCCCTTTCCCCACCCTTCTACCAGTGGGTTTGTCCCCTGCGCTTCGCAGGGCTGCACAAACAGCTGATTCAACACCCTGTGTGAGAGGGGAAGAGATAGGAGCCCTGGAGCAACCCACGCTTGACACAGAACAACTGTGCCGGCAAAAAAACCTCCTCTCCATTTTGCGAGCTCCACTCGAAGCGTATCTCCCCACAAAGTGGATCCTCTGCATGCCTTGATGTTCCCTCCTCTCCTCTCCAGACCACAGAGCAGAAAAATTAACATCTCCATTCCTTCTCAGGTAGGCAGCCAGGGGAGGAACCCGTGAGGAGAAAACAGCAGAGAAATAACCTGCGGCTTACTCCAGCAAAAAGCCCTCTCTATGCCACTTCTCCTCTACCTACACGGCTTCTCTCAGACACACTCAAGACATAAGTACGGTGCCTACTTGGCAGCGCTGATGATCTGCATGGACAGACATTGCAGGTGAAAGGAAGCTGCAAACAAACCATACGACAGTAACGGCACTTCCTACACATTCGGCACTTCCTCTGCCAGAACCTCAAAGGCAAGGGAGTCAAATAGTGAGGTGGACTTGCAGTAAAGCCCATTATTTTCAGGAAAGTTGGATGTATTTAGCCCATTAGATAGGTCCCAGATATTTAAAAAAACCAAATTTGTTTAAGGTGTCCCCCAGTTCTGCATGCTGTCACACACCCTGGGCTCTATTCAGGCCTTACATCCTGAAGTGAAGAAACCCTGGTAGCATTTCCCACTATCAACACATTTTTAAATGCCTTTGTTTAGTAGTTGATCAAGTGGTTGCAACACTCCAGGACTCTGGGATTTGCTCTCCATTTTCAAAATTACTGACTTTCCAAACCTGGGAACAATCAATCCAATAAATTGGTCTCAGTAAAACCTATTTTTCAAATATCAGCTCTGGTGGCAAAATCTGCTGCTGAAACCCCATGTCCTGAGCTCACCTCAGATTCAGATAATGATCACCTCAGTTTCTCTGCTCATGGTCACCATCATTTCTTCCTTTCCAGAAAAAGTAGGGTCAATCACAGGTGTTTGGGAGCAGCTACAGATGGCGGCAGAAGTAGCATCACAGTTTTTAACAAGAACAGCTTGCTGAGGAGTCACCAGGCTGGGCAAGGGGAAGGAGAAGGTTCCTGAGCTGCTGAATCAGCGCTTTGCCACACCTCTGTTTCCGTGAGCTCTGCACAGACAGGTTCAAACTCTTTTCTTGCAGGTCAAAGCAGCACCACCAACCAACAGGCGTGCAGCAGCAGAAAGCAGGATGTGTGCCGCAGCATAGTGCAAAGCTGGGTAATAAACTACCCCACCTCATACCTCCCAAAAACCCTAAGGACTGATGTACCCCCAGGGTAACTCAGCTGACATCAGCAGTGTTACCACACGTGGTGCCTGCCCTGTGATGTTATACAACCCCTAAGAGGTTGCTTGCTGTGCTGAACACCATGCGGCCGACCTTGCAGCAAGAACCAAGAGTTTCTTGCAGGATCTTGCCCGAGTGCTGGACTTTGGTGGTGCCCTGTGGGGAGGTGGTTCACAACCTCTCCCTCACTGCAGCCTGAGCAAAGTCCTCACAGCATGGTACAGGGAGGATTTCAGGAGCACGCTGGATTTGTCAGGCCATTTCCATGCCGGAATTATTATTTTTGTATTATTTTCTATGTATTATTTCCCCAATTCAACTAGGCAGGGCAAAGTGAAGCTGCTGGTATCATGCAAGCTGTAGCCCGTCACAACCAGAGTATTAGTGCTACCCAATGTGTACATTTATCCTTCCCATGTCTCTGTTTGACCCAAGAGATGTTAATGTCCTCAAAATCGTAGAGAGGAGAGCACAGCAGAAGAGATTTCTTCCATAAATGACCTTGCAGTAAATGTCTTCATGTTTTAGAGGTCATAGAAAAAACCCCTCTATCAGAAGAAAAACGGTTCAAAAAGTTCTGTCAAGCCCAACAGATGCCTTCTTTCCTTTCCCTGCTTCAATTAAGTGTCAAAACACTGCGATACCATTCAAGTGTCCCCATACTCCTGAAGATGAGGGTCTGTAACATTAACACTTCCATGCCCAAGTGGGTTGTAGTATGTGCTGACACACCTTCTCTGTGCACACAGCATCCAGCATCAGACACCTAGCAAAAGGAATTCTCTAAATGTAGTTGCAGTAGTTACCTGAGGTTTTGCTCCTAACTCAGCATAGCCCCCACATTTTAATCCTTAGTCTCAAGCAACGAGGCAGGAAGAGAAAGCCATTCATTTTTACAGCCAGGAGAGCTCTAGCTCCAGCTGCAAAAGCACATTTTCTCCACTTCTTTCTTTCTTAGGTACTTTTCCACTGGCGCAACATTTGAGCTGAGACAGAGAGGACAACTGAATTTTAGTCTCAATGAAAAACAAACTAAGAAATAAAAAGCAATCAGAATGGATTTTGCAGTGTCAAATTCAGCTCCCAGGAGGCAAAGGACTGCCTCACATTCCTAGTGCTCCTTGCTCTCCCTTCACTCCTCCCAGTCCCACCTCCATCTGCCTCATCCATCCCTCTCCTGGGACTCTGTGAAGCGCCCATTATTTCAGCATGTCCCCCAGCAGAGAGCAATTATTGATGGTATATGTTACATCAGCTCTCATGGCTAACCCAAACGGGGGCCTGTACGTCTGCTGCAGAAACACAAACCTCCTTGTTTCTGCCCCAAAATTTGCCATCTGAAGAACAAGACAGGGCAGGGGTGAGGGGGCAGAAAGCCCAGGCTGAAGAAAGCCAATATTGGCAGGCAGCTGAACTGCAAGCCCATATTTTTCTGGGGGCAGTGTGGTCAGCAGTGGAAGCAAAGTGATGGTGCTAGAAGGAGAGCTTGGAGCAGCAGACCAAGAGCTTGAAGCAGCAGACCAAGAGCTGGGAGCAGCAGACCAAGAGCTGGGAGCAGCAGACCAAGAGCTGGGAGCAGCGGACCAACTGGCCAAGCAAAGGAAAGCCCACAGCTGAACTGCAGCACATTCTTTGAAGGTCCCAAGGTCTTGGCTTGGCTGCTTTTACAGCAGTTTGGCTGTCTTTTCTCTTTAGTTTCTTTCCTCAATGCAGTTGGGACAGAAGAGAGCGAGGATGCAAAGCCCCAGGACGATGGCATTGTCCCAGCTGCACGCACGCTCCCTGCACGCTGCCGGGCCTATGACACAAGGAGAGGTGGCTTGCACCAGGTAACACTTTCATGCCACTGTTCCTCAAACACAAGTCCTGTATGTGCCTGTTTCTGTCCCTGCTCCCACCAGCTGGTCTGGCTGGCTCATGTTTTATCTCCAGTATCAAAGAGAAGCTGTAGGCTCAGGGGCGCAGGGAGCATCCTCTTCGCCATCTGCCTGAAGGAGCAACGCAGCCTTCGCTCTGAGACAGTCTGTAGGTGTTTCCTCACTCACAGAGACACTAGTGACTTTTGCCCTGTTATGCATTTATTCATTCCCCCTGAGTCCCACTGGCATCAGAGCAAACCTTGCCACAGCAGCAACACGGAGGAAACGCAACAAATTTATGTATAATCCAGTCCTTTTTATTAGAGTTTCAGAAAAGGGAGATTTGCTGCAAGAATCCTGGACTGAATCCAAGAAATTGCAACTCCTTGCTTCTTATTTCCACTCCAGCAACCTCAGATCAAGCGGCATTTAAAAATCAACCAAACAGGGCTCAAGCCACCAACCCTGGGAAACTCAACCAAGAAACTCATCCCCAAATGTCGGCAATGGCTGCCCCAGCTCTAATGATCCCCTTGGAGGCTCTTCGGCATCTCAGCTAAGCACAGTAATACTGCGTTACATTTATTCAGACCATATGTAATACACACAAGAGCCTATAAAAGCTTAAACAGCACAATAAACATTTGGAAAAGCACAGTGACCAGATTTACGGGGTTTGGATACCTGCCAGTATGACCCACCAGAATCAGATCCGTAAGTTTCTGTGCAAGCCCAAGATATACACACACAACACAAACATGCTGTTATCCTTGAAAAAAAAGGATAAACAGCCCCCAAAGTCCATCCCGAGCACAGCAATATGACAGGCTTCCAATGCGTCTGATTGGACTTAGTTTAAATCAAGGCCATAAAGTAAGTCTTGGCAAGGAGAAATAAATGTAGCACGAGAAAACTTTACCCCAGAGCACACAGTAAAACTGAGACAGAGGGAGACGAAAAGATTTAGACACTCAATTTCCATTAAAGGGGAGATGAGCCCTGCTGCAGAAAGAGAGCTGCGGTGCTTTGCCAAATTTCAAGATATTTTTGTGCTAATTTTCCTCCACAGGGATGATGTGATATCTCCTGTGCCACCTACCAGGCTGGGGGGCAGGAGGAGGGTGTGTAATGGCTTAACAGAAGAGAAGAGGTGTGAAATGACAACAGATCCCAGGGGGTGCAAAACATTTTGTCCCACGAAAAACCTGCAAAAACCTCGAGCTCTCATTTGTACAAAGCACTTTGGGATGGTGGGAGAGCAAGGAACCCGCAGGATGTAAAAGTTCCTCTGTTTCCCAAGGTGAAGAAAGTTGAAAGAGTTCCAGTTTCCCAGTTTCTTGGGCATTTTGTGACACATTTTTTCTTCCTCTGAATTTACTAACATTTACGGCGGAACACAGTATTTTGCATATCGACAGCCCTTTCCAATTCACACAGATACTGCACAAGCGGGATTTAGTACAGCTGTGAGCATCCAGTGCTCAAGACAGGAGCCAGGATACTGGCTCCACATTTTGTGCTCTAAAACTCATCCAGAGCAGAACCTCATCTCCAGACTCAAAGCAAAAGGAAAGAGATAAAAGAACAGCACAAGATACTGCTTTTCAGAGACCTGCCTCATTTGTTATGATAAAGGAGAGTATTACGGATTAGCTGGCAATACATGGAAGGAGTTGCCCACCTCCCACGCATAATTTCCCAGAAAATGTTTTTACAAGTTTAAGACGAGCTGCTACATAAAGATATACAAAAGGAAGACTACAGCGTGACGACAGATTTACTTACATGAGGCTCAGGATGTGAAGATGCCCTTGCTGTTAAAGACCCAGCTCAGAAGCACTGCTCTGCTTTGCTTATTAAATGGCAGAAAAAGGCTGTTTGTGTTTATCTGCAGCTCCGGGAGGTGGGCTGTGTATTGAGAACAAAAGCTACATGCAAGGGCGCATTCTCTCACCCACTGGCACGGCCATGCTCAGGGACAGCTTTGCATAGGACAAGGTCCATCTTCAGCACCAGTGGCCACAGAGGACAGAGCAGGGGGCCGCCGGTCAGATTGCTGCACGGTATGAATTGCTGCAAAGACCACACATTTGGTGACTGAAAAATCTAATGAGGAGGCACAGAGTACTAAAGGGTCCTGTGGGAGGAAAAGATGCCTTGAAGCAAGGGCCAGGATGGCGTGGGTAAGGGAGCATTCACCAATGGAAATTGTTAGCAGCTCCTGGGGGGAATGTCAGGCAGTTAAAGGTCTATCTGAGGCAGATGTGCTTGTGTTAGCTCACAAGCCTGCAGTCACAAGAGTTAGGGATGAGAAACGCAGGATAGGGCAGGCAGGGAGAGAACAAAGTCAGCGGGAAGGGGGATGCACTTTTTACACATCCCTCTTGCATCCATGTGGGAAGGTAGCGCAGACCAGGAGAGATCTCACGCTCAAGCTCCAAACTACACAGCTACCTGACTGCTCGAATGGCCCCAGCCAGAACTGCGGCACAACCAGCCTTGTGGGGCTGAGGGCATCTCCCACACAAGCTGCCATGAGCAAATGCTGCAGTAAGGGACACGGAGGACAAACAGCGGAGGAGGCACCCGAAGCAGAAAGCAGAGGACATCAAGAGACTCTGGACAAGGACTTGCAGATGGAATAATCAGTCCAAGCCTCAGAGGCAGCCCCAAATGGACTGATGTGCTGGGATCTGTAAGAGAGCACAGGCTCCTCAGCAATTCATTTTTCTACAGCAGACTGTGCTCCCAATACTTAGAAAGATTTGGCCCTGGAAACCATAAGACTTCCTTCCTTCCTCCATGCTCACACCAATCCTTTCCAGAACTGCCATAGGGCAGAGCCTGTGCCTGAAAGCAGCTGCTTCATCTACATCACAGCTACAGCCCACCCTGCTCTCCGTGCTGTCTCAGTGTACGAAGAAGCGTGGATTGGTCTTTGTGTCTCTTCTGCACAGGTATTTGCTGTTCATGTCAGGAGAGTGACCTTAGATGAGGTAATTCACCACAGTTTGGGGTACGAAGACAACCAGTGAGGGTGATTTTAAGCCAAAGATTCCCCTTCACATGCTTATTAGGAAGGGATGAGTGTGTTTTCTTTTGGAGGACTCAGGGGCCAGTGGCTGAAGTAGAGAATTTAAGGGCATCCAGAACCCTAGTCCCACTGTAACCCAGGGTAAACTAGTTCAATGTTTCTTTGCCACATATTCCTCAAATATAGCGCTTTCCAAAAATTGATACGGAAGTTGACCCACTCCTGGAGATCTGGGGAGGTGTATATCAGCAAGCCAAGCTGCTGGTGTGCTAGCAGCGTTAGCAAAGGCAAATAATGGAAACTATGCCGAGAGTCACAACATGAAGCTGAAAATCAGACCTTCTGGCTCTTGTTCCAGCCTCAGTGACCTTTCAAAACTGGTTTTGTACTTTTGCTTCCCTAGTTTTAAAATAAAACCTGTATTCCACAGTCAAGCTGAGAAAGAGGGTTCATGTCTGGGCTGCACCTCGAGGCTGCACCTGGTGAGGCAGTGCTACAGAAGGGCAATGCAGTACTGTTGCCTTTAGTACTACTGTTTAATTCACATGACTCTTCAGTATTATTCTTAGGAACAATCCCTGGGAAGATTTTGGTTTCACTAAAAAAAGAAAAAAGATAGATTATAGGCAGCTAGGGACAAAAATATTCCCATTCCCATGTGGTTTGTGCTATTTAAAGGGACAGAATACCTATTTTTGAAAGACCATTTTCAGAAGACAAACAACTGACATCTGTCAGCACAAAGAAATTTGGAAAAATAGACATAATATAATTTTCAAAAGCTTTCAGTGTGCCTGAGATGACCCAGAATACAGGAACAGCGGGTTGAAGCACGCCCCGTGTGACAGAGCCCAGCCATCTCTCCAGCAGAATATGAGCAGGGAATAGTTTTTCTGACTACTTTTTAGAGGAGGATCTTGGGATTCGAGGCAGGAAACCGAAGGGTGAACACAGCAGCACAGGACCGAGCACGCAGGCAGAGTATTTTGTCCCACGTTCCCATATTTTTGTTCACTGTCCCCGCTACAGGTCAGGTGGGAAAAAATGCAATGCCACATATTTGTGAACTACAATTTCATACAGTGGGCCGATAACTCCTCTGCTGAAGTATCTGGTGGTCGGGTAGAAGCCACTGAGCTAACAATATCTGTGTGTCACGATGGGCAACAGTTGGAGGCACCAAGGAACTAGCAGATATTGGGAATCTGCCCCAGACAGCACCAGATAAATCAGGAAAGTCTTATTCCTTGCTCATTTGCACTGCATCCTCCATGGCCATCTGCTGGGGAAAAGCCACCTGCCGGGATCCAGAGATGCAAGTACGGGCTGAGGTGAGCACTGGAGCTGAAGGACCTGAGCAGACAAAGGAGGGACTGGAGGAGGAGCAGAGGGACACGGCTGAGAGTACTGAGCTTTCACAGAACAGAAAATCAGGGCAGGATCACTTTTAATTCTGGTACATCCTGACCCTCATGCAACTGCTGTGAAGCATTAACCTTGTCCTGGACTACAACCTGGAGGCAATTTAGACATGTCTGCAACATGGAAAATCCCAAGCCACAGACTCTAGACTGGGCGTGTTCAGATTTACGTGTTTTGCTTTGGGACCATCTCAAATTCCAGCAAAAACATTGTTTAAAGAACCTGCCAGAAGCAGGACAACATTCAATTTGTGCTGGTGCTGCCCGTACAGTTACTGTCACTAACAGCCAGTGGGAAATCAGTGAGAGATTATCTCAGACACAGCATCTTCAGAGGGAGATGCTCAGCACATCATCCACTACTGTCTCATTTATTTTGAAAATTTAAAACAAAACGTTTGAGGCAACTGCAGATAGGACAAGGCTGAACCCAGAAGAGTAAACTTGCTTTTGTTTGTCTATAATATTAATAGGTGCATTATGTAATTTCCTTGGCTTACTGATGCAGCAACTCTGGTTACAAGATGGGATGGGATTTCCTTGAGGTCATTGCCCCAAACTGTGTGAGTTGTTATTTTCCTGGCTCACCCACAAACAGAGCAGTTTGCTCTTCTGAAACACTAATGTCCAACCGTTGAAAGGTTTTGCCAATCAAAACATTGTGGTCTTACCCCATTTTAATAATCTAAGGCATCAATCTCCCCCTTAGTATTTGTTTGATGTGTTCTGCACCCTGCTGAAATATCCCCTCCAGACCTCCCTGAGCTCAGGCTCTGATTGAAGAGAGATGCCATGCATCAGGCCCGCAGCTTTCTCTCTGAAACATTTAGCAGCGGATGGTGGTAAAATGTATTTATTTTCATGTATTGAGGAAAGACCATATATTCCAACCTCTTTTTTTTCCATCACTCAGAGATGGGCCCGAGGCCAAAACGGTGCTGCTAAGCTTGTTTTCTATTTAAAACCTTCATTTTTATTAATAACCCTTTACAACCTACACACCAGCACTGCGGGAGTTGCATTTCCGTGTTATGTCATCGTGAACCGTTATGTATTTAATTCCTGTACCCACAAACCCATATGGACATCATTAAACACGCACCGTACAGTATTAAAACTCTGTTCCATAAAGTGTGATTTAGAAAAAAAAAAAAGACCTATGAAGTGCAGATTTTTTTTTTCCCTAAGGTCATGGGAAAATGAAGAAGTAGGGGAGAGAGAAAAGGTTCAGCGGTGCTGAGGGTTAGCTCATAGCTCTCCCTGCCTGCAGACCGAAAACCCGGCCTGCCTTATCCACCACAGAAGATTAATTACCCAGTAATTTCAGGCCAGAGATGACAAATTTCTGTTTGGCAGACCACGGAGACAACTTTTACAAAAATTACAGGTTACAAACTAGCACAAGACCTTGATGATTTTATTCCTGCCAAATTCTGAAATTCCTGCCATCACTTCTGAAAGAAGGTGCCTTTAGTGGGGCAAGAGAACAGGTTTCCCCATATCACTGAGGGTTACTTACCAGGGCCACTGACTCAGGTGAGGGCAGACCCGAGCGCAGGGTTTACTCCCAGTTTCTGTTATGGCCCCAGACTGGCTTGTCCTGGTTGTAGTCTACACTAGAAGCAAATCCGGCAATTAGGCAACTTCTGCAAGGTAGCAAGGGTATATTTATCCTCAGCCTCAGGATCTCGACTGCGTCCAAGGACAATTGTATCATCCTTTTACTATCTCTTATTTGGGATTGGGGATGAAGAGGCAAAAGACAGACAGAAAAAGATGGGAGAAATCCACCAGAGAGCAAATAAAACCTATGTACAGAGTAACTGTATGACAAATAGAAATGAGTGTAGCAATGCTGGGGGAAGCAGGACAGAGAAGGAAGAAAACAATATCCCTGCGATATAAGGATAATGAAAAAACCCAGAGACAAGAAAAAAGATATGTCAGCACGAGACAGAGAAGCCGATGCACTCAGGGATGGAAAGAAAGCAAAAAAAAACAAACCAAAAACCAGAAGAGATAAGAAAAAAGCACAATTTAAAAATGTTGAGTAAAAGACTGATGTCTGTATGTTAAATAGGAGAGTAAGTCCATTGCCTCCAACACACACCAGACAGCTTTCAGTGACCTGGTCCTTTACGCGGGAGTGAGACCTGCCATACCCTGCTTGATGGCTCAGCTCCCTCTGATCTTGGAGCAAGCTCTAGCTGAGGCGAACAAACCACACTGAAAATGGTATCTGACAGGATTTTACAGTCAGTAACACCACAGAAGGGTACTCTGCATAGCCTTGTGCTTTGTCTCAGAGCAGGTGCATTCCCTTATGGAGACTATATTGGTCCTCCATCACTTTTACAGCTACACAACTACGAGGTCCCCTTAAAGATACAGATGAAGATACATACACCTAATTGCTTTCAAGGCTTTTTTGGTTTTCCTTATGAAATATCAATAAAAATAAATTCAGGAAAAGAGCATTGAGGGCACAAACAAATTATCTGCTATATCATGAGGGTGTTTTCCAACCTGAATGATTCTATGTTCTAATGTGCTCTATGTTTGGGCCAGGTGAGCTTCTCTGCTAGTTCTGCTGTGTGACATCTGTGTTTAGGAGTTTCCAAGAACAGATGCTACTACCCCCATTACTTGATTCAAGTTAAATTCGTTGTGTTGGCCCCAAAGCCTGTGCGTGTGCCCTCCAGACGTCTGTTTCCAGGAAAGTGAGACGAGTTAACATGATTTGCGGAGGGGGTTACTGATGAATGAACCTCCTTTATATCTCAGCCCTATCCAGAATTTTTCATTCCCATCAAACAAACAGACACATGAATACACACACAAATAGCTCTGGGTGCACATGTGCCTCTGTTGAATTCAATACAGTTATTCACTGTGTAAAACTCTACCCATGTGCAATAAATGTCTGGAGGAGAAGAGCCACTCTCGGGATGAGGCTGACAGCAAGTTTAATGTTATCTGGCTGCATTACTCTGGAAGTGAAATGTTTTCGGCACGTGTCTCTCTAGGGCTGTGTCCTACTTCATTCAAAATCAGGAATTTGCTTTGATGTTTTGAGAATAAAGCCTTAAAAGAAGCAGCAGATACCACTGGCAAAACTCTTCAAGAAACTTGCAAAAGACCATTAGAACCCGAAGCTGTTAAACGGTCTGGTTTGGGTCAGTGTTCTCTTAAACTGATAGTCATGTCTTCTACAGTTCCCTGGCACATGAACTGAACGTAATTGAAGCGGAGATAAGATTGGAGATTTTCTGACCACATATTAGGATAGACAAAATCATGGCAGAAAGCAACATTTGTTTGTTAAAGCCAAAAAAATCCCTGTTCCCCGATACTAATTCAGTTTAATCTCACAAAATGTTATTTATCCTGCCAGGGATCAGGACTTATTGGGCAATAAACCAGGACTCAGTAGTTTTTACATCTGTCAACAAAAAATTAAATATAAAACACTTGTCATAAATCAGCACAGACAAAATTTTGTTATTTATGAGGATGCTGAATGATTGAGGTAAGAGTATATTTTTAAAAAAAATGATAAGAGAAAGCAGACAAAAAAGGAAAGAAAAAAGGTACTAACTATATAATGCACTGGTGACTGGCCTTCCATAAGAAGAGGAGGAAAGGGACTCCTCCTATGATGCCTAGTTCATCCTTAATAATCCAAAGTACCTAACTTGCAAATTTTCTGTGTTTTTTCATAGGCTGGAAGCACCACAAAGCATCCTTCATCAGCCTGGCCTTTTGGCAGTTCTCCTCCAAATGCAAATACTACATCTGGAAAAGGCAGGAATCCTCTCTCCTGCCTGAAAGGCTCCTTTTACCTCCGTCCTTTGCAGAACTCCTACTTCTTGCAACTACTCACTCCAACATACTACTCTCCTGAAGGGATTCAAGGCTTTTTGCTCATCTGCTGAACGTCTGCCTCTTCTTAAAGTCCCAGCTCACCTTTGGAACTCGCTCGCTCACTAACACAGGTCATCCCACCATCCCTCAGCCAAGCATCTGTAAAACAACCCCCTCCTGAACACACAGATGAGCATGAAAATGATAACAATGAAGAATAACAGAAGCTTATTTGTCAGGTCTGTCAAGAAAAAGAATCTCATTAGCTGGTATGGCCTGAGCAACTCAGTCGCCGGGGGTTCCTCCCCCCCTCAGGGGATGACACTGATGCATCATGAACATTAATAACATTGTTAGTGGGTGTCCAACAGAGCCCTGCTTTGTGCATTGAGATGACCTGGCAAACAATAAGATACTTTTCCACTGACCTCTTGCTGGAAGAGTTTAAAGCTGTTTGCAGGGATATGAATGACTCTTTCAGCTTTCTCTAGTTGCCACGACTCTTAGCTTCACTATAAAGGTATGTATGAAAGTGAAGGAACTAATCCAGATCCCGCAAGATGCTGTGTGGCTGATGCTCACCCAGAGCAGAGTAAGGCAGTAAACAGGCAGAAACCAGAAACACGACAGCACCACCACCAGCAGATCGAGTCTCAGCCACGCAGCACCCAGAGACCTGAACACCACTGCAGAAGGGGTCGCCTACAATGATGTCTGTCAGATGTCTGTGTACACACCTGTTCACTCTACAGCTGCCCTGCTGCTCATTAGGGATGAACTATCCAAATTCTTGGGTTTGGGACCACATTTCAATAGGAACTGAGAGGTTAAGAATGCCCCTCTTCTAGCCAGACCTAGAGGATTATCAACATCCCCACAAAATACTGCATTTTGATGGAAACAAGAAGAGTAACTTAATCTAAACAACCTCAAGAACCCTGCAGCTCCCCTAGCAGGAGAGGACAATGATGGTGAGATTCTAATCATGAGAAAAAGAACTGAGATCAGGAACCTATCCAATGGGGAGCAGCAAAGACAGTAACATTGCTAATTCACTACTGATCCAGGACAGCTTCAAGTCTCTGAGGAGCGCTGTCTCTGGTATGAGTCATTCACACTTCATTCCCAGCATGCTTGGATAGGAAAGGAAAAGGTTTATCTGTTAGATATGGTGCCCCTGCTGTCCTAGCCCCACAGTTGTTGAAATGGGTCTCTTCTCATAAAGCAAAATAGACATTTTTTGGCCCTCCAACATTCAATGTTTTCTTCTTTTTTTTCATGTTTTCCAGCACTGGGTATCTCAGGTTACTAGTGATTTTTTTTTTGCAGTGGTTCCCAAATGAGCCTGAACTGCTCTGATTCTTCAAACCCACAAGACTGTAATTGAAAGCAAATGTAATCAGACATATACAATGTTCTGAGGTTCACCACAGTGCACTGCAGTCAGCATTACTGGAGTGGCTATTAAAACTCCTTGGAGCTGGGAAGCAAATACAGCTTGCAAGAATCCAGCAAATAACCAGCATTTATTAGATTAGACTAAAGTATTGCAAAGCCACAGTCAATCCTCTATTCAGAACATATCCAAGGTCTGTTTAAAGGAACATCCTTCCTGAACTTAGGCCAATTATTTTAAGAGATGTGAATGGGAACAAGGAAAGAATTCTACTTTTAACACAAGTTCTGCAATCCTTACATCAGCGTAAATCTCGAATAGTCCCTTACTGTCAGCAGGGCTGCTCCAGTCAAACTCTGGCCTAACTGGAAAAAGAAAGTGGTCCAAAGACAAAGGGTATCTTTGAACCCAGACCCACAGCTCTAGCTAGAGATAAGCAACAGCAAATCCCTTCCATAAACCTCCCAAACAAAATGCAAACATTAAAAGGTGGGGGGAGGGTTTTAATTGAATTCCCACCAGCACTTGAGTCTCTACTTAAAAGCAGGTCTAGGGTTATCTGTGAAATTTCAATTAAATCAAAAGCTTTGATAACATGATAAGTCACTCCAGAGTTTAGAGTCAAAACATGTTGTTATTTGATCCTCTGCTTGTGTTTCTGGGAACAGTACGCATGAAAGACAGTCAGCTGCAGACCAGTCAAGAAGATGGAAAGGGTGGAAATGAATCTACCAATACATCACTGCGTCTCCTACAGCCAGAGCCACTTGAGGTCTGGTATTTTTTATACATCCTAAGTCCTAAAGAAGGCACTCCATTCCTCAAGAGGGAGAAGAGAGCAAAGCAGATCATCTCGGCTGCATGCAGCGCTGCAGGGGATGGCTCCCTACTGCCACAGATGTTTTTTCTTTCCAGGTTTGCTACAAGCAGGGTTTTAAACAGCAACAGCATTGGGAGCTGAATGCAAAACCCCATGGATACAAACACAAAGGCCTGTGTATGTAATAAAATGGATTTCCAGCGCAAACCTTTTGGTGGCATTGGGTGAACAGGTGAAGCCAAGTGTACCAAACCGTACTGTCTAACCTGCTGTTATGATACAGCCAAACCAGAAAGGAAGCCCAGCTCTCCTCCTAACTCAGAGCAGCAGGCAGTGGTCCTCCAGAGACCTGACTTGCTTTACCTGTTAGCAATCAGCGAGTGCTGAACAACACCTCCTCTCTCTTCAGTGGCAACTGCTGGATGCTAAGGGCGGTAGCAGGGACTCTCAAAGTCCTACTAACTGAGGAACATCACCTCTACTTTCCAGTGTTTAGACAGAAATGCTCCACTTTCAATAAATGTGTGATGTCAACTCCACCTGGTCTGTAGTCAACAGCATTAAAACACATTTTAAGCAGTGCCTTCCCTCGTAACATATAGTACAGCCTGACAAAACCCTGTCAAATGTAATGGGATGTCTTACATTGCCCCCTCAGCAGTTCAGAATCACATATGGGATTGCACTAGACTCATGTACATGAGAAAAATGCTCTTTTTATAACCAGAGAGGCCACCGATCCTCAACAGCATTAAAAATAAATCCACTCTCCAGATAAGCAATGTCAAAATTACATAGCGAACAACAATAGGAAGCACAGAGCACTGACAAGTCCCATCTGACCCCAGGCGCCACTGGGGGATAATTTATCACCCTGGCAGTAAACACCCCATTGAGGATGTCTGTCCCTAGTGCCCTCTTCTTCAGAGTGGAAAAAGATCTTCATTAAACAATAGTGCGACCATATTAAATATAGACATAGCAATGACAAGCTGGATTCTTCTCCATGATATAATTATATTTGCAACATAAGCTGCCTATTCTTGTTTTTCAGAGATGTGACACACAGAGGACAAGACAGCCCATATTCAATTCTGTCATGTTAGTGAAGAGAAAACTCCACCCCATCTCCTCCTGTCTGGCAGGTCATGAGTCAACAGTGACAGATACTTAATGTGTGCAATTAACGTGCTAGCAGGGGCTCACCAGAACAAGAAATTCAGATAAGAAGAGGAAGTCCCCATCTCTGTTCCTCTTCTCAACTCCAGGCTTATCCACAAAGCACAGCAGGACCGGATGCTTCTCTTCTGTGTGGACCTGAAGATCTCGTTTGTGCTTATCAGCATGGGCAGTTCAACCCTATGGGCTGCCCCTAGTCTGGCGCATCAAACTAAGCATCACTAAGGCTTTAAACAGAGACTTTCAGAAGATCCTGTGGCACTAAGCCAAACATTTCTAGAAGTGAGGGCTCGAGAGTAATGGGTGCCCCAAATCCTTCACCTCAAGCTGGATAACCTTTGAATCCACTCATTTTGGTTCTCCAATTTTGGACTCCAATCTGCCTCCTTAGCTCAGGTTTACCCCACTGCCAGATGAATACATTTCTTCTTTTATCTCCCTAACTGGTTTTCACACAGAAGCACCAGCAGAAGCTTTCCTGACAGATTTTGGAAGTAATATTTCTTCCACTGATGACTGATGATTTAAAAAAAAAAAATTATTTTTCTAACTGGTCATTTCTAGAATTATATTATGGAAGGAATGGGGCTTCTTTATCAGAACCAAATCCTCTTAGCAAATCTCTGAAACTGTACCTCTGCAGCCATACTGCAGATAGAGCAAGGAGATGTGAGAATCCTTTTCAACATCACAAAATAAATCAATGAAACAGTAAGAAGCAGACCTTCCAATCCCCTGCATTAACCACTAAATTTCTCCATAAGGAAGGAATTTGATGGGTTAAGTTAAACATTAAGCAAATTATAACCTTCTAATCTACAAAATAGGCATTGGCAAATTATCAGCAGTAATTGTTCCTTTAGGATATGAACAAAAATTCCTGGAAAGGAAAGAGACCCTTGAGCCAACAGGCCTGGCATTTAGTTTTTCTAAAAGCAACATCCCCGCATTTCAAAACGCCTCTTCAGTCCCAACTCTTTTAAAGAGAAAGAAAAAAAAAATTGTCTTGAATGTGTGCTCATAAACAGTAAACTTTTACTAGCACTGACACTGCCGTTGTGTTTGGCCCCAGCAAGGCAGTGTCTGGTGCCACTGCTGAAGCAGCAGGCTCTGATCTCAGTCACACTCATTCTGATGGACTTCGGATAAGTCTGGTTATTCTTAATCCTTCCCGTGCCTGTGACAGCATGCCGCTTTTAAACCCTGCAGCATGCTCATAACCAATCCAGGCAAAAGCTATTTCTGTACACTTGGCTGCCAGTACATTAAACTATCTTTGCTCCTCTCAGCCTCGTGTCCTTTCACAGTCAGACTTACAAAGCACGAGCAAACCCAAATGTAATATTCAAGGCAAGAAATATTAGCTCTTACTACTTGTTAACAGCAGTAATGTACACTCTTCCAGCTGCCATTCTTCTGTATCTTCGTTTTGTGGTTGCTGAACCTGTATGTATTTCCTGTTTTCCCCCAAGTTTACTGTTTGATATTTATCTACATATAATTCTTTCTCATTTTCTGGACGACTAGCAAAAAGATTCAAATCTTCTCTCGGGAAGGATGACTTATTTGCTGGTATCACTGATGGAGCAGCCAGTAGCAAATTCTGACATCCTTCATTTGATATTTCAGCCCAAATTGTTCATATGTTGCAAACAAAAGTTAAAGTCTCATGTGAAATTAAAGAAGAGGATGAGAAATTCATCTGTTTACTTAAGCTAACAATCTCCAAGCAAAAACCTTCCCAAAAATCATGCTAATAGGCATTGATGAAAGGCAGCGTACACCGTCGGGGTATCTAGAGCCCCATCTGACAGCGGGGGGCCCAGAGACTGCGCTGCAGCTCTCCGGGTCAGAGGAGCACAACTGGGAATCAGCCACACTTCACTCCTCTATTTCTGGGGCACAGGCTGCCTGACCTCTCAGCCACAGAGTTATGACAGTCCCACACTACGAGCAGGAGACACTGTAAAGCACTTTGGCATTCTACAAGCCGAAAAACCATTTTCACGACAAACACAGGTGCTAAGGCCAAATATATGTAGTAAATACAGCCCTAAACCAGGCACATTTGAAAAACTAAACACAGGTGCTCTGCTACACTCAGATGCTCAAAGAGCCATGGCACTTAATTGCCCCTGAAATCAGTGAAAGCTGGATGACTAATTAGGAATAGCCAAGCAAGGCTCTTGGCAAACACAGCCCTAACAGGTTATTAGCTACTTAAATCTCAGTGAAGGTGATTAAGTCATTCTTTGAAAATATTAACTTTTTCTTCCCTTCAGAAACAGGCAGTCTTAAATGCCTTATCCTGCCACCATCTTTATTTTGAGCTTTTTCTGCTCTGTGTTTCACAATTTACCTCCCAGCTGATAAATCACATAAAAAATAAAACTTTCACCTTCTTCCAATTTTGGATTTCTTGGAGAAATTAACCTCCATTCTGCAACTCAGATGGAGCGAATTTCCCTAATAAAATGTGCGCACTGAGCAGTCACAGTACCACTGCCAAGTGCATACTGTAACACGGATTGTCATAAAACATTGCTGACCACATTCCTAAACGATGTGAAAATTATCTGTACTGTAAGTCCTATGTGAAAGAGCAACCAAAAAAACCGAATTACAACCTTCATCACAGCACATCTGCTCAGAGACTCAACTATCAAATGTGTTGGGAAATTCAGTTCTGAAGGGATTAAATATAAGAGCAATATAAGGGAAGAAATATAAGGATCGAAATACAAGGAAAAAATATTTGCAGAACACAAAACAGATCAGAATAAATAAAGACAGTTTACAGATTAAAAATTTTCCTCCTCCACCAATAGGCAACTGAATTGTTACTACAGGGCAGATCAGAGTACATCTGGGAAACAGAAATAGTCATATGCAAACTCAGCCATGCTTATGGATAGAAAGAAAACATATTGGGGAACTGTGCTTTAGCACTGGTAGACTCATAAACTAAAGCATGATTCCTTAACATGGTCACTGCATTACCCTGGCAACTTTTTTCCAGCTTCCTTTTCAGAAATTTGTATTACATGAAGAATAAAGGGAGAATCTAGCTTCCATTTTAGTGATATGATCAGTGAAGCTCATGGCTACAGACCACAATAAAGCATTTCTGTTCTTCAGTAAAGGCTCCTTCAGCATTAAGTCCATTTTCTGCACCAATCCTCATAATCTTATGTTGTATACCTAATCAGTTCCCTATTTTTCCTGGATTTGCATATTGTTGGAAAATCACTTTACGATTCTTACAAGAAAAAATATTCTCAGAGACTAAACATTGCTTAAATTCAGTTGTTGATATTATTAGTTGGTTAGCGTTCAGGGACTGCTTCTACCGTGCTCAAGATCAGAGCATCCCGACACGTAGGAAGTCAAGGAAGGGAGCCAGGAGACCTGCGTGGCTAAACAGGGATCTGCTGGGTAAGCTCAAGGGCAAGAGGAGAATTTACAGATCTTGGAAGGCAGGGCTGGCCACTTGGGAAGAATATAAGGCTGTTGTCCGAGGGTGTAGGGAGGCAACTAGGAAAGCAAAGGCCTCCCTAGAATTGAACCTGGCGAGAGGGGTCAAGGACAACAGGAAGAGCTTTTTCAAATACGTGGCAGATAAAACTAACACCAGAGGCAATGTAGGCCCACTGATGAATGAGGTGGGTGCCTTGGTGACAGAAGATACAGAGAAGGCAGAGTTACTGAATGCCTTCTTTGTCTCTGTCTACTCTGCCGGAGGTTGTCCTGAGGAGCCCGGTTCCCCTGAGGCCCCAGAGGAAGTCAGGGCAGTGGAGGAGTTTGCTTTAGTCGATGAGGACTGGGTTAGGGACCAATTAAGCAATCTGGACATCCATAAATCCATGGGTCCAGACGGGATGCATCCACGGGTGCTGAGGGAGCTGGCTGATGTCATTGCTAGACCACTCTCCATCATCTTTGCCAAGTCTTGGGAGACGGGAGAGGTGCCTGAGGACTGGAGGGAAGCAAATGTCACTCCAGTCTTCAAAAAGGGCAAGAAGGAGGACCTGGGTAACTATAGACCGGTCAGCCTCACCTCCATCCCTGGGAAAGTGATGGAACGGCTTATCCTTGGTGCCATCTCAAGGCATATCAGGGATAAGAGGGTCATTAGAGACAGTCAACATGGCTTCACCAAAGGGAAGTCGTGCTTGACTAACCTCATAGCCTTTTATGAGGATATAACAAGGTGGATAGATGATGGCAGAGCGGTGGATGTGGTCTACCTTGACTTCAGTAAAGCATTTGACACAGTCTCCCACAGCATCCTTGCTGCTAAACTGAGGAAGTGTGGTCTAGACTCTCGGGTAGTGAGGTGGACTGTGAACTGGCTGAGGGGAAGAAGCCAAAGAGTTTTGGTCAATGGGGCAGAGTCTGGTTGGAGACCTGTATCCAGTGGAGTGCCTCAAGGGTCGGTACTGGGACCAGTATTATTCAATATATTCATCGATGACTTGGATGAGGGACTAGAGAGTACTATCAGCAAATTTGCTGATGACACCAAGCTGGGAGGAGTGGCTGACACACCAGAAGGCTGTGCTGCCATCCAGCGAGACCTGGACAGGCTGGAGCGTTGGGCGGGGAAAAATTTAATGAAATATAACAAGGGTAAATGTAGGGTCTTGCATCTGGGTAGGAACAACCCCAGGTTCCAGTATAAGTTGGGGAATGACTTATTAGAGAGTAGTGTAGGGGAAAGGGACCTGGGAGTCTTGGTCGACAGCAGGATGACCATGAGCCAGCAGTGTGCCCTTGTGGCCAGGAAGGCCAATGGCATCCTGGGGTGTATTAGAAGGGGGGTGGTTAGTAGGTCAAGAGAGGTTCTCCTTCCCCTCTACTCTGCCCTGGTGAGACCCCATCTGGAATATTGTGTCCAGTTCTGGGCCCCTCAGTTCAAGAAAGACAGGGAACTGCTGGAGAGAGTCCAGCACAGGGCAACTAGGATGATTAAGGGAGTGGAGCATCTCCCTTATGAGAAAAGACTGAAGGAGCTGGGGCTCTTTAGTTTGGAGAAGAGGAGGCTGAGGGGTGACCTCATTAATGTTTACAAATATATCAAGGGTGAGTGTCACGAGGATGGAGCCAGGCTCTTCTCGGTGACAACCACTGATAGGACAAGGGGTAATGGGCTGAAACTGGAACATAAGAGGTTCCGCTTAAACTCGAAAAGAAACTTCTTCTCAGTGAGGGTGACGGAGCCCTGGAACAGGCTGCCCAGGGAGGCTGTGGAGTCTCCTTCTCTGGAGACATTCAAGACCTGCCTGGACACGTTCCTGTGTGGCATAGTCTAGGCATTCCTGCTCTGGCAGGGGGATTGGACTTGATGATCTTCCGAGGTCCCTTCCAATCCCTAACATTCTATGATTCTATGATGATTAGTGGTAGTTTAAACAGAAATCTCGTTTGAGCTCACATGCATTTCTGCAGGGGGAGTGTTGTAGAACTGAATCCTTGGCTCTTGATCTGCCTTTTAGACAGGACCCAGACCCGTAAAAAAAAAGTGAACTCTCACACGAGTGGTCTGGCTGTGATATTTTGAACCTAAGTGCAAAAAAGCCCTAAAAATGTGGACCGTATGCAATGTCTAATTGATTAATCCTACTCTTGGGGTATTCCTGTTATTTCTAGTAAAAAGGAATGATTAAAAAAATTATTTCTGAGATTTTTTGTTTGTTGACTATAAGCCCTGGCCTGACCTCAGCCTTGAATTTAAATCCCCAGTAGAAGTCTGAAATTAATCCACCTCTGGCTTAGTTATCAGTAATTATAATTGTTAACAGAAGTATCCAGTAATGAATGGCTTTCAGTGACATGGTGTTTTAACTTAAAATAATGGGAAAATAAAAATGCATTTCCTTCCTACCTTACAGTATCTTTTCCCATAGCAATGCAGGATCTGGTCCTTACATGGGCATGGTAAGAGACCATGGCCCAGCCATTTACGTATTTGCTCAAACACAGAAAATTCCACATATTACAAACCTAAGCAGTTGAAAACTGCTCCTCCTGTACCAGAGCTGATGGTTTGAAGGTTGCTTTCTCTGCAGCTAATCAGCGGAGCACAGCCAGAGCAGCAGAAGCGGCTGCCCTGGGAACACCAGCAATGGAGCTCCAAACCCACCAGTGCTCCCAACACATCCCAGTGCCCTTGCAAAGGCCATGCTTTCACCATGTGAAATGGTCCAAGAGAGTTCCAGAGCTCCCAGACTGCCACAGGGAGGGATTTAGTGTCCTCCTATGGTCTCTCCCATGCAGGACGAAGGAAACCTGCTGTTGAGAGCTTTCTGACCTGGAGCTAGCTCCACTGGCAGGAGCAGACTCAGAGGAGACAAGCAGCTGCTTCAAATGCTGTAATTTCTTGAGACATCTCTCCAGCTATATGCCTGTAAGCTGCTGTACCCAGCAGAGGTTTAATGAGGCTGAAAGAAATACCTTCTGCCGATTGTCACAGGACTCAAAAGCCTGGACCATCACCAAAACAGGAAACAGAAAACCTAAGCTGCGAATCCAACCGAACAAATTGGCCGGATTGTAAGAGTGTTGGGAAAGCCCAGCTTTTACAATAGCTGGATCGCGTGCTGCTCAGCACTGCGGAGCACAGCAGTGGTAGGAAATGACCCTGGAGGGAGCAGCCTGCAAGCCAAACCCACCACAACCCGGAGAGGACAGTCCACAGGAGCAGGGAGGAGGCAAGGGCAAGGCAGATGAAGAGTTACAAGGAAGACACTGGGAACACATTTGTAAAAGTGCCTAAGGGACTACAGGGAAGTGCTGGTTTCTTTTGGCACAATAGGAACAGAAGTGAAGGGCACAGCTCTGCTGTGAATTACTGAATTACTGCAGTAATACATAAATTACCACATACGCATCATCACGAGTCATGTCTCAGCAATTAAGGACATGGATACCTCTCCACACATCCCAATTGCAAGGTAAACCAGACTTTTTTGCATCCCCTCCCTCCAAGTGTAAGCTTCCATGTTTTTTTCTAGCTGGGATTACATGCTCAGTCACTGCTCTGAGGACACGAAATAATTCAGTGGACTGTCTGGGCTCAACAACCCAAATGCCCATGGGGTTAAGGCTACACTCCTGAAATTAGTTAACTAAATTCTAGGTCAGGCTTCGTCTTACGATGTTGAGCTGCTGCATAAAAACAGAGCAGGTGATCATGAAACTAAAGACCATCTGACTGTGCACAGAGAGGAGCCATGAAGGTGGCACAAGCAACTCTGTTCTGCCACCCCTTGGGGTCTGAGGCCCTCGCTCGGAAATATTTGTTCTCTTGTAAGTCAGCCAGCTGAATGCCATGTCTATACTGATACATCAACATATGAACCACCTTTGCACTGAGGACTAAAAGAAGCAGCTGAAGAAATAGATAAATAATTATAGTGGTCTAGATGCTGCCCCCAGGCTACACCCCCATCACCAGTAGTGAAATCAATGACGGACCACGAGGTGCAGGGAAGATGGAATGCACAGGGCTTGGGCACCACTGCCTAACTGTTTCCAGAGGGACTTGGCAGAGTAGCAAAACGAGGGAATATCTCTGGCTGATTGTGCTCCTTCCTGCAGTGGCTGCTGAGGCTGAGAATCGCCCTGGAGGTGTCCTTCCCCCGGACCCTACACAGTGGTGCAGTAAGCCCCAGATCTTCTCCCTTCCCCCTCAGTTCACAGAAGAAAAACACTAAGATGTTTCCGTTGGCTTTTATATCATTTTTTTGTAGAGACTAATCTTCAGTTTCAACAATGCATCTTTTGTGAAGCACTCCCAGCAGAAACCTTAGACACCTTCCCTAAGATCTGTTTGCTTACAGAAGACGAGGTAGGATTTGTTTAAACCCAGCTAGATTAATGTCTTGCAGACATTAGTGAAGTGAGATTTAATCAGGTTATTGCTCTACATTTTCCAGGGAAATAAATCACACTTATTACTAGGTTGGAATAAGATGCGAGGCTTGGGCTGAGAACATTTAGTCTTTTTTGTTTTTCCGGGGTGGAGGGCGAAGCAAATGGATAGAATGATTAACTTGAAAATTGGTGCAAGGTTGCCGAACAGGGAGCTCAGCAAAAGGCCCTCAACAACTCGTAGGAAGGAAAATAGAATGAAAGCCATCCATGGCTAGTGCCAGCCCGGGGGTAGGCCTTGATCCCCATCCCCTGTCTTGCAGAGGTCCAAGCCTGATTCTAATTTCACTCAGGACTAATGCTGCAGGGTCAGCATCAGTACAGAAAACAGTCAGGAGTGTTAAACAGTGTTTAAAGCAGACCCCTGAGGTTCGTCTGAGATCCTCCAGGTGAACCCTCCCATAACCCTGGGGACCTCACTCCCGGGTGTCTGTTGCTGCCTGGCCCACGGGAATGTCTCCTTGCATCAGAGCGGTCCTGTGGGATCAAGGAACCTTTGCCAACCTTCTTACAGACCCCTAAATGGAAACTGGGGTGGTCAGCAGGTCTCAGAGTGTTTTGGTTTCTAATATCACAACAACTTCTAAGTTTGCAATATGTGTTTAACAATGAACATGCAACTGAATTTATTTACTTCAGATTTTTTTGTAAAACAAGGCTGGCTAGAGAAAAATAAAAGTAGCTCTTTTTCCATACCTTTGATCAAAAAACTGCTCTTTTTCTCATTCAAAAAAAACAAAAAAAGACTTCATGCTCAGCTATGCTAGCAGTCTTCTCTTTAATACAAATGCTAACACATCCTCCTGTATAAAAAACATGTATGTGCAAGAGACAAAGTTTGGGAAATCACACTGCAAAGGTCCTCCCCTCTACACCAGCAAGGGAACAGGCACCTGAAGCTAATACAAATCCTTCCACTAGCTACAGGTTTGCATGTGCTGAAGCGGCCAAAACCCAAAAGCTTTACATCCATTTCCACTTACACACTTGGCTGTGCAAACACTGGAGAAAGCAAATTAAGGTAACACAGCCTGCAATCAAGTTTCAAATCATGCAACAAAGCAGTACAAAACACAATGCGAACGAGTCAAAACCTTATTGCAGAGCACAATAAAATATATCCTGTTCCATATGAAGGAGAAAAGGAAATATCAGGCAAGGCAGCACAGTTGCTTGTAAACACCCTCCTGCCAATGCTTTCCCTTGATAAATTAGTCCTCTGAACCCTGACTGCATCAGCATGAATCAGCCTGTCTGCTCCAAGGTAAAGGCTACAGTTCTGTTTCTGTTCCCATTCTGTTCAATGGGAACTCTTTTCCCAGCCTTTTCTTGCTTCCTGCTTAGAAAGAATAGACTCTCCAGAGACAATTTTGGATCTGGACCACAATCTTGCTCCCTTCAGATAACTAAGTATCTCTGGGCAGGAGTACATTTAAAGAAGCAGCTGGCAATTATAAGCCAAGTGCTTACTGGCAGGATTTCCCTCTGCTGCTGCGCCAATGCTTTTTGGGAACTAAATCACTCTGGGGTGATAATTATCAGGTAAACCCCACAACTCAGGGGAGGTTCCCTCATTAGAACCATCAGCAAGAAACAATGCAAAGGTGGGCGGAGGATGGCTGAAAATTGTGTCTGAGGGTTGCCTGAGTCCCCTGTCCTCCCCACACCCGGTTGTTAGACGTAATTGCAGGGCATTTTCTAGGTAGTGCTTGAAAGTTACAAAATCTGTTCCCACACCTACAGCAGCAATAAAACCAAATGACCTTCTTCTTCCAGCTAATCAAAATGAACTGAGCAGCACTGCAAATCCATCACAGCACTTACTCTTTAGGAGGATTAAGGTCTTCTGGGCGAGCCTCGAAGAACCTGAAGACTTCATCGCATTGTGAAATATGAGGAGGAAGCCGAACCAGTGCCTGCAAAACAAAACAGGGTGGGAGAAGCACTTAGACTGTCAAGTTCAAAACACTGCCTTAAACATCTAAACATCCAAGCAAGAAGAGGCAAAACAGTCCTGGCAGGATCAGGGAATACAAAGGAAAGCATCGTGCCTGGCTACTTACCCGAGAGGAAAGGAAATAGCATGTCCTGACTGCAAATGTTAAGTAGGATGCAATGAAATGAGACATGCAATAGTTCTTAGAGTCAACCAATGTAATTTTTTTTTCCTGTGTACAAAAGCAGAATTTGGTCCACATGTGCAAAACCATAACACTGAGGAGGTAAGTGCTCTGTGGCTGGGACAGTCTCTGTGACATGTTTGCACAGCACCTCAAACAACGGCGTTAGGGCTTACAGGCTTTATGTCAATGCACACAAATTCCAGCAGTGAAAATCTAAAGACTCCAAACCCCCTAATACAACAGATTAATGTTCTCCATAAAGCTTTCCATTAAGCACTGTCAACAGAAAAAGCAGAGTTTGCTAAAAAAACAAACAACAAAACATCCAAACCAAACAACAATTTGCTCCTAAATTAACAGGAAAGGAAGTTTGATTAAGTGCCTGGAAAAAAAAGGCAGAGAGGTTATTTCTGCATGCAGAAGGTTTCTCAGCACATCCTGGCTAACAACGTCTCTGCACTCTGCAAGGCACAGGCACGCAGCACTTGTCGCATTCAGCAATTGCTAAGCACAATTTGGGAAGCAACCGGATTGTGTTGAAGTGTGCTGGAAAACGAGCCTTCAAAGCAACTGGACAAGCACACAAGACATAAATGTGCTATGAATCTGCTGTTCAGAATCTAGATCTTGACGGTGCCAAAAGAGGCCAACAAGCTGTGCCCAGCCCACAGACATGGGACAGCGGCTCTGAGCGACATGACTCCGAGACTGCCTCCAGAAATGACCAGTAGGAGAGGAAAAGAGGCTGGAGTTCACCTCCCTCCTCTGTTAAGTTATGTTGAAAATAGGCCACAGGTTAAATATAGACCAAGCTTCTTAGAGATGCTGTAAACCTGTTTGACAAAATGAGTTTGTCTGGCTCTTCTACTAGTTGAAAGTAGGGCAAACAATCTTGAAAGAGGGATGAAAAACTGCACCAGAGCTAAATGAAGGTGCATTAGAGCACACTGGTTATACTAACCCATGAGACATCTGATTGATCTTGGTCAGGCACACCAGAGGGCCCAGCCAAAGCATGAAGGCAGGACAGGGAAGTTGGCTACCCTCACGGCTGTTTTCACCCTCAACTAGCCTTTAGAAGTGGCCAGATTTGTTTCTAAGACCATTCTTCCTCGGAGTTGTGAAGTAAAAGAGCTGAAGAATGAAAAAAATCCAGCTCTAGAACTGCAGATCTCCAGTATTAGATGATGGGGTCCTGCTTTGAGGTGGCCTGAAGTTCAAAGCCAAGCACTTCCACACCTACAGCTCTCCTCTCCCTGGTGGAGGGATGTCATAAAAACACAAGGAAAATCCATGGGATATCAGCAGGCCTGTGAAGAATAACACCTTGGCCTTTGGACACATGGAACTGCACTATAGAGCAGAAAAAGCTACCTTGCAATAAGGAAGCAGCATCAGATGCAGAAGCCAGGAAACTGCCTGACAGGTCCAGGTGCTGGGGCTTGTGTACAGAGCCCTCTTGGTTGCTGCACTAACACATAACAGGTAGAAACAGGTGGAAAGTTCAAGTGCTTTGAGTTGAATGAAGGATGCCCTGGTCCTCGCTGCTATCCATTCAACCTTGCCTACAAGCATAACAAAGGCGTGAGCTCTCTGCCCTTATCCCTAGCATGCATGAATGCATGCATCCAGCTCGTAAATCAGGACTAACACTGGGAAGTCAGGAATTGTCTGGGAATAGCAACAATCACAGCATGTTGAAAGAGAAATGCATCGCTAGCACAGGCTAACAAGGACACAGACAACATTAAAACGTGTTTTATTCATTTGCATCTCAAATGCGAGACAGACTTACATAGAGAAGCAATGCTGTCTAACCCACAGTGCATGGGGCTGAGATTTAGTGACGGCTCTATTACTAACACCCTTCTCAGTTTGGGCAGGTTACTTGACCTCTTTCCATCAAATTCAGCAGGGATATATCTTCAGTTACCCATTTATAATGCTGAGCAATAACACTTACCTAATCCACAGAAAGGTTACAAGGCTCAGATATTTAATATCTACAGTGTGTTTTGAAATCTCAGCGGGCTTGATCTTGTGCAGTCAATGGGGCAAGAGCAAGCACTGCAAATGATACATATCATTACTAGAGAAACACAAATATCTAAGTTAGACCTCTTGCAGGGGGTCCTGGACATCAGAGGCTTTCTCAAAGAGTAACCACTTCGGTCTAAGTTGCAGGTGTCCACTCTTCCCAAAAACCAGGCTACAGACATCAATACTGAGCTGGAGCACGGAGTGAGTTTTCAGTGGTGGCGGAGCACAAATCCTACCAAGCTGCAATGGAAGTTTGTGTTTCTAAATCTTTAGAAGCTTTAAGCATTTTGACCCCTCTGAATCAGAGGTCCCCTGCCTGGAAATCTCGAGAAGCACTGTGGTCCTGCTGGGCCAGAGGAGGGTAACTGAAAAGCAGCTCTGTGATTCCAGGCTTTTGCAGGCAGTGGATAAAAATCAGCCAAAGCCATTTCCACACCAAGCCATCAACCTTCCCACCCTAGGGACACAGCAGCCCAGAGGCAGAGCAGGCTCTCCTCCTTCTGAATCATCTCCCAAACTGCTGCAATTTTCAGCCCAGCGCACAGAGGTGAAATGAAATCCACCCAGCAGTAACTTGCCATTGCATGTTCTTCAGGGAACTCAGGAGCATGTCTGCAGCCAGTCAATTTTTACTTGTTTTTCTTAAGGAATAAAACCTTAAGAAGGTGCAAGAAATGCTAAGAAAGTGCAAACAAGGGTGTAAAACCAGGCAGAGTTGGTTTATTGACTTTGGGCAGTAGCAGGGAGCACCAATGCCTTTTTGAGAAACAAACATCTCTTCAGCAAACACAAAACATCCACTCAGGAGCAAGCCAAGTCCAACGCAATTCCAGTGAGTGAACAAAAAGTGCATTGAGGAGACGAGGGACACCGCTGTCACTCTGCAAGGGGAAAATGCAAGTTTCCAGCATTTCCAGCAAGACAGTTTCAGGGCAGAGATGCAGTAGCTCGGAGGCAAGACTGCAGGATCAAGGAAAGAAGGGTAAAGAAAAAGTGGAAAACAGATGTTGAAAGGATGGAAAGGACAGGGAAGTGACATTCTTCCTGGGATGTGGAAACCAGAGGTAAATGCACACAGCTACTAAAAAAACCCAAGCATTCAGAAACAGCAAGGAATTTGCACAGGAAAGGTGAGAGATAAAAAGTGCCAGCGAGCAGAACTCAGCCTTTCACAACCATCAAGTATTATCAGCAACAGCATGTTTCCGTACTCGGCATGCAGGGGCGGACGGGCACTGTTCAGACCTCACGCGCTCCTTAGCAGATATGCTTTTATGTGTTATTTCAGCCTGTAATGACGTCTGTCTCTCTATATTACAGGTTTCAGACAGTCTTGCAGAGTGGATGATTTGAAAGGCTATTGAAAAGCTGTAACATCAGGCAGGGCGTGAGCAAGCAGCCCTCGGCGCTGGGGATGGCCGGCTGCTCACACAGCACCAGCTCGTCGGCAGGCAGGCTGCGACACGCCAAGCAGAGCACCAGGCACAGGCAGGGCTTCATCGCTCAAGGTTACGTGAACTGCAGACAGCCCCGTGGGACAACACTACAGCTCAAAAGCTTCACAAAATACATGTGCAAGGGTCTAAAACCACGCAGGTAGTTGTAAGGATGCGCTGAGTGCTGTATGTTACATTTACACAGGTACATTTACAAAAAGCAGATGTACAGACGTGTATACGTGGAAATACACAGCACATATGCAGGCATGTGTGTATATACGCACAGAGTAACATTCATCCCACTGAACTTCGTATTTCTAAAATGGGAGACTGGTCACACTTGTCTATCGACTTGGATAATCACTAGAGAAAGACCAGGGCCTGCAGAAGCTGCTCTGTCTACCCCACCATGTGCGTCTAGCTCCGGGTGGGGTGAATCACTGTCTCTCCCGCAGCTCACTGAGGGAGTCTTGGATCCCTAATGTTCAGTAGGGTTAATCCCAGCTCTGCACACAAATACACAGAAACAGCTGACAGTACCACGCGGTTATGACTCCCTGACTTTTCATATTAAGTATCCTGTTCTCAATTGTTTATCATTTTAATTAACATTAATCATTAGTGCCAGACATTTGGGAATGGCAATGAGACCAGCAAGGGGGAAGGTGAAATTAAAATAGTTCATTTCTAAAAACAAAGAAATAACTTGTTTCAGTTATGTGAAAACACTTTTCATTTTTCTTTTGTTCACAGCCTCAAGTAACTCCAAGCTTTGACTCAAACCACTGAAGTGCAGAGGTTGGATGGCAAACACCGAGGGTCAGAGGCATGGATGAAGAGTACATGGTGGTGATGCAGACTGGAGATGTGGGGAGATGTAGGAATAAATAAATAAAGAGCTGAGGAAAGGAGGAAAAGAGGGTGCAGAGTTTTGGAAGTAACTGGCACATAGTTCTGTACCGCTGGTACAGAAGGACCATAAGGCAACGGAAAGCAAGGCTTTACTCCAGGGGCTGAGAGGAGTTGCAAATAACTTACTACTGCAGCTGGTCTAAACACATCAGGAGTCTGAAATGTAGATTAAAAAATGTCAGCTAAAATCTTAAAGTTTTTCACTGAAACTCATTCATCTTTGACCAGGACTAACTATTACTCCATCTTCAATCAGCACTAGCTTAGCTGAATCATGGATAGAGACAGAAATGTCTGTGTATCTGTCTTCACAGGTTCAAGGATTAAACCTTTAAAGAGAGGCAGGAGTGAGATACAAGAGGCAGGTAATTATGTTTTTCAAGTGTGGTCTCTCACGCTGTGGACATTAATAAAGGAGTGACCAACATTTCCCGGCACTGATGTGACTTACTCATCTAATTTTTATTTAGGTGGCATGCAACTGGGTACTGAAGCCTCATTATAGAAAAGCCTGTAAGCTTCTACTTAAATCCACCTCCAGTCGGGACGGAGTGAAGGCGTGTGACAAATTCAGTGAAGTGTTTATGACAATGAGACTTCACATCTTAACAGCTTCCCTGCACAACGATGCTCCCCTTAATTAGGGCCAACACGCACCAAGGTGCAAGTCTGCAAATGCTGGCCTGAGTCTTCCCAGAGGGCTGCGTAAGGAGAGAGCGATGGGTTTGTGAGCCGCCAACTTGAGAGGTCCTTCTTGAGCACAGGATGGTACATACTGGACAAACACACAGCAGAGGTGTGTTTGGGAGATCAAAAGTTTAATAGAAAAAAATGCCCCTGGCAAGGCAAGGCTATGAAGTTGCTCTTTCTTTCCGATTGGCAAAAACTTCTAAACAAATTTAAGAAAACCAGGCCCAATGAGCCCAGAAGACCTTAAATCACACTAAATTAATTCCAAGCCTACAGTTAAGAGGGAAATTATCCAGAGATACCAATTCTAGTGGGCAGCACACATTTACTCACAAAACACGGTTTGTTTGGTAACTCACTCAGGTTACCAGTAAGGCAACTCAAAGTGCAGAGGCTGGTAACTCAGGTTACCAGGCTCTGCACTTTCATGTTTACAGATGAGAAAAGTCCCGGAAATCTTCCCCTGTGTGTCCTACTCCCCTGTTTTTCATTGCAACTTCAAAGTTTCTTGTCACCTTAGCATAAACGCTGCCCTAATGACCTCTCTGATGGCACTCTAAGCTGGTACAATGCAATGAAGAGTCACCCAGGCATCAGGGGTCCAGAGGCCCATGGTATAGGGTCCAGAGGGTTCATGCCCCTGTTATAGAACATTCTGCAGAGTATCCCCCATTACTGCCAAGTAAGCCTACAAAATCAGAGACAGCCTCTGCCTGTCACTGCCCCCGTGCCCGGTGCAGGAACCACAACAAATCCAAACAGCAGAAGTCAGACCTGTTTCTCAGCCATGCAAATCACCGCGCGCTGTCAGAGACAGCCTGCGAAAACAAAACAGCAAATGGTCGAACATTTGCGCTGCCCATTTGCCAGGGCAGGTGAAATAGATGGAGAACCCTCATCTAGCAAAAAAATTACCAAGAACTTTGCATCTGAACCTGCCTCCCACCTCCGCTTACTCACAGATTCCAGTGGACAAAGGTCTATTGTCTCATTTATTCATTTTATTATCCCATGTCAGATTTTCTCCATCAACTTCACCCACATCATTCCAGTACAATTCTCTAAATTTTTCAAAATTAAGCATGTTGTCTGCCTACCCATTTTAGGACTAGCCCGGGCCATAAGTTTTCCACTCTTCTGTTACAGAAGCATGACTAAACTTGTCAAAATTATGCTCATTCTCTATAGTTCTATACAATTCTCTAAAGCGACAAAACATTCACTGGATAGAGGAAGAAATGCAGAAAACAGTGAACACTTCCAGAGAGGTGGGCATGATCCCACTTTTAAATCATACACACGCACCAGGAGCTGCTACAGAGTAAGAAACAGTAGTGAGTAATACTATTTTTATGAGCAGAAGAAAACCTCAAACATTTTCCCTTCTTTCACCAAGAGAGGATTCACTGCATTTCATTTCAGCTTTCTAGAAGTCCTCATCAGAGCTGAGTGCGTCACTGAGGTTCCCTCTGTAGTTACAGCTGAATGGAGAGAGATCCTGTGTCTGCTTTAGGCTGGTGAAGTGAGGCCACTCTGGTTCAGACTCACCGCCTAATTTTCTGTTCCCAATTCACAGTTTTCTGTCATTCCTGGTTAACTTCAAATTGGAATGGGGAGACTACAGTAAGGTTATGAAGATCATGTTCCCAGAAGCCTTGTAAGTGGTGACCTTCAGCGAAGGTAGTAAGAAAGCATTTCCGAATTTTAAGCTTCTGGAAAGCCCCAGACATGAAATCCTATCCTTGCTGAAGGTCAGTAAGAGAACTACCACTGACTTTGCTGTACCAAGAAGCTCTCCTTCTACAAGCCATTTCCCAAAATTCTTTGTACCTTTGAAGTTCAGTCCCCGATTTTCAACATTGTTTTCAGTCTTGTGGACTTTCATATCCTGGACCAGCTTTGGAACAGCAGTAATATAGGACAATCATTCTTTGAATAAATGCAAATTAGATGAGCCACAAATGTTCAAAAGAAAAGCTTATTCTCGTAAAATCTGTAGACTTGAAAAGGTTGTGAGAGGTATGAGTTGCGACTCTCAGGTCTCTCTGTTTACTTCCACAAGTTGCCAATTGTGTGCTGCAGGATTTAAGAACGCCTGGCAATGGTGTGACCAGCTACTATCTTCATTTACTCTTTGTAATCAGAGGGAAGCTGTAGCAGAAGGCAAAGAAATCAGACCATCACTAGATCTGATTACAGGTGGGACAGCTGGGATGTATCAAGTGAAGTGATTCTCCCCCTTTGCTCTTGTGAGACCCCACCTCGAATACTGCATCCAGTTCTGGTGTCTCCACCGTAAGAGCGACATAGATCTGCTGGAGCGTGTTCAGAGGAGGGCCAGAAAGATGATCCAGGGGCTGGAGCACCTCTGCTACAAGGACAGGCTGCAGGAGCTCAGATTGTTCAGCCTGGAGAAGAGAAGACTCCGGGAGGACCTAGTAGCTGCCTTCCAATACCTGAAGGGAACCTACAGGAAGACTGGAGAGTGTCCACTGATAGGACAAGGGGAAATGGGTTTAAGTTGAAGGAGAATAGATTTAGATTAGATCTTAGAAAGAAATTCTTCAGTACGAGGGTGGCAAGACTTCGGAATAAATTGTCCAGAGAAGTTGTGGCTGCCCCCTCCCTGGAGGTGTTCAAGGCCAGGTTGGACCGGGCCTTGAGTAGCCCGATATAGTTGAGAGGCGTCCCTGCCTGTGACAGGGAGGTTGGATTAGATGATCTCTAAGGCCCCTTCCAACTTAGGCCATCCTATGATTCTGTGACGATCATACTGACTTCCCTACTGGTTTTGAAGAAGCACAAGATGCCTGCCATCACAAATTCATGTCCAGGCATGGGACTGGAGTCAAATGCAGGGGATAGGAAAGGAAACTTAGCATCGCTTTATTTCTCAGCACTGGTTGAAGCAGGAACAACCACAGTCATACACACTCCAACAAGACACATCCCAGGCAGATGGATGAGTTAGGTAGAACCTTCTACTTAAAGACCTAACAACCTGTGCAGACAGACACTAAGGAGGATGTAGCCTTCCTGAAGCACTCACACAGACATGAGAGGCAATGCCTGCTCAATCTTTTCAGTGACTGTGAGCCTCACTCTCTAGCACCATCCAGATTTAAATACCTTCTACTGTGAAGCACAGAGGCAAATTAAATATAAACTACAGTAAACTGAAAATGAAATAAAAAGGTATTACATCAGGCACAAGGAATGTCTGAGCCAGAGATCACTGGAAGCTGGGATAATACTCTGCAGAAGCCACTATAGGTTTGTCACACTTGCTGGTGGGCACCTCTCTGGTTGCTGCTGGAGACAGGAAACACTGAGCTGGGGGAAACGAGGCTAGCCCAACACAGCTGGCTCTACGCTCATGAACGCAGCATGTATTAATAAAACAGGCTGAGTAAACTGCTTGGCTTTGGGGGAGCATCCAGCCATGTCTCTGAGCTGGGCAGTAGCAGATCTGCCCTGTGTCATCCGAGCCAGAGTGAACTGAGCCAGACTTCTCCAGGAAGGAAAAAAGGAAGCCAGAAGTTGGGCGGCAATCTCAGTGCAGCCATGTCAATGAATGTGCCGGCGGTCGACGCCACAACGGATCCCTCGACCATGACCGGCGGGCCCGGCCAGGTCAGGTCGGGTCTGTCTGGGGCGCAGACAAAGGGGTCCCAGAGAAGGAGCTGCCCCCTGCCCCCTGGCATCAGTCTCTGCTTTCTCTGCTGCGCATCTGCTGTGTGAACCCTGACATCAGCCCTCGCCACTCGCCTCGCCGGCAGTTCCTGTCTGAAGGGAGGCAGTCGGGGACGCAGTCGGACCTACATATTTAAAGAAAGCCGTTTGTCCGCTGGCAGTAAGACAGTGCGTTAATTGTCACACAAAAAAGACTGATCTCATGAGATAAGACTTTAATCACAGCTTCCTCGTCCAGGGGGTGCAGATGGCACGGGTTTTGCTGCCCCACACCCCACCAGCACGCCTCAGGCACTTCAGCGATCTGCTCCCAATTTTGGATGAACAAATGTCTGACCAGAGATGTTCTTGGGAATATATTTTTTCTCCCTCCACCTGCTCCTCCAGCTTTCTAAAAACGGAAAGAAAATCCCATGGGAAATAGGAGAGGAAGTCTGGGGTTTAAATTATGCACTGACTGAGGCGCTCCATACCTCTAAAAAAGCTGGGTATCCGCCTTGCTTAGAAACAAATTTAACCTACTGTTGTAGGATTAGTTATCATCAAATCATAAACTCTAAGCTAGAAAGCAAAGATTAAGGTGACTTAACCTTCTTCCCAACACAGTGGTCCTTTTCTGTTCTGCACTCTATTTCCAGGTATTCACTCATCAGGAGAAACACTCCTGCAAGCCACTGGTCCACCTCCAGTGCTGCATCAGCTGGCACTGTCCCTCGTGGAGCACTGGGGGACAGACAGGCAGAGAACAGACAAAACTACCATGTTAGTTGTGCCTCTCTGCCTGCTCAACGCCTGCATTCATCAAGGCTGATGTAGAAATAAAATCCTCACTTAGGGCATGTGAGGCTTACAGCCTTTACTAAGTAAATGAGGCACCAACCTGGTGCATAAAGTTTGCAGGGGAAAATGCTCTGAGGACCCTGGGAGCAAGCAGTACTCTATTTTCACCTGCCCTGTTAGTCTTGGTGGTGTTTTGGAAGGATCATCCTTCCTTATGATGGACTTAACACAGATGAAGTTCCCAGTAGGATCCAGCCCTGAAAGCCCAGCCGTTGGTGGTGGCTGCAAGCCACTGTGCAGCAGAGCTGCCAGACACTCCCCCGGAGCTCTTACCCTGCAGTACTCATCGATGGGTTTCAGTCTCTTCACAGCTACGTCTCGGACATGGCTCCTCCGGAACAGGATCTTGCCTGAGGAGGGAAGAGATGAAAAGGCCGGGTTAGGGGCATCTCCTGCCACATGGGATAGCACAACAGCACCGAGCAGAAAGGTAAGCAGATGGGGTTTCATCTTGGTCTCCGACCATGGCTGTTAGCAGGGCCAGTGGCTGAGCTTTGAAACCCCATTGTGCCCCCAACAGAAGGGACCCAGAATCTGAAAGGTTCCCACTGCTACAAGACAGACAGGACAGCACACTTGCAGCAAACTGCACACACACGGGCTGCAGGGCAGGCAGCGGATGGTTGGAGGTCCATGCTTGGTACCTCTCGCAGCTGCTCCTGGTCTTAAGCTTGCACAGGAGGTGCAGCACAGAGACAGCCGTTCCCACAGGCACAGCAGCTCTGGGAAATCTCAGCAACTGCTGCTGAAGTTCCGCTTGTATGAGCCGCCGAAAGGGAACCGCAGCGATTCACGGGGCAGAAGGAGTTCTTCTGATTTAATCCTCTAAATAACACAAAAAGTTTTGGTTCCCTTTTAGTGATAGCGTTATCCTGGAATGGACCACCACTATGTTACAACTCTTTTCTGCTTTGGGGCTGCTTTGGCACGTCTGTGCTGGCAGCGCAGGGAGCATCGCTGGGTGGGATGCGGGCTCCATCTACGCCCCACGCCTGCCTGCTCAGCTGCCTCCCACCGCGGATGCTCCTACCCTTGCTGGCAGACAAAACCACACAGCTAGCTCACAAGTAAATACAAGGCTGTTGGTGACAGAACCCTTATAAGTCTACAGAGGGAAACCAAATAATAGAAGAAAAATAAACAAACTTTTTTTGAAAGTAAAAAAAATAATAACCTCAGTGTCCTTTACTGGATGACATCTCTGCAAGCAGTTAAGATTAAATAAACGGCTGAGTTTTGTGTGAAACTGATTGTAACAAAGTTTATCAAAATAATCTAGGAGCCGAGTTTCCCCACACACAAGGATGTCATAGAGTTGGTATTTTTTTGGCTAGAAGGGATTATATCTTCATATCCTTTTTTGGTGGTTTTCTTCCCTTTTTCTTTTGTGTTGTATTTCTTTTAATGTAATGAGACAAGAATAAATTACATGTTCTCCTTGTGGTGGAAGAAAACAGTATCTGCCAGCATTATTTATACCATGAAACGTCTACATAAAAAAAACACTGTCATGTATACCACCCCCTGCTCCAAACTTCTGCCAACAGGCAAATAAGATACTCATCCATAGATCATGGGATAAGGAAATGAACCAGGAAATGAAATCAGAACCAAAATCTGGATATGTGGCTTTGATTTTGTCATGATTACACAAGCTGAGAGGTTAATGAAATGGAAGCCTTTAACAGTCCAGTAGCAGAGGCTCTAAACCCTCCCAGACTCTGACCCTTTTGGTTGCCTTTTCCTCCACAACTGGTAATCTGGAAGGCGTCAAAGCCTTTTGTTTCAGCCAGGAGAAAGTGGTTTATCACCACCACCAATTCTGGCAGTTTGTCCTGTGAGGTGAAGCCATTTCCTAGTGCCATAAATTTATGTCTCTGGGTTCCCTGTGGTTATCTCATTACAAAGCTGGTGTTGAGTCATCCCTGTAAGATGTGATGGCATGCGGTCACAGAGCACAGAGAAAGCTTCAGTAGGTGTCTGAGATGTTTGTCTGAGCTTGAGCGATTTACCCAAAGACTGTTGGAGAGGGAAGGTGGCTTTTCCAACCTCCCCACACCGACCAACTTGGGACACACCAAAACCTTGCTGATCTTCCTGCTTCTCTGTCCGGTACATGGGAAGAACTACCTGTGTTTCCAAAACATTTCTTCGTATTTCTGACAGCCTCTCACATCACACTGAACTTCTGCTGCATAACTGAAGTAAGTCCCTTTTGGAGGGGAAAGTGATGTGGGGGTAGCTGTAGAGAAAAGACTAGTTCTTTTCTCAGTGCTCCAGAAATGCTGGTGTGGAAGTTCTTGGTAGATCTTCGCTACTTTTATAAATATACTGCAAAGAGAAAGCAACATTTTGAAAACATTCTCACTTTCTGGCTTTCCTGTTTTCAGCTCAAGCCATGAGTTGAAAGTCAAACCGGTGACCATACAAAAACACAGAGGAACCAAAGACTTAAACACATGAAAGATCTCAGCTTTCCTGAAAAGACGGTTTGCAGGGAGGCCCAGTCTTCAAAGTAACATAACAAATGAAAGACTCAAACATAAGAAACAAGATAAATATAATAAAGAATGTTATATTAAACACAGAGTACAAAAAAGACTCCAGGATATGATGGGTTTTAATTCAGTCCTTAAATGGAGATGGAAAATATAAGGATGACTGTGGTGTTAGGATGAAGCAAAGCCCAGTAGGTGCTTCCATTTTTGTCCCTTCAGAGAAAGAAAGATTTTCCCTCTGCTACTGGAAGCTGGAAAAGGCTCAATGAGAGCTGTGGGGAAGATCTGGAGCTGCCCATTCCAGTATGGCATTCAAAGCTGAGATCTGGAGACGGTTCAGTAGCTTAATGTCTCAGTAGCAGTCAACAAAGGATAAACAAGAAGAAAAACAAGAACACTTCACAGGCACATCCAGTTCTGGAGAAGAAGGTCCCCTCACAAATCCTGGGGCTCCTCAGGCAGAGAAGTCTCATTGCCAGGGGTACTGAAGCACCTCTAAGGAGGGACAACTTCCCAAAGCGCCAGCCTCTCGCCTTTTCTGAGAAGACAGACTGTGCTGACAGAAGTACTTAGGGTCACCAGAAAGAAATAAAGAGCAGACACACAGACGAGCAGTGGGGGCGTGTAAGAGCCAGTGAGGAGCTCTCTGGACAGCAGTGGAAAGGAGCATTTCACGCAGCACGGACATGAAGCGGGGAAGTCCTGGGGTGGCCGGTAAATGCAGAACAGCCTCGACAATTTCCTTGTGAGGGAGGAGCAGTGGTTTATGTGCCACTTGGCTTTTCCTCTGGGTAGTTTCCACGTCTCTAAGGAAGGCATCTGCTTCTATGTGAATACATACAGAGTTGCTTCCTCTCTCTTGAATTTTACTGCAGTTCCTCCAAGCCTCCTCAGGCACTACACCCCTGTTTTAGAGAAGGACGAGCAGCTTTTTAATCATGCTGTAGCCCAGCTAGGAAGTGAATGGGAAGTCTGTCTCAGACTCAGATAGGAAGCTATAGGCTACACAGGGCAGTGCTGCCTCCTGCAAATATTTCATTCACCAATGTGCCAGGCTCGGACTGGGCCAAGGGAGATCTGGCACATGTTAGGAAGGCCTCTGAGGACTGCAGCACTGGGAAAAAGAAACGTGTGGAAGACAAAGGGCTCCAGCCTTGCTGCTATTGCAGGATAACAATATTTATTTTTATCCTTTTTTCTTTAAAGAAAATATTATTCCTAGGAAATTAATGTGGATAAGAAGCAAAGTATCAGGTTTAGCATTGTAGGGGCATCTTAAGTCATCCCTTCATCTCTCTGTATATATACATAGATGTAGTCTTTAATTCTGCGACCACACACCTCTTCTCCCACAAGACCTCGGTTTCCTCCTGTATACACAGTGGGTGCACAAAGTGGGAAGAATAAAGCTATGCAGGAGACTGTTATTCTGGCAGCTGCTGATTCTGCAAGCTTAAAGGTATCCTTTGAATACCACTTTATTCCTGCATAATCCCATACTTACAGAAGGACAGATTTTAACAAGTGCCATGTGCCCCTAGAACAAACAAGCTTAAAAACACTCCAACACTCTGGTGCTCCCATTAGCCTACAGGTCTGCGCTGAACACACCAGAAGGGTCCATAGCTGAATACTTGTAATGGTCAAGGATGTGATTTGTGCAGGGTAGAAGCCCAGCTACTGGTGGGCCTGGTGACACTGTGGAGCACAGTCTGGAGGCAAGAGAGCACAGGGCATCACTAGGTAGAGAATCACTAGAAGTCCCCGAGGGGATGCCTAGCAGGAGAATCCAGTCCTTCCTCTTCAAGGTAGAGCCCCTACAATCAGAGCAGATGCCAGCTGTCACAGCAGCTGCTGGCCTAGATTGGTGATTTGTAAGCTCTAAGCCTCTAAAACACATCTCCTGATCACACCTTTCACTGCCAAGGGGAGGTGCTGCCCATCTAGGTCTCGAGACCTTCTCGAGATGTCTTCATGATCTTCCCACCAGGGTGCCAGGGGCTCAGCCCCAAGCCGCCAGCTTTCCAGCTCTTTGGAGCCCGGCAGTGAGTGGGAGCTGCAGCAGGGGCAACAAGGAGGCAGAGAAAATGCTATTTAGCTCATTTCCAAATCTACCAGAGAACAGATCCATCTCTCACTCTTGCTCTGTGATTGTTGAGTCTGAGACTCCTTTTGGGAGATGTCTGGGTGATGGACTGGTCAAAGTATGCCAGCTGTTTCATGCAAAGAGCATCTGCCAGAGGTTAGAAAGAGCCCAAACCCACTGTATCAAAGGGACAATGGAAATATGCATATTCACATTTGATCTTCTACTTGAAGCACCACCACAACACTTCAGAGGGCAGTATGTGAAGCAAGCCATATGATAAATATTCAACAGCGGACAGCCTGAAGACTAATGGGCACATTAAAAATATTGTAACATCTCATCTGATTTATTTTTAAGAGACATGTGCTGTCTCTGACTACAGAAGCTCCAGCTGCGGAGGTTCTGTCAGTCAGCTGTCTCCTAAGAGCAGGAAAGAGCTCCTGTTTCTGCCTCTTCACGCTGTTCTTGTTACTGCGCTGTTGGTTCTCTCCTCTGTTTACCCAAGAACCTGGGAGGTACCAGGTCAGTATATATATTGTCAAGCAATGTGTTCAACCCAAGATCAGATTCTTAGAGACAGTCTGCTTATGAGATGAGGTCAGATTCTTTTTGCAGTTACACTTCTTTTTGCAGTTGCATTGGTAAAAAAAGAATAAAGAATTTAGCCCTCACACAGTTACAGGTTCTCCTTTGGGCTAAGCAGTTTCCTTCAGTGTAACTAAAACCATTTTGCTGCTCAGGTATTTTTATAAAGGCTTCTACTCTTTACACATAGCTTTTATTATGATTTTTATACACTGAAGAAGCACAGACGTGCAATCAGATATGATACCAATTCCTCTCAACCCATTTAAGCTGTGACACCCACCTCAGGGTCCTGTCTGAAACTCTTAGGCACCCGTCACACAACATAACTTGCAAATGGAGCACTTAAATACATACTGCCACCTTGCAATATAAAATAAATAATTCAACAGCACACTATGGGATAGAAGAATAATTTTACGTTTCTCATGGAAGTACATGTGAATGTCAATAAGGTGGCAATCTGAGAGTGGCCAAAAAAAGAGGCGTGTTCCTTACAAAATAATGTCTTACTTTTTCATGGGGATCCCAGTTTCCATGGATTGTTTCATCCATGATTTCCTGGAGTCAGAAAGCCAGTGCTGGGGTCCTAACACTGATGGCATTTGCTCCTGACAAAGAAGGGGGAGGAAAATGATTGACAGCATTTCCACCAGTGGAAGAGGGAAGGACTTTTTAAAAAAGCCGAAACTCGTGACAGAGTCAGAACTGTTGGCTGAACTTGGCTGCCAAGGAGCCTCAGTTGATAAAGGCATTTACTAATCAGCAGGAATTAGTATGGAAGGTGACAAGAGGTGATGGAGACAGATGGGGCAGCCAGGAAAGCTAACTCAAGCAATAACAATATTGCCCTGAGAAATGGGGGATGGTAGGGAGGGTGTCCTTCTGCACTTGGATCCTGTTTCTAATGTGCATAAGCTGCAATGTTGAAGAAAATCACCGAGAAGCAATAAAGCACGGGAAATAACACTGCTTGTATAAAAGAATACCACCAGGAAGCGAAATCTTCCGCCATTAGAAGTGATAAGCAGAAAATGCGCTCATGTGAATAATTACAAGGGGAAACCAAAGACAGGCAAGAGGTGAGGTTGGATTCCCCACCAGCAAAGAGCTCCTACCCCTGAACTAGGATGCTTTCTACTTTTCTGTACTTTCTGCTTTTCTGAAGGGGTGGCTACTATCCTCCAGGGACAACTGCATCAGCTCTAGAACAAGTTTGCTAGTACAGACTTTGGGAATTCAAGCACCAGGCACAGCTGAAAGGACAAAAGCCATGAGCACCAAGGCTGAAATTCAGGAATGCCAGATGGGGGCCACAGGGTGCAAATCTCAAGCTAGCAGCTCTGTTAATGTTTGTACAGTGTTTTGCATAAGCCAAGAACTACTTCATGTTGCTCTACGTCCTGCTGCTATCACCCAAACAACCCACTGCTCCTGTAATCAGCCCCAGCTGCAAATCTCCCACCTCTCCCAAGTAAGGCAGGAATCATGGCGCAGACAAATTATGCAGTGTTTGATTTGGAAATAGCAGGCAAAAGTGCTACAAAATTACCCTTTCAATTTTCTTACTGTGGGGGCGGCAGTTCCCTGTGCCTTGGTCTGTAGGCACCAGCAAACACAAAGAGATCCATCACCTTGCTTAAATCAACTTTAGCACTAGAGTACAGCAAAGTAAAGCATCTGCCCCACACAGAAGGATCTCAGTGTGAGCACAAGCCCGCAGGTCCCTTAAAACTGAACTTCCCACTTTGTGAGAAGTTGCAAAATGCTGCGAGTGTTGATTCAGTGGGTAAAGTCTTCAATTTCCGCAGCGAAACAGGTCCCTCCTTGAACTACACAGCTTGGCTTCCCCAGGGTGAAAAGTGAACTCATTTGTAATTACTGATTGCAAGTGCTACATTAGCCTGCAAACAGCCAACTGCTTTTAATTGCAGAAAGCAGTCAGTTTGTCTGAGGGGAGAGGGAGAACAGTATTTATACCTGCACCCAGCAACACCGGCCGCTGGCACACCCTCACCTGGAGGAACCAACCTGATGATAACTCCCAGTGCCACAGACACAAGGAGCCAAAATAGGGTCACGTTTTCAAAACATCCAAGAAACACTGCCTTAGGAAACAGCACGGCTTCCTCACACAGGGGACGCAGGAGTGTCCTCCTCTTTGCATGCAGTCTTTGCTACGCTGTGAGAAAAAGGCACAGAAAACCAGGAACACCTATGCAGATCCAAAGTACCACCCCTTCCTACGCAAACTTCTCCCCTAAGATAAGAACCTACACACTTACACATTTGCTGTACCGTTCCTTTTGTTGAACATTCTTCAAAAAGACCAATTTCCAAATTTCCAGGACCAAGTCATCTAACGCGCAGAAACGTCAGAGCTTAAATAACAACCAAACTGTCTAGACCCCATACCAAACTGATCAGAGAAATGTTAACCACTGTCTCATCGATGAAACACTTGGTTTTCCTCCAGTATCAGTTGATGCCACTGTCCTGCTTTCACCCAGGTAGTTAGTGGCTCTTAACCTGTAATCTCCAAATCACTAGTGGTCTCCAGTCAGTCTGCAGATCTATGTTCAAGAGTAACTTTCACTCACTGGCCAGCGCGGGAATGATGTGGATCATCGTATGTTAGTCCAACAAGTTTGGGAACCAGCAGCCCCTGTTTGTATCACATATTTGCTGGTCAACATGCTTGTATCATCCAAGCTACTGCAGCTCCTGACCCCAGAGTGGGAAAATGCCACCTTAACCATGAAAAAACGCTCTTCCTGAAGAGAAAAACCGTGCCCCTGTGCTACACTAACTATACTCTTCTGCTCTTTCAAAAAACCTAAGTACCACCTTGCTGACTGGGGTCTGTCAAAGACAATAGGAGTCTTTCTACTGACACGCGGTGGTATGGACTCACGGGGAAGGACCATATGGTCCCACCTCATCCTTTTAAAACAAGAGCTGTAATGAACTGAGCCTATTTTGCACTGTCTTACAAGCTCTTATGAGACTTATCATTATTGCATGTGCTGGCGTGACACTCAGCCCGAGACTCTACCTCACAGACACTGTGCCAGCGCCAGCCTCATGGACAGGGAGCCTTTGAGCTACATCCACTGAGGCCAAAGACCTTGCAGCAAGGTCACTGGAGAGAGCTGAATTTGCACCCCACCCTTGCCAAACTACACTGGAAAAGCAGAGTAAGGTCCTAGCCACATCCTTCAGCGTGACTGGCAATAACACTGCTTGGGAGACTCCACCCTTAAGTTGGTTGAGAACTGGAGCTGCGAATAAAATAATATTTGCACTCACACTACCTAGATCAAAGTTATTATTACTAGGAGGTAGGTCATGCAATAACGCGGTCCTACAGTATGTACTTTTACAGGAACATTGCAGGTGGAAATTGAGGGGTAGGGATAAGAAGGTGGCTTCACAAGGTCACAAAATGAGCATACACTAATGACCACAGAAAAAGCCAGTCCCTAGATCCCTCTGCTGATCACACACAGAATGAAAATACATCTGCCTTGGCATCTGGGGCCAGAAAAAAATCTTTCAGTTCAAACATTTATTCTAATAAAAAACAAAGCCTTGATTTCTGCCTTGATTTCTCCTGTGGAAGACCTCGATTCAGCCAGATGCCAGCTATACATCCCACATTACAGTAGGTGAAATTCAGCAGTCAGATTGGCAGGGACCAGTGCTCCTCAGAGCAGTTCTGGTATTTGGAAGGCACCAATTAACAGAAATTACACAAACAAACAACGCGGTGGGAAACATAACTAGGTGACTGTGCTTGTCAGAGGCGGGAACTCACCAGCTAGGGTTTCAGAGAGCCGTATTCAGAAATTAAATCCTGTGTTTCGCAAAACAGAGCACTGTACTCTTTTTTCAAATGGAAGTGCCCTCCTGGAGTCCTCCAAGCAAAACGTGTGACTACTTTTAAGCTGAACATTCAGCACATGATGACAGGTACAGAAGCAAGCTGTTGAACAACACGCAGACCAAAGCTGTCTGGGCTCTGAGTCAGGAAGCTCATCTGCAGACCAAAACACCATCTCCAATCACAGGCATCATTCTCTGGTTTCAGTCATGTCTTTTTGTGTCATTAAGACAATCTCTGGCAGGGATTTCCTCTCTGCCTGCTCTGATCCCTCATAAAGCTACTGTTGATTTCAAAGGCTCATGAGCGTGCACTTTAAGGTAGGGATGGACAATTTCTGTCTGTTATGGGAGAAGAGAGAGGGGCACATTTATTTCCAGCACATGTTGAGGGTCTGACCAGTGCAGTCACATTTGCACCTCCCTGCGCTAACACCAAAAGCCGGACCTGCACCCCTTCCCCTGCCTCCTTTGAGCTTGCAATGCAGTAACCCATCTGGGACGTGCAACCTGGCCACACCACCCAACGAAACAGCCTTTGAGTCAGGTCTGTGGCCTGGCCACCCAGCAGCACCTCTCTTTAATTCCTGCCCATGAAGCCACCCCTGTTGCCCCTTCCCAGCTGAAGGCTAACCTGTTCCTTTGGGAGGCAGCGGACACTGTGATCCACATGGCCGCACGCAGCCTGCACCAATGCGAGACAGCATCCAGTCACTCGGCCTCCCAGGGACAGCAAAGCTCACTCGTATTGCTCCACACTGGCTGCACAACTTCCCACACTAGCAGTTACCACAGCTCAGATGATGCCCAGGAACAGGGAAATGATTTTATAATTATTTATCAGATAAGCAGCCTCTTTCGCATCCAGCTCCTCCATGTGTGAGCACTTCAAGGCATTTCCAGCTCAGGCCAATTAATCCAAACGATGCTCACATGCGACTTGGCACCAGCAGTGCCTGCTGATGCCAGGAGACAGTGGAGGATAACCTCCCTGAAAAATTCCTCTTGGTTCCTCCATGTGCAAGTAAATGCAAAGTTAAAGGTAAAAGAGCACCCTGCAGAACAGAGGTGATGCCCTGGAGCTCAGGGTGAAGGGTGCTGAGCATCCCCAGTTTTCCAGGGCCACCTCCTCCTCAGTTCAGCACGGTACCTAAGTCCAATCAAAGGAGGAAATGGTGCTGTCAGATGTCAACAGCTTTGCCCACTGCAGAATAAAAAGCCTCTTTCAGGGATTAACACTCTAAGTAATTACTCGCCCCATGAAAGGAAACATGCCTTCAGCCAAGGTGACAGCAGGACCCTTGGACTCTACACGCTTCCATTTCCCTTTCACGGCTAACACGGCCTGTTCATTTCCCAGTGAGAAGAAAAGAAGGTGGACTGGAAACTAATGTTTTGTTATTTTTTACTTTTAATAAGGACCACTGGGCCAGCAGCATAAAAACATGAAAATAACCCCAACTTTATTGCTAAATTAAAGGAAAAACAGTAACAGGCACAGAGATCTGAATTAGGAATGTGAGCTGATAATTACCCTTTCGGGCCTTGATTAATTGCCTTTGAAGCCACAGAGACACTGAGCTGCCAAACGGGCCTGACTGCTAACAAAATCCACCCCACCAAACAAACTGGTCTTTCTCTCCCTGTGCCACCACACAGGAATGGCATCTCCCCAAATGCTGTTTGCCTTTGTGTCCCGGTGTGCAGTGCTACACGGGGCTGGCCAGAGGTACAAAGTCCCACTATTGGGTACCTCAGATAACCCCTCTGAGGTGGTCCAGCCTGCAGACTTGTGGTCTCCAAGCAGAAGGTCGGGAATGGACAGATGCCATCTCCAACCCTTCTAGATGAAGGATCACATCTATGTGTTTAGCTGCTACAATTCAAGAGTGCAGCTTCACTGGTAGTTATAACACACTAAAAAGCGACAGAAGATTTAGTGCACTTTGTTGCAGCAATGAAAGAGGGTTACACTTGGTTGGGCCAAAGATCTCTGTAGTCCAGCTCCTTGTCTGACCGGCCAGTAATAGGCAAGAAATTCAAGAACAGGACGCTTGCAATGAGATCCTTCTCCTGATACACACTCTTCATTCCTGCACATCAGTGGTTAGACTTTTTCAGAACTAGAAAATAATTTTTAGCAACCAGTGTTTGCTCCATTCTACAGAAACTGTTCTAGCACATTTTCGAACCCACACGTACTGTGGTCCCTACAGAGTTCTCTGGAAATGAATTTCTTAATTTAATCACACGGCATGTGATTACATACTTCCCTTTGTTCACTTTAAACTTGCTTTCTAAATTTCACAGTCTGCACCTGGTTTTTGCATTCTGAGAAATAATCATGTCCTCCCCACTCTCCCAAATTCTTTGTGGTTTCACGAACTTCTTACTCTATCCCAACCATCACTTTTGTTCCAGACTGAAGACTTTTAGTCTATTTATTCCCCTCATACAGAAGCCAATTCACCTTTGTAATCACCTCTGTCCACCTTCTCAGCACCTTATACTTCATTATATACCCTAAGAGACAACGACCAGACCCACACACGGTATTCACGATGTGGGGAAATAGTGGATTTCCGCAGCTGAAGCTCTGGGTTTTGTTTGCCTAATTCCTTCTAACACCACCTTTGGCTTTCTGAATGCTGCTGACTGTTGAAGTGTAGTTTTCAAAGAAACATTCTCAGAACTACTGAAACCTCCTTCCTAGACTGCAATGGTCTCTTCTTTCACCCCATAGCATTGCTTTGCGCTTATCAACACCGAACTGCCTTTTTACCATCAATACCATGAGTTCCTCCTCTGACATTCTGCAGTCACCTCCAAATTTGAGTATTTTAAGTAAATTTCATGGCCAACTAAGTTAGTTATATATCATTAACACCCTCTTTTGCAGATTCTGGGTTGAACAGAACAGATTCTAAACCAGATCCTTCACAAATCCTTACTGGCAAAACCATGTTTCTTTTTGGATGTGAAGCATTTAAGTCTTCATCCCCAGAGAATGCAGTTTTAAACTGCACCTTTTGGCTTTCAATCCCCTATTTTAAAAACTTTCCTGTAACATTTTTAACTTCAAATGTCAGAAACTAAGGATTGTTGTTAATGTACACAAACACCAAAGCATCCATCCTCAACGAAGGCTCCAACGTGGCAGAAAACAGGCTTACAGTCATACACCAAACAACAAGAAAAGCTGTTAATACAATTATCTTCTTATTGCTATTTTGGAAGGCACAGTAGGTTTTGATGGAGCTTGTAGTAATAGGATCTCTTATGGCATAATTTACAAGCACGTCTGTCTTGAACAATTTTCCACATGGGAAATTAATTACATTCTGCCTAATGGGAGGAAAAATATCCCCTTGCAGTTTGAATTGGATTTGCCATGGTCAATTGGATGTGGGATTCTTCTTTATCCCTACTCATAATCTGAGGTGTAGTGTTGCCATCCAAAATTTACTGTGTTAGACTACAAAGACAGAGATATTTCATTGATGGGTGATACCTTTATGCAATGTCCACAACGAAATAAGTTAAACATACCAGCATGGCAGAGACACAAAACTGGATTGTGGCAGATGTCAGGTATTTTAGATAATTATTGCAGAAACTACCTCCCAGTAAATGTCAGTTGCAGCTTTTGTATAGTCCAAGTGTACTCTGGTGTTACTTCTGTGAAAAAGAAATCCTCAGACAACACATCTGTCCCCACCAGCAGACCTGCACAGATCACCTGGAGCCAGGCCAGGATGAAATGGCTGATCTGGCTTTGCTCAGGACTGCACTCAGTGATGCAGCTCAAGCCACGTTCCACAGACCCATGTTCTGATTTGAAGGTGCAAAACAAGTTCCTAGGTTGCACAACTACCTAAAACATTCGTGGTCATTCCTCTGACGAGTACCTCTATCTCAGGGGTAAAACAGGAGTGGATTTATCTAAGGTAATGGGTTGCATACTTGAAATCACACCACCAGCAGCTCCACCCGGTACAAGAGCGCAAGACCTCTCAGCAGAGCCGCTGCCCACCCAAAGAAGCACCACCAGGCACGAGGTCCCTGAAGACATGACTGAGTGCTGAAGGTCACTAAACTCCAGGGCCACGCTGCAGTCCTAAATGACACAGGTCAATGTATCAATGACAGCTCAAGGACTCGGAGGTCTCATTTAGGTGTACAACACAGATGTTTTTTTCCTGCAAGTATAAACTCTTGCAAGAGATCACAAAGAATTGAATGGAAGGTTCCCCACGTGCCAGACTAGTGACTCATCAGGAGACTGGCTGTTTTTTTATCTCCACGAACTCAAGGATGAACTGTCCAGAAACTGGGGCTGGCCTCCCCTAAGATTTTTACTGAGATAATTTGCCAAATTACAGTTCGGTTTCAGATTTTAATCCCTTCCTCTCTCCTCACCAAATACCCAATGTGCAGAGTGAATGTCTTGATGCTGATTCATCTCCACTCTCTATCTGAGACACACTTTTGCTCGGAAAATCCCAATTTTGTTTTCAGTTCCAGGGGAAAAGGGGCAAGAAAGAGACACTTAGAAAGGGTGAGGGAAAAAAAATCCAGAAAATTAACACTTCAGCTGGCACCAGATATAAAGAAGGTGTTTCCAGGTAGCAGGAAAGGAAGCATAAAAGATCCATGTCTCTGGGATCCCTTGACTTTGCCATTAAGAAGCAGAACACAAAGTTACTCAATATTTCTTTAAGGCTGAAAAGACTAAAGGAAAACAGGATGCTTAAAGCAAAAAGGAGTAATCGTATGACTGGAAACTATGAGTGCCTCTAGCCAAGCACCCAAAGGAACTGAGTAATGTTCATTAGTCAGTGACTTTATTGGTACTTGGGACTTTCAACTGCTGAGCAAGATTTAGACCAAAAAGATATTCTGGGACATGCTACTCTACTTAAGTTTGGATGGAATTCAGCCTCACCCCATGTAATATTTTTCCATGCTGATCTGAGCAGAACAAGTTCTCACTTTTTCCCTGGGCAGAGTAAGAGCGGGTCCCTTCTTGGGATCAGCACGGTGGAGATGTCACTTGCCAGTCAGTGGTGTGAGGACAGGGGGAGATGGCTGGAGAGAAGTAATCATTTCCTAAAATATTTACTCCCAGAGCAGAAACCCACCATCCCAGGCACTGTACAAACACAAGGCAGTCCCCGAGACTAACTTGCTCACAATCAAAACACTCAGTTCCACTGTGGCTTTTGAACAAGTTACTACATAGCAGAGAGGTGCCAAGCACCTGAATTAACACTGGGCACCTGTGCAAAACAAAATCCAGGTCATACCTCAAAACTACCCTACTGCAAGAAATACACAGCATTAAAAGCCACCTGCTCAGCAGCTTTGTGATGCTGCCCTTGTCACAGCTACGGTGGGTAAGATTCAACCACTGGAAAGGTTCTGCGTATGATGGGATGGGCAGAGAAGGGAGGTAGGACCAGCGGAGCCCAGCAGAGAAATTCCTCAGGGACCCAGCAGCACACACCACACAGCAGAGCCTTCCACTGCACTCATCTGCAAGATGCACAAGAGACTATTACCTGTTGTGTTATATAAAACTACGCTGTTGCAAATGAATTTGAAAGATTGGGATTTTTCCTTACAGACAGAGAAGAAAGACGAAATAAAACGTATTTCTTGCAACTGCTACAATGATTGCTTTATGACATGAGACCTCCTGAATTCAGTATTTATATGTGTACACTTCAAAAAGCACATTCAACTGAGGGACTGGAATACTGGTGCCACTTAAAAATCAGAGGGACGCTGCCCAGAAATCGTGGGGTTTGGATTAAGAAACTGGAGTAGCTCAGGGAAACACCAGATTTTTAGAAATTTCTACTACTGGATAGACTAAAATTCTTTATGAGGCTGAGATCCTATGACCACAAAGTACTGACCCTTCATGTCCCATTGCTACCCATTGAATCAATCTTCATCACAATCTTTTCACAGTATGGATCCAAATAACCAAATCACAGAATACAGCACCCCAGGGGAGCTCAGGTGAGCAGTTAATCCATTACCCTGATTCATGGCACAATAAGCTCTACCTATGGCACTCCTGAACAAGTCTGTTTGTCTGTCTAACCTGCAGTTACAGATCTCCAGAGATGAAGGCTCTCATCTCCTCAGGCAGTCCGAACCCAAAATGATCTCTCCAGTGCACTACAACGAATAAAAGGGATGCACATTCAGTATATTCAGGACACAGAGAAAAGTTTAGGTCTGATTCACCACTGTGTTTCCCCCTTTCACCTGGTCTAGGCTCATGGTTTCAGTAAATCTGCTTCAGCACACACTCAGGTAATGACCCCTTCCAATGACTTCTCTCTCCAACACGAGTCTGACATGATGAGGAAGGGACGCCGTGAGAAGACCAACACAGGGCAAAGGACGATACGCAGTGAGCCTGACCACTTGTTAAAGACCTTATTTAGAGTGTAGGGGAATTTTTCATTCACTCACTGACGCTGTGTCAAGTCTTAGCTTACACACATGTCTTGAGCATTTCCTAAGTATGCACTTTACAGTCTTATTTTCTCTTCCCTGAAAGGAGAGCCATCTGAATCCCAAGCAGATCCTTAAGTCACTGTGAGTCAACACACAAATCTTGTTTCAAGAACCTTCTTTTTCATGTTACTTACCCAGAAAAAGTACTAGATAAGTCTTTTTCATAGGTGTTTCTTTTGCAGCTCTTTTTTTTTTTTTCATTTTTTCTTTGGATAACACTGTTTTCCACATTGTTTTTTTAAGTCACATTTTATTAATTTTTCTTCATGTGATAAGAGGGCAAGACAGGTGCATTCCAGATATTGCACTGGAGTTTAATTAAAGAACTATTACTTGAAAAAGTGGACACTGAAATTACCTTTTTCAAAATATTCACAAAACAAAGAATCTAACTTATTTCTGATATTGTAGAAGCCATACAGAACACTTTGTTTTTAATGACAAGCAGATCGATCCCCTGTAGTCAACTCTTCAGACAGCTCAGCTGCCTGGGAATGATTCAGGAGGGTCACTTCTGAGTCAGCTCAACAAAGTCAGGTTGCTTTAATTCATCTTATAACCCCCAGGAAACCTGCATTAGTGACAAACCACAGAGCAAACCCAGAGTCCCTGAGGAACCCCAGGCACTGCAAATGCTGAAATGAGAAATTCTTTCTTGGCCCTTTCTAGACACCTCAATAGGGAAACGCTGCAGAAAGGGAAGTGCACATTTCCGAGTGAAAAAGCCATTAATGAGAGCAGAGTCTGGCCCTGGGACTAGCACTGATCAGAACCAAACTAAATGACACCGGAGCCGACGTCTCATCGCCGCGAGTGAGAACCCAGCCCAGCTACGCCACAAGATTAGAAACATATGCAGCATCAGTGAGACTCTGGGGAACCACAAACCATTTCAGGCTACAGATGAGAGATGGGAGAGAGGAGCGTGGAGGGGACAGTCCCTTCATCACGTGTTGGCCATTGAGATGGACCCAAAGGACTTCAGAAACGGACACAAACATCCATGCTGGCTACTCCACAGCTCTGCAAGGACTTATGTGTGGCTCATAATGCTGAGGATGCCAAGAGAAGCTGTGTCCTTGTGCCAGAAACAAGGAACGTGCAAGAAGGACAGAAGCAAGAGGCAGCAGTTAATGAGACTGAAGAGGATTATCCCCTCTCCCCAAGGACCCACTGGTAAATACAGGTTTTCCTGCAAGCGTACTGATGCTCTTGACACTCAGGGCAATAGCTTTCCTTCCATTGTATTAAAATAGCTAACCAATTTGAAACAGAAGACAAATTTCCAAACACACACACAGATACACACTGGCAACACACTGACACTTTAGAAAACAGGAGCTGGGGTCAGATGACACTTGGGCTCTTCTGAAAATTTCCGGCTGGAGCCTTTCGCGCTGTAAAACTATCCTGAAATAATTTGAACACTCCAGGCGGAAAAGCCAGCTGCTTCCCTAGGTTATCCTGAGACCTGCTCTTGATATCCTTTGCTTGCTCGCCCAAAATAATCACATTCTTGGGAAGGAGGCTTTGCTGCTTCCCCCAAGATCCAGCTTGGTTTGTGATCCCCATGTGCCAATGGGAGGTTCCTACACCCTGTCGGCACCAACCTCTCTTTGCATGAGGCTGTGTTTTACGAGCCTGAGAGCACTGCTTTGAAGGAGGACAAAATGTGAGTGAGCGACTGTAAAACTCCTGGGAAGAACAGTACTTTGCTCTCCCTGACACTCTCAGCCCTACACCCACGCTCTTTCAGTGTGGTACCAACATCAAGAGAAAACTGTGCCTTGGGCAGCCTAATCCAAACCAGACTCTTGTGGGAAACAGCCAGGCGCTTCCAGGAGGAGGGACTGGGTTTCCCACCACCTCCCCTCTGTCACGCCGTACCGCAAAAGCCACAGATCACCCTGCGCCACCCCACCAACTGCCTCAGCACTTTGATGCCCAAATTCATACTCCCTCCTTGCACTGGTCACCCTCCTGTCCCTGGAGGATGCAACAGTGAACCATCCTCTCTTCGTTACGCTATTGCACATGGCAGCAAGCAAGAAATAGTTTTTGCTTTGCAAAGAAACCACTTCACCGTAACGTAGTAATTTTACTCCCTGGTAATTAAAAAGCTTAAGTTCCAACTCACACTTCCAAGAATTTGCTCATAAGGGAGGAAAACTAACAAAAACATTCATAGCCATCACCAGAACCACCCCTGTGAAAGACCTAATTCCCTATATTGCTTTAATTAAAAGCGGATGAATAGTAGTCTCCCAGCATAGAAACCTTTAAGAAAAATAAAATCAATCTATAGGTTTATGAAAATACAACAGGAGGAGGGAAACAAACACAAAAATCCTGCCAGTTTTAGGGCTTATCAGAGGATTATAACATCTGGACTCTCTTTTCAAGGGGATGGATGGTATGGAGAGGACACAACCACCTCTCGGAATGAGCATCACGCACGGGGAGCTGGCAATGGGAGAAGAGGAGCAGAAAGCTGCAGAGAGAGGCATCATCCTAGCCCACACGTTTTTGTCTTCATGGCTGCCTGGAGGAATGCTCCTATCTGCTGACACTGCAGAACAAATGCTCTGGTTTAACTGGGGGGGAAAAAAGGGGCCCAGGGGAGAAAATCCTAACAGATGATGAGTATAGCTGACCTCCAGTGAAACAGAGAACAACTTGGTGAGGAATAATCTAATCCATAAGAGCAAAGTATTTATCATCACTCCGGAGGACATCTGCAAACAGATGTGAGCACAGAGCCTTTAAGCCTGGCAACAGAGGCACCATTTGGGCATAGGTAATTATAGAAGGACTTTAGTGCTGCAGTATTTGAGTGCTACACCATGTTTTATGGATTTATTCTTGTAATACCATGTGGCGATACGGCAATTCTAGTCTGTCTCTCTTTTTCCCCAATAAAAGAAGTGCAATGTGTCTGTGGGGTAGATCCGGACCCTCTATATCCCACCTGAGTCCCCAGGTCTTCTGTCTCATATTTATAAAGCACCTCTGGCAGTGGCAATGAGTTTTGGGCAGAATTAATGACTAAACACGAGCTTAACTGACGATTCCCAAGATCACACTTTATGGTTGGGGGACAGAGAGGAGTTGACACTGAGCTCCCTAAGTGGGTTCCAGCCCCTCGTCAGCCCCCTCACCTGCTCCCACGTGCCTGGGGTAAGCCCACACATGGTGTGGGTGCAGGACATCGTCTAACGGGCTTCACAGGAGCAGTCTCCACACATGCCCAGCATGTACATCCAGAGTGAATCAAACTTGATTGTTTTTCCATTTGGGCCAGAGAAAATTAAAACCTTGTGAAAGTCGCTTTTTCTTAGAAAGAAAGCAAATTTACTTTGCTTTAGCTTTATTACACCTTAGCCCTCTTATCAGTTTGATTTCATTCCTAAATCGGTTTAAACCCTAGTGTCATATAATCTGGCAGCTACAGCGATGGGCTTTACACATAAAAACACGGAGAAAGGGTTTTCAAAAGCACTCAGACCCGCTGTGACTGCTCCTGCTGAAATCAACAGTAAATCCAATGATACCAGCGGGAGCGGAGGTCAAGGCTGAGTAGGCTTGACGCTACAGAAACTTATGGGTGGGATTTTCAATCTCTTCAAAAACGATTACTAAAAACAAAGTATATTAAAAATAAAGAGCTAAGTTGTGACCCTGAAAATATTTACATATGTGCCTAGATCCAGCTTGTGAGTAATTATGGGAGGCCTGATTTCTTTCACTTTCTCTAATGTAAGACAAGAATAAGGGTCCAGATGCGTGTGGAAAACCTTGGCTCACAGAAGGGGTCAGCTACAGCAATTTTGGTGGAATTACTCATGCTCTACAGAGCTTTCAAGCGCAGGCAGGCACACATCAAGACTCCTTGGAAACACCAGGATCTTTCTAAACCCATGGCCACACTGACATGTAAATACACCAAATGTGGGACAGGACTTTTCTGGCTGTGATGGTCCTGGATATCTGCAGATACAGCATTAAAATTCAGTCACTTATAATCAAATATGGTAAAACTTGTATCATAAAATGAGGGCTAGCTAAGAAAAACTGTGAGGAACAAAAATAGTATTTTTATTTGTGCATATCTAACTGTGAAATGAATTAATCTAACTTCAAAGGATGAAACATCATCATTACAAAGCATTGCATTGCGTATAACTACTTCCAGGCTATTATGCAAACCCAACTGAAATAATATTATGAGTACAGGATTATGGTAGCTCCCTATTAACTGCAAAAGGAAGAGGGATGTGACTTATTTTCTCATCCTGATAAATCATCTCAAGACGCTGCTGAATCAGACATGCTTTCAGCTTAAGAGGAAATAAGTAAAAATGTTCAGCTTTTATTACTAAGTTTGAGGATTCATCAACGGGAATGTAAAAGCAAACCTCATTTAAATCCCCTCATTGTTCACGATGTAAATCCTTAGATTGTGCAGTTACTTTGGAATGGAGAAAGAAAAGAGCTCCCTGGTTATTCGTTTCCAGGCAGCTTCGCTCCCAGGTTCTTGCACAATACACCAGTCTTCACTGCAAGTGCTTCAGGGGAAATGCTTTGCTTGCATAAAGGCCACAAGTGTTCCCACTGCACTGAAGCCATAAAACTATTGCAATTCAACCAAAACTTGATAACAGGTTAATGGCATAAAGCAATATTTGGACTAAATTGAACCTGATCATATCACTCTAAAGTTCTTTTCCAAGTTAAAAGGCTTTTATTTATAGTCTTTACTTACACCCAAGAGACTTTGACACATTTTAACTAACCTGCCTTCCTTGTCTTCTTAACCTTGGTTCCCTTCCAAAAAAAAATGTCATCTGACCACAGATGGGGTTTGATTTCCAGCAGCAGAATTAACCCGCAACAAAAATCCCTTGTGTTTATTCACTGAGTGATGGTGCATGTCCTGGCAAGTGAGCTTAGCCAGTATTTCCTTGATGAAAGGGGTGGAGGGGAACAGGCTGGAGGTACCTCTCTTACCACATCAACCACTTGCATGGAACAAGTGTCTGAATCCCAGCTATTCCAGCTCTTTTGGTTTCATAGACACCACTAGGAGAGCAGAATATGCCGGGACCCACCAGTGGATTGGTGTCACTATTACTAGGACTGACTGAATCTCCTTAGCCACAGGTCACCTCGTGTTGATACAACTGTCACAGACTGCCATCCTGTAGAAACACGGCTTAGGCGGTGCAATCCTGGCTACAAGCACAGACTAATTGGACCTCGGGCAAAGCACGCCCCAGCCTTCCCTCCACCCGCTGAGTACACACGGGAGGGACTTCGGAGCTGCCCCAGCGGTCAGCTTCTGTGGCAAATGTACACAGCACCTGCATGGCACTGCACCAGTCACCCCGGCCACGGAGGGCTAATGAAGGGACAGCCGAGGAGCATTTAAAAACTACAGAGCATCAATTCACCCTCTCTTTGACAGGGCTGGAAAAAATAAAATTTTTGTCAAGGGTGAGGGAAAGAAATTGAACACTGGGATTCTATCAGGTTGAGCAATGCCATGATTGAAAGAAAAATTTTTTGCCATCTCTGAGGGTCTTTTTCTGACCTGTGCCCAAGGGTCTTTTTTAATCAGGTCTAGCAAGTTACTACTCTGCACACAACATGGCTCACACCTGCTCCACACCTGGCTGGTGCTGGGCATGTGATGTGGTGGTGGCAGCACAGGAGATGCTGCAGTCCCTGGATCCTGGACACCCCATCTCTCTGCAGCAGCGCTACCCTGAAAGCTTTGTGCCTTCATTTCCCCAACCTTCTTCTCAAGGAGGCTCTGGAAAGGAGTAAGGTTATACCTGACTATGAGGGTGCCTCACTAGCTTGGCTTCGTTAGAGCATGACAAAGGAGTGGGAAGAGAGGCCCAGGCAGGTAGCTTAAGCAAGCTCTTGGTGGTCCAGCAGCACATCCCTGGCTGTGGGATGCAGCAGGGAGCAGAGGGGTCAAGCAGGACAGCATCACTCTCTAGCAAAGCAGCTTTTGCTTGGTGGAGAGCATGCTCCTTCCAGCTACAGACAAGCCCACTGGTGGCTTTCCCATCCCGTGTCGCCACACACCAGAGCCAGCAGCAAGCAACCCCTTCATTTCCCAACCCCTGGAAGAAGGGGGTGGCTGAGACATTGTGCAAAAGTAAATATTTACGTAGCCAGGGCCTTCCTTCCCCTGCCCTGTATTTTCTCCCCCTTCTTAAAATGTCACAGATCAGCTGTTTTCATAATTGTGCAGGAAATGAGTTCCCTGCTGGCTGGCAGCTTAACACCCTGTGTCTGTGCTGGGTCTACTGTGGCTGCCCCGCACATCTCTGCTCCCGGCTGCTGCATCCACCTGACATCCTCAGAGGATGGATTTGGCCAGGGGGCAGACGGGACAGTTGGGGACATGGACATGCATGACTATGGTAGCTCTCACAGCTACAGCTTGGAGGAACTCCTTATCCTCCAGTCCACAGGTCAGATCAGGATCCCAGGAGATCCAACACTCTGTTTATGCCACTTCAGAGCAAACATCCAAACCAGACTAACAGAGCTTCCTGCCTGCACGCAGCGGCGAGCCCACTCAGGAAATTCAGGCGTATTTCAAGCTTGCGACTTTTTCTTTGTTCTTTGGACAAAGCTCCGTTCACTGGAGCTGTTGCTAAAAGGACTATTATCTATAGGAGACTTCTCTTCCCAAGAGGAAATCTGCTAAACACACAACTCTGTATTTGCTCTGTTTTGTAGGAGCCGGGATTAAGATCTATTTTCCCTTCTGCTCTCTGTATCTAATGATTTAAATAGAACAGCAGTGACGACACTGTCTAGTGGGAATAGGCACAAATGCCTTTACCCTGTACTCAGGCCTGATGGTTCTACTGCTTGCCTGAGAGGGTACCAAGCTACCTGGCATTTGATCAGAAGAGTCGGAAGACGAGCTGGAAGAATTTGGTGGAAATCACATCTAACGGTGCACTGCGGGAAAAAGTGAAGTGTGCCCACCAGCCCGAACACCTCCAATAAAACCCCATTGAGGGCCAAACCACCTTGCAAAGGTTTTGCTCATTCTGGGTGAGCCTTGTGCTGTTCCGAGCCCTGAACCTGCAAGCCTGAGCTTGCCAATGCTTAGGATGTGGAAGCAGAATGAACGTAATTTTCTGTTCTTTATTTAGAGGTGGCAAAACCCTGATAGAAAATGACATGGTGAAAGTGTTTAACTTCAGACCCAAGGAAATTTGAGAGCAAACATTAATTGCCTTCATCCTGAGTACAAGCTTGGGGCCTGTATTAGCACCTCTCTCAATGGGAGAAGCTCAAGAGGATCAAATTTCCCACTTCTAGGACTTACTTTCTTTTTTCCTCATCTACCTACCCTTGGTTTCCTCTTTCTAATTCCCATGTTTCTTCCCTCTCTCCACCTCAGCTTTCCCATTAAAAAAAGGGACTACAGTTCTAGAAACAAAAACACAGCGGGCAGACACTGACATAGGTTATTTCATTATAGTGGAAACAGATTCAGTTTGGCCAGTTCCTGCCTGCAGTATAGCCTCACTCTGCTCCTGAGTATAAAGGTCTCCTTATGAGTAAGGACAAATCTGTTTGTGAAAGCCTGAAAATAGCTGTATTATGGAGCACAGAGGTCTGCAAGCACACCACGCTTAAGAACATCAGCACCCAGAAAGCTTAATAGAGAAAATAAAGTAGGAGAAATCACTTGCCATCAAGCAGCAAATTCCCAGGTTCATTGTTTCTAATCCACAGGTGAAAAAAAAATAAATCACAACCTATTTTAAGCATGTGAGTATATAAATAAATCATCTGGCCCAGCCAAAAAGCAAAGTGGGCTGAAAAGAGATTCAAACAGAAGTCTAGACTATTAGTTAGCTGCAAATCTCAGATGGGCTCTTGCTCTCCCCTGCTGTCCAGGCACCTTAAATCTCAATACAACAGAGACAAGATCAGGCAGAGAAGTAACATCCCAGAGGGAATATCTAGACCCTGTGGGGATACAAAGCCATCCAAGTCCCTGGCAAGCTTGACTCCTGTGTTAAAAAGAACTTTCATTATATGGGCCATTTGTTGATGGATTGTGGGAAAAAGTCAGATTTCAACTCAGAGATGAAGACAAGCAAACCCTTATATAAAGTCACCCTCTCCCCAGCCTGTGGGTTGAATGCAGAATGCTCTCAGACTTGCTACATACCACCCACTTTAGATTACAGACTTGCAGAGTTATTTTTAAAAAGTAATTATAGTAGTAGAGGGCACACTCATCTGGAACGGCTGCCTGAGGAAATGACAAGCCCAACGCAGCTCGAACTGCTTTTCAAGTCTATAATCGTGTTTATTTATTGCCTTTAAAAACAAGAATTAAAATCCAACTAATTTCTGAGTAAAAATGTCTGTATATTTCCCCTAGGATTCAAGCACCAAAAACCTGCCCTGGCCTTTTTGGTCGAGCATCCAGCCCTGAAAAACCCCAGAAATAATCCCCATTTGCTCTGGTTTCAAGAAAACCCAAACCAACATCCCTTTTCACTTTTTGTTTTCCCTCAAAACTGTGGCTTGATCATTACAAAACCCTCATCAGGAGACTCAAATGGTCTAATGAGAGGCACATCGTGTTCTGCATATGCTGATTTTTGCCCGGAGATGTTTCTGGTTGAGTAAAATACCAGCTCTTAACCTGTGTGAGAGCAGCAAGCATGAGTCCCAGAAAAACACACTGCAGGCTTTTCCTATTCCAGCCCCTCGTTTCAGTGGCCAGTTAGTGGATTTTAGATCTGTACACTGAGAAAGGACTCAAGAAACTTAAAGAGAGAGAAGAGGATCAGGTACTTGGGCAGACTCCAGAGGGTTTTTTTTTCCCCTTTTAGTTCCTTTTGTAATGAAGTCAGGCCTTTGGCTCACACCCTATTAATGCCCCAAGTCCTCCAGAAGGCCTGATGACACCTGTAAAACAGGCTCAGCTTTCAAAGCCCAAAGCACCCCCTCCCACTCCATTGTGTGGGTCTCTGGGGCTTGTTCGAGCCCCTTGCTCAGCCGGCAGCTCTGGAAGCCGGTGGTCACTGGCGGCTGCCTTCTCTGCAGCTTCCTCAATAGGAAGCAGCCTGAGGGCATCCTATGACTTCACACTAGACGACTTTGTCTTTCAAGCAGAAAAGACTTCAACCCTAAAAATATCCCCAGGGAGCCCGAAGAAAATAATACGCCTGCCTGCCCCCCTCGAAATCATCAATCCTCCTGCCGCCCGGCCGAGGAACAGCCGCTTCCTCCCGGCAGCCCCTGCTTTCCCTTCAAGTCCAGAGTCGACAGGAAATCCATTCTCCTCTTGTGAGAGACAGGAGATGAATTTTCCGCAGTAGTTCTCCTAGCAAGGCAGAAAATAGAAAGAAACAATAGAAACTGCTTTCTCAAACAATAGGAGCTGCTGAAGAGCGGCTCGCCAGAAGCTTGGCATCACCCAAGTCCTAAATAAGCTGGAGTGGAAACAAGCCAAGGACCTGTTAGCTGTCTTGCTAAAACACTACCCTGGCACAGACATAAGTTCATTTTAAACCTGGAGGCATTCTCTCCTTTCAAAGAACAGGGAGGAGAAATGAAAATATATATAATAAAAGAAAATTATGGAGCGGCCCCCCCAAAAGCACTCCAGAGCTGTTCAAGCCCCCAACATCCCATGCCACAGTGCCATGGGACACCTTCCCAACCACTGGTAGCTCCTCTGAGGTGGGGACAGGGGACTGTGATACTGATTTGCTGTGGGTGAGTGGAAGAGAATGGGGTCAGAGCCCCTCTTCCTCCATGCTGTTCATATTCAGGAAAGCACAACGGAATATCTTGATTATTTGTGTTACCCAGGTAAGGCTCAGCAGACCAGGTATCTTAGACTCTTCTGTGCGTGCATGTGCACCTATCACACCTGCATGACTGCTCCTGCATATTAAAGGAATGCCATTTACGATACCTTGATTAATATCTCAATTTAAAAAGTGAGATTTGACTGGGTCTAAGATGAAGAGAATTTTATCTGATCTCTCCTCATTTTTTAACTTTTAAGCTACTTTTTGACTAGCTCTGAACTGCTGCAACACTGTTCATTTCCAAGTAGGTTGGGAATTCAAAACAATTCCAAAGAAAAGTTAAAATCATTTACTACCACCTTGTCACCCTGGCTCAGAGTGCTGCAGGTGAGGAGAATCAAAAGTGGAAAACAAGTCTAAAATTAAATATGTATTTGCACATAAAATCCAGCAAAGAATTAAGACAGGGAATGCACTTCCTTCTAAATTCCCAGCTAGCAATCACCTCTCCAAAGAAGAAAATAACCTACAATAAGAATATCTCTGAGATTTCTAAGGGTCCTCCTCAGCCAGCATGCTCCTTACAGTCACCATGCCCCCTGCCTCCAAGGCAGGTAAAATACATCTTGAAAACACCTCGCATGCTCAGTGGAGCACCACTGAAACATAGCACCTTTGACAAAATCACACACAGCCACATCCTAATTTTGCTGGTCCTGGTCTCAATTTACACAGGTGGAACATGAACCACTGGATCTGAAGGTAACCACGGTGCTGGTCTCTGCTTCCACACAAGAATAACCACCCAAGATCTCCAAATAGAACACTTGTTTCTCCTCAGCCTGGAGGAAAACAAAAGGAGCAAAGCTGGAATATACACAACTGAGAGGAAAAAAACCTGCTTACATTACCACGGATGAAATCCTGCTTCTGCAAACCTGCTCGAGCCTTTCTTCTCAGCTTCCTCTTCCCCAAGGAAGGACTCGAAAGGGAAGAGGGGAAAAAACCCAAACCCAACACACCAAACCGAAACTGAAAGGCAGAGATATCCACCTGGGATGCAGTTCATGGGCAGATCTCCTTCCCTGCTGCAGCCTGCAAGTGGCAGAAACGGAGGTGAGGAAGGTCCCGGCTGGCAACGACAAGAGGTTATTCCCCATCCTCCTCCATTGTGCAAAATGGGGAGGCTCCCGCCCGCCGCCAGCACTCCCCGCCTGCCGGCACCCCTCGCCAGCCCCAGGTATCGGGGCGGTGCTGGGACGACCGCACCTTCTCCTTCCCGCAGCCCTCCTGACTCACACACAGGACTGGGCTCGCACCCCGGCTCCCGCTTTGCTGGGGGCTGTTCCTCCAGCAAACCTTGTGTCAGGGCAGGAGGAAAGGCTGGGGCTTCTCCGAGAAATGGGGAGCCTTGGCCAGAGATTAATTAGGCGGGAGAAGTTCTCCCAGCTCGGAGCAGCTTACCTGGCTCCCCACCCACTGTCACCCAGGAGCAAAACATAGGGACAAACCCGCACTACCTGCAGAGATCTTCCTGCTGCCCTCTATTTGCTGGTTCCTAAAATGCTTCAGCCAGCACACCATCTGTTCCTGCTGTGTCAGGGCTGAGGAAGGAGAAAGTCCCAAGACCCCTCTGAGATGGTGTCAGGGTGTTCCTCTTCTCGGGGGGAAAGCAGGTCATTGGGGCACAATGGGGCCAGACAGCGGCTCTTGACATCTCACCCACCACATCAGCACCTCTCCCAGTGCCCCGGGGGATGCAGCCACCGTGCTCTGTTGGCAGCATGCACCCCAAAAAGTATAGTTTCCTTCTTCCTCCTCTAATCTGAGTGGGAAAGAAAGGAAGAGAGAAGACGTCTCTCTGGCAGAGGGTCCAAACACTGGAGGCAGGGACTGCAGGCAGGCCAGTCTGTTGCTTCTGCAGCTGCCTGATCGAGCCAGTAGGACAGCCTGCACCGATCCCCCTGGCCCCCTGGGACAGGACTCAGCTTCCCAAGGGCAAGGAAAATCAGGCAAACAAAGGAGACTCCTGGAGCAGGATATCTCCCTCTCCTGGCAGCAGGGAAGTTGCAGAGCAAGCACCCTACGAGGATTTTCTCTTCCAGCACAGCCTATGCAAAAACCTCCTATTTTTTTCAGCAGGGCTCAAAACTGGTCTGAAGTCCAGGAGGGGACCCAGCTGGAATCTGGGCAGAAAGTGGAAGGGGCTGCCATCATGAGTGCCCAGACCTCTGTGGCACAGAAAGCCCACGCCTCTCTCCACAGCCCAGTAGCCAGCAAAACAGGATGACTTCATGCTGTGCAATGCATTTTCCCCAAGGCCGTGCTTTGGAAGACGTGGTGGAGCAAGAAGAGCTGACATCCCTCCAAATTCAGCTCTGTCTCCAGATGGCTCTTCTACTTAGTGCCAAGAGAAATGAAAAACAATGCAAGCCCTGGAGTCCTGGGTCAACCACTGCAGAACTGTCAATCCCAGAGCTGCATCACCCTGTCTCTGCCACTTGCATTTGCCGCCTTGTTCTCCAGCAGGTCAGCAGACCAGTCTTATTCTCCCAGATGAAGTTCCTACCATCAGTTACCTCAAGATACTTGATACATGGAGCCAAAACCCACAATTTCTTCTCTCTGCTGATGCAGATACAAAAGTATCTGACAGAGAGGGAGCAAGGCTTTGGGTCTACACTTCAAAGACTGCTCTTCAGATATGCAGCAAGAGAGGTGATGGAGAAATCAGTGTATTGCAAATGGGCTTAACAAACAGCCACACCAGTGCAGCCAAACAGTGCTTTTCATCTGTGTCTTCTTACTGTGAAAAAACATCTTTGGTCTAGAAGGTGTTTTTTTCAGCAAGTTTTATTCTAACCCTTCCACGGTCTCCTTCCGTTCTCCCAAACAAAAATATTATACCACCACCAACAAAAAAGCTCTCCAGCCACAGCACAAACAGGCTTTCTTATGTGGTTTTCTTCTGCTTTACCTCCCCTGATGAAGAGTCTTCTAAAGGTAAAATAGGACATCAGAGACAAGAAAGGGAAAACTATGAGAAGAAGATAAAATGGGCAAAGGGGGATGGGGGAAAATACCAGTTTTGCCCTCTTAGTATGTTTTTTAAAAAAGAAAACTTACAGAAAAATTGAAGGCAGGGGAGTGACTCTCAAAAAGTAAAACAAAACCACAAGACATCTTTTATAGGACTGCCTGACACATGCTTATTATTTCCTTGCTCCTCTTCATGGTACTGAAAGCTGCAGAGTCCTTACTTGTGTAAGAGGTACATAGGGAAAAATATACAAAGAAAGAAATGGATAAAAAACAAGATAAAGGTGACTGGAGAAAGAACATCTCTGCCTTCCTGCTGTCGAGCCCGGTATGGTCTTTCCTTTGAGGCAAGGCTCTGAAATCCATTACACTCCCCTTGGTTTGTACAGGTAGGAAGCTTCCAGCACAGCCAAATTTCGAAGCTTGATTGCCCCAACAGGGAGGCACCTTGCCCAGCAATCTGCAACCATACAACCACCCCAAACCAGTAGCAGAGAGTGCAAAGGGGGCTAACATCTGTGCACAAAGCAAATAACACAGACAACACATAACAGGTCAGCAAAGTAGTAGCAACCTGCACCCAGGTGGGGAGGAAACTTGCAGCAAAACAGTTTCTAGTCCCCAGGGAATCTGCAGTCCGTGCAGTGGGAGGGAGAGATGTGCAGCTGGGAGCTGAACAGGACAGTGGGATACTTTCTGCGTTCCTCATAAATCAGGATCGTGCACCACCATCCCTTTTGTGCAGGGTAAGCTAAGACACTGCATGACTATGCCCAAGCAACAGGACCTGGACTGTGCAGCCTCTTGCTCCAGGTGCACAGTCAGCCAGCGCTGCTGATCCTGCTGGGGCGACAGCTGAGCACGTGCTAGACCCTCTTCTGTGGGAATGAGATGCAAGAGCTTGCTTTTACCCAACAAGAACCTCTGTATGCCTTGTCTGCCATCCAGATGATCAGGGATAGACAAGAAGGGTGTCCCCAAGGCCATTTATGTCTTGGTTTAGACACCTTCTCTTTTCCCTCTTTACACCAGAAACAGACCCAGCATCCTGGATCCCCCAAACACAGCTGTGATTGCTGAACAGTCAGGATGCAGAAAAGGAAAGCTTGCACTGTTCTTTTGGGAAGCACAAGAGACCACCACCTGGGCTGAGTGGCCTTCTGCCCTGACCTGCTGTGGCCATCCCTCAGTTCTTCCTTTGCAGCCCTTCACTGCAGCAGAAGATTTGGGTACCACCACCACCCACTTCTGCCCACAGAGCAGTGGCTGCACAGGCTGCTGCTGCAGCTTCACCACGTTACAGGTGACCTGCCAGTCAGTCCAGTATGCCATGGTAAAGTGACCTGCAAAGGTGGAGCCTCAATTCCCAGGCTCAGACCATGTCTTTATTTCAGGAGAGCATCATGGCATTGTTGACAAGCAGGAGTCATGAGCTGGCGTACGTCGACTTCCTAAACCAGACCTGATGAGGGAAAGTCGCCCAAGCCTGCAAGCAGCAAGGGCAAACCCCAGGCACTCAGAAACCAGCACACAGTCACTCCAACTCGGCTGAATCAGGCTCATAATAAGCAAGCAAGATCATAACATCTTCATAAAAGTAGGGTTTAAGTACAAACATCTGCCATGCTGTGTTTTAATTAAGACAGTTTATAGCTAGGTATTTGTTTCAGTAATCCACGGCTCTGGCTGCAGAAATGCCATGCGTATTCTAATTATGGCAGCTAGTTTATTTAACAGAGTTTGACATTGTTTGACATTTAGCTGAGTCACTTTGTTCCCGAGTAAAGCAACAAGGGCTTTTCAGCAGTTCAACAAGAAAAAGGCAGAGATTTGGTATCAAAAGTAGAACGTATATCACAGAAATTTTAAATTAAATACAGATGAAGTCTATTCTATTCTGGCAGCTTCTCTCTTTGGGACACTAAGTCAACCTAAATGTTTTCCAGATATAACTCTTCACTTCAAGGACACACAGCAGTACCATCTCCCTCATGTTTTTGCAGGGTGGGAAGGGTAGGAACTGTTGTAATGGCCATATAGGATGTATCTCATTCTCTGCAAATATCATCCACCCATATATCAGGACATCCATCACTAGAAGTTGCACACACAGACTGAGCATCAGTCACCTGCATTCAGCCAACATTCTTCTAGGACAAAGAAATGGGACACTGATCGTCAATACAGGAGAAACAATTGTTACCCACAGAGATTTCCCTACAGCACCCTACCTAAAGCCCTTTCCACTCCTGTACAGTGCTTTTCAAGGATCTCAAAATGTCTTCCAGCAAAAAAGGTAGGCCAGCAGTATCCATTCTCATCACACAGAGGTTTCACAAATTGACTTGTCTATGAGTCTGTTGGTGGCATAGTTGGAAAAAGAGCCCACACTTGGACTCCTCTCATCATTGCAGGTTGGAAATAGAGGGCAACACCACCTCCTCCTGGCTGCAGAGAGCCTGGATGAAATACAAAGCACTGCAGAGAGCCTGGAAGAAACACACAGCACTGCAGAGAGCAAACGGCGTTTCTGGGGCTCCCTTCCAGAAGGTCCGCAGAGGCTGCCAGGCTGCTGTGCTGCCCTATCATGGCTCTGATGCTTGCATCATGCATTTGCGCTGCTGGTTTCCAAGTCCCTGCTTCTCCTCTAGCCCTGGAGCTGTGCTCACCACACATCTGGAGCAGCTGCTCTGCCTGCAAACAGCGTCAGGGACAACAGCACGCTCCTGGAGAGGACTAAGCCCTCCCATCCCATCCTCTCTTTAAAGAACTTCGGGGAAGAGCTGGGATGTCCTTTTTATAGTTAAAGACAGAATGGATCTTTTAACAGACTGAAAATACTGTGTTTATTCTGGCAGGCAGTGCAGCGAGCCAAACATTAAACCAACAGTCAGAGTTGTGCAGTCACACAATAGAGAGCTGGCCCCAGCGTGCATTTCCAAGAGCACGCTGCGGTCTGGCTCATCTCCCCTGTGCCATCCCTGCTGTCGCTGCTGGAAGAAGCTGTGTGAAAGCATGTGCCATTGCCCTGAGGAGAGGATATCCATCATGTCCAGGCCCCCTCTGAAAGCTGTCAGAGAGACAGCAGCTCAGGCCAAGGAGATACTTACTCATCTCTTTGGCCAGAATTACAGAAATCCCTGTTTGCGTTTAACCTTCTTTAAGTTTCCTTTATATCCCAGCAAGCAGTAACTCTAATTATACATTCTTTATTGTACAGTAACAGTGTCAGCAGAGCCACAGCATCCAGAAACGAAGAAGACAGCGTCTCCGGTTTCCTGTGGCCTCTCTCCTGATGACCAAAGCTCAGGCTGACTGGTTTCACCCCCAAAGGCAGAGCCCCCCAGAAGCCATTAAATCCCTTAGTATGGCACAGCCAACCTGAACAGCTGATGCAAGATCCCCTGGGAGCCCTAAACACCATGCCAGTTATTTCAGGAGGAGGTGGAGATCTGGTATCACAAGGCTGTATGTACGAGCTCCCAGGGAAAAGGCATTTCTAAGAGAAGTCACAAAAAGTACTAGAGACAGCGGTTGGGGAACTGCAGTTCCCAGCTGCTTTGACCCATCTTATTTAGGGCTTTCCCCACAGCATTACCTGGTAGAAAAGGGATAATTCTTTGCTTGGGGTCTTTCTGGCCTCCTTCGATAGGGAACTTATCCAGAAGCTGCATCTGCAAAGGAAACAAAACAAACATCTTAGAGGAAAACATGGACTGGCTGCATAGGGACCAGGGGATGTCTTGGTCTGTGTGTGGTTTAAAAGAGGAATTACTGAAGGAATTACTCTGCCTCATTGCAAGGGAGTCTGGACATAAAAAGGTACGATACAGTTCACTCCAAGAAAGGGAGGGCATGTTTCTGGCAGCACAGAGGAGCTGGGACAGGGCCCAGGCAGACGTCTGAGCCTGGCCTTGCTGTCGTTCTAAAATTAGGCTCTCATTCTTCATTACAAAACACACCCCTTGCCTCCAACCCACCACCTGCCCGCATTGGTGGAGACGCAGTTTTTACCTGTCCAAGTGACAGACCACCCGCATGGCTGAAAATGGTGCTCAAGCAACCAGATTAAAGCACATTTAATAAAACACTCACTCTGCCTTCTTGCTGGCAAGGCACTACCCACTGCTCTGGGCCAGTAAGAGCACTCCTGCTTTCCCAGGGTGAGAGAGATGGGGTTTGGGGGAACATTTTCCACTGCAGTCCCTACATGGAGGGCAGCAGCAGAGAAAGGGCAGCAGGGAGAGAGGCCTCAGAGGGCAGAGCATGGCCAGAAGGCACAGCTCGAGGTGGATGTGCTCTCAGGCCATGGCAAGCATCCTTTAGCGTATGGTTACGGACCACGTGAGCCAGAGCCGGATCAGCTAAGACTTTCCCCCCCAGCTCCTAAACCCTCCCCCCAACAAACATCTGTTTTTTTAGCACACCCCTGAGGTCCAACCAGGCTCAGGATCCTGTTGTACTGCAGAGCCATAACCAGCCTTCAACCAGAGGAGCTCAAAGAGGTATTGATGGCTACAACCAGCTTACATGGTGAAGCGGACTGTGGAACACCAGTGACTTTCCACAGAAGCAAGACTAGGAAAGCAGTACACTGATCTGATGTTTCTAAATGAGCCCTGGAATTTCTTTTTGTGTGATGTGCCTGGATGGACAATTACCACTTAGACGGAACATCAGCCCAAAAGCCATGCACGACCTCAGCCAGAAAGAAAAGATGCACCTGCTGCTGTGGCACCTTCATGAACTTGCCCATGAGATATTGTCCCCAGTTCTGAAAACCACCAGAGCCTCTCACCCCTCCACTCACCCCTTGCACCCTTTCGCTGTCATTCAGCCCATGGTGCTACCTAAATAAATATCCAAACCTTCTTATTCTACTTCATTTGTCTCCCTCAATACCAGGTTTCAGACGTACAATGCAATGCTCTATGTCCCTGCTGATCACACAGGCATGTCCCAGCTCTCTTTGGCTGGGGGAACACCAAAGCTCCTGCCAGCCCAGTGACTCATTTCCAAAAGATCAGAAAAGATACCTTTCAACTCACAGTCCACAGGCCCTGTGGCCTCTGAAGAAGGTAAGGAAGGAAAGCAAGAGGTCTTGTTACTTGGCTTTGACTCCTATCTCCTCACCTGAACTGGATCTACAGCTCAATACAAATACGAAAAGTGACAGCAAAAGCTGCATGAGGGGGTGTCATGGGTTTGAGTCTGGCAGGGTTTTTGGAAGCAGGGGGGGCTTGTCAATCAGCATTTAATCTCATTAGTGCTATGTCTCCAGCAGTGAGGGTGTGTGAGTTCCCAATGGTTTTGCTAGCTCAACAGATTTCCTTTAAAAAATATTTTTTTGCTAACATGGGGAAAAAAACAGTCAGATTATTATTTTTATTTTTTTTACTGTTTTTGTTTTAAGCACACAGAATCTTTCTCCGCTTCCACCCCACACAGTATCTCCAGCATTTTCACCATATGGTACAGCAAACCAAAGATCAAGAGGAAACTTGGGAGTAGAAGGAACATCTGTGCAGGAGAAAAAGTTAAAAGATCCCACATGTTTCCCCATCAGGGAGTCAGCCTGGTAAATAAATAGACCATAGCTTTGCGGATTGTTAGCTAACTCACTTTTCTGCCTACAAAGGCATGTTTTTTATTGAAAATGTGAAATTTTGTTTTCTTGTAGGTAGAGCTCCGGGTGCCTGAGGTCAGGCATGGGCAGGAGTTTCGTTTAAAGGAAAAAAAAAAAAAGAAAAAGAGGGGAAGGGAATCCCAACCAATTCACTTGAAGTTTCACTGTTGCTATACTTTTAGCCAGGGAGGCAATTCTCACTTTACTACACGGTGGCTGATTCAAGCTGGAACCAATACAGTCGAATTCCCATGGTTATTCTTGGAGTTAGATTAGCTTGGCTAATACAAGCCTTTTTAACCACATCAAGAGAGTCACAACGTGTATAACTTAGCACTATTTATCTAAAGGGTGAATATCAGCAAAATAGATACAATAAACTGCAGCTGGAAGAGTTTGGCTAAACTTTCCTCGACTACACTTTCCACCCCGGTTCTTGCCTCCACTGGGAAGGTCTGGATGGCAGAGGGAGGGTGCTGGAGGGCAGAGGTCCTGGGGAGGCCACGAATGCAACTCGTGGGGACACAGCCTGTCCCAATGCAAAGTCCCTGAGAAGCGTGGAAGATTTCTCATTTTCTTCAACACGCGAGACAATATCCCAATGGGCAACATGCACGTTTATGCAAAACCGAAGACAAGTCCCAATGGGCAACATGCACGTTTGTGCAAAACTGAAGACAAGGAGTGAAGTTGCTGCTCCTCTAAAAGGCCATACAAGGTTTGGCACCCAGGAAGGAGTGTCCTTCACCCCAGACAACGCTTGCCACTGACTTGTGGATCAGTCTCTGGACCAACACGTTGAGTCCCCAGCAACAGAGACAGGCTGGTGCTGGGCAGCCATGCAGGAGGTTCAGGAGGAAGCTGCTGATGGAATCTCAGGCATGACATGGGAAACCCAACAGACCTAAAAATCATCTGAGCAAAGACATCACTGCAACCCAGCAACAATGCCCCCCCTGCCTCTATGCCTGGCTGTTCTCGTTACCACCTAAAGAAGTACTCTCTGCATGATAAGGTCCGTACAGATGAGTACTAATGGCACGGAGGACCTGCAACACAGACTGGAAGGTAATGATTGCCCTTCAGCTCTGCAGTACAGGAAACCCTCCAAGATGTTAAAGCCAAGCAGCGGCAGAAGCATGGAACTTTCCTCGGCACTCCCCTGCACCCAGCTCTGCCATTCAAAGTCAGTTAGATCTAAAATTGTGGAAAACTAGGATTTTGTATCCTCTCATCCATGGAGAAAGATGCGAGAAGATGAGGAAGAGACGGTTACAGAGGGAAAAAAGCAACAAGCCTGAACGAAACATCCAAATCTCCCCGAGGTGATGGGGTGTCGTGGGTTGACCCTGGCCAGCCGCCAGGTACCCACACAGCCGCTCACTCACTCCCCCCTTCACTGCTGAACAGGGGGAGAAAATATTTTCAAGGGCTCAGGGTTTGAGATAAGGACAGGGAGATCACCCTCATTTACCGTCCCGGGCAAAACAGACTCAGTTTTGGGGAAATTAGGTACATTTATTAAAAGAACTAATCAGAGAGGAGTAGTGAGAAGTAAGAAAGAGCAAACAAATCTTAAACAGAACACCTTCCCCCCATCCCTCCCTTCTTCCCGGGCTTAACATCAATCCCGGTTTCTCCACCTCCTCCCCCCGAGCGGCGCAGGGGGACAGGGAATGGGGGCTGCGGTCAGTTCATCCGACGTTGGTTCCACCGCTTCTTCACTCCGGGGGAGGACTCTTCACTCTTCCCCAGGGCCACTGTGGGGTCCCTCTCACGGGAGACAAGCTTCACGCTCTCTTCTCCGCGTGAGTCGTCCCACGAAGGGCAATTCATCAACTTGCCCAACGTGAGACACCTCACGAGGGGCAGCCCACCCCTCGTGAGTCTGAGGCGCAGTCCTTCGGGGGAAACTGCTCCAGCGTGAGCCACCCACAACGTCCCAAAAGTCCCACTGGCCAACCTGCTCCAGTGTGGGCATTCCCTCTTCCACGGGCTACAGGTTCCGGCAGCAACTCGCTCTGATGTGGGCTTCCCACGGGGTACAGTCCCCTTTCAGGCATCCACCCACACGGCGTGGAGTCCTCGGTGGACATCTATGCGGTGATCCTCACGGTGGACTTCTGCACCTCGCCCATGGGCTGCAGGGGGACAACCCGCTTCACCATGGTCTTCACCACGGACCCGGGGGACTCCTTCTGCTCCGGCGCCTGGAGCTCATCCTCCCCCCCCTCCTTCTTCACTGACCTTGGTGTCTGCACAGATTCTCACTCCTCCATCTCTGTGCCAGCTGTTATGGCGCAGTTCTTTTTCCCGTTCTTAAATATGTTTTTCACAGAGGCGTTCCTCTGCTATCACCTTACTGATAGGCTCAGCCTTGGCCAGCGGCGGGTCCCTCTTTGTAGCCGGCTGGCATTGGCTCTATCAATCTTGGGGAGCTTCTAGCAGCTTCTTACAGAAGCCACCCTGCAGCTCCCCCCCCGCCGCTGAAATCTGGCCAGGCCAAACCAAAACATGGGGTATCTCAACAGCCTCACTCAAGCCAACTCTGTTAAGAGGAGGCACTAACCATGGAGATAAATGGAGCAGTTGGGAATGGAGGGAGTTAAGGGCTGAACCACAGAAACTCCTCCTGGTAGTCACAGCACTTTCCCCACATGGACAATTATCAGCCAAAGACCAATAAACAGATTTTCAGTTCACTTAGATATCTGCAGGATGTCTGAAAGTTAAAAACTCTTTTGTCTGTGAAAAACGTTTTTCCATTAAAGGAAATTATTATTATTATTATTGCAAATATAGATGTTATAGATAAAAAAATCTCCCACCTAATGCCCCAGCTTACTCTGCTCAGACACTGGTAGTCTCCACAACTTGCTGTTCACATCTTTGATATATGACACTTAAGGAGAAGATTCGCTGAATGAGAAAATCATCTCATCACCTAAACCATCTCAGCACAAGGAGAAAGAAGAGAAGTCTGGATGCAGAGTCCCAACGGATGGATTTAGGGTTGTAGCTGGCTTTATCAGACAAGAAAGCACAACTGAGAAATGCATTTTGGAAGACCTGAGGGAGCTCATATTCAATTCACCTGCTTACATACATTAGTATGTGAATCCCACCACAGGGGAGCCTCCAGTTTTATGACTGGTGTGATGAGCAGAAAGAAATCCATTACCACATCTTTGTGTCACAGGGTGGAGAATCTGTTTGGAGACAGGGAGGGTATATGGAAACTGGGAAGTGAGCTTCCCACCCATTGGGGGAGCATGCCTGGAGTGAGGCTGAACAAACACATCCCACTCTTACTTCTGGCAGAACAGGTGCACATCCACAAACAACTCACCAACATAAGCATCTCCCCAGGCTTTGTCTCTCCAAACTGCCCTGAGTTTGCCAACAGCTTTCCTACGTAAGTCCTGCATGGAGTTCTGCCTTCTGCTCCAAGCAGCTTCCCTCTCACTTCTGTGCTAAACTCATTTAGATCTGCTATAAACCTTGTGGTCCAGATTAGGACTTTCTTACGGTGGTCAGCAAATGATCATGCAATTCATCTCACTAAAAATCATGGGAATTACTCATGTGAGTTGCTCATTAAAATGAGAGCAGGGTCAGCACACTGGTCCACTCCACTCCTTACTGCTTGCACATAACCATGAAATCACTTGACTCGCAGGAATGGAAGATTTCAGGGGTATCAACTCTCATAATAACCAGCCTTTTTGTTGAAGTCCCAGCTCCTGGAAGTGAGAAACTGCTTGAGAGTTAGCATCCACTGTAAAAACCAACCAAATTAAAATTACTCTAGCTTTTATGATGCACAGATTTGCAAACATGGCCCAAATTCATCCTTCAAAATCCATAAATAGAAAGGTAAATAACATTCAGTCTCCACACTTCTGATATAAATGTAGAGAGCTCTGGAGGTTGCCTCAAGCACACAAGTGGGAAATAAGAGGTGTAGCCAGAGTCTTCGCTTACAGCTAAGCTGTTACTTCACAGAATCATTTAGGTTGGAAAAGACCTTTAAGATCACCAAGTCCAACCATTAACCTAACACTGCCAAGCCCACCACCATGTCCCGAAGCATGTCCCTAAGCACCATACCTACAGTTCTTTTAAATACCTCCAGGGATGGCAACTCCACCACTTCCCTGGGCATCTTCCCTCTCATTGCTTCTGCTCAGGCCACCGTTACCTAAGAATGATAATATGCCATGAAGAAAGAGATGCTCCTGCACACATACAAGGTCCTGAGACCGTCTGGACTCAGCAATCACCAGCTGATGGCATCTGCAGTCACTTCATGTCAGTTCTGCTGTGAAAATAGGATTCAGCCCCTATCTGACTTGCAATGATACCACCTGATTAAAAATCTTATCAAAGAAAAACAAGCACCCCTTGAGATGCTACATGTAGCCTGTCCAAGGACAAGAAGCCAAGCATCTTCCTGCTAATTATTTACTTACTACATTTTATTTATCTTGATTAGATTTTCATAAAACAACTTTTTTTTTTTCTTTTAGATACAAGGACTTACAGTACCTGAGATTAAGGGGTGACCTCTCTTTTGCAAGAGAGGCTTCTGCTCTGCTGGAAGCCCACCAATGCAAGGAACACGAACACACAAACTGTTCAACTACCTGATCCTGTGGCATTTGCCAGTAAGAATTTTGTTCCTGATTTGGTCTTGAAATTTTGAAAGTTTTGTGACCAAATCTAACTCACTGAAATTACTCCCCTGAGACACTCACCTGACCTTCCCCTATGCCTTACACCACAGACTCTAGCTGGAGCTTCCTGTTGGGCTGTTAGTTCTTCCCTTTCCCTCCTTGCAGCAGTTTTAACTCTTCCCCCGTCAGAAGAGTGAAGTCCTGCACACCTATTAAAATGAGCAAATCAGGGCAGCCACATAATCTCTTACCAGCATGCACATCTTGCTGGTTCCTTTTCAAGTGAATGTAGGTTTGCCATGTGCACAGATAAAATCAAAGCCCCACAGGAGGTCAGCACAGCAATCATGGGAGATCTATTTTATCACACAATGACCCTGAGGATGACTTTCATCCAAGCTCCTTACTCTGGCAAGCAAAACAGCATCCACTGCTGCAAGGGACACAGGACTCTGATCTTCTGCAGAGAGAGGTGAGGCATCGCTCCCTTTCTCCAGTGCCTAATTTACTTGTGTCCCCAAGAAACAGCAGATGAAAATCAAGCATGACCAGGAGCAGCAGATTTCTGGCAAGGTGCCCCCAGAAATCCCAGTAAGTTTGCCACCTTACTCTTGGTTGCCCAAGCGATCCCAAGGCTACAACTCTTCCTGCACTGAATGCCAAGAGGCATATTAGCTTCCTCTTTTCCACGTGCTCACTGGAAAATGTATTTTTCATTAAAAACGAAACAAGACAATAGTAATTTTAATTTAGCTGCTGCTGGACTTGAAAAGTACATGAGGAAAGTTAGGCATCAAGAACATGGTAATCCCAGCTGTTGGTAATCCCTTTGCACAAGGCTGATTTGAGCTCAGAGTCAGGAAAGATGGGCTACGGCCAACTGAGACACGGGGCAGAGGAGAGGAGGCATCTGCACGTGGATGGGGCTGTGTGCACGCTTCTAAGAGAGGGCTGCCAAAGAAACTGGAAGAAAAGCAAAGGTATTACCAGGGATCTGAAAGGAGAGATGATGGAACTCACGCTCTCCAAAGGAGGGGTTCAGGGCATCTGCAAATCAAAAAAGTTTGAAAGTCCCTGACGTAGATAATGAAAGCATAGATGAAAAGGGGAGGTAAGATACCAGAACAGAAGGGTTATTAATTAAAGCCCTGAGGAACAGCAGCGATTTGCTTTCATTTGAAGTTGAAAACCATCTGTGCTGCTCGCTGACATGACTGACAGTTACAGCATCATCAGCTGTATTTTGAGTTATAAATGGTGTGATCTGCAAGCAATGGAAGGGCTGGAATTGGGTGGAATACTGTCATCTGCCGGAGTTTTCCCATGGATAGACCTCTCTGGTCTTGTCTCTTTGTCATCTGCAAAATGTGAGCCAGATCTCAGGAGGTGGCATGTGATTTAACCAAGAGACATCAAATGCTCTGAGTCTTATGCTGCAGAGCAGGAGTCAGAGACTAGATTCCGAAGAACTGTACTCATCCAAAATCAGCAGAACAGAAGCAAACTGAAGACACATTATTGGTGGTTTTCAGAAAAGCTCATCCTCCCATTTGTGGACTTGTCCATCTGTGGCATACTCCAAATCCTTGTTAACCAGAGCATTCAAGGGGGTCTTCCACTTAAGGAAGGTGGTTAGCCATCATTTCCAGCAACTGGGTCTCATGTTGTTGGGGTAACATACCAACACTTAAATGTCAGCAGGTGAAAACAAGCAAGAGAGGAGAGAAGATGAGAGCACATCTCCACAGATTCACATTCTATACATCAGTCTAGAGAAGATCACTCCTTCAATGCTTTGATTTCAGAACAGCATTTCTGCAAAGGTTTATCTTTGGAGCATCCATGATATAAGTGGAATGACCTGATTTACTCCAGCCCAGGGCCATTCCTGCTGAGATCAATGACAGAAGGACACACATGATGGGGAACGAAATTGCTGCCCTTGGGGCAGATCTCTCCGCAGGATACAGCTGTTGAAGAATTTCCTCTAGATGTGGGTGCACGGAGCTTTTTTATTCCTCCTCTGCTTTACCCTCTCACAGGAAAAACAAAACAGTTTGCTCCCACAGACACAAGACAGCGGGAGATCTGCCTAACTCCCACCCCTTCAAAATTAGCCAGAATAGAGCAGTTCCTGTGGCATAATATCAATTAGCAGAAGTTTGCGAAAGACTTGGAGAACCTTGGGGGAGGGCATAAAACAGACTGAGCACAGCGCCATCCATCTGTTAGACGCTCACATGCAGAACTGACATCTTACACAGCAGAAGAGGGTGAAACTCCATCCCTTCCTAAAGCAGTAATCAGTTCCACAATGCAGCAGGCATAATTATATCAGGCAGCCAGTGACACTAGCTCTCTCGTGATGTTACATGATGCCACAGCATGCAAGAGAAGTAGATTAATTCAATCCCTGAGAAGCAGCAGCAACTGGCTTTCCTTTTATTCCGAAAGGAAAAAAAAGCAAAAACTGTCCGGATAACTGGCTGACATGCCTGACAATTACAGCATTATAGGATATGTTCTGAATTAAATATAGTGCAGTCCATGAGAAAGTCAAACAAAAGCAGGAAAATGCATATAAAATAAAGAGAACCGGTATTTACAGTATGGTGTAATCCCCAAGGGGAAAATGCCTTTCTCAGGTCTGAAAATTTCCACCAGAAATCCTGGAAATATTACAAACTTCTCAGTATCCAACTAAAACAGTCAGGGAAAGAGAAGGGGGAGAGCAGAGATTGGGGGTCTTTCCCCAACACTATCCATCAAAAGCGGGAATGCTGTTTCCCAGCTGAGACACTTGGTATTTTTCATGTAGAAATGCAGCTTTCTCTAAAAACTCTGCAGAATGAGCCCAGCATTTGTGGCTAATACAAACTGGTGAAACATTCAGAGGTGCTGGTTAGGGATGACAGAGGCACTTGGTGCATCTCTGAAGGGCTTCTCAGAAAGCCCACACTTTCCTTGCACAGAGCAGCTATTGATGTTTCCTGCCAGAAGCATTTTCTTTCCCCAGTGCTAAATTAGACTGGCCTCATCCAACTTAACCACGCTGGAAGATACTTGGACAAAGGCTACTTCATACTTTTCCACCTATCCATGGTGATTATACGTCCCTTATTATTCTGGTATCTACAGTGGATTTGGCCTGACAGCATCCCCAGGAAGTAAGGCCATAGCATAATGCCTGTCTTAGAGAGATGCAGAAAGATGAGTGCTGCAGTTATGTGGCACAGCAGAGTCCTGCAGAGATGTCAGAGTCATGCTGATGCCATACGCCATCAGGTCGATTAGTTTATAAGGAAGGCTCATAATCTTGTGATGGGCTGCAAGCATTTTGCCTTTTTCTGAAGCTGGCACATCCAGAGTCATCCCAGGTGCTCAGGCTGCACAACCTGGACATGTTCCAAAAGGCTCACTGCGGTCACAGCAAAAATCCTGGCTGGGGAGAAGAGCCGACCTTAACAGAAGAGCATCTTTCCTTACCTCCTGCAACTTGTCATCCTTACAAAAATCACAGACCTTAAAGCGTTCCTTCAGACTGCACATAAGCAGCAAGAGACCAACATACTGCAGTGACTGACACTGCAGTAACAGTGACAATTGCCCTTGGACATGAAGGGGAGCGAGACCAAGCTCTCCCGTAACACTTGCCTCCAGACAGCAACAGAACTACATCTGTCAGCAGCATCAGAGCAAAGGTCCCATTTTTAAATACGATGGCAACTGTAAGAGTTTCATTAAAAGGGAGCAAAGCACCAACGTCACTTCCATTAATCACCACTTCGTACATCACCTGGGAATTCTTAAAAAATATTTACCTTCCATCTTTCTTTATATTTCAGCCCTTTCAACGATTGAACTACGGTATAGCCTCACTCAGCTTTTTGGGTTTATTGGTGCATTAACCTTACGGAGCCATTCCGAAGGCCTCACAATGCAAAAAGTGCAAGTGCCTAAATCCTGCCCAGGAGGGACCGTTTGTGCAGACAGGAGCAGCTCAGCCCAGCGCAAGGGCTGGGCAGGGTGGCGGGAGGCTGCAGGGCTTCAAGTCCTCCAGTCCTCAGGAAACCCGTGGCAGCAGTGGCCAACACTGCATTGCAGCTGCAAGCAAGGTGCATCCTAAAAGCAGCACTGAGCCATTAGCAGAGCGCTGCTGTTAATTACATAATTGCTGTTAGGAAATACACACACCAAACATTAAGGTCAGCACGTTTCGCAGCCTGGTTTGGTTTTGCTCCGGCCTGTGTTGTCCAGTGCTGTCAGATTATCCACAGAACAAAACTCCTGATATGCTCCACAATATCATGGATTTAGGATGGCATCAAGCAGGGGGGGCTGGTTCTTCATTTAAGGGTCCCCTCACGTGCCAGCATGACTCCTCCTGGGGTCCAGCTGTTCCCACAAAGCAACAGGGGTGTCAAGGCCTGCAGAATCACATCTGTCACATTAATGCCCTCTTCTGTCTTCCTTACTCCTCTCTCATAAAAATATAACTGCTGATTTTGTTGGTGTTTTAGGCTGGGACTACCCAGCCTGCCAGATCCCATCTTTGCAAACTGATTTTGTCTGAAACAGTGCACAGCCTGGCACAGGAACACTCTCAAACCTGATTTATACATTAGAGGGTCATTGGTCCTACACCCACAGAATCCATCTTTAGAGAAACTTCTGCTGCTCACACAGTGGTGACCACAGTTTTAACTAAACGTGCTTAGAAAACACGCCCTTAGTTAAATCATACTTTCACAAGCCTGCAAGACTACCCTCCTGCTTACACTACTATAAGAGAGATGAGACTTCAGCTCCAAATGTATGAAACTTAATCCCTCTGTTTTCATAATCTACATCTTCTCTACAGTCTGTTAGCTCTGCTTGATATATTGTCCCCTGGAAACCACGAGTAACTGCAATATTGAAAACAGAAACAATAGCTCTGAACACAATGGCACATTTTATTTCACAAACTCCATCTGAAATGGTATCTACTTGTCTCTGTCGGACACTGCTCATAGCTCTGGGGAGACGGGAGAACGAGTGCCCAGCTCAGTACAATGAAGCAGCTGAGCCAAGCACAACATAACCACAGGTTTTAACTTCACGCTGGGAGGAGACTCCTTTGTCTTTTTTTCTCCCCCTCTCCCTACCTCCAAACCCTGAGATGTTCTGCCTGCATATCTGTTTCCAAACATATGTGTCTCCCATCTTTGGGGGGATTTAGAAAGGAGTACAGACAACGAATCCCACCGCCTGGGCGGGCAGACGGAGCTGCACGTGTAAACAGATATCTTGCTCCGGGCCTTGGGGGAGGTAAGCAAGAAGCCAGCAGGACAGGCAGCTTCCAACAGCTCAGAGGCAGCTGCCAGCCTTTATTTACGCTCCCAGCCCCAGTGTTGGCCCTTTGGCTCGGGCACTGCCCACCCCCAGGTGCCGACATCTCCCCAGGGTGTTCATCTGGTACGTAGGGACAGCAAAGGTGTTCAGTGCGTGGGAAGAAAAGGTTCCAAGCCATGGTTGCACACTTGGGCTTGCACTGGAGGAAGAGAAGGATTTACATCCTAGAATATAAGAATAAACAAAGGCTTGCAACAGTCCGTCTTTAATGGTGCCTAATGCAATGGCATCTCATAGATTGGTTTCTCTCTGCAGATTTATTTCTGGGCAGGGGAGACAAAGTCCACAGGTATCAGAAAAGCTGTTTCAAACAGAGCTCTAATTGCCAGCACAACCACACAACACAGGTACATTAGCTGGACACTCAAACCCATGCCAGGGCCTTCCCATCACTGTCCCCATGCTCAGCATGGACACTGTCCTCTCTTTAAAAAGGGAAAAGGAGATTTGGGTAACACCTGAGTCCTTAATGCCCCTGCCCAGATTCTGGAGACCTGCACAACTGGCCTGAAGGGCCTCCTAGGAAGGGAGGCTGGGACTGAAACCTTATTTTTGTAAGTACAAGTCTGCCTGAGGAGCTTTACTAATTTAATTGAGAACGAAAGCAAACCCTGGGAAAGTAGATGGGTTTGGACAGCAGCCATGGTGGCTGCGCATGTGCTGCTTGGAGCAGGATGGGCACACCAAGTGTTTACAGGGCCTCTGTGTTACGCTCTGGATGCTCAGGCGTTACTCCAGGATTTTCATTCAGATAATAATCGTCCAATCCTGGACGTGTTGTTCGTGGATCAGATGGTATTCTGTGTATTATACCAACTAATCACACATAGTATTTGGCAGGGTATTAAAAGCATCGACAGAGGTCTTTGACAACAGTGGAGGTTGGTTTTGGTCTTTTTCAATCTCAGTAGCTTTTAAACAGTGCAGGCACATTGTCAGGAAATATTGTCAGGGCTGTGACTTTTCCAGACTTGTGGATAATAAAACTGCTACAAGTTGTGAGGGACAAACAGCACATGGAGGCAGACGCCTGCATCCAGGAGGAGAGGGACTCCTTCCAGCTCCATCCTTCCATCAGGAGATTTCCAGCCTGTACATCTGAGAGAGCTAATGGTGGGACCATGGTCTGTGAGACCAGATGCAGGAGGTACTTGGTACACTGCTACACGCCACGGGCAGCATTGCCTTGAAAGGCAGAGCTGCTGCACCTGTGCAGGAGATGCTCCCATTTCCATCGGGGCAGCAGCTCCCTGGGCTTTAAGCCAAGGGCAGCTGCAGAGCTACGTGGGCTGCACACCAGCACCCCTGCTTCACAGGCAGCTGACTACATGGGCACTTCGCCTGCTCTCCTCTGGCAGATGTTCTTCCAATGACACGAGGAGTGGCACCTCACCAGGGACTGTTTGCACATAGTTGGGCACATACTCTGTTGTAAAATGAAAACACAAGTTTTCTCCAGCTTGTCTGGCCACACATACAATCCACTGTGGCCAGGTGAAGGGTACATGCCAATTATATGATGCAGGCGTGCTTGGGTGATGCAAGGAAAGGGTCCTGGGGAGAGCAAGATGCAGGAAATAGGCAGCCACAACTCACCCCATCCAGCAGCTCCTTCCCAAACATTTCTGAGAGGAAGAAGGTGACAAGCTGCTTTGGTGGCCAGGCTGACGTCCATCCAGGACAAGACCAGTGAGGACACAGACTTGTATGCCTTTCCACATCTTGTGACTGGCTTTAGAAGCTGGACGGGGCAGACAGGCAGGCCAGACAAGCATGACGGTCATCTTGCATTGACCCTGCTGGGCACTCTGTGGGCACTTCTCATTCTCCTTGTGGGTTTACACTCATCTATTTTGTCCTCCCCATCACACAAAGCCACAATAAATAGACATCAGAAGGATACCCAGATTGTGGAAACATCCTTGCAGATGTGTTGGAAAGCCCAAGTTTAACCAATGAGCTGCAGGTACCACTCGTCTCTCTTCTGCCCTAGTCCCTAGTGCAGCCAGGAAATTAACATTTCACAGACATCCCCCCCACAAAAATTACTTGATGATGTTTTGTCACCAAAAGCATCCAGGAACACAGTAACTTGCATCAAAGAGATTCAGGCCACGTCCAGGCCCTGTAATTCCCTTACAAGCTGTCTGATGGCACCATGGTGTCTAGACCCATCTCCTGGCTTTATGAGTCCACATGACGCTCATACGCTCCATTGGGTTATCAATGTGATCAGCCTCTAGCACCTCAGCGTTATGGCTGTAAGGGATCAGGGTACAGCTTCTCTAGGGACTTGCTGCTTCAGCCATCTGCAGAACCTAGCCCTAAAAAATTTAAAAACCAAAAAGGATCCCAAGAAAGAAGTGAGGAGGAAAAACACTTAAGTTGCTTTCTTATGTGGACACATGGAGCTTCAAAAAATTGGGTTCCATTTATGTACCCTGCTGTGGATACGACAGGCTACTTCAGAGCACAGAATAACCCATTTTCCATCAGAAAGCAAGAGACTAGCCTCATCAAAGCACAGCTACTACTAACCTCCCTTCATTAGCAACCAGGGACAGAAAAGGGTATGGGAGGGCAGCAGCCACACACCTGTGGCCAGCACGCGTGCAAGCACAGTGAGCTGCTCTTTGCCAGCAACCCAGATGCAAAATTATCTCGCTTAATTAGGGCTTCCTTTCGGGGGGAAAACTTGGCTCAAGTAACTGAACAAATAAATTACACTACCAGACACACACACATACACACAAATAACCTATTTTGCACAGCCAGGTGTAGACAATTGTTTCTAGCCCTTCATCAAGGGCTGGTGCACGTCTCTCCATGAGGTCAGACGCAGGAGAACATTGTGCTGGCCAGAACGGAGGAAAACCTGAGAGTGGCTTAAGAAAAACAGAAACAAAACTCACACGGAATTTTCCCTGCTCTAACAGGTGCAGAGATGTGATTATATGTGCTTTAACACACGGGCTTTCAACACAGCCTGAGCATCACACTGCAGATCTAACAGGGTTGAGGAGGCTTTGAAATCTCACCCCTGCTTTGAACCTTGCAGATTAGTATCAACATGGAGAAGGATTTGAAGCTGGAGCAAGATGCTCATATTTCGAAAGCAAGCACCAGCAGGTGAAGGGGCAAGCAAAGGGGCTGTTCTCCATTACAGGCGGCAAGAGCAGCCTGGGCAGGCGATCCCCTTGCCTGGGACTGAGCAGCGTTAAACACTGCAAAAAACAACAGAGGCTTGAAAACAAATTTCCCTTCTCAGCCATACCGAGGCATGCAACAAGGTAAACCACCAGACTGCTTCATCTGCCTTTCTGTTGAAACCAAACAGAAGAATATGATTCAAACATCAACGCCTCCAATGACAGATGGGCTGACGCTGTAATAGTATCTCATCTACTTAAAAGCATCTCTCAAATGTCAAAGGTGGAAAAAGAACTCCAAACTTTATATCCTGAGTTTGAATGTGTCCCTCGACGCACTGCTTCTAGATTTGATGATCCATGCAGAAAGAACCTATTTCTACCATCAGACAGGAATACAGAGAAAGGAGAAAAAACTGAGAGGAGGAAGAGATACTGCCAGGGAGGTTGTGAGGTTGATTCTCAGCATAATGCTCACTTGGTGGCCAGAATCTGTCAGGTTCAGGAGATGAGCAGGTATCCTGTGTGTCTGCAAGTAGATGAAAAAAACAGGAAAGCTACTCAGGAAAGCAAGAGGAATTTCTCCAAAACCAATGATTTCCAGGGTGGAGGAAGACTGCTTTTCCATGCTTGGGCACTTCATGCAAAGGCAATTTTTTTTTCCATGATGCCACTGGCCTTTCAGGTACAACTAAATTCCCTTCCCAGAAAAACCTCTTACCTTTGCGTTCCCAAGTGAGAAATCTCCAGTGGCTATTACAGTGACACCGACACACAAGGATTGTGTAGGCAAAACTACAAACTGGCTTATATTCTTTACCCAGAGGGTCATCAAATAGTGGAACAGGCCTCCTGGCAAGGTGGTTGATGCTCAATCTTATCAGTGTTTAAGAGGCATATATCCTTAATAACATGCTTTAACTTTCAGTCAGCCCTGAAGTGGTAAGGCAGTTGGATTAGATGATCATTGTAGGTCCATCCTAATCAAAATACTCCAATACTGAATGCCTGTAGGATGGACAAACAGCAAGAATTTCCGTATTTCTGGTGTTCAAGGTTATGAGAATCTCACAAGATGAGAATTGTCTGCGAACTTTTCGTGTCTTTGAACCAGAACCCAATACCCAGGACAGAATTTAAAACTCCACCTGAGAACAAAACGATCAGTCTGAGTTTCCATTGTGATTCCAGTCACTGCCGCATCCAGGCACCTGATGGCCAGGAATGACTTTATCCTCCCAAAATCCATGGGAAGTGAAAGCTCTTGCAGAAGAGGGAATTCAAAGCCCAAATCTCTAAAAGCCAGCTTTTCTGCTGTAGTCAGGACAGAGGGAAAAAAAACCAAAACAACAGCCTATGGTCTTCATTGCAGCCCTTATGGTGCTTTAACCCTTCTAAGAAAATAAGACAGAAGGCCAATACACCTTATGTGTCTTTAGACTATGAATTACAGCTCACACCAGACGTAGAAGTATGAGAGATTGCTGTTAGACTTGCCACCCCCATAGGGACAAACAGCCCCAGTGCTGCTGGGCTGGAGCACATGGAAACGGTGACTGCAACCTCCCCTGCTCTGGCTGCTGATCTCCCAAGGGCAGGGGCACAGCTAGTAGTGAGGACAAGTGGCTCAATCCTGAAGTCTCACCCCCAGCTCTCCCTTCCCTGCACTGGTAAAATGGTGCTAGCAATGTAATGCTTTTACCTCAACAGAGAGCTCCCAAGCTTAACTAATCATGGTGAACAAAGAGATTATTTCTGTTGACTTGTATTCGTCAGGGCTTCCAGCTTCTCATGCATTTTCCAGTCCCTAACACTGGAGAGAGCTACTTCTGCTCAGAGCTGGTATTTGCTACTGAAATACAAATAAATTAACAGGTCACCGAGAGGGAAGGAAAGAGTCAGTTTTCCATTCTGAAGAGTGACTTACTTAAGAGCCTGACGTATCTGAAATCAAATTTGTAAAAATGTATTTAAAGGGCTCCCTTTTATAGAGGGACTTTGTTATGACGTGGAAAATTCACAGCTCCTAACATCAAGCCATGGGTGGAGGGAGTCTGGAGTATGAATTAAAAATAATGTGGTTGTTTGCAGAAATTAGCGGCACCAATTCAAATCCACATCCCCCTGCCTCCTCAAATAATCACCCTGTGAATGGAGGTGGTTTATGGAACCCTCTGGAAAATGTTCCTCATGGCATCCATTCCAAACCCAAAACAAAATACATCACATTGCAGCAAATACTTCATCAGGGTGCTGCTCTCTCTTCCCCTGAAACCCATGCCTCCCATTTGTTGCTAATTAAATGAAACAGCAGGTGCTTAGCCCACAAGCACAGTAGGGCTGCAGCAAGCACAGTGATTAAACCCCCCTGGAATGTCTTCTGAGAGAGCTGCATCTTTCCAGGGACTGGACTCAAAGAGGAAAGATAAGGTTACAGGCGAGGGCTGCATCTGCCTTTGCAAGCTCCATGATCAGAGGATGCTTTCGAAGGACGGGTCACTAGAAACATCAGGTTTCAGTGGAAGATGCTGGCTCTCCTTTGGCATCCTTGCTACAGGGTGCAGGCAACACAGACATCTTTCTCACCCAGTTGGGACCCATTATCCCAATGCAGAGTAACTTCCTCCACACCAAGGCATGTATGGGCAACTCAAATCAAACTACTAGTGCAGTCCCAGAGGCAGGAGCCATCCCAGCCTAACCCTGGGCAAGGCCAGTGATCAGATGCACAGCTAGCCAGGGTGTCAGAGTTGGTCAGGAAGGTGACTGACCGTGTCTGAACACTACGCATCAGCTCACGTTAATGGGATGTTCCCAGTTGTCACCCACGGCAGCTAACTCTTCGGGACATGTCTTTACACCATGACTCCTGGCATACCCATTCACCTGTTTGCCTCCACACTGTGAGCCCATCCACAAGTACTCTGGGGACACAACATGGACTGAACCCGCCCCATTACCTTCATATGAAAGAAAATGACCCTTGCTGCCACCAATGTCATCACCAACCCTCATGTCCTGACACCACAAATCAAGTAAATCAAAAGGCAAAAGGTAAATGCTATTTTGTTCTAGACGGAGGATGGGAAATGCTGTAGGAAACAAATAGGCGCAGAGCAAGGGGCACTTATGGGCAGCCAGACCTGAGCACCCCATCAAACCAGCTCTCCCCTGAGGCCTCCTTGTTTTGCTCCTGCAAAGTCTTTCTCCTGCCTGCTGTACACCCCATTGACAGCTTCCCATCCCAGCAGGCCAGTCCCACTGTAGTGACTTCCATCAAGACAAGGTGGGATGACTTTAATCACCCAAAGGGCACCAGTGAGTGCTAATGCAAGGGGACCCTAAACCAGTTGCCAACTGGAATAACAAAGTACAAGTCTGGAAACAAACTCCTCACTCCTTCTATAAATTCTACTCCTGGCAGTAAAAGTTCATGGGACCACGACATAATTCCAAGAAAGAAAAGCACTATTTATATTTCTGCTGAGCAGTTCACTTCTCTTTGGTCACTTTGCTGATGTTTCACTTCTTCATCAAACCCTGTTAGAAATGGCTGGGGGCTTGGGAAGAGGAGAAGGAACATGGTCATTAAGGTCTGGCTTAGCTACTCTATTACAAACTAACATTTGGCTCTGTTAAAAAGACTCCCATTCAAAGACTTCAAAGCATTCACGAACATTAATGAATAAACTTTCTCCAGGAGGGCTGATTATAGCCCCCATTTTATGGGCGAATATTTCCAGATAATCTTCCTGCCACACCAACAGCTCCCCACTCCTTGCTCCACACCACAGACTCCCACCTCAAAAACAAAAAGCCATCCCCACAGTAAGGAAATGAAATACATTTGACCTAAGAGTGGAGCAGGATTTCAGACAAAGTTTCTTAACAGAAACAGGCAGGAACCTATAGCCCTAGTGCTCCTGCAGCCCAGAGCAGACCCCTGCTGAGCTGCACATCCCAGAGCTATCTCACATCCAGAATGATCCTGAAACTTTGCAGGGCTTCTCTCACCTTGGAAACACTTTTGCAAACTTCTCTCTTTGCATAAGGATAGCAGCAATCCTCTTCATGGACCTCCCAATCTTTACCGTTCCATTTGCCTTACTCTCAGATCCCAATGGCAAACGAATCTCTGCCACCTCCTGAAACAACAAATGCTAAATCCTACCCTTGTGTGTGAGATGCATGAGAGAGTGGCACCCTCTAACCCTCAGCACACTAACACAAGCATCGCAGATGGCTACAGAGGTTTTTGCAGAGCTACACTGATAGCCACCAACAAACCAAAAACTACAAGACAATCTGGACTTGTTACAAAGACGCAGGCATTCGCATTGTGCCATTCCACAACGTATTTTCTTCTCCACATGTCAATTTTGCTGAAGTAGCAGCAATAGTGACCAAGACAAGCCTGGACTTGGATTTCAAAGCTCCCCAGATCACAGAAAGACCAAAGCATCCCAATTCAGTCTAACAAAAGCCAGAGATTAGCCCGATAAAAAGAAAAGCCTATGAAACAATTTTTGCTGCAGGTGGATAAGATATACTCCTTGTAAGACAAAACTTCAATCATTAAACTCACCTTAGTCCTTCGAAAGAATTTTTTCCCTGTTATCATTTTACTTAGTCCTTTTCTGGTTTGCTTTCTAATTCCTTCCCATTTGGCATATTCCTCTTACACAGTGTTTTTGTGGTTTGTCCTTCACCTCTCCCAGAACACCTGGCTGAAGACAGTGGCTCAGCAAGTCCCACTGGTTTTCTTAACACACCCTTAGAAAAACAAATGCATCAAGACCCAGGCACATGGCTCCAATGTGAACTCAGTTTGCAAAAACACTGGTAAATCGATTAGGATCTGCCCTTGACTGCACCTGGTGAATCAGAGGCATCTCTGCATTGACACTGGTGCCTCATGAACACTTCACTAGAGTGCTCTGCTTGCACTGCAGATTCACAGAAATTCTCTTAAACAGAGGGCTGCTTTTCTGAGTCTCTGCTTAGTCCTTTGCAAGCTTGTTAACAGCTTCTGCCATTCAAGAATTTGTCAGCACCTCGCCTCGCTCCAAAGCATGAACCTCCTCACTGAACTGCAACTCACTGCTCTGCTCGCTTTGCACCCTCATGGCGTCCCAGCTGCACTTGAATGAGTCCCACATCCAGGGACCCAACTGCACCACAAGGGACAGCTGGAGCTCACAGAATGTTCAAGGCTTAGAAGAGACCTTGAAAGATCACCTAGTCCAACTTCCCTACCACAGCAGGATCACCCAGGAACACGTCCAGGTGGGTTTTGAATGTCTCCAAAGAAGGAGACTCCACAGCCTCCCTGGGCAGCCTGTGCCAGTGCTCTGTCACCCTCACAGTGAAAAAGTTTTTTCTAATGTTTTTGTGGAAACTCCTATGCTCCACCTTGCATTCGTTGCCCCTTGTCCTATCACTGGACATCACTGAGAAGAGCCTGGCTCCATCCACAACAGCCCTGCTGCAGCTGCAGGCCTGAGCAGTGCAACCTGCCACTACGTACTGGTGGCTCCTGCCCAGAATGGAGCTCTTGGAATTTGGATTCAGGAACACGGTTGGTAGAAACATGCTTATGGTATACTTGCAGGACAACCTACTCCCACACGCAGAGCAAAGGACCACCAACCCTACCATGCTTCTCCTGGGCACAGGCAGGGAAGAGCAAGCACAAATCCAACAGTTAAATGGGGCAGCTTCAGAAAACTATGGTTATAGGCACTTGTACAGTAAGTGCTCAATGAAGGGTGTGGGGTCAGTGGGTTACCAGCCAGGGCAGTGTCAAAGAACTGGACATGCTGTAAGAGTTCAAGACCTCCCTTTCCTGCACAAATCCTATAGACCAGGTCTCTCCTTTTAAATGAAAATCTAAAGGTGGAGAGCAAAGCTTGGCTGGGTGTTGTTCAAACAGTGCGCCCAGGCACGAGTGTGCTCGAAGTTGTGCTTCCCCCAGAGCATCAGTATTCTTGGTTTCAGCATGATTTCACCACTCATCTGCCCAGCAGTGTGGCTCCTCAGTAGGTTTTGCTGCCCTGACCGTTCCACTGGAGACTCACCAATGCTTCCCCTGAAGAAGGGAAAAGGGGAAATTGCAAAAGACAGTTCTGTGGTGGGAATACTCATGTTTGCACGAGACATGAAACCACTCTGGCTGCAAAAAAAGAAGAAGCATACCCCAACTCTAGGCAAGCAGGATGGGAATAAGGCAGAAAGCAAATTCCCAACTTCACACTCCGTAACAACGCTTCTACAGAAAAGGTCAGTTATCCAGGCGCTACAGGAAAGAAACAAATAGTACCCAGCAATCACAAATCAGGCTGGGGTGAGCCCAACCTGGAGCCTTTACTATGGCAGGGGACCTCACACAGTCCACAGTGGAAGAGACGCCAGTTGATGCTTTTGTTTGCCCTGTAAGCAAACTCTGGTGTAACAGGACCAAGCGCTACAGCTCCTTCCATACACAGCCTTCCCACATCTGAGCCTGCAGAAGCAAAAAGTTGGGAGGGGCGAGGTGGCAGGAAAAAGAGCCCTGACAGAGCCCTGCATAACCTTTCCATTACGGCTGGGCAATTTTCTATTTGCACTTAAATGCAATAATGTAAATAAACTCCCCGTAACCCTTGCAAGGCTATTTAGGACGTTTGCGAAAACAACCAGCTCCTCTCATCGTGAGCCAAGGGATGCGAACACAACAGGCACTTCTCATCTCGGTCTCCGCACACTTAATGAAAGTGAAGGATTGTATTCCCCGAATAAAAGCGGAATTGTGTTTCAGGGTTGGGGGTGCGAACTCCATGCGATTTTCTGGCAGTATAAATAATTGAAAGCTGAGTACGATTAGGGGAGAGCAGCAAAGTGATGGAGGGGGTGGAATTGTCATGCTCGAGCTTTTTGGGCTTCAAGGAAGAAAGGCCACAGAAAAATCCCGCCGAGGAATTTAATTTTCACACAGATTCCAGAAAAAAAAGTAAAAAGCCTGATCCGAATCCATGGTAAAAGAGGAAATATGCTAAGAAAGCGGCACTTGAAGAATTCACTCGCTGTGTGAGAGCAGCCTCAGAACCACAGCTTTGGCTGAGGCCAGTCCCACAGCCGAACTCCTCTCCTGTGTTTTATTGTTCCAGCAAACAAAACCTGGAACAAGGTTAACAAACAAGTGGCCTCCTCCCAAGGCTGGGCTTTAAATCTTGTTGTGGAGACCTAATGGGCTATGACGAGACCTTCTAACACCAGAATAATGGAGATGGAGATGGGATAACAAGGGAAGTATAAGTTGAGCCTTGACACGCTCTGCTGAAGAAAGACTTTTGGACCAACTTTACCACAATTCTGCATAATCCCTTGTACAACGTATCATCCAGGGATAAAACCAGAAGGCGTGAGCCCAATACCAAAATTTTCCATCACAGTTCATAATTTTTGGCAATTTCAGACATTTTTCTAAACATGTGCTTTCCATTAGCACCACAACTTTGCATCTTGATGCATTTAGATTTTTAACACAAAAAGCAACAAAAAGCTATGAAATAGGTCTGAATCCTCCTCAGCTGATCTAAGTCAGCTCACTTCTTGTGGGAGAACTTGCTGCTTTTCCTTTCTGTGGGTGTATCCAGGAGAGCCCTTCCTACATTGCAGTGTCTCCACCATCCTCACAGCCTCTGGGTCAGCAATAGGCATGGGATGTAGGTACTGGTAACAGGAGCAACTTAAACAAACAATACCTCTGGAAAGCAAGAAAGTAATTCCCATTAAATAACCCTTTTGACTAATTTCACTGGTTTCTGTGCTCACTACAGGGTCACAAGTGGAGTGTGATACTCTTCAGGTATTCTTTGAAGGATCTTTGTGGCTCAAATGGCAGATGCAGAGTATCTGACAGTAGGATATAAGCGAACGTTTTCATTCCCCAGCGGAGTGGCTTTAATCCTTTATAAGTCAGGTTCCCACTCCATACAATGTGAATTCATCCACTGGGAAATCAGCAGTTCTGCAGTACTCCCTTGAGATTCCCGGGTTGGACAAACCTGATCAAGTGAAACCCTTTTAGACAATTCATAAAAAATGCATGCACGCAAAAAGCAGATAAAGGAGTTTCTTCATAGGTTCCAAATAATATCCACAGAGATTTCATCAGTCTTTATCTCATTCTAAAAACACTAACCCATGAATATGTGCGTGTCTGATAACGTGGCATTACTTCACAGCCATCAGATCTGAACTGGAGAGGGAACCTGAACCAGGAACTGGCATCACAGCTGAACTTCCCCAAATCTTTCCCAAAGCTTACACAGCTTTAGGTCACAAGCCTTCAGCATAGGCTTTTCTCTCACACTCAAAGTCCACACAACCACTAAAAAAAACACCCTACTGGTTCTTAATAAGCAGTGAATATTCATCACTGCTGATCTCTATGACTCATTAATTTCTCTCCCTAGAGTGATGATGGAAGATGCCCTCTAAGAAGGTGGAGGAATAGCAGTAGGAGACTGTGCATAGTTAAAAGGACACAGTAAAGAAGTCAGCAAGCTCTTTGTGATGCTCCCAATCTTTCTTAAAAAAGAAAAAAAAACCTACTCATTTGTTTAATTCTACATAGAGTCTGTAGTCTAATTAAACTTTGTTTTACTTCTTGGCTCAGAAGCCTGCCTAAAGAAGAGCTACAAATCGAATGCTAACAAAGATCTGCCAGTGCTTAGAGACTACAAAAGGCAGGAAATCAGCAGAGAGAGAGAATTCCCTTCAGCAATCATAGCAGGTCACTAATTGCACAGCCCCTCTGGAGGGGCTCAAATTTTCACAGCACAGCACAAGGAGATTTCAAGGATGGAAGGAAAAACTCATCTTCCAAACAGCCTGCCACCTGATGCCACACTTCTGCAAGACCTTAGAAGTGAATTAGCATTTAATCTGGATCAGATAACACAAAAGCTTCTTGAAGGTGTGATGAAATGTTTCAGTACTATTGATTCCACACACAAGCCATGAACACCACAGAAATAAGGACTTGTCAGCATCCAAGAGAACATCAGCATTGTATGAACCAACGTCCACGTGGTGCAATGACCCCAGACAGCACCCACCACAGTCACTGATGCTATGGCATGATCCAGGGCCCTGGTCCTGTGCAGCAACAGAATGGAAGAGGACTCAAGCCTGAGAGATGAAGCTTACAGAGATTCCCATCCCATGTTGCCACCTTTCCCAGAGGGTGTAAGACTCCTGTGAGAATTCCTGATCTTGCAATACCTCTTGTGAACAGCAAGAAATCAGACAGTGCTGTGGGGCACCAGTGGGAGACTCAACTCTGACCCACAGTAGACCTCGGAGAAAATAAATTCTTTAATATTTTGTTGGCAAAATCAAGTCACTATCTCTACAGAAGGGTATCTCTACTCAATCTTCAGACCATTGAGATGGGGTAGCGTGGGTATCATCTCTGCTCTTGCCTTTCTGCCAACATACCCTGAGGAGCTGGATAGGCCACCCCATCACTTTCTAAGCTCACCCTGTGTCCTGGGCCAGACCTGCATGTTGGACAGGTTGGGGATTATATTAAATTGGTGCAGAGCAGCAAGCATCACCCATAGTCATCATGCAGAAAATTCCCACATTGTGGTGTATGGACAATATTTGAGTGTCAGCTTTATATCTCAATGGCACCCAAGTACAAAAGTACAAAGGGGAGGGTTCCCAGAGGCTGTGTCCCTTTCTCAGCTGCAGGTTATTTGCCACGTTCATTGAACGTTGCCTCTATTGTAGCTTGGCAGGCATTTTGCCATTTTCCCATCATGGTCCACATCTTTGTCTGACGTGTTAAGTCCCTTTAGAAACAAATACTGGAAGCTGAACAGATTGTTTTGCCAAGCAAACATTTAAATAATGATGGAAATAAGAATTATAAACAATTCCATTTATTCACTGAAGACAAAGATACTGCCCCAATTCAGCTGGTATCCTAAGGCAGTAACTGGGCGCTAGAAGGAAAAACGGTATTTAAATAGCCTTTAAATCAGCTGAGACAACCATTCCCAGCTCAATAACCATATTAGCTATTCATTTTTTCCAGAGGCATCTCAATTCCTCCAGCAAGCCCCGTTACTGGCAAACTTGCTGCTGAGCTATTTTTCTGAAGGCAGGCATCTGGGGGTCTCTGCTACTATGAGCCAAGTCTTGCAAGCGCGGTTGCACTGGGAGCTCCAGCACAGCTGCCAAAACGTGGGAGGTATGGTCAGCCCTCACAGCCAGCGACTCAGGGCTCCTGGAAATCTGCTTCCCTGCATCACCTGCAACCCTTGGCGCTGCCGGCCTTCTTCACACACTGCCTGGGATAGCAACAGCGGACAACTGGCCCGTGTTTACTCAGAGGAAAGGACGTGCCACTTTTCCCCAAGGAGTCAGCTCCGACCTTTGGGAACAGACATGTTGACAGAGCCACGTTCAGATTTCCTCTGAATTTTCCCAGGCTTGTTTCAGTTTCAGTCCTGCTCTCAAGGAAACTCTTTTCAAATCAAACCGTTCATCCCAACCGCTGGACTAACTCCATCCCCATAGACCTACGACTATCAGGGATGGCCATGAAACTAAGCCCTGGGTCTGAACCTCACAGATTCAGTACGGAGACGGGTCCCTGGTCTGGAGGAGGATTTCACAGCAGCTCTCAATGGCTCCAGCAGGGCCAGGATGCTGGGGCTCAGTATCCCACACTGAGGGAACGGGAGTAGGAAAAATTTGATCCTTGCAACCCAGATCACCCTGACCAAGGCCAGCACAGCCCAGAGCAGAGGGAGGCACATGCTTTGACTGCAGAGCCCAGATCCCCTGCTGTCAACACAGTCCAGAAGCAATGTTAACAAGTAAAATTTTCCCTTCCTCCTCCGTTTCCTTATGCTTCACTGTGCACTCGCACCAGCTTGAAGCAACAACCCTCTGCCACACTGTTCCTCTCCACCTCCTCCCCTGCCCTATTTGACCCCACCTTCTTTTCCAGCTTTTCTGCCTGTATCCATATGAACCCTCAGATGCACACACACAGCCCAGCCAAAACATTCCCTGAGCAATTCAGAGGCTGGGAATCTTTTTAACGCAAACCTCCCACGCTGTGAGCTGGGCAAGCTGCATCACGCATGGAGTCACATCAACAGCTCTCCTTCCCTTCCCACAGTGCCAGGAGCTACACACGGGGTGGCACCTATGGAAGAGAGCATCACGCATCGCGGAGTGACCCTGCTGCCGTGGATGGCCGAGAAGACGAGGTGGTGACTCTACTCATCCTGCTAAAAAGGCCTGATGGGTTGAGGGTTAGGAGTTAGCATTTGCAAACACAGAGGCACGCTCGCCCCATTGCATTCTTACCTACACTCTTTCACCACTGATAATTTTAGTGCATGCTTGAGCTTGTCCATTTACCACTTCTGTAGAGCTAAAAGCATGAACATTACAACAGGAAATATTCTAGGCACCACAGAAACAGTCGTTACTGACTGCACTGGACCATCAGATTTAGGACTACAGGTCTCCACTTGGGCAATTAACCCAAAGTAACTAATGGAGTAAATACACACAATTCCATCAAAATCACATTGTGCACCTACCCCGCAAGCATCCCACAGCAATTCCCCTTTTTCTATGCCCCAGAAAGCCTGCACCCCAAAGCAACCAAGTCCTGTTTCAATTCATAGTGACCCAGTGAAATACAGGGTGCTCAGGCACGTGGCACAGCTACAACCAGCTTCCTGGAAATGACAGTGGACATTACAATATCTGATACGGCTCAGAGTAACAGAGAAACGGATGTTCGTCCAGAAGAGCACGTAACGGAAGAACAATCAATAGCAGCAGCATTCAGATGAGCTCCAGTCTGAGTAAGAAAAGCAGAGATACAGACTGCAATTACTGCTTTTTTATAGTACCGTTTTTGTTTAATGTCCTCTTCAATGCTCTGTTACTCTATTATAGCACTATAAACAATCGGGATGGCCCCAGAAATAACAAATGAAGTTCTTGAGGTTTTATTGTCAGCCTGGAAGCAACTGGCATCTCTTTCCGCTCCCTAATAAAATTCTTGATATTCTTTATTTTTTTAATGTTCTAATTGGCTGTTAGTGAGCTCCTCTTTCTGTGCCACTTTGAAGAAAAGCTGCTTAGATAAGAAGACCACATCAGGCAGATAATTTTTTGCTAACTGATACACAAAGCAAATGCTTCAACAGAGCCTTGTTTATTTGCCTTTTCAAATTTGTGACATTTCAGATGTCTCCTTGCAGCCAAAATGTCTGTGTGGGTCGTTGTGTGGAGAGACAGCGATCCGCCTACCTAACATTCTTGTAGCAGCTCCGGCAGGGACGTCGTTTGCCTCTCACACAGCCAGAAACACAACATGGGATGTTGCTACGTTGCTAAAGGCAGCTGCTGTGTTTTGCCTTGAAGAAAGCTGCATTTCGTTACTGTAAGAATGGATCTTCATAACTCAGAGAGGCCAGTGTCTGAACACAGGGTTTGGTCCCTCTGTTGAAGCTTTGGTCCTGTTCACACTCTGACTCCAGGAACCAAGTAACAGAAGCATGAAATCAGAACATTTGGAGTTGTTGCATAAAATGCAGAAGATTTGCTGCTGATGATTCAAGCTGAGATATTAGGCACTGCAGCTTGGTCACAATTTTCCCTGCTCACTTTGCTGGGGAGAAGGTTTCTCAGCAATGAGGAACAGCAGCCAACCAGGGTCATAATATCTATAAAAAGCCCAAGGTGGTACTGAGCAACTGGAAGGGTGATATGAGGAGTGGAGAAAGAGCCACCTTTCATACTTGCTAGCTGCAAACTTTGTTATTGCTTTCCAGCTCCCAGCACGACCACTGGGAGGATGAGCTGGCTGCATCCCCACACTTCTCAACCTTATGGTTTGGGTCATTATTCATGCACATGCTTAACTGCAAATTCTCATCCTGCTAACAGCCTCCAAAAGCACTTTCCAGGAAGAAAAATGTGGGTCTTGCACCTGTAGATGTCTTTTACTGCAGAGTGGCAATGCCAGGAGTTATCCCTGCTATGGCAATAAAACATTGCCTTTTCTCAGCTCCTCTGGGAACAACAGGAGTATTGCTGAACTACCAGCTCAGGACAGGATTCTGCTATCACCAGTCACAAACCCATCAGCAGTGATGGGAGACCTCAAATAGCATCCAGGGAACGTGGTTGTGAGACACCAGCCTGTTGTGAGGGTCAGCACTACCTACAGGTGATGCTCACATCACTCTCCCAGGGATGGGCACCTCACACTCTCCTGTTCTGCATCACAAGAAAGCAGCACTTAAAATACTATGTTAGGCTTTGACCCCACGTGGTGCTCAGGTGCAGATGTCTCCCCAGAGTGAAAGACAGCAGCTAATTGGACTTGACAAGCAATTTATCGTAATGCTTTCATCTATGCAGAGCTAACTCAATACTTTCAATCCTATTTACTGAAACATTGGCACCCGCATGTATTCTGCTGCCATCATTTGACCCATACTCAGCAGCAGATGTGACTTGGTTGCACAATTAAATGATGCTGCAACACTGATTTAATTTAAGGCTGTATTTATAGATCTCTAGCTCTCACTGAAGCAGCACAGGGATGACACTCGACTTGCTGTGCTGGGTTCTGTTTGCTGTACCTCACACAACTTCATGGGGCAAACTCTGGCTTCCAAATCCCATGGTATGTCCAGTCTCACTGCCCCATCACTCATTTTGAAAACAACTTGACTCCCAATTCAGGCATATGCCTTGCTGAAAAAAGCACAACCAAACACTTCTGGGACTTGAATCCTTGGGACAGAGCAGGCTCTTACTGCCTGCAGTGCCTAAGAGGATCTGCTGTTTTAAAAAAAATAGTATCTAATAATGCAGGGGCTCTCAAAATCACTGAGCCACTTCCCACAGAGACAGTTGTTTGGGGAAGGGTGGGCTCTTTTTTAAAGAAACATGAAATTGTAGTAGTAAAATTAATTATCTGTATTCCTCCCTCCTCGCCCCTGGGTAGCCCCCCAGGTTTCCCCATGGGTCCTATCCAGTGTCACTGTCAACACAGGGCATTGCAGCCCTGATTAAGTCATTACAAGCCAGCCTTTGTTCCTGCACTTCCAGTCAAGAGCAAATGAGACACGTGCAGGCTTAGGAAGCCCTGAAGTGCAGCTCTATCCTGGATACAGTAGGACGAGTGGAACTGGCAGAGACCTACAGACTCCAGCTGTTTTGGACACGAGCTGTGCCCGTGAATTGGCTGAGCATTACATTGATTTTCTGCTGGTAGGGCCACATGGGGATAAGCAGGGACATTACTAAATTAGATTGATTATGCTAAGGCCACATTGCCACACATAGTATCAGGTCACAAACCCCAAATCCAACCAGTACGAGGCTTGAAGTTCAAGCTTCCACCCAAAATCTGGAAAGCTCAGGTCATCCCCTTATCTGGAGCAAGAATTATCACACATCAGGCCACAGGTTTCCCCAAAAATGCAACGGTTTCCCAAAGCACCCTAACCTTTCATTTGCCTTTCCAACTTCCTTTGCAGGCTTCATTAGAGTTGTAAATACGGGTCGTAGTTCAAGACCCAAAGCACATTTCCCTTGCCTTACCCCAAAGATGCTCAAACAGCAGCAAAAAGCTAGAAGAAATAATAGAAAGGAAGGGGGGGGGAAGTATCACCTATCACCTCTGTGAGTCTGCAAGCACCTTAGAGCAGCCAGAGCACACAGGGCCTTCTTCCCATCTTACAGGTGGGAAACTGAGGCACAGATGCCACAGTTCCATGCTTCCAGAGACATGACAAGACCATGGAAACTCCAGGTGAAGACCTCAGTTTCAGCAACTGTGTGCCTCACGCTGCAAGAGCTACAGACACAATCGCAGAGGGCTGTCACTGCTTGCACAGTGGTAACCCTGACAGAGATCCCTGGGAGGAAAAAGGGTTAAGGGAGGGAATTTTTCTACTTTCTTGTCGTATTTTCTCGTGGGGGGAGAAGCGTTATGCAAGTGAGAGTTTTCCACTGGCGCTAGGCCCCCTTGCACTTATCAATGGGACCTTTCAGGACTCACTCCCTGATTGAGACATCATTTCCTGTCCAACACACTAACCCCATTGATAACTCCACACTTGATGGGAACTTTTCAAACCTACCAGGAAAGGCCAGGAGACCCAGAAGAACATACACATGAAAACAGAACTGGGGCAAAAAGAAAAAGAAGAGGGAGAAAGAAACAGTTTTGGCCACAATCCGCATGCCGACAACAAATGTTTGTGATTACGGAGCTGTGCGTCCTTAGCAGGTAGCTCAGACACGGAGAAGCCACACACACGTTCTTCACAGCAGTGGGGCTGGCAGGCCTAGCACTTCAGCCAGTGAGAAGTGGAGAGGGGTACAAAAGGAAGCTTAAGAACATCCCTCTTTTGTCTTCCAGCCTCACAGCAAACACAGAAATCAGGACTGGCAATAGAAATGGTTTGCACCTGTTTTGCACCAGACAAGCCAAGAGGACATAACTGATACAGCTTGCAGAACAGGCTAGAAACTCCACAGGTCCAAGTACCAGAAATGACACATAAAGGGGAGCAACGATGAAACTAAGACTCTTCAAGGTATCTCAGGTCAGGTACCCAAAGGAGGAACCCTTTTTTTCCTAATTTATCATGACAAAAAGGTTCAACGTTATTTCCCAGGACACAGCCCAGTCAGCCGTGTACATCCTGCTCTGTAATATCTTGGTTAGTGATAGCTTTGGCTGCAGGATTCACAATATTTTGGAGTTTGGGATCCTACTGAGCATGCTGAAGGTTAATAATAGAACAAAGGTTTTATATTTTAGAAGCAAACTTCAGCTCACTCAGAGCTCAGTTGGGAGGGTTTTCATGGGAGGCTTCCATAAAAGACAAAGCAACTGGCAAGTGCTGAGAATTTTTCAAGAACTCTCCCAGAAGCACAAAACCAGTTCATCCCCTTTAAAGGTAAGGGAAGTAATTGAAGCAAGAGACCCCTTTGGCTTAACTGCAACCTTCTGAGTCTTCTCAAAACCAAAAGAGAATGGCACCAGAGATGAATAAGTGGACAAATATCCATTAACAACTACAAGGGCATTGTCAGGGCATGCAGAGATGCAGTTAGAACAACAAAGGTCAGCTCCACTTGAAATTAGCCAGAGATTTCAAAAACTACAAGAAAGGATTCTTCAGGTACGTAAACAACAAGCAGAAGGAAGATATGGTCCATTGTTTAAGAGGAGAGGTGAATTAGACACCAACAATGCTGATCTATGACGGCTGGACTAGATGATCTTAGAGGTCTTTTCCAAACTTAATGATTCTATTCTATGATCCTTAACACTGTCTGTGGGGACTCACTTGACATTATAACCACAGCCCAGCTGCAAACACAAGCTCCAGCTCAAAAATCGACATTTCCCCAAAAGGTTGGGAGTCTGTCAAACCACAGCTTTTGCTCTCACCCCAGGCAATCATAGTTTTGCTACATACAAACATATGATGACACAAATGTATCAACGGATCTGGCTAAATAACACACCAACCAGAAAGCTCTCCCTACCCATGCAGGTGCCTGAGAGCAGTACCAGAAGTTAAGCAGGTCATGTCCACAGCGAAACCGTAATTTGGATTTTACCAGTTTCCTAGCTTCAGACTTTGGTCAGCAGCTATCCAGCAAGAAAGCTTTTGATGAAATCTAAATATACAAGCATAGAATACAGCAAAGGAGCCGCATAAACCAGCAGGAGCCAAGACACTGGCTGGCTGGGTAGATGGTTAAGAGAAGGGTCTAGAATGTTTCCTCTATCATTTCTATTACTGAACTTCTGTGAGATTGTGCAAATGCTCTGTTGTTTTTAATGATTTAAGTAAGTAGTTCTGGGGGGCCAAAACGTAGTGCTCTCTCTTTTATAAGTGCATCTGAAGTATTTAAATTTAGATCCCCTCTTCAATAGGAACCATTCATGAAAATGTCAGTTTTAAATGTCTTTACAGTGCAAGTTACTCACTGTGAGCATACCACCCACTTATCTTATACCCTACAAGGACAGAGTCTGAAAAGTTTCATGATCATGACACGTAACAGACCAAACAAGCACAAAGGCTTATTTAAAGCCACTCTTAACCCAGCGGGAAACATGACTAGAAGTGTGAGTAGAAGTAATACTTTATGTTAGACAAGACAGACTTACCTGCAGGTCAAAGAACTTGCTGTACCTCCGGTAGATGATCTGGGAAGTCAGGTCTGACCATGTTACGTTGATGATATAGACCTATTCAGGGAAAAGAAAACACAAGTCAGTGTGGGCCAGGAAGCACACGATATGTCTAAAGGCTGAACAGTCAGCACAGGTTAATTCCACGCTCACAATGAGGAACACAGCCCTGGGTGCAGGACGATGTTCCTGCCATTTCCTGGTTACAGCCTTTTGTAGAGCTCTCAGGAGAGCACCCAGTGCTCTCCCAACTGTCCTCACCACCAGCTCCCACTGAGTTTGCTCTCCCTGGAATTAAAGCTCTGAGCGATGGCCTATTTTCTGGTCTGTGGTAGCACATCCCACCCTCTACCTCTGCCTGTCTGGAGGGTCTCAAGGCCTGCTGTAGGCACGGCTGGGAGAGCTATTCCACCCCTCAATCAACAGCCCATCACAGGCTGCCGATCTCCAACCACGCTCTCCAGGTTTTCCCTGCGTATGGAGATGTAACAGTGGCCCTTCCCAGTCAAGATGTGGCTCTAGTTCAACAAGGAAATTCAAAATGAGCTCAGCTCCAGGAGTACTGTGGGATTACAGCTGTGCAACACAGCCACTGACACACACTCGTACACTCATAACAACAGCTCAGCCTCACAGCACAGAGCCCAAACTCAACACCTTTGGCACCTATCAGGCTGATTCGAAGGTGATGTAAAGCAGGACACTGAGAATGGCACGGTTTTCTTACGTTGGTGGAAACAGCAATATAAACCCAGAACAAGCCCAGGATTTCCCTCGTCCAGCCCCAGTCCAGCCCCAAAACAATCATCTTACAGAAACACTGTTTTGCCAGAAGCTGTGATAACAAAAATGATTTGCACGTGCACGCACACATATATATAACACAAATGTTTCCTCTTGACCCTAGTACCTCCAAAACATAAAAAAAAAACCCACAACCAAAGGCAAAACCAAACCAGATTCTGTTCTCTCATACACCTGCCCTTCAGGCCAGATGCTGGTCCTACTGCTTTGACAACAGATACACCACAGGATTTCAGCAAACACAGGATGGAGCCATCAAGGGTGACCACTGAAGGTGACTTACACAATGTTGATGAGCTAGACCAGCTCCTTGGTCTTTAAAGCAGGTTTCACAGATGGAGTGAGATAAGGAACTGACAGAGGAAACAGGACAGTATTCCTCCTCCCTCAGCCCCAGCGATGCAGCAGGAGCTTTCCCTTTTGCCATGGATGCAGAAGTGAAGTTCACTGTCTCAGTTCACTGTTCCCAGCAATGGGGCATGGATAAGCATCACCCTTGTCTTCCCAGGGACACCAGCCCATGTTTCAAGGCACTGATGCAGGGTAATTGCTTCTGTGCTTTTAACAGTCCAAGGTATTGCAGGAAAACCCTGAAGGGATGCTGAAGAACAGGCCATACAAGGGTTTTCCAAGGACCGCTGAGGAACTTTCCCCCCTTCTTCTGTCCCAGCAGATGGTGTCATCTGATGTCCTGAAAACCACGGAGGTCCTGCAGCATCATTTTTCTCTCTGCTTGTTAGGACCACATTCAGTCTCCAAGGCAGTTTGTTCCCTGTGTTCTGCAGCCCAGTTCATGGTATTTGAGAACTGGACAGGCAGAGCACAGGCTGTTAAGGAGATCTTGGGCCTTTCATAGAGCACTGAGGGTAAGGACTATGAGCCTGAATTTGACTCAGTTATCATACCAAACCTACCTCCTGCTCTCACCAGAGCAGAGACCATCAAGGCTGGCAAAGAAAAGACTGCCCAGGGGTGAGAGCACGACTCCGCAAATTGAGGCTATTCCTCTGCTGCATCTCATATTTCTCCTGGAAGACCAAGCCACCCAGCCTCCTTCCCACAGCATCCAGATACACAGGGATGGCACCAGCGCTGCCCTGCTTCATGAAAGGGAGGTAAGACTGCATAACATGAAGATTTCATGTCCCATTTAAAGGTCTTACCCACACAGACAAACCAGAGTAGTCAGAGCCTGGGAAGGAAGCTGCTGTTGCCAATTTTCAGGCCAGCCACTACACAGAAGAATATTTTTCCATGTGTTTGTTGTGAATAAAAAAGAAAAAAAAAGTTTGCAGCTTCACTCTGAGCTAATTCACGACACAAATATTTCTACTCGTTCTCTATCCAAAAGCTACTTTCAGATGGAAAACCCATTTGATTAAAAACAGATCATGACAGATGGGAGCTGACTGGGATCCAAAAGCAACTTCAGATACTGGAATTCTGGCCCCAGGTTCTCACAAAGGGGTCAAGACAGGGATAGGAGAAGCATATTGTACATGCAAATAAAGATCACTTTTTTTTTTTCTTTAATTATGCATCTTTTCTCTAGAAGCTAGAAACAAAACATATACGCCGCAAATATCTGGGCTTTTTGGATTTCATGGCACTGCAGGCTTCCTCATGCTACTCTTCAGAACTCACAAAAACTGTGCATCCCTGAAATTTTTAACAACCTTTAAGTCTGTTTCATCAAGATCTAATCCAGATAGGAGCTAATTCTGCTTTAAGAGTCCAGTGGTGCAGTAAGTGGCACAACATGTCCATCACTCTAGAGAGAGATGGGTGCAAAGGGATATTCTGGGCAAGAGGCTGGATGTGTTTTGTGTAGGGAGTGGGTGTTGGAGCAGAATCCCATAGTGTGCTGCAGACACAGCTCCAGCTCCAAAATTCAGGCTCTGTTGGAATGCAGTCAACACTGACCTTCAGACAAGCCAGGATTCTGCCACACATTTAAAACAGCAATTAAAGCTTTTTTGAGTCTTAGGTCTCTTCAAACTCAGCAAGTGATGAATTGGGCAGCATGGAGATGCACTGCCTTCTATTTCACTGGAAAATCATAGCAGGAGCAAGAAAAGCCTTTAATCATAACCCAGAGCTCTGTGAAGCGAAAAACAAATGAACTCAAAATCTGCTTGGTGGGACGCAGGTGCAAAATGTGAAATGCCTATTGATTTTCTTTTCTTGTTTGTGTAAATCAAATTGCTTCTTGAGAGCCACCATTTAAAATAATGGGGAATAACTGTCTGTTTGAAAAAGATCTGTAAAATGCCAGATTTCAAAAGCAAGGTCTAGAAGTTTGAAAAACCGCAGATACCGCATTTCTCTCCCTCAGAGATCAGAGTTTGGTGATTATTCGCTTCTGCTGCCTTAGCCGGACCCATAACCTTTTCATGAGCAGCAAACATTACATCAGCTTACCTCATCATTTTTTTTTTTTTGCTCAGATCTTAAAACAGGTTGCTGTGAAAGCAATCAACGATATCCCAGGGGAGAATGAGAAAAGCAGTCCCGGGGGAGCCCGGGGTCATGCAAATGCAACGGGACTAGGAGGCAGCAGGAAATATCAGATAAATGCGGAGAGCCGTCCCAGCGGGCCCAGCATCGCTCTCGAGAGCTGCGGAGCCAAGGGAGGCCCTTCTGTGGTGTCCAACAGCTCCCCAAAACTGAGCCATGTGAGCCACCGCTGCAGCACACAGCTGGTCCTGTCCACGGGAGAGTGCCAGGTCCTCAGCATGCTGCTTCTTGACAAAAGAAAGCAAAATCAAAGCACCTTATGTGTCTTGGAGCAAGCTCTTCCATGTAAGTACAGTGCTCTCCTACAGTACCTATATGCACAGATATAAACTTTAATTGCAATTGCAAATTACAAATTACTACAGCAGTTAACTAAGGTAAAAAGATCTGCTTTATGTCTCTGCCATGTTTATGACCTTAAAGGAGTCAAAATGCAGCTACTATTCAAACACTTCACCTTAAAAATCCCTAACAAAAACCAAAGTTCCGAGCTATAAACAATAATTGAAGTACAAGTTACAAGAAATTCACTGCATAATTACAGGGTGCTCCAGCCATTAAGAATGTTCAATTTTTAATTCCACAAATTCACTCTTCTTTTAGTCTATTCTGTATTTTAAAATAAATCCTTCTTCAGAGAAACAAGAAGTAAGCCTGTACAAACTGGAGAATATTAATCAGGAACTGAGCTTGATAAGCAGCTCTTAATATTCACGCTGCATAAAAGAAGGTGCAGGATGTCGGGGTGGGGGGTTATCAGCTGCTAATTATTGTTTAATTCCAGCTCCGAGAAACTTCCATTTTACCCACCACAGAGCAGAAAATTTATTGCAAAAGTTATTGCTTTCTCTTTACTGCCTACACCAAGCGACGAGGAGAGATTACTTCCTACTACAAAAAGCATTCACTCAAATGTCATTGGGCATGACTTCGTCATCGAATGTCTTGTTTTTAGCGGAAAATATCCAGTTCCAGCTGGCACAAACCCCAGAGATAAAGAATTCAGGTTACTCTCATGTGACTTGATTTTTCAATTGGTTTTGAGGATAATGTTTTGTTTTTGACAAGTAGATGAGCTGGAGTGGAAGATAAATGCCTGAAACGAGCAGTCTGATGAGACCAAGGTAAGAACATCCACAAATACACATGCTATTGGCAAAGACAAGACTGAAGAGCAGAGACTAGAAATATCCCTGCACACATACAAGAGGGTGCTATTAACCTTTAATAAGTACTTACAGTAAATACCAGCTATTAAAAAATGCAAAAAACAATGTTAAGGTGCAATTTGTATGCAGATACCATCACGATAGCCCCTTTCATCCTGAAGAATTGCCAGTTTCTTCAAAGTCTCATATTAAAAAGCTGGATGTTTGTCCTCCAGTGAATCATGATTGAGCTGGAAAAACACACATCTTTTCCCCATTATTCAGATGCTATCACTGCCTGTGAGCTACTTTCTACCCACACAGCTCAGCCTCTGAACATTCCCTGGTCAGCTCCAGTGCAAAGTCAGCCCAACTCCCACCAGGCTGGCAGCTATTTCAGCTGGTTCATTTAGCTGGTGGAGTTTACACTACAACAGCTTGGACAGCAGCAGTCCTGCACAAAGTCAATGTACACCTGTGCCCTAAATTACCAGAGTAGGGGCACGGCACCAACTTAGTGTTTGCATGACCATTTTAAAGCCAAAGATATTCTGATGAGCATAAACCAGTGATGGCCCAGACTCAGATTTGGAGTGGTAACAGCCCAGAGGCAGGACTTTGCGTGCGCACAAGGTCAAAGCATCAAAGCTGCTCACCTTCCAGAAGCAGTATGGTTGATTTTAGGTACTTTCTTCCACCCCACAAGACACTGACACCAGCAGCCGGGACTTCCCCAGGCTGAGGGTCCCCCAGTGCCCTCAATTCTCGTCCTATGCAAGCACCAGCATGGCAGCAGGGAGAGTAAAATGCCCCAGGAACAAGCATGAAGAACGCAAGGCCTCCTCCTGCATACATCACCTGTGCCTTCTCTTGGCTTGGATCGCTTTTGACTCTGGCCCCAGCGAGTGCAGCATGGGCTCCTTGCCCAGCTCACCAGCCTCCTAAAGACCCTAAAAAGCACTGTGAGGCCTGGGAAATTCCTCCAGAGGTGAAGTCAGACCCTCAGCCCTGAGCCCACGGCAAATCCACCAGCAATGTCATGCAATGATGTCACCTTTCAGCACAATGGTCTCCGAGGGACCACAACTCAGCCAGGGCAGGGCCAAGGAAGAGCTATTTTCAACCCTAGTCTGGAGCTGGTTTTGCCCCAGGAATCTGAAGACTGAGCTGAGAAATAGAGATGAGGCTCAGAAGAAACATGAGATCCAAGTAGCCCCAAACAGAAGAGCTTCTGGCAGAGTGGCTGCTGCCGTGGCCAGGTGCCTTAGAACAGCCAGAGCACGGGGGCTGACGCAGGCTGGGCGCAGGTGCGGGGCGTCTGACTTTTTCATGAAGCAGATGTGGTTTCATGGACATCCCTCTACATGGCTTGCATTTCCATTACCAACAGAGGTATGTAACTGAGAAAAAGCCAGAACGACCCACGGGTCTCACAGACATATGTTGCACGTACCTAAGTTCTGGAAGCAAAGCAGAGTTACACTATGCTGGGAGGGAAGAAATTGGACAGCCCCAGCGTTTGCCAGTTCTCATCTGTGAGCAGCTGCCACACAGGCAATTTAAGCAGGACACAGCAATTCCAGTTTGCATCACAATCTGCAAGATAATTTACAGTCTAATTCATAGAATCATAGAATGGTTTGAGTTGGAAGGGACCTTAAAGATCACCCAGCTCCAACCCCCCACCATGGGCAGAGACACCTTCCACTAGACCAGCTTGCTCAAAGCCCCATCCAGCCTGGCCTTGAACACTGTTGGAGCATGTTCAGAACTGTTGGAGCATGTTCAGAGCAGGGCCACAAAGATGATCCAGGGGCTGGAGCACCTCTGCTACAAGGACAGGCTGCAGGAGCTGGGATTGTTCAGTCTTGAAAAGAGAAGACTTCAGGGGGACCTAGTAGCTGCCTTCCAATACCTCCAGGGATCCTACAGGAAGGCTGGGGAGGGACTTTTTACAAGAGCATCCACTGATAGGACAAGGGGAAATGGGTTTAAGTTGAAGAAGAATAGATTTAGATTAGATCTTAGGAAGAAATTCTTCAGTATGAGGGTGGCAAGACTTTGGAATAAATTGCCCAGAGACATTGTGGCTGCCCCCTCCCTGGAGGTGTTCAAGGCCAGGTTGGACAGAGCCTTGAGTAGCCTGATCTAGTTGAGAGGCATTCCTGCCCGTGACAGGGAGGTTGGATTAGACGATCTCTAAGGTCCCCTCCAACCTAGGCCATTCTATGGTTCTATGATTCCAGGGCAGCCACAACCTCTCTGGGCAACCCATTCCAGTGTCTCGCCACTCTCATGGTGAAGAACTTTTTCCTAATGTTTAATCTAAATCTCCCCTGCTCTAGTTTGAAACCACTACCCCTCCTCTTATCACCAGATGCTCTTATAAAAAGTCCCTCTCCAGCTCTCCCGTAGGCCCCCTTCAGGTACTTGACTGAGCACCGTGTGTGCACACAGTGGACATTCGTATCTTTGTAGTGTTTCCTGCTGATAGTGAGCACATACAGAGCAGAGGAGGAGAAAAAAAAAAAAGGAAAAAAAAAGATAGAGTTTTCCCTCCTTTACTGTTTTATTTTATGGATCTTGTTTCAGCTCTGAACAGCAATGCAAGAGGATTAATGCTGGATTAATGCTACTTCTCTTTTCAACCATATTACATCTTGTTCTGTATACAAGAGAAATGAAACTTATTTCTAGTTTTGAATCCAGTCATATCCTAAGAGTTGAGCTGGTCCTTTGTAATTTAGAAAACTCCAATACTACTGCATCGCATATGGACACAGACCTTCCCCCTTGTGGAGAATTAACCAGGATGAAATCCATTTCTCCTTGCCAAATACTTAAATGAGAATAGCAAACAACTGCCTCCAGCCAGCCAGAAGATATCCCTGGGAACACAGGAAGAGGAGCTCATTGGAGTTTGGAGGCACCTGGCTAGACGTTTTTGTGGGTTTCTGAGCTTCCAGGGTATGGACCAGACAAGTAATAGGGTTGTGTCTGAAGGACAAGTCCAGCTCATCGTGTTTGCACAAGCAAAGTAAGACAATACTTGGCCTCCCATACTTTTTCTCATACGTTGATGAGGTTTCAAAGCCCATGGTCAAAATTTCTGTGTAGTCTCATCTCACCTCTGCAGGTTTTTGGCATTTGCCAACTTGGGTTTCTAAGCACTGACTTCAGGACTTCCCAGCACCTTCCTGCCAAGCAGATGCTAAGAAGTCCCACGCAGTCAGAGCAATAAACAAAAAGGGGAAGAACCTCCCTGCTCCATTTCTTTGCATGGTCATTTGCACGGCCATGAGAGGCATAAAAAGGCAGAAACTGGAATTCGCACTCGTGAGTTGCAACAAGACCTTGACCAGAGAGCTGCAGAACTGGAACAGCTGGGAGCCCTGCAGCTCAGTTACAAACCACCCCTGAGCCTCTCACTGGGCTTGTTTGATTGCTTCATTTAACTTTACTCTTAAGGGCGTGTGAGCAGAATATGACGTGTCTAACTCTTGGAGAGATGCAATATCTGTGTTGCATTAGCAGGGCTTTGTTTGTTTTTTAACTGACACCCTGGGTCATGTCAAAAGCCTTTCAAGGTTCCTATCTTATCTCAAACATATCCAATAACTGGAGCTTTACAGAAAGAAAGAAAAAAGACTGATCACTTCCCTGCTACCACCTCCCAGCTTCAGGAAGCAGAAAAGCAGCTTCCCTGGAAGAGAAGAGCAGACAAGGGAAGCGGACAACACCCACCCGTTAGACTTACACACATGCATGAGGGAGGGAAAGCATCTGTGCAGAGTACAACGTGGACTCATATTTCTGTTTCTACCCATCTGCATTTACTTTCCATGTGTGATGGAATTACTTATAAAGCAGAATAACCACAGGACCGAGTTTCTGCCATTTAAGAGTTGACAGACTATTAGAAAACTCAACATTTAAGCCTACAGAGCATTAGAATAGTAGAATAACAAGCGTAAAATGGAAACAAGAACATACAGGCTCTCTGTGAAAGCTGGCTCCCTTGTGCCCTTCTCAAATACCCCACCTGGGTCTGAAAGAGGCTGTCCATGGCAAGCAAGCAAAAATAATCCAACTGCATTTGAAGATAAAAAGTTTTCAGCTTATTGCCTCTTAAATCTGAATGCCACCTGAATTATAAACTATTTTAACTCACTGCTTGTGCCCTTCTTGTGAGCAGGTAGCTGCTGTTTCATGAGGACCCCAAAACATGAGAATGTCCTGGTGGAAGAAAAGAAATTGTTCAAAAAAATAGAGAACCTAGGAAAAGCAACAATCAACAAACAAAATGGACCCTTGAATTTCAAGCCCTTCAAGTTTCTCTGAAAGATTTTGAATATAAAAATTGAGTCAATTTCATTGGGTTTAGATACTGATTTGTAGTTGAAGTTGTTCTGAAAAGAAACATATTAACCCTGCAGACTATGGCTTAAGGTAGAAATCTTCAGTGCCAATGCTGGATGTGGGAGTGAGGCGGAGGTTCCTCTGGCCAGACAATTTGCATCTCTTACAGCCAGTGCGTCGGTCACAGAGTAATGGACAGACATAAAGGGAAAATAGCATTTTTTAAAAAATATTTTCAAAAATTTGTATAATTTCATTCCTCTGCTCTTATTCCCTACACAGGAACAGATCTTAAAAATTAACTCAAAACTCAATTCATCCTGCTTCCACTGAAATTAATTTTAATAGGAAAGTATTGAGGCCACCTACGAGCTCCTTTAAAACCTCTCCTTATTCTACAACACATCTTTCTAGCCTCACCTATAAGAGATCACTCTGCTGTCCAGTCAGTGCTGGCACCATTCAGACGAGGGTAGTGTTTGTAATTCAAATCCAGGCTGGTCCAAATGGGTGCAACCTGCATCTGGTTTTGACTGTCATTACTGAGTCATCAGACAATCACAGTTGCACAGAGGCGTTGCTAAAACCCAACCTCCCTTTCAGTTTCTCATGTTCAGGACTCCTGCTCCGCACCAACACTTGCATGTAGTTTATATTAGCATGCAAATCTTCTGGCTTTGATTCGTAACCTTACATATGACCTCCAGATGCAGCGTTGGAAAAGCAAAGCAAGGGCCTGGGAAAGGGAGCAAAACTCCTCCAGGCCCTTCCAGAACAATGACAAAGTTCTGGGACATTCTTAGTCCAAATAATGGAAATTCTCCTGGGATTTTGCCATAGAATAGTGGGATTTTTTTTTCCTTCTTATTTTGAGTAGAGGGAAACAAAAAGTTCATGTAAGCCAAGAGACCCTCGGATTCACAAAGCCAGACCTGAGGGGTACAGTACTTTATGTGGGATCTACAATCCCTGACAACAAACAACTCTGAAAAACTTCTAATTTCTATGCAGTTTGTGCAACTACATTTTTCATGCACGACTTAAGATAAATCTTGAGATGAAATCTACTTCTTCACCAGCAAAGCACCACAGAACTGCCAGCATAACACACTCACATATGAGTATTTGCTTTTTCATTGCAAAATGCTATCAGAGCAACTGAAAAAATGGACCCATCCTCAAAAAGTAAACACCATTCAACAAACATGCAATGCATGCAGATCTTTAATTATACTTCACGACCATACATACGTAAGAATGAATGTACTTCACAGAACAACCCTGACAATGTAAAGCCAGCTCTTGGAATGAAGGGAACAAATTTCCATGACCACAGAAAGATGCAGTGCTGAAGTAGTTGGAAAAATATCTTAAACTGCAGTGACCTTTGATTTCAGGTTTCAGAGAAATTAATATTTTTTGTGAGGAGAACAAGAGAAGAAAATGGGTTTGTGCCCTAGTCTTGTAAAGAAAGGCTGAACTACACTGTGAAATGCCAAAGACGAGGCAAATGTAGGGCACCTTCCTTATTCCCTTCAGTGCTTCTGGCCAAGGTAGGAAAACTGATGCAAGAGTCCTGCACAGAACACATTCCCTCTCATCAGGGCACGACACTGAATTAAACACCAAATTACCTTCTTCTTCTGCAACTTCAGGGTTTTCAGGAAGATATTCTGCCAAATCCTCAAGCCCTCAATCACTGCCTCTTTGCTAAGTTGAATTACTGTCTCTGCCCTTTCCTTCCCTCCTACTCTTCTCACAATCATCGTCCTTCCCTCCATTTCCCACGCTTGGCTTCCTGCCTTCCCACTTCCAGGAACACCCTCTCCCACCCCAGACATGCAGGACTATCACGGACAGCACAAACTCATCCCTCTCCAACATTGCAGTTTGCAGCCTGGGCCACACACAGGCAGAGACAGATCACAGAACCACAGAGAATCACAGGATGTTAGGAGTTAGAAGGGACCTCAAAAGATCATCTAATCCAACCCCCCTGCCAAAGCAGGATCATCTAGATGTAGTCGTCCTCACCAGTTTCCAGACCACATTTATCCAGCACGCTGACTGGGCTGCGGGTTCTGAGGACAGGCGAGTGTTGCTCTGCCCTGCTGGGATACAGCGACATGGAAGAGATGCTTTTTCAGCATGGAGCAATACTGTGCTTTGGACATTTCTGTTCCTAACACCACTCCCTCTTTAAAATCTGCAAATATAAGGATCTTCCGGTAGAAAAATATATTTAACTGCAAAGCATAGTGGACAGCTGCTGGACAGGACAGTCACACTGTCTAGCTTTGTCTCCAGCTGAGGAGTTGTGAGATGTAACTCCAGATTTCACTGCAGCCAGAGGAGAAAGTCCCCAAGTTGTGCTGCTGACCTGCACTGCCCACCGAAGTAGCTCGCTTCTACCCAGACCATACAAGGTGTACAAAGGAGATAGGCCTGAAAAATGATGTAAAATTTGGGAATGTGGCTATTGGCAGCATCTGTCACCATACTACCAAAGGGCATGATCACCCAGTCAGTCCCCCACACCTGGCCCATGTACTGGCACAAGCTACTGTCTTAGCTCCCTGCTGTGAGCCTGGACCCTTTCAGTGCAGAGGAGAAGAGCATCCCCAGAGATTTTCAATCACCCTGGGCTGGACTTTGTCACTCACACAACATTCCTCCGTAACACACTCCACATCGCCTCTGGAGACCTGCTGCTGTCGGGTAATGCACTTTCTGTTACAGCTACCAGGGGTGGCAGTGATGGCAACCACACTAATTCCTTCTCGTTTACCTATCACAATCCAGCCACAAGCCACACATACCCTGGGAGTTACTCATTTTTGGAAGGAGAGTGTACGGCTGCAAGTCAGCATGTGTCACCTTAGAAACAAGCCTTTTAGGGCCATGCCGATAGCATGTGTTCTACCGAAACCAGTAATGAAATATGAATCAGCAAAATGACCGTATGCATTTACATTTCTGTGAAATTCAGGGTTTACAGTGCCTTAGAACAATAAAAAACCTCTTCCTTTTAGTCCCCAAGCCTGAATATTCTCCCAATCCTAGTCACTTAAAGGGAATTATTAATGTTGCACAGAGAGAAACTATATTAAAACTACTTAAGTGACCACCCAAAGCCTAGAAAAATCACTGTCTGTAACAGCAGGCTTTCAAGAACTAACACTGCTGCACTCGACAGATTTAGTATCTCGAGACAGCAGGAATTTGCTAGGCAGGATCTGGGGTAAAAGTTGTGGTTTCATGTATTCAGAAGTCGGGATCTCAAACCGGTCAAAGCTACTCATCTCGGATCCTTCTCTAAGGTGCGTGGCTAGGGTAGACATCCACCTCTGGAGGTGCCTCTTCCTCTCTCTGTGGGAGGATCCTATGCTAGACAGACAAAGTCTACAAGGCTGAAGTTAAGGTAGATACACAGTAAGGAAAGGTCTACATGGTGCAGAGATGCCCACATTGATGCCTACCTGTGTCTCCTCTACGATACAGCACTATCGGTCCATGGCAGTCCACAAAACAGCTTGGCTGAGCCAGCCCCACTCACAGCAGAAAGCCTCACATCATTGCAGGGCACATTAGCCCCAGCACACTATCACCTGCATGTGGCTGCTCTGCTTGATGGGACTTCTGAACACCATATATTTCTGTCATGGCCCCTGAGTCCAATTGCTGGTGACATAACACTTCCAAGTGCCAGATCTTTTTAAAAAATGAGGATTTGACTCGAATCCTCATTTAGAAGATTCAAAGATTTTAACCTAGGTCTCCACAGCAATCTGAAATTCCAGTTTATGAACTGCTAACACAGAAAGCAGCTGGAGGCACCACTATAACTCGCCATGAAGCAGATGTGCAAAGATAATAATACGAAAGAGCATCCTGAGAGCCGGCCAGGCCTGACTGCCAGCGCACCAACAGCCTGCACGAGCACAGCATCATCGCAGCCAGCTCGTGCATTTAGTGACCTTGGACAGGCAGTAACTTGTGCTCAGGGAGTTTGGGATGAGGACAGGCTTCTTTTAAGAGATGCCTCCTGAAGTGAGCTGCAGGATGAATGCATCTCCTGCCAAGCCTTTTAGTAACAAGGATTTGAAAATCTTTCCCTAAGAGTTCACTCTTACAGAGCGGATCTGAAGCAGAAGACTGAGGTAAAAGTGGATGTGCTCAACAACTTCTTGACCCATTTCAGACTTCAAACCTTGCTTGTTGCTCCCAGGTACCAACTCTTACTGTCCCAAATGTTTCCAACAGGTAACAGGAGCAGTGCAGACACAACAGAGCAGAGCAATGTGCAGCTTCTATAGAACCTAACACGTTTGATGTTTTGCTAGGACCAGAGACCTCGTGTATCCTTACACACCAAAGCCAGCTTGGAGTAGGGAGCTGCAAGGACTGCCCTGAACAGCCACAGTTATAGTTGCCAAAGGGAAAGATGAAATAAAAGGCAGTGGAGGAAGAGCCAAGATCTGCAGCCATCTCCACACAGCAATCCCCACTTGAGGGCTGAGCTGGCCAGGAGGCTGAGCCGAAATCATTCATGCTACGTGTGCAAGGCATGAAGCAGTCGGCTGAACTCCATGAAATGCATGAGGTGTGAATTACAGCATCATAACTTACACTCTGAAGTGTCTTATTGCAAAATGGCTCAGAGCAGAGCTAGGATTTTTTTTCAGTGTTGTAATTCCCCTGTCTCTTTTCTCTCCCCCACAACCACCCTTTGAGTAGAGATACATCCAAAGAGGATCAATCTTACCCGCCTCGGCCCTATGAAATGTGAGCAAAACCAGGAGGGCTTGGCCCCCTGTGTCTTTTATTCTCAAGGCTTCAACAGCATTAAATTAAGTGTTCAAATATAAACCACTCATTGCCTTGGAATAACACAAAGACTGATGTAAAATCACCCCATTCATGGACGGGTGCTACCAGCAGGCTCTGGTAAGAGCCACAGCATCCCGTGCTCTATCAGAATGTCTCCTTCTCCCTCGGCCTCCGTGCACCACTTTGCGCCAGGAGCAGATGGGCTGCGCGCAGCCCAAGAAGACATGCACAGGAAGGTCTCTGGGATCAAGTCCTGCAATCTCCATGGGCCCAACTCTGTTTGCAGCCTGCTCAGAGGAGCTTTCTCTCCACAGTACCATGGATTAAAAAAAAAAACAAACCAACAAACCTTGCCCATGCAAGGGCAGTCTCTTGAATGAGGGGGGCTGCGCTCAGCAATGCCACAGGGTCCCTTGCTCCAGGATCTGCCCTTGTGTGCGTCAGGTAGAAGGAATGGACACCCCGAGTGCAGTTACAGGGTGATTCATTGCTCTGGAGGCCAATGAGATAGCTTCCAAGGTAAAAAAAAAAAATAAATAAATGTGAGGCATGGAGCTACTCCCAGGTAAATGAAATCCCACTGGAAGCAGCAGGCAGGGCAGAAGTCTCCCACAAGACAGACAAGCCCTGTCTGACAGCCACAGTGGCTGCCCTCATTCGAGGGAAGAGACCAAGTCAGGCAAAATGAAGGCAAGAGTTCTTCCAGACGACAAAGCCACAGGCTCGGGTGCCAGAGACACACAATTAAGCTCTCACAGTCTCCCCTCTCTGTTAACCACCCAGATTGGTCTTGAGGACTAGCGAGGGAGGCCAGCTGTAGAACCGACTGGTAGTTTAAGCGGAGGATAACTACCACCTCTGAGACACAGCTGACCACAGGGCAAAACCACTGCTCCCACCAGCATTCTCCAGGAGCATCTAAGCAAGGTCGGGACTGCCCTGGATGGGATAGGCAAGAGCAAAACCCAGGTCTGCACGTCAAGGACTCGCATTGTCTGTGCTCTAGAGGTGATTTCTGCTTCGCCTAGCTGCCTGTGAGGCCTCTCCACCAGCAACACAAAGACAACCAAAAAGCTCCTCATGGCTTGTAAAGACAGAGGCAAGTCTCACCTGATGGTGAGATGGTGGCCTGATGTTTTCAGTTCTTCATGATCACAAAAAAGATCTCCCTAGCAACCACTCCTTTTCTAAACACTGAGCTGGGGACTGCTTTGCTTTGGTCCCATGGATAAACACCATCTCCTGATGAAATATCCCTGGAAAGCACAGGGCAGTGACTGAACAGTCTGCAAAGATCACAGCAGTGATGCCTTGGAGGCTCCATCTGCCAAGGCACTGAGGGCCATGATGCTACACTTGAAGAAAGGGCCTAGACATCAGAGATTTCAATAGGATTCAAGCTATGATTAACTCTGTTGCTAACTTGCAGGCTGTGACTGGCAATGTCTTCCTCTGTCACTTTGTCTGAAGAACTGACAAATTACAGCCCCTGGGCTTGTACAACTGTTGAATTGCAGGCTCTGTTGAAAATCCTAACTCTTGATGACTATCATCCTTCTACCATAATTTTGGGCTTCCCAAAAAACAGACCCATGCAGTCAGTCTACAGCAATGACAATCACTCTCCAGCCTTCCACAGATGAGCAGGCACCCTCCAGCTGGACACCTCCCCAACTCCAGCACACATTAACAGCTCAGATATCCCCATTTCACACATCAGTTACATGCTGCCAACTTTCAGCTAGAGACGACTGAATCCTCTCCAGATTGGTTCACTTCTTGCCACAGCTGCAGCAGTCCACACACATTTCCAATCCATGTTTAACTGCCTGAGCTGTGGATGCCACATTGCCAGTCATGCAGACCAGGGAAGGCTCTGAAGCAAGCCCTCCATAGTGGCAAGAAAGCCAGGTCAGGATTGCAGTACCTCAGCAGCCAGGACTCCTTGGAGATGCTGCCACAGAGCTTTGGTCTGTCAACTGCACTGCCTCTTCACCTGCAACCACGAAGAGCCACAGCCAGCAAGTGTGTCACCAACACTCCAAGTCAGCAAATCACTACCACCATGAGAAATCATGAACACAAAAATAGAGAAAACAGAAGAACGTCACACTTCTTAGAGCTGTCTAGCCCTATGTCTGTCTCATGGATTTAAGAAGTGGGACAGGCAAAAGAGGTTGAAGGTTTTTACGGGAGTTCAGGGAAATCCTGCCTATGGGAGAGCGGCACCAATCCCGATCTACAGACCTGGCCACTCAACAGGTCCACTGGCAAACATCTGTCGGGCCAACCGGAGACCCAACTGCCTTCTTACTGACATGGGAGCCCTCCTTAGCTCAAAACCCCACTCCATAACACCACTGAACTGCAAATCTCCTTGGCAGGGTAAGTTACCGAAGCATGATTTAAAAGTGAGTTCTGAAGCCAGGGAGCTCAGCCAACTGCTGCATCTGGCCACAATATCGAGACTCCATCGAGGTGTGACATTGAAAAACAATCCAAATAATACCCCAGCCATGTCACTTTACTCTTTTTCCCCTTGAAAGGACATCTGGCATGCAAGGCTTGGGCTTCCCCTCATCCCAGGGAAATCAGCAGCAACATTTTCCAAAGGTCTCTGTTCCCTAACCAGGGAGTGGAAGGGATGCAGTCAGTTCATACATAGCTCCCAACACTTTTCCAAGCAGCTAGACTCTCATTCCCTTCTCCTCTCCCCTCTCCCATGGAGAAACACAGTTGCTACAATCAACTTGTAGTCAAAGAGGGGAAGGAAATGCCATTCCTGTCACTGCTGCTCCAAAATCAGCAGCTGACAGTGGCAGACTGCAATGAACCTACAACCTCCTTTAGGAAGGTAAAAGCACGTCTCCCATCTCACATGCAAAAATTCTCCAGGAACAAGTGCCTCAGGCTGGACACATCTAGCTACGTGTAGAGCTGTTTTTAAACCCAGCTCAAGCAGAGCTTCCTCCGTGTCCGTGCTTTTGCACACACCTTTGTGCTCCCTTTTGAAGAGCAATTTGAAGACCACACCAGTAAAGCACCATTTTCTGTTTTCACATTGACACAAGCTGAAATTCTCTTCCAACTTTGTGTTCTTGTGATTTTTTCCCAGCTGCCAGGAAATCATCTCTTCCCCAGAAGGAACTGTGGAAATGTACTTGGATATCTATCACAAGTACAGCAACCATACCAAACTCCACCACAAAACCAGGTAGGACTCAGACCAACCCAAACAGCATCTATACTTTAACTCCTACCCTCAGGTGAGCACAGGGCCGAGGGCCATTGATGCCAGTGAGATGGATGGGAGGATGGAGACTGTGAGAGGCCCAGAGTGAACTGTAACTGTGAAACATTAGAGTTTTTTCTCCCAAACACGAGAACACAGCCTTAAAAAGAACCATAGTATTTCCAGAGGAAAACTGAATGGAAGCTACACCACAGAAGTGGAGTCATGTTTGGAAGCTCTGCTCCAAGAACCAACGCAACCATGTCACTGGCTCAAAGTGGAGGGGATGGCAGCGGGGGGTGGGGGTGGTGGGAAAGGCTTTTCCAAGAAGGGAAGAAAAACACTTCAGGCAAAGCTTGAGCTCAGGTCTTAAAGATCCACAAAACAAGGAGGTGAAATGTAAAGGGATTTCACAAGCAAACACCCCTTGGGAAGGCCAGCATCAACACACACAGTCGGAACAGGTGAACTCAACAGTGCCAAGCACAAGAGAGAAGAAAAAGATATTTTGGAGGCAAGATATTTTTTTTTGTCCAGGAAAAAAAAACAAGATGGTTATAAAATAGTGCATTTTCGTACCGTGTTTATTTTAAGCCTTGGGCTGCAGGCAGCATTCTCCTACTGACTGCCAAGCTGGCTACCGTGTTCCTCTTCACTTGGCAAGACTTATTTGATTGGTAAGATACTATTTCAGAGCTACAAAATCCTCCTGGAACATATTCCCAATAAACTGTATTCCTTTTCTAACTAATCATTTTATTTGCCTAATTATTAGCAGCACTTGGAACAAATTAGACACTGCAGGCAGAATCCAAGTGTTCAGTCCCTGCCCAGCAGCTGTTTATACACTGCCCTGCGAAGGACGATGACTGAGGTTTCCAGCTCAGCTCCTCATGCTGAGCCTGGGCAGAAGTACAAACAAAAGGCTACCAGAGACACGCTGGGAGCTGCCTGCCATTGGGCATGATGTATTCCCAAGGTTAGTACCATCTGATTCAACTTCTCTATGTCCTACCTTGGCCTAGAAAAGAGGCTCTCTTTGGTTACTTGTCTTCAAGGAGTACTAAGTCCTGTCCGTCCACTTCAACATGGGCAAGTACGCTCTTACGGAGCGCAACGTCCCTCTGCAATGAAGAAGTTGCCCTTCGGCAGGAACAAGGCAGAGCAGTACCCGTAATTTCCCTACACAGAGCAAACAAAGTACACTCCCTGCATTTCTCTGGAAGCAACTGGAGGCATAATCTGGATGCAGGATCAAGAGACTGAACTGCTCTTCAGCCCATATGGAGGAAGCACTGTAAGCGCAGATCTAGCTAAACCCAGATAAAACCCATTCTAGGAGCAGAGAATAAAGTTCAGAAGTCAGAGAACAGTTATTCACAGAAATGAAGCACAAACAGCTTTGAGAAGCAAGTATCAAGGGTACATTCATATTTGATTGAACGACCTTTCAGATAACACTAAAATAAAACTAATACAGACCGATATTAAGGGGGTGTGTTGCTGAAGCACAGCAGCACAGCACTGCACCCCACTCAGCCAGAGCTGCCCCTCCAAGCAGCAAAACACAAACTCACCAGAACCACTTTGTAGCACACTCAAATCCTATGGGATATAAAAAGCCCACTGACATGTCTGGCATGGGGGGACAGCAGCTCAGTCACGCACAGAGATCTTCTCTTAAAACACTTGTCATCAATCTGTGCAGGCATACAGACACACGTGGTCTCCCAGCCGGGCAGGGATGGGATATCCCAGTCTCACATGTTCAGAAAGTTCAAACACGAGTCACGTCTGAGAGGGAGCGCAGCACAGCTTTCAGCACCATGGGGGAAGGAGGGCCTCCTAGGTCCCAACCCACCTCCTGTTCCATCTCCTCTCTCGTGGAGCCTGAGGCAGCATTTCCACTGAAGTCCTCTGCTTCCATATGCCCAGGTTTGAAGCCCAGGGCAAAGGCAATCCTGGAAGGAGCCTGCCCTGCACAATGTGCAGGGTGCAACAGAGATGTCCTCAGACTAGGAACATGAACTTTAAAATAATCCCATGGGGGGAAAATAAATGGACAATATCCTGAAGCATAAAACCACTTCAAGTACATTTGTTTTGCAGTTGCTAGAATGCAAAGCCAAGCCCTGGAGCTCTGCCAGCTAGTCAGTATTTTTATGACCGTATCAAAGCACATGATAAAAACAAAAATCTTAAGGGTCAAACCCAGTGCCATGATTAGTAACGAGGCTGAAGAGAATGGTGTGATACCAGGCTGAGCAGAATCCTCTGATCTCAGGCACTTAAAACACACTTGTTTATTACACAGACGGCAGTCATGCCTGAAACCCGTGTGCCAGATTCCTCCTTCAGCCCATTCAGGTGGGGAGGGATTTGTGCAATACCTCTAAGCCCTCTCCACCAACAAGTACCAACAGAGTCTGCAGCTGTCTCAAGGCACGTACACCACGCAGAGCAGCACACTGCTCAAGCCCTTCCCTCACTGCTATTTCAGTCCCTCGCCGCAGACATTGCCCCTGCCAGGACCGCTCCCCACAGCAGCAGAGTATCCCCAAATATCCCTGCATCAGGCACTACCTGGGGTACAACATGCTTGCAGGTTGGAGTCTGGGAGCACCAGGAGAAGAGAGGTGTTCCCTCTTGGGTAGACTTCAAGTTCTTGCCAAGAGGGCTCAAGACAGGTATTTTTAATTTATTCCATATAAGGTATCAGCCAACTTGTGCTGAGGGATTCAGTGGAAGAAATCACATCAGAAGCTAAGAAAGACCAAGGGGTCCCTTCATGCTACATCAGAAACTGTTGAGAAAGGGCATCCATCGGAAAACAGGAGATCCCACCCACAGAAACTACCTCCATGGCTGCAGGCAGAGACACCCTGAGCGAGCCACTTGTGAGCTGGTGGCTGGTTTCCCAAAGGCCAGCAGGGTCACTGCGGCGGTACGAGACGGTCACACAGGTGGGGTGGTGCTACTTGCAGCTCGGAGCACAAAGGGTTTGCAGTATCTGCGAGCTGCCTGGAATTAGAAACCATCGTAGACACTTTCTCACCCCGCTGGGACCAGCACTCCATCACCTTCCTCCTGATAAGGCAGGAGGCAGCAACGATGGGCACGTGAGCCAGGGAGAGGGATGGGGCGCTGGCGGCTGGTGGCAGGAGCTGAACAGCTCCAGAAGGACACGGTGCCACCTCCTGCAATGCTGAAGAGCCAGGGCATCCAACGAAGACCTTACTTTCAGCTAGATTTTTCTTTTATCCAAGGAGAGAGGAGGCTTCTCTATCAAATAGTCTCCAAGAGTGAATTTTAATGGAAGAGATCAGAGAGAAGCTTAAAGCTTGGCTTGTTTGTTTTAAACACTGGATGTTCCCTTGGCTTGGTTATTTTGGCCGTTGGTTAAGCTCTCTTTTATGTTACACATAGAGATAATCTCTTCTTTTCTGTGGCAAGGCTGATCAAAACTGGGAGTGATTGCCTTCCAAAATATTTTTTTAACTAAATAAAATAGCTTATTTGTTGCCTTCAGTTTTTTTCAGCAGTGCTTTTAGTTTCTGCACAAGATGCTGCATTTTATTCCAGAGAATGTAGATTCAAACAAAAGCCTTTTCTCACCTGCTTTTCAGCAGAAAAAAAATTCCTTTTTTAAAGTATTAGTGTTGTTGAACATGAACTGCAATGACAATTCTTAATTTCTTCAGTTTGTGCTATTTCACTAAAACAAAAGTTTAAAATCCACATTTTTTTAGCCAGAGTGGCTTTCACTGCAGACAGGAGCTCTTTCACAAAAGGAATTAAGGACAATTTGGAGACTGTGCTATGCACAATGGAAGTTTTTGATAAGTATATGTCACCATGACCAATTTGCACGTAATGGCAAAATTGCAGTTGGAAAAAAGCACGGAGGGAGGGAACAACCGTGAATAGAAACAGAAAAGCCTGTTCCCTCTTGTTTGAGCTGTCCATCACCCATCACTCAGGTCCCTAAGCACTGACCTTATTTCACACAAGCTGCCAAAAAACTCTCATCCTGCAAAGTGCTGAACATGCTCTACTCCCACGCACCTCTCTCCATCCTCAAGGCTTGGTGGATTTGGGACTGCAGCTCAGCCCCCAGAACACAGCGAGATGGCACCAAACATCGCTTCTAGGCTCTGCCACACACAAGCTCCAATTCTGATGAAAGCAGCAGAATTTCTAGCTCCCTCAAGCAGTTTCAGCTCCCACTCGAATTTTGCTTTTGATCCATCTGCTCCCCTTAATCAGATTTTTAAACAGCTAACAGTGTCGTCTTCTCTCTTTCCTGATAGTGTCTGACCCACAAGGCTTGGCTGGGGCTAAACTAGAAGCACATCATACAATATTATCTCACTTCTCACGCAAAATGTCTCTGAGAGAGATGATGGGGTTATGCCGTGCCTTTGCACACAAGTGGAAAGCAATTTTGGGGAAGAAAACACAAAGAGGAACTATTCCAGGAACAAATTAACAACCTGTCACAAACAGCATATGCAACGATTTATCTATTTCTAGCTTCAGTTTTTCAAATGAAGCTTTTTAAAAACTAGTTTTTACAGGGTGATTTTGACTTTCTCCCCTCCCTGAAACTTCAGCTGATACCAGTGGGAAGAGCACAGGTCTGACCACATTGCAAAAAGGACATGTAGCCTTCTCCAGAATATACCTTATATCTAGTAAATCCCAAGGCTGTTGTACTATGTGGCTCCAGAAACCTGGTGTCACTGCTATTACATCTCCAGCTGAGGACAGTTGGACAGGGCTCAAGTCTAAACCTGTAAATACTGTCTCCTTGTGACCACACACATTGCTTGTACAACCCTACGAAAGCACCTTCCATATGCTAACCTGAGAGCATCTGAGAAAGATGGGAAAACACCATCATATCTTCCCCAAAACTGAGGCAGGGAAAAAGACAAGGAAGAGGAGGCAGCTTGCATCAAGCTAATAAACAACAGTGGCCACGAGTTGCAAAAAAACCTCTGATTTAAAAAAAGAAAGAAGAAAAAGAATAGAAGAAAGAAAAAAATCATACCGCGAGTGATTTGCCAACAGTCACACGGCAGTCTGCGGCAAGCGTGAGGACAGAAGCCGTGTCTCCTGACACTCAAGAGGCTGTGAGAAATGTTTCATCACAGCCTTTTCCCCTCAGAAACTGCTCTCACTGAAGCCCCAGTTCAAATACGCTTCACTCGAGGGGCTGAATTTAAAGGAAGGTGAGCCCTTCCATGCCAACTCATCCTCGGGTTGTTCTTGCTGTCTGCAAGAGGTGCTGCTGCTTCTGTCTTAAAGAGGGACATTACAAACCAAAGATATGGGGTTTGAGCTAATTTCACATGCCCACAGGAGCCAAAATGGTGGAGAAGGAAGGGCCAATGTTTTTTGCACTGCCTGTCCAACTGCAGGCTTTGAGTACAGAATCTTGCTTCTGTGGACCAGCTTGTGAATTGCAGGGACAGGAGAGCCTGTGACCTCAGTGACATGCCACGGGGACAGGCAGACCCAAGCTGGCCTTGAAGGGTCAGGGTAGACACCATAGGGCAAACAGCAACATCCAGGTGAGAAATTCAGCAAATACACCAAGCTCTGTGCTGTCCCAGCTATGCAAAACCAGGGCTACAGCCAGATCAGACACACTCACACCAAGTGTCGTCAGGGCCAAGACCCACTTATTTTGCCAAGAACAAAACTGAAAGCTGCCAGTCTTTTCTCATCTTTCCTATGACCATTTTTAACACTCAGTATCCATAAAGTCAGGTAAGTGAGAGTCCACTCCAGAGGTGTGCCAAGGAAGAGACCCCCGAATTTGAGAGATGCACTGAACAGGGTTTGCATTTACTTTCCTATCTTGCCTCTTGGACCATGGCTGTGGAGTATTCAGCAGGTGCAACTCAGAAGATGCCAATTTATAAAGAAGTGGCTCCCAAACAGACACCTTTGCACTGCAGCTACACTGAGTACTGCCACAGAGTGGGCCAGAGCCTCTGACTGCTTTCACACCTCCTAAGCAAGGACTTGGTGAGAACGCCCATGTGAGATGAGCAATCATATTTTTGGCACTAGAGAAACCTTCCCTCAGACCGTCCAGTGGGACAAACCTGTGTACACACCCTGGCCAGGTCAGAGGGACTGAGGGCACCTCAGTCTCCTCCCATCCAAAACAGAGAAGAAAACAGCATTGACGCTTGAAATTGTTCTAAAGACTCTTGAGTCAGACTATAGTGCAGTGCTGAAGTTGACTTTTGTTTCTTGCTAAGTCTTACCCTAACTGTAAAATTAAATAGCTCATTTTTAAAGCAGTAAAGTAACTCCCACTTCAGAACACGGCTCTCAAGGGGAAAAAAAAAAGTTTGCAATTTCAGGAGGGCAATGCATGAGACTGTCTCTTAATTACCAAAGGAAAGGCAGCTGGTTCAGTTCCTGCTATCTTAACAACTTTCCTCTCTTTGATGTCTCGATCACATCTTTCGAACAACACGCTTGAAGCATAACACTGCAGAGAACACTTATTTTCATAATGAAAGGGAAATGTCTTGCTCTATGCCTAATATTAGCTATCCTGATAGGGCAATATATATTGTGTTTTCAACCCAATGCTGAGTTTAAAAGAGCCCTGCAGGGAAGTCCAAGACTTCTATCTAAATGATAAATATGTAATTGGTTTACACATCTAGCATCCTTTAAAGCAATATCAAATGGTTTCTAATAAGAAAGATACAAGATACAATGCCCTAAAGGCATGAAAAGGAAGTTCACTTGTTTCCTGTCAGTTTTAAAAGTTAAAATTTCTAGGCCATATGAAGATGATGTTAAGCCCTTGCGTGGCATGACAACATATCTAGTGTTGCACAACAGACACCGTCGAAAACTCTCTCCACCTCCCGCACACCCCAGAGATGGCCAAAAATCTGGAGCAGGCACACAGCTTTGAAAGCCGCCTGTAACAGGACGGCATTTTGTGAGAGTCACAGCAATCCATAGAAAATATATTTGTACATCCCTTTGCACCGCACAACAGCAACAGGAAAAGCTGGAGGACGACCCAGCTATACATACACGGCACCAAGTTCCTCAAGGGGCAGCTGGCCACGCGCGATGGGATGGCAGCTCCCTACAGCTGCCTGCAGGCAGGAGCTCTTCTCTTGAGAAATGAGCCCCATTCAAGACGGGCCACAATTCAATTTATACCAACAGTGCAAATCATAATCTGAACTCAGTGAGGGTATCCCCATCAGGCTGCAAATCGCAGCAAGGGGTAGTAAATCATGGAGGAGAACTTGCTGAAAGGATGCTCAGAAACAGGAGAAATGTCTCCAAAACGTTTACGACCTGAGCAGAAAGTTCAGGGCTATGGGACGCTCTCAGCCTTTGCTCTAATCCTCCACATACAAGCTGAGTCTTGATATTACAGGTCACATTCAATCTATCTAAACAAAACCTAGCTGTGGAGGAGTGACTTCAGGATGCAGACTTTATTTTAACCATAACACCCATTTCCTCACTCTTTTCAGTCTACACCAGATGTTATTGTACTTGCGTGTGTGACATTTATGTTTAACAATGCAGATTCTGGTCAGATTTGCTGAAACTGGGAACTACCCCATGATTAAACTACTTCCTATATGCGAAGGTTCTTTGAACATCGTGTGTGTCACGGAGACTGGCAAGTCAGAGGCAGAACCGCTGCTTGGCTGGGGTCAGACGTGCTTCAAGCTGCAGCTGAGCAGATGTAGGAGGCAACCGGCCACCGCTCACCATCGCCCATCGCTGCCTCTTCCCTCCAGTGGTTACCACCACCCCACATCTGCCAGAAGGACCAGGCGTACCATCCCTTGAAAATCCAGATGAGAAAAAACCTACTAGGAAACGGATTCTAGTCAAACCCTGCTGTTTTGGGAGGGTGCCGGGGATGAGATCTATGGGAGGATGTGACCTGTGGTCAGGAGTAGCTGGAAGTGATGACACTTTGCACCAGCACAGGAGAGCACCCCTGACCACAGCCCCAGGCTGCCACTGACTGACAGAAAAGCTTCTCTTCCAAAAAAGGAAATAATTTGGGACTTTTTTTTTGCTCCCTGAATTGGCTAACCACAGTCTCAGAGAAGTGCCAAGACAAAGAGGGTGCAGGGAAGAGGCCTGGGGCTGCTTTCAGTGGCAGCTGACCCTGGCTCAGCAGCGCTGTCACCCTGTGCAGCAGGAGCCTGACGGGCTCTGGACCCGCATCCATCTGGTGCTCTGGCAGGAGCTGCATGGGGTGTTAGACAAGAGACACATACCATGCTCCCAGGTATGCAGCAGCAACCTCAAGTCACTCATACCAGCAACACATGTGAAAGGACAGGAATATACACCTTCCCAAGCAGACCTACTCTCTAGAAACGAGAGCTTAAACGAGATTGAACTAGAACAAAAAATTAAGGGCTTAGAGTTTATCAGTACCATTGTGGCTGGAGTCGGAACCCTTGGAGCAGTCCTCCCCAGGTCAGTGGCATGCCTGAAACACGTAAGGGAGGAGCGAGACAAAGGACACAGCCCATAACGTTTGCAAAACTGCCGAGAAGTCCTTCACAGCGACTGCTTTGGTGCTGTAACGCAAGGAGCCCTTGCTGATTGCATTACTGCCCTACAGAGGGGCACGGCTGTCATGGCTTTGTGTCTTAGACCAAAACCCTCTCTCCTGCACTCTGTTCACCACCCCACTTGAGCTCTGTTAGCAACCAGGAAGCTTTGGACATGGCCAGAGACACAGCTAAGACTGCAGCTGTCTTTAGGCCCCCTAGCAGAATTTTAGGCCCACTTATACCCACATTCGTTTGATACCTTTTTCCTTGCCCACGTATTTGCCTCACTGCAGAGCAGCTTCCAAAACTTCTTTGCTTTCATCTTCAAAAAAAACTTTCTATCCCACCTAAGGATGCTGCAGACAGATCCAGACTGAGGGCAGCCCAAAAGCCAGGCCACACTCCTGCCATGGTGACACTGGCCTTCCATGCTCTACTCGTCCTTTCTCGAGTAAGCTCCAAAGAGTGGAGAAAGGCTGGGACCAGCATTAATATCTTCCAGCAGAGCTGGTGGGAGCCAGAGGAAGGTACTGCTTGGGTAGGAGCAACACTCATCCTGCCCTTAAGAGGAAGGAACGGTGGGACTGGAAGGCCACTACCCTCTGCAGTCTTCCTTGCAGGGAGCAGAAGACACATGCCCCTCAGCCACCGTTTCATCCTCTAATTTACCACTGCATGGACCAGAACTCTATCCAGCCAGTCTCCAAAAAAATAAAAATAGACTGAATTTTGTTGCTAGGACAGCCCCTTACACTCACAAAGCCAGCAAAGGGTTTTTCTCTGCCTCGGTGCTGTCCTCTGACAGCTGAGCTACCAAGGAGCTGGGATGTGCCGAAGGAGCCATCACAGCTGCAGGGCCAGCTGAGAGCCCGAGGAGAAACCGAGTCATCGTGTTCTGCAAAAAAAAAAAATTGTGGAACAGTTGCTACAGTGACTTTAGTCTCTTGCCCCCTGCACGTACATCTTTGCCCCAGCACTGGACAGCCCACATCATTTTTATCAACATTGGTCTGTGGTACCTGGGGAATGCTAAGCGTGCAGCCAAATTCCAATTTAAAAAAATCTCATGATTATTAGAAAATTACATTTCTAGTGAGCTAGCAATATATTTCACTAGAGGAGTTTTGGGGCATCCTTTGGAATATTACTGTACAACTAAATAAAACTAGAAGAAAGAGACAGTTGGTGTGTTGGAAATTTGGCCAACTTTCAGCAACAGAAATGACAGCAGTATTTATATCCCATTCCTCCTCCTTCCAGCATGAAGGAAAACTCTTATAGTCTACGAGTACAGCAACAAACCAGGATAAAACCACAGATTGTTGAAATACAAACATACTCAAAATAAATCAAATTAGGAGCTGTAATTTGAGAGAGGGAGGCATCTCAAGTTGTGATAACAGACTCTTCTGCTGGCAAATCCATAGCACTCTGTGGCCAGAACCAGCACTAGCATATTCCTTTACAAAGATCAATTAAACCAGGGCAGAAATTAGAAGACTTTCCCAAGGAAACCCAGCGAGCAGCAGGGGTTGCAAAAGAGACCTTTGATTCACCCTCAGATCACCAAATGAATCATTTCACGTTGAACAAACACAAAACCACACTGAAGAGATGCAACCAAAAGCTCCCAGTCCCTGAAGTCATTTTGGATACATTGCCAAAGTGCTATGATTTACCTTATTATATGCATTGCTTAATTCATGGCAACTTTGCATAAACCCTGACCTGCACTGCAAAACAATTTTACTCAGCTTAGCTGCAGAGAAATCAAATGTGCTCTACCCCACATGTGAGCAGACCAAGTGTGCGGGCAGAGTGAGCACCTCACTACTTTGCGCTGTTACTTATTAAGTTGCAGTAAATTGCCCATGTAGTTTAAACTGAGATCAAAGGGAGACCAAACCCTGCCCCTGTAACTCTGGCAATAGCACCTCTTTGCAAGATCAGTGTTGAGCACGTGGAGTCAAAACCACTATTACAGCTTCACTGCTCAAGCATGAAGAACCTCAATTCCTCTGCCCAGCAAACCCCCATGGACACAAGCAGGAATCCAGAAGCAGCAGAGTTAATTGGCAAGAGTCAGTGGGGATTCTTCCTCAGCTGCACGCTCCCAGTGCAAGAGAACTAACCAATTACTGAAAAATCACCTGGGAGAAAAGACTGCAGAAACAGTTTTGCAATAAATGTTCCTAATTTTAACCCCCTTTGTATAACCTTTAAGTATTACAGTAACAACAAGCCTAGTAAGTGTGCATATATATATATACATATAAAACTGTGGCTATATACATATATATTCACTATATATATATAGTCACTATATATATATATATTTTTTTTTTTTCACTGCTGAATGTTACCCTCTCTTTTTCAGCCATGGTTCCTCTCCACCACGCATTTTTTAGACCCTCTGCACATGAACTCTTTAGACAGAAGCTTTACAAAGGAGCTGCCACCAAACAGCCATCACTATTCCAGCACAAATGTCTCGCACCATCCAGGAAGATGGCTTGCGACCTTCTGGTTTTACCTTTACCAAATTATATTAAAGACTTGTACAGGCTTCCATCATGATCCGTCCACATTGTTATCTATTGCTGACACTTCCACGATAAGCAAATGCTCCAAGGTGCTTCTACAGTTTCACTGATGCCTCTGAGAAGGGCAAAGATACAAAATATAACTTTAACAAGTGGTCCCTGCACATTTTTCATCCATTGAACAGTGAATTTAAGCTTAAGAATGACAAGCCTATAGCCAGTTGCTATTTTTCCCAGCGCTTCTGAAACACACCACAAGCCTCAGTGCAAAAACCACTGTCTTAAAACATAAGGCACTGTGTTCTCTCCTCGGGTTTTCCAAAGAAATCAGCCTCTGAGACAGAGTTAATCATCTGAAGGGCAAACAACTCTTAGGCTGCTTTCAAGTAAGCTGCAGCCATCCCAAAGCCCCCTTAGTTCACTGATAACAAATTAGTCCTTCAAGATGTGTAAAAAACTGGCACTGAGCGTGTCAGTGAAGACACAGAACAATCTTCATGTTAGATCCTGGGAATGTTCCTCAGCAAAGGAGGATGGAGAGACACGAGCCAGAAGGATGCCTGGCCAAACAGCCAGCGTCAAGGACAGCTTTGGATGAGGAACTTGGTACTTTGGAGCAGAGTCAGCAGCCAGCTTTGTAAAGGGGACAACTTCAAGCAATGCTGATTTTAACTGCAGCAGATCTATAAACACGCAACTTGCACTCACGGGGACTGAAATCCCAGGGGTTGTTATGGCCTCTTCCTTAACCCAAAGGCAAGTGCCAAAAACATTAAAAAAGAGCAGATATGGAAGTTGAAAAGAGAGAGTGTTTGTCTGAAACATCCCAACATCAGCTTCAGATCACCAGGATCACAAATCAACCCACAAAGAAGCTTGCTGATAATCACCCCAGCTATCTCCACCGATACACGTGTGATGTGGCGCATCACTTCCTTGCCTGCCAACACTACAAGCTCCAAATGTGACCCTGGCTCTCTTCCCCAAGCACTAAGAAACTCTTGTTATGTTTGGCTCCCTCCCTTGTCCCCCCTTCACAAAAACAGCACGCTTCCACAACGTCAATCTGGAATTATTTACTGTTGTTGAAGCTCAGACAGAACCCGCAGGCCACCTCTCCTCTCACCCAAGCGGGATACGCAAAGGTTGCCCAAACAAGAGGGCTTCACCCAAGTGCCCCGGCATCCCCACCAAGGATCTCATCGGGCAAGCTGCTGCCCAGTAAAATGATGCCCTTCCTCTCTCTCACTCCGTTCCTGAGACCTGCTGAAAAGTAGTTCATCGGCGCTGTCAGAACATTAAGTAGACACCATCTGCTTAAAATTATTCTCATTAAAGCTAACGTGGGAACATAATCAGCCACGTTTTTCTCCTCTCTGCTTTTGCAAGTGGAGTGTCACTTGCAAAGGCTTTGGGACTAGTTCTGAAACTCCCTGAAGGGAAGAAAATGAAACCGTGCAAGAACCACAAGTTACGCTCCAACAAGCATCCTTCTGGCTGACACAGTGCACAGCTCAGGCACAGCATGGACCCATGACCCCATCTCCTCCAAATCACACCTGAGTACATCCGGCAAATCATCCCACTGTGGCCAAACTCATTCCTAGGCAGCTGCATCTGGCCCCTGCCGACACGGGCCAGGCGGTACCCAGCAGCACAAACCAACCCACTACATGCTAGAAGTTGCCCAGACCTAAGTGCTGTCAGTGTCTGGGCTAAACAGCTCACTTGTATTCAGTCTGCAATGACAGTGAGAAGTGTGGGGCAGGGAAATTTGTTTGCTAAGCAACTTCGAAAGTTGCCTTTTCTAAAGGAAGAGGCTAGAGCAGCACAGCAGAATGAAGGCTAAGAAGGGACACGATCACTCTCTACAAGAATGAAGTGGAAGAGGAGGTCAAACCAAACTGAGAGTGAAGAGACCTGTTAATGTAAAAGGGTAATACTGGTGTGAGAATCAAGGGAATGCTTGTGAATAAAAAAAAATGTCTACACTGGAAGTCATTAACCATCAGAAGTTTGAAGCTTCCAATCAAGCCCACCCAGCCACCTTGAAGATTGATACATTGGAATGAAATATGCTGATACACCACTAATGACCTAGGTCTCTCCTAGGTCTGTGTTCTACAGTCCTGTGATCCACTCACAGTACTTTCAGCCACAAAAGAAAACCTTTTTTTCCATCAGACCAAATTATCCATTAGTCTTGTGACAGTTCCGACAAGGCACTTGTACCAAGAGAGATATATTGCTGCAAACACAACACTCTGCCTGTCTGATCTGCCTACATTGCAAAGAGGTGCTGATGCACCAAGTGTTGGGAGATCCTTCGATGAAAGGCATTAGATAAGTACAAAGCCTTAATATATATTAATAGTAATAGCAGACATGGTATCTCTACAAAAATAAATTGTCACTTGACCCAAGGCTGGGAAGCAGAAAGTGATCTGCCAAGGCCCAGATGTGTCACGCTACACACGCTATGTGTGTGACGGGATCAAAAAAGAAAAAGTGTATGGAGCAGAGGAGGAAGCTGGAAGTGATGACAAAAGGCTCACTTCCTCACAACATGCACTGTGCTTCCTACCTCCATCGGGTCAAGACTCAGCAGCTCTCACTAATACTGTCAATACGCAGCAAGCCTCAGAAGCCTGAGCTAGTGCCATACAGTTAAAGGGCATCTGGGAAAGCATCAGAATACCCAGGCTGGGCCAAAATGAAGTTGTATCTAAGCTCAGCACTGTTTTTAATGAAGCTGGAGGCTAACTGCTTAATATCAACAGAGAGAACACAGTGTGCTTAGTCTTTAGTAATCAATGAATTACAGACTTCCTGACCCAACCACATATCTTGACTGCTGTGTTTACTAGTGGTTAGTCTTGTCCCCAGAAATTTGTCAATTCTTTCTTTGAACCACTTGTACTTTCAGTCCTCACATCACTTTTCAGCAAGGTGTTGCATAGCTTAATTACAAAGTGGAGAAAAAAAAAATCATTTTACTCTACCTTGTACGCAAGAATGTTGCCATTCCTGCACCGCTGTCAAGAGGCTGAACCTGTTCCTCTCCACCTTCCATTATTAGGAGAATTCAGGATCCACATTCAAACAAGCATCTCTCCTCTTTCCTCTGCTTCTAGATGACTTCAGCTGATTTGGGTTATCTTTTCATGGGGATGTCATTTCAGACAGGTCTTAGTAAGAGAAGGATAGGACTGTTGCCAGCCCTAGGAAGACCAACTAGAGCTAGGGATGGGAAACTTGTTTTGAGTAGATGAGCTCCCAAACACTGAAGGTAACTTTATATATCTTGACCTGCATATCCTTCAGAGAGACAGCTGGAAATAACTCTATAAGCAAAACAAGGAACAAGAGTTACAAGAATGTTATAAATGGCTTTATTTCATCTGTGGTGAGCATTGTTTCTGAAAGCTCAGGAAACTAATTTATAATGTTAGCAACCTGACAACCAATCTTTTTAATAGGAACTCAGCTACTGTGTTTTGAAACAAACAGGAGCTAGCATGGCTGGGGTATTGCCTCTGGCTATGACTTGGCCATTATTTTATCAATTGGGAGCAAGGCTGGGTTGCAAATCCCTTCACCTCGTTTTGGATGTGGAAGCTCACAAATGCAAGAGATCATCTGGGCTAAAGTCACGGGACTTTAGAAACCAAGACATCTTTGCTAAACAGGCACAGGAGCCCCACCTCAGCCAAATAGGTTGGAAAGTGTTAGCCACAACTGCTAGACCCTACACATTTCCCATAAAGTATCTGTAGGCTTTTGGTGGACACAGAGACCAGAAACCAGGCAAGAGTGGGAAGAAAGAGCCTGGGAACTCAGATAAAGCCCCAAAGTGATGGACACTTGCTGACGACAGCACTGTAAAGTTGGCTTTGGTGCTTGGCTACTGGTAAAACAATGACATAATGCTGTGTTTACTAGCAGGGAAATCTGAGGGTTGGAAATGGTTCTGTAAAAAAAAAAAAAAACACCAGCACGTTTTTTTGACAAGCCAACAGATTAACATCTATTGTCACTGGGGCAAGGCCAAACTCAGCTGGAAAAGGTCCAGGAGTTTGATGTCACCGAGAGGCTTGCAAGGACGTCAACTAAAGAGTGTTCCCATGCCATCTCAGCATTCACTGCTGTGTTACTGTCCAAAGCAAGTTATTAGCCACCATCACCTGTTTAACCCTTTGTCGCCACATGCAGTAAGGACAACATGTTGGCCTTTCAGCAATAGGAAATAGAAAAAGGGGAAGGGGGGCGGGGAGAAAGAATAAAAAGAGTATTCTTAGAGTCCAGCCAAGGCTGTGGCATCAGCTCCAACGGGATCCAAAGGTCCTTTGCAAACCTCTGCTTTCCGCCCCACTTCTTTGGCCATGCCCTGTTTTTGCTCAAATGCAGAGCAAAACAGAAGCAAAACACATGCACACACACACACAGGCAAAGCCTCACACCAAAACCCAATTCCTACCAAACACCTGCTCATTCTTCCAACACACATTATGTAAAATGGTAATCCCAGTGTTCATCCTGGCCAACACCAGGACACACAGACACGCAGCAGCGCTCACAGCTGAAAGGACCAGCAGAAGCCAACCAGTGCCACAGTCAAGCAATTAGGCCAACACCTCCAGCAGTGAGGCCAAGGGTCTGAGCAGCAACGCTTTGTTTCCATCCCTGGGCTGTATGTCCTCAGATCCCCTTCACCTGGGCCAGAGCTTCAGTTCTTTCAAAAAAAGAGACTCCCTCCAAGCTGACGGTGCCTCTCGCACACCAGGATGCACTGGTACTCTCCAGTGCCACCAGCAAATTGCCATTGCTAAACAAAACGCCACTCGTCCTCATGCCAAGAGCACAAAGGGAGGTTTAAAGGCAGACTGATGGACTCTCCTGACATGATCAGGACAACTGCAGCCTCTAAAGATTGTTATTCATGGCAAACTCACTTAAAATATTTTTAAACTGAACTATTAATACTTACCTTTGCAAACTGGGGATGTCAGTATTAAAAGATGAAGTGGACGCTACAGCTGCCCAGCTCAAACAGATGGAAAGCTGATTCTCCAAAACAGTCCAGAGTTTTGACATAGACTATTATAATCACAAAGACAGCAGCCAAAGATTAAACAGAAAATCTCTTCTTGAGCAATAACTGACAGAAGACTCTTCCGTATGCCTCAAGTGAGAGTATTTTGGAGGCTGGTTACTGCAATAGATTCGCTTTGAATAAAACACCTTTTGCTGAAGCATTAGAGGAAAATTAATGGTGGAGCCAGGCTCTTCTCCATGGCAAACAACGACAGGACAAGGGGTAATGGAATCAAGCTGGAACACAAGAGGTTCCACTTAAATTTGAGAAGAAACTTCTTCTCAGTGAGGGTGACAGAACACTGGAACAGGCTGCCCAGAGAGATTGTGGAGTCTCCTTCTCTGGAGACATTCAAAACCCGCCTGGACGCCTTCCTGTGTAACATCATCTAGGTGTTCCTGCTCTGGCAGGGGGATTGGACTGGATGATCTTCTGAGGTCCCTTCCAATCCCTAACATTCTGTGATTCTGTGAAAACTAATGTGGATTCAGGGAAAGGAAAGAACGTGTTAAGGATGTCCAGGGCTCACAAAACGCAGAAGGTTTAGGACTGTTGCCCCTAGGTACATGGAAAACGAACATAGATGGTCCTCTAGAATCAGTCACTCTTTATTCTTCTCTACCTCAGCCAACAGCTCTCATCTTTTGTTATTAACAAAAAATAGGGAGCCCTTTTGTTAACATAAAGACATATTACCACCAATGTTGGTTCAGGATTCTGAGAGTTTCCCTTGATATAGATATATTCATAAAACACACACACCCACACCCCTTCCCTCCTGTTCCTGGCTTTCCTCCGTCCTGCCCCAGAAGCCAGCTACTGAGCCTGTTTTAATCCCACTTAGGAAAATGCTGAACTCCAGTCTTTCTTCCTGTGACAAGTTTGGGAGATGGAAGGAGGGAGATGCACTTAATCTGCTCTCTGTGGCTTTCTTCCAGGAAAATACTTCACATATCCTTGTTTGTTTGTTTTTAAATTCTAAGTGATTTTAATGCCGGTGAAAGTCGCTGGAGTGACAACCCTGGGAAACTGCAGGCCTCCCCGTTACGCGCCAGCGCAGGCTGTGCCAGCTGCCCTGCTTCTGCGCAAGACGGGGAGCTCAGCTGCCCCTTCTAGCATCTATCCCACAAATAACCAGCCCTCAGGTCAAGCTGCTCAAGCTGAGGCCACTGTCGGAGAGTGTTGAATTTTCAGGCAAAGGAAATAACGCTGAGCTCAGAGACAGTGTAGTAAAACACTTGCAGAGCAAGGACATGGAAAAAACTTCTTAAACTGATTTTCAGATAAATTTGCTTGGGGTCACAGGGGTCTAATGTTGGCTTACACCTGCTGGAGAAGGGAAAATCAGGAATAACCTTCTACCCACAAAAAACACGTGCGTGGGTTAATTTGTAAATATAAATAGAACAGTCTGGGTCAAATCCCGTAGCATGCTAAGGGAGCAATTAGAAATCTAATTTTCACAGAGTTAGGAAAATGGTAATTCAGATGCTCTCTGTTGCATCAAACCCCCTAGGGTACAAGAATGTCTGGCAAGAAGATTTCACCTCTGTTGGTGAGCTTTCCTGACACGGATTACAAAGACATGGGAGAGAGATCACACGGCAGCAGCTAGGAGCCTGCTGCCAAGGGCCTTGCTCCCAGAAACACCATGGTCCATGCTTCACCTCAAATACCTCCGTGGACCCTGGGACGCAGAGTTGGGAAGGAATGCCCTAGAGGAACAGGCTCACAGCTGGCTAACATGGCTGGCATCCTAAATGTATGTTTCCTCAGACGGGAACGCAGCTTTTAAATCATCCCATTCATTTCTGTGTCTGCTGAACGCTATTAGGGAAGCAACGGTCTGACTCCCGTTTCCGGATAACGACGTGACCTTGGCAGTCTGCAGCTGCTGCTCCCGGGGCGGACCGGCTGGTAGAGGAACATAACCCAAATTTGGGGGTTTCAAAGCCTATGCTAGCAGTCAGCCCTGAGATAACACGCGCATCTTTACACTTCATAAAAGGTGAGTAAAACCTGCCAGCCTTGCAGCACCGAGATCCGGAGAGGTTAAACAAAGACCCAGGGCCACGCTACCAGTAAAGAGGACATGCGAGCTCTTCTACCACACTACGCAATGTCTTGTGTGTATCACACTGGACATTAGTTCAAACCTTTCCAGATGATTTATGAACTTTAAAGTTTGCATTTATAGCCATGTCCTGGACAGTGGAGAACCATGCTCCCAGTATTTCAGGGTCAGCTATGGAAGACTTCCGAAAAGACAGAATAGTAGTGTGGAGCTCTTGTTTAAACAACAGCTATAGTCAGTAAAGGTTTGCCATGTTTCTCCCTATGAACATGGAATTTGCAAACACGTTCGCATGAAGACTATAAAATCATGCTGCTGACTGCTAAGAGCATAGGACACTAGTGCATCACTGCATTTAGCCAGCGTGGTTTATAGGAAAAATAAAACACACTTCACAGGTCAGAGAAACAGTGCCAGCGACATACCAAAATAGATTTATTGCTAGTTAGATTTCAAATACAGCATGTGTGGGACCACGCCCACATATTTATGGATGCTTCAAGTCTATGAATATTATATTCCATCCAATGAGTAAACCACCACCAACAAAAGAAGTTGCATTATAATAATGAATGTTACCATACAGCATTACAGCCTTACGGCAAAGCTACGGTACACCCAGATCCTGCACTAGAGTGGCCAGTGACTCTTAAGACCAGTTAAGAACACTACTACAGTGCACTCTGCAATATGTGAAATTCTGATGAAGACACAGATTTGGGGGTTTGTGTTCTGCCCACAAAAGTAGAATGCTCCCAGTCTAAGCACTTGGTAACGCTACCTACACATTGAGTCCCTCTTCCAAAAACCGGAATAGGGAGTAGCTTACTGGAATAATCAGTAGCTCAATAAAATCAAGAAGAGTATCTTTATGATTGCCACAAAGATCACCCTAAGCATGAAAGCATCAGTTAACACCACCACGTTGAAGCTCCTACAGGTACTACAATGAATACAATATCCCTCTGCTTTATGTTCACCCCAGGGCAATTTAAAATATTATTACATTATCCCTCCTCATGCTCGTTCTTTGCAACCACCAAAGAGCAGTTTGGGTTAGCACTGTGTTGAGATGATTACCTGCTCAGCTAGTTGATATTGTCTCACTGCCCCCACCTGCCTGTATCTGTGTGTCATCGCTTGTCTTAACAGCCCAGCACAGAGACCATCCTTCAGGTCTGCCTGCATGTTTTACTGCAAAAGCATCCTTGCTTTGTAATAAAGGGTCTTATTTATTCCAAAACAACCCCACATTTATAAATACATGAGTATACTACATTACTGACATTTAGTGAACCCGAGTTTGAAAGACTGACTAGATTATTTTTACATATTCACCTAGAATGTGGTGCAAAGAGTGAGCAAGCTGAAGTGAAGGTTGCAAGATGTTCCACTTTAAAATCCTTTGAGGTGAAGAAATCCACCTGGTTTCCTTTTGCCTTCCCCCTCCCTGCCCCAAATGTGATGATGTCCCTGCCTAAAAGAGGATAACAAAGAGATTCTGGAGGCTATATTTTTGCTATCATTGTAAAGACAAAGGGAAACGCACCATATTAAAAAACATAGTAATTAGAGACTTCTCAGAAAAGCTTTCAATAAAGCCTCTAGAGGTGTGAGCCAAGACCTAGGGAAGTTACTGGGTGGTGTTTTTTTCCGTTGACTTGACTATATTTGCCTTTGACACTACCTGATTAAGCAGCAGACACCACTAATTTCAAAGAGCATGCTACTGCGCAGCTCTCTGCCTTCTTCATTTAATATTTACACAGCGTGCTCCAGGCAAGAAGGTGTCAGCTCCAGCTACAAGAAAGCATTCAGCTTCAAAATGCCAAACACTGCACAGCGCCGTCAGCTCCCTCTAATGATCCTGCTCTTCTCCACGGTTACGGGGGACCAGTTCCCTTCGCGTGAGCAGGCACAAATTAGAAGGATACGGCATGAAAAAGGAAGATCAAAAAAAAAGAAAACCATCTCACATTAGAAGGCCCAGCTGTTTCCTCCCAAACGACTAAATTAGAGAGCTTGTACGTCACCTCCTGCCTCAGGTAGGGTCACATTGAATCCCTCTTCCTGTTTAATCCTTATAAAATGGGAAATGGGTTTTGAGGAAGACAATGACAGAATATGAGAGTAGTATTTTTTCAGGCTGTGTACTTTCATCAGATAAACTGCAAGACTGCTTTGGAAGCCAAAGAAAAGAGCAGAAAATGCTGCCACATGTTTCATGGGTGGCCTTGGGCCAAGCACTAACTTCTCTTTGCCTCATCTTCCCAACAAGGGCACCAGCACACACCCTACCCCATAGGGATGGGCGGAAGGCAAACCTTTGAGCTGCCCATCTCCCGACGGGCTGGGTGCATGGGTGGGATGAACAGACAGGCTGCTCTGGGATGCAGGAAGTCTGGGCTCTATTTCCCATTCCATCACTTGCTTCCTTAGGATGTCTGCTCATCTCTCTCTCCAGTCACCTTTTCTGGGAAAAGGGCATGATTTGGTCTCTCCATTCCTCTCCCTTTGAGCTCAAAGAAGTGAGAGTGGCATAATTTTGACTACCATCCATCAAGCTGTATTGCACTGGTGAGCCCCAGCACCCACGCACCCCCCCACACTCAGGGTTCCTACAAAGCCAGAGGTCACCTGCAGCTTGCAGCAGCTGAAGGCATTTGTGCTGCTTCCTAGGTCATCATCTCCCTCAGAACCAAGTCCCAGCAAAAAAAGGCAACAGTGGCATCTTAATCACTTTGAAAATGGAACTTGGAGGCTTTTGGAGCTGTTGCCCCCAGCTCTTGGGCTTGCTAAAAGCTTTTCTCTGAGCTTTCTTTTGGCTGCCCTCCCAGCCAGCACAGGCAGCCTGCCACCACGTAAAGCCTCCTGTGTTATTTCATTCTGCCCTGACCATAACAAATCAGGACAAGTACCTCATCTCTCTATTGGTTTTTAATCTAGTCCTAAGGCTGGGGACAGCCATTTACTTTGCAAACTGTTGAATTCATGGAATCATAGAATGGCCTAGGCTGGAAGGGACCTTAGAGATCATCTAATCCAACCTCCCTGTCATGGGCAAGGATGCCTCTCAGCTAGACCAGGTTACTCAAAGTCTCATCCAACCTGGCCTTGAACACCTCAAGAAATTTAGATATTACGGTCTCTTGGCTGAATGTTACCAACCCACAACTCTGCTGGAAGAAAGGACTGAGAGCGCTCCTTAATCTGCTCGGCTACCCTACTGCCCGCTACAGAAGCCGTGAGTTACAGAGGCAATAACTGCCAGGCAGCGCACGACGAGAAGCAGGTAGATGTGTAAAGCATCTGAGCTACTTTGCAAACCTGCTCTGAACAAGTTCAAAGGACCATTCCTCTCTTAGGGGCTTACCTAAGGTAACACGGAAAAAGCCTCCAAAAGAATCACATGCAGGTGTGGCTAAGAGAAGGCTAAGAGGATGCTGAGAAAGGAAAGTGAATGTCTCAAGGCAGTGAATAGGAAAAGCTCGTACATTAAGTTGGCCTCATAAAACAACAATGTTCGAAAAGTAAAAAACCCAACCGGACACGGAAACTAAAATCTCTGCTGTTAGGGAAGAATTTCTCTTCAACAAGCAGCATTTCCATCAAGAATCGGTTTCAGTGACAAGGAAAAGTCCTTTGAGCAGAGCACTGGAAATTATCCTTGAAGACGTATGTCTACTCCAGCAGAGTGGTGATCTGTATACAGAGAAAGCCACTGCAAGGGAGAGGGATGTTTTACCCCCATCTGTTTTCTCCTGAGCTCTCCTGTGCTCTGCACACAGGTGATCACAGCCACCTTTGACATAACCCTTGCCCAATGCATGGAAGTTCAGTTCTGAGAAACTATGAAGTCACAGAGCAGCCTGCTAATATTCTGGCTCTTTCCCAGCATCCCAGGCAAAGATAATAGTAATAATAATAATTCAGACCAGGGAGTCAAGCTGGATCATGGCTCTTGGAAGGAAACCCACACAGGGTGTCTTGATAGGGGGAAGGGGAGAGTAGAAAATGGATCATAAATCCTAAATAGGTATTCCACCTACTCATCTAACACTGTCTTCTGATTCGCATCAGGTCACTCACTGCGCTCCTCCACCTGCAGGCCACCAGCAGCGTGAGCTCCAGGTATGTCACATCCCGCTCACTCAGGAAGAGATCTGGTTCTCAGTCTCCAGCTCTGCTAAGTTAAAAGGGTCAAAACAAGATGGGCTGAGCCCTTCCTACCCATGACCTGTTTGTACTCCTAGCACGAGTGGCCCACGGAACTCCTCAACTAAGACCTGAAGGCAGGGCCACAGTGGACAACCCATTTGATGACCCAAGCAGTGGGTATCCAGCTCTTTCCTTCTCCCATGGTAGCAGTGAAGGACTGACACAGGATGAAAGATCCTGGCCACTAAACCCACGACATGTCCAGACACCCCTCATGAGCACTGGCTTTTTTATAACCAGCAGCTTGCAACAAAGAGAAATAAAGCCATGAAGATACCTGATCACATCTGAGTCACTCTTGAGCCTAAGCAGTAAGCAGGAGCAGCTAAGACACAAGGAACAGAGCTTGACCCTAGCAGTACAAGTGCCTTCTTCAAAGTGTGCTGACATTTTACTGCAGGTCACTTGTGACAAGCACACTCACGTTCTCCTGGGAGCAATGCTGAAATCCAACAAAGCAGGACTCAATCTCTTACAACTCAGCAATGCCAGTGCCCTGAGGAGGTTAGCAACCACAGCAGAGCGATTCCTAAAAGAGCGAGAACACTCAGAGACGGCATTATGAAACAATTACTCTGGGGAGGAATGGGGACAATATGCAGGCATCTCAGCTGACTAAAATCAGCAACACACCTCACTCTAACGGGCGAGAGGCAGGGCAGCCGCTTGTAAAGCAGAAGCATTTTGCCTTCCCTCCACGTTGTACAAAGCTGAAAAACACAAAAAGCCCAACTGCAACAGGAACAGAGTAGCCCTGGAAGAGGAGATCTGTACTGATGTATCCACCCCTGCCCTTGGGACAACACAGACACACTTAGAGACCTCAAAAATGACCCCAAGCATATAAACATCTAATGAGATAATGCACATCAGTAACTACTCAGTCCTCTGCGGAAGAGCAAATTGTCAGGGAGCAGGGTGGGGGACAACACTCATTTGGATTTTAATGAATGTTTGCCATCACCCAGGTCCTGAGAAGCTGCGAACAGGTGAAGGTGCTAACCCCCTTTCGCCTCCCTGAGAGAAGGATCAAGCACATCTGGCAGACAGCGGCTCCCCGCAGGGCTTCTAAAGGAGTCAGACATTTGGGTAAAGAGTAAGCTATCTGCCTAAAGATAACCTGGGAACAGAGAGACAGGGGGATGTCTTTTTTATGCTCCTTGATGGATGATTAAAGGAGCCAAGCATCAACAGCTACTTTTTAAATAGAGAATGCATTTCGGGTTTGCGATCATTTCATATTTAATTTGGACAATCACAATTTCAGACCAGAAGCCAGAGAAGCTACCCCACAAATGGATCAAACCTCAACAACTGAGAGAAGAGACCTTCATACTGTTTAAAATTTAGCAGGGGCCAGAAAAGGGATTTGGATTTTGTTAACAGCTTTTTCTCTTCAGAATGATTAACTGACACCTTCAACCATTAACTGCAATGTCCTAATCCCCCCAGCTTCACCACAGCGTTGCTCAGCCAATGTATGACCCCTGTTGCACCAAGGATCTTTCTGACAAACCCAGACTTGACCTTCCTGACATTGTTCTTGGCTAAAAAAAAAAAAAAAAAAAAAAAAAGCAAGGTGGAAAGAAAGGAGATTTCACATTTTTGAAGTAATACCAAGTTCAAATCAATTTTTAGAAGACCATCAGTATGGAGAAAGAATATGAAATTCATTTTGAAAGTCAAAAGCTGTAAGAGCAGCAGTAGCTTACATTAGGGATATACCATACAAGAGGTATGTAGTTATTGATCTAATTTTCTGTTTATCCTTTCACATGCTGCCATCCAGGGTCCCCAGCCAAGCCGGTGCCAGCTGCTGACACGGACACAGATTCCTTCCCTGGTAGCGATTTCTAAGAGTGTGAGAGAGCTGGCTGGTTTCCTATCAAATAGCACTGCATCCAACATTTTAATCTCTTCCCATGTACAGAGCCCTACACGTCTTCCAGTGAGATATTAATCTCTTCAGAAGCTTCACACACAGGGATCATAGCAGAAGATATGCAAAGCCACCTTCTTTCTTTTACTTTCTTGAGTCAAGGCCACAAAAAGCTATACTGGTGGTACTAAGATCTGCTCCAGGAAATGACTCCTGGCATCTAGGCCAAGCAGTGAGGTGACTTATGTGCTGCTCACATTTAGCCCTCTCCACATGCCCACAATGCCCAAGATCTGCCTTCATCTCCCCCAGCTCCACCATGGCCCTGAAAGATCACAATTAATAGGAAAGGGAGTCACATTACAATACCTGTAACACCTACTTCTGCATCCTGTAACACCTGTAATCCACCAGAGAGAGACATCATTAATCTGATGCCAAGGTACACACACGTTTTGTCACCTTGAGGCATGGTACAAAGGTGTTTATGGATGTTGGGGGTAAAAGGGCTTTTTGATACTAGAGCCACATAAGGCAGAGAGCACCAAGCTTTGCACCCTCCAAACTATCCACAACCAATGGAGAGAATGAAATTCCAAGTCACATTTATACTAATTTCAGAAGAAAACAGTTGTTTCCTGTTAAAAAAAAAAAAAGCATAGAACCAAGCTAACAGTGATCAACGGATCAGATCCAAGGAATTAAATCCTTTTACAGTGTGGGTTCACTGTCACTCATGCGCCTTGAGTGAGTTACTCCAGCCAAAGCCAGATGAAAGTCTGCAGCAAACTGCAACCTAGGAAATGAAGAGGTGGCCAAGACTTTTAGACCAGTGGGCTAAATCACTCATCCAGGAGAAAGGAGATTCACAAGGACATCGATGACTATTATTTTTAACTGAATTACTCCAGCAACTGTTTGTGAACCAAGGCCCTATTGTGCCAGATACTACACAGCCAGAGACTGAGAGCAAGTGAGACAAAAGGCAAACACAACACTAGTCACCCAGCACACCATTTAGTTTGTGATCTTTTGGCCAAGAACTGGACACTCAGGGATGCGGAACTATTGTGCAGAAGACAATATTAGAAAAGGAGAGGAGGGTGAAGGGGGAGAAATGGGTTTGCCATCAGAAGCATTGAAAAGAGCTTCTCAGAACAGTTTAGGTTACTGTTATTAAAATGCAATGACAACGATCATCAAGGAAATACAGACACATTTCTGCAGAAAAGCATGGGAAATTTTTCTTTCAGAATTGTAAATACAGGATTTAAATCCTTGTTTTCTGGTTACTTTCCAACAAATAGGAAATTAATGGCATCAATTTCTCTTGGTGATCAGGAAGGTATTGTTACCAGTTCTTTGGTACATTTCCACGCTTGGCAGATGTTAATTCTCTGACGCTGAACTGCCGCCACCTTTCAGGTGAGATAACAGCCTGCCGTGGTGTCAGCCTCAATTCACAGCAGCAGCTTGCAAAAGCTGAAGAAGCCTTTCCCACCTGGAAGCGTTAAATGAGTAACAGACTGAACGCACAGGTCCAGCTGGTAACCTGAGAGGACACAAGACTTAGAAGTTCCACTCCTGTGAATCAAGCACAAGATGCTTAATTCCAGGGCGGACGAGAGCTTCAGCTTTGCATCTACAGATCAGCCTCTCTCAGCAACATAGTGCCCTCTAGCCTTAAACTGGGTTATGGTTCAAGCCTCAGACGAAAAAGCTCAGCGATATGAAACACTAATACAAAGCTTTATGTCTGATCTTTGGTGTTATCTTCCAGGCAACCCATTCAAATGCTGACCAGCTCTGAAGAAAACTAGGAGACACGCAATGCCTGGTAATACCGTGCAGTCAGAGTGATTCCGCACCAGCCACGACAGCCCCTCAGGCTCTTCCTTACCAAAACTGGATCAGTTACCTTCTCTAGATGCAAAATCCAACCTTCTGCGTATTCAAATATAGGTTGTGTTTTGAGGAAAGAGTTAAAAGGATTTGGTGCAACTCAGACCCAGAAACAAGCAGAGAGGGAAGCAAAGATGCTTCCTTCATTTATGTGGATGGGCAAAAGCCACCCCACTCCACAGCGCCGAGTCCTGCAGGCAGAGACACTTCCACAAGACACCCTGAACACCGCAGGCTGGGAACGCTGTTAAAAATCCTCCTCTGACATCGCGCTACTGGCAGAGAGGCGTGAAAGGAGAGAGGCGAAAGAGAGATGAAAGAGCTCCCAAACGCTGAGTCTGCCTTGATAACCATCGGCTCCCACCCTCAGAAAAGGTCTTGATGTAACTTATGGGAGAAAACCAGCGGAGATGCCCCGGGCACCCCGGCTCCTGACCCCGCTCCCCGCCGGGCGCCCTGCAGCGCCCCGGCCCGGCTGGGAGACACCGCGGGGCCGAGAGCCCTGTCCCGTCCTGTGCCGGGTCCTGCTGAGCAAGAAGGGAATATCCACCTTCGGAAGGGCAGGAAACTTCAAACTGATAGCACTTACCAAAAAAAAAAAAAAAAAAAAAAGCCAACAGCCAAAGGGCGAGGGAAGGGAGCTGCGTTTCCACAGCGAGCTGCCTTTCCGTGCGGGTCCCCGGAGCCCCGCGGGCGCCTCACCTGCCTCCCCGCAGGGGCGGACCGGGGCTGCCCGGGGGTGGTTCCCGCCCGCCCGGGGGCACCGGCCCCGTTCCGCTCCGCGCCCCGCCCGGCCCGGTCCGTCCCGCCGCCCGCACACGTGTGCGGCGGACCCGGGGCTTGGTCGGACCCCCCCGCCGCCGCCACTCACGTAGTGCTTCGAGGGGTTCCTCCGCTTCTCCACGTCCACCACGTTGGCGTCCAGCACGCTGTAGGACAGCATCTTCGCGCACCCCGTGGCGGGGCTCCGCCGCTCCCTCCCGGCGCTGGCAGCACCCTTCGCCGCGCTGCCCCGCCGCGGCGATGCCGGCGCGGCGGGCGGGCGGGCGGGCGGGAGGATGCCCCGGTGCGGGCTCCGCCCCGTCTCCCCCCTCACGGCGGCGGCAGCCCGACTCCGCGCCCTGCCCGCTGCCTCAGGCTGCGCGGCCAGTGCGGCGGCAGGAGGGGCAGGAGGGGCAGGAGGGGCCGGGCCCCGCCCCCGGGGGCGCCGGCGGGACGGGAGGGGGCCGGGAGCCACCGCCCCCGTGAGGCGGGGGGGTGCGGCCTGCCCTGAGATGGCGGCCGCCCGCGGCCTTCCTCCGGGCGCCACCGAACGCCCCGTGGGGCCGTGGCGAAGGCCGGGGGGGACTTCTTCCCCCCTGGAGCCGCCCCCACACCGGGACAGGTTCCCGCTCTCTGCTGCGGCCCGGGTCTGCGGAGACATCCCGGCCCGGCCTCAAGGAGACCCCGGGTGAGGGGACCACCTGGGGCAGGGAAAGGGCAGGGTGCCTCCAGGGCCCTCCGTCGCTGCAGAAAGTGTCCAAAATATCCTCCCAGAGCGGCCGGCCATGGTCACACTGGAAACCCGGGAGTGAGCGGGGCAAAGCCCGCAGCCCCCCAGGCCCCAGCGGGGAGCTGGAGGCTGGGCACCGCCTGGGGAGGGCCCTGGTGCCCTGGCCTGCGGGACACAGAAGGGTCAGAGCTGGAGGAAGGTCGCACAGACACCCTGTCATGTGGGCTTTTAGAGCGATAAACCCATTTCGGTTCTTTGTGTATACACGTACAGATAAATGAGCATCTCCTGCCCCAGTCACACTTCAAGAAGAGTTTGCCCTAGAAATTCCAGGGTTGGGTTTTTTTCCATAATGGATCATTACTTTGCATATGATTATTTGAAAGTTACATCAGAAGTGGGAACGTAACGTGTGATCTTCCAGCCCTCTGCTCGTTTCATGACATTCGTTAGCCATTCAGCAAATTAACTGAAGTCATTAAGGTCTCTCATTCCTCTGAAGCCACTTCCAACAGCAGCCCATGCAGATTTTCCAGCCGGCTTCCAGAGAGCTGCTGACAGCTCCAGGACCTGCAAGCGTAAGAGCGCAGAAAGGTCCCAGCTCCTGGCAAAAAAAGCCCCATATTTACAGCAAGAACAATCAATCTCAGTGTGATTTCACTATACGTGCCATAGGCACGTTTTCTGAAGCACAAATTTTACGAGCATTATTAGCCCCATAACACCGATCATGAGATAGACACCGGAGTCACAAAGCCTTAGATACTTGTGCCTGAAGGCTGACATTTTTGAAAGTGGTTGTTTTCAAACCATAGCTGGTTTCCATGAGCAGCTTAAAAAAAAAGAATAGAAAGAAAACCAGGAGCAGCACCATCAGCACACGGGCACCAGCTGCTGCCCAGTGGGAGCCAGGTAACTGCTGCATAATGCCAGGGGAAGATGCTCTGAGCCAGCCTTCTCCTCCCTCCTCAGCTACTACACATGGTTTACCAAAACTAGTGAAATGGCATAAAATGGTAAAATCCCAGCATCCTGCCCTGGGCAGGATCTGTAAACTTCTCAACTTCTTGCAAAATGCAGTCCACCTTAGATTGTACAGTTTTGCAGATGGAGCTGCGGATCTTGTGCTGCAGCGCGCTGGCCTCGCCGCCCAGATTTTGGTAACGGGGAGGGCCACAGAGGGGAACAGCTGATGTGCTTGCCTCTGTTGTCACTTTGCAGGCTTGATTTTTCACCTTCAGAGCACACTCTTGCCTCCTCTTCTTTGAGGGACTTCCCATGTCTGATCCAGCCTCAGTACGTTCCATAGTGATCAAGGTCTTTAGCAGTTTTGAGTTAGCCAGGTGCTAAAGCCAGGAGGAGTGAAAGTCAGGGCAGCTGACCCAAGCTGGTCAACAGAAGTATTCCATACCAAAAAGGCCATGCTCCCTGTAAATTTAGGAAGTGTACTGGAAATGGACTTTTCTTCTGATGGCTGCCATCCCTGGAGGGTCTCACCCATCATGCTTCTTCCAAGACCCGCTCCTATTTGCTGTTCCTGTCCTGTTTTCACTGGAGCTCTGGTACTCACAGTGTGTGACACCCACTGCTGGGAGCGCACAGCTCATGGCCACTACTTGGGCTAAGCATAACTGTCTGTACTTTCTACTCACGTTAGTATTAATACTAATATTAGGGGGTTATTACTATTATTTTATTAAATCTCTCTCCATTTCAACCCATGGGTCTCCTTTCCTTTCCCCAGTTCCTGTTCTCAGGGGTGGGTGATCATTAGGTGACAGAACAACTGACTAAACAGAGACAATCACACATTCCAGCTCCTTCTCCTATCACCCTGTCCAAAAGAAAAAACAACACAAAAGTTCCCTCCCATCATTAAAAAAACTCAGGGTTTGTTTTAAATCAGCTTCCAAAACATCATTGTGAGGAAAAGAGACAGTATATGTCATTCTCCAAATACTCTGCCCCATCCTTCCTGATATTCTTACCCAGTGGCATCTCTTTACTAGTATTATTCTCATCTGCTCTTGTAAGGAAAGAGGTACTTCCAGTCAAACTTGAGACCGGCGCTTCAGGGTTTGTGCTCCCCTGGTGTCTGCCCTGTACTTTCATGGCATCTGGTCCACTGCTCATCTTTCCTCTGCTCCAGACAACTTGATTCTCCATCGCTCTAGACAACCTCCTCCAGCTGTGAAGCGTGCCCAGCCCTTGCACAGCTCTGGCCCCCCTCCTCCTCCATTGCCTGACAGTTTTATGCTCACCACCACCTTCTGCCCTTCGTGTTTGTTTGCTCCATCCATCCACCTACATAGGAAAAATGTATGTTGCTAGGGGCATGGATTGTTCTTTTAAAATATGTACAACACCCAGTCTAGCGGGAGTCCAATCCCAGACTATTGCAAGACTGGCAGAAAAATAACCGAAACCCCTTATTATGCCGCAGGCTTGGGAAAATCTGCTCCTCTCTTAGGCAGCAGCTGGGAAAATGAAGCTGACGGCGCTTCCCCGCCTTGCGCTAGAGAGCCAAGCTCTGGCTGCTGGGACTGAACGAAAGAAAGACTGAGAACGCAGTGAAGAGCACGGCAGGCTTGTTGGATGACAGACCCCACATGCAGAAGAGCCTGTACCTGACTAGGACCATGAACACACAGGCTGAGGCACAGCAAATTTGTAGAAAAATAATTAACTCTAGGGATTTAATTCTAAATTTCCAAGTATTTATATTTTTTTCATAAAGCCTCCATTACTTTAGTCCTATTTTTACATTGGAATGTTACTGCTACTATTAACAATTCTAATACATATGTGAATATCGATATTAATAGCTGATTTAATAATTCACCTTAACGGGTTTGTGCTTCCAATAAAATGCACCTGAGGAACAACCTGGGAAATTCAGACATCTGAAGACTGAAATAAACTCGCTATTTTAGAAGGTTTTTTTATACTGATTTGTTAGGTGGGTATTTGGGCAAAGCATTTTTTTTTCTTTTTTTACTAAACAGATAATCACATTAGCCTCACAGATCTAATGCAGCTACAGCCCAGCAACTTAGACTCTGCTCCAATTACAGCCAAAGCTGATGCGTGACAGAATGTGACGGTCTCAGAGCTGGAGCATGACTTGGGTTTTCATATTTCAAGAGGACTTTGTCATGCTGGCAATTTTTTTGTAAATAAGCATTGGAGTTGTAAATTGAAAACATTTGGATCATGAAATCAGTGAGAAAACAAAACAAGGGACAGACTTTTCTGTGCTCCATTAGGGCCATTTCTGATGATGCTTATTAATTCATGACATATCACTGTAGATAAGTAAATCCCCCTGCATAGTAACCATTCTATGGCATAACAACCTTGCCTGTAGTGGCTCGTGTTGCTGTTAAAGATGTTTTTTCTTTTCTTGTTTTTGCTTCTCTGTTTGCCCGGGCTGGGCAGACAGGTCAAACAGTGTTTCCCTGTCTCACTAGCTAAGAGAGGCTGTAACGGTGCTCACCACCCTGGGGGGAAGCAAAGTGCCCCCCCTCCGTGAGCTCAGCTTCTCCGGGGAAGGGGGAGCGTTTCAGTGCTGTGCATGACAGATTAGCCACACAACTCATTACTGGCAACTGGAGTTGCATGCATAATCTGCTAGACATGGTACTAGAGATGTGCCCCTTAGGGTTTTTTTGGCTCTGATGTGCGACAGCACAACACAGAGTCTTTGTTACACTCGCATCTCAGCTTCTGTACTTACAAAACCTCAGCGTCTTAAAAGGGCTGCTTTCCATGCAGTCCCTCCACTTCAGGGTTTCAAAATACGCGTCTTTTGATACGAGCGACAAGAATAGTAGAGCCCGTCTGGCATTCAAATCTCAACCTCTGAAACACAAAGCACGATGCAATCTTTTTTTTTCATGGTTTTTTTAAAAGCCAATTGCATTTCATCTTCCCAGGAGATTACTGCTCTTCAGATGAAATTCACTCTGGAGATAAATTGGCCCAGTTATTGTGGTAGAAGGGAGCCTAAGAAACCAGCTGCAGCCCTGGTGGGGCAGCTCCCCTCTCCCCAAGCACAGTAGCGTGCCCCTTCCCCTCCGAGCACCAGAGAGTGCTGCTTTATCAGCCCCTGTGTGTAATCTAGTATAATGGAAAAAACAAAATAATCTTTCCCCCCCGCTAGCAGTGTACATGCTTTCCCAACGGCGTAACAGCTTTTACTTACATTATGAAAGAGCTGCTTCACCCTCTTCACTTAAATTATAGATTATCCTTTCCTTGAAGCATCTATCTTACAATTTAACCTTTTCATGACTAACATTATTTTTCAGTCCTCTCTTACCAGTTGTGGATGAAGGATTTCCAACCACAGTACATGCACTGCACACTCTAGGGTAACAGTGGCAAACTGCAGACTGTTTTTCATCTATGTACACCCTGTATTTTCCATTGTTATGAAGGCTTTGTAGATAACTGTTGATGTGGTTAAAAAAATAATAATAAAGCAAGCCCAAAACACACTTTTCTTTATGTATTATATATATGTCAGGCTTATGCTTGAGACAGCAAGTTTTATCAAACTGATCACAGATTTGGACTGGGATTTGCCAGGGTTTCGTCCTGGATGCTATCTCTGACTGCAGTTACTCTTGCTGTTCTCAAAATAGCCCATTTTGAGACTGGCAGTGGCCTCATCCTCTGTTAAAAACTTGCAATTCATTATTGAGAATGCAGGCTTGCTACAATAAAGTCAATCTAGGAGGAAGTAGTCTTTCCTCACATCTTCTTCCCATGTTACCTCTAAGCATATACATGAACACCAAGTCCTCCATATTAACAGATTTAAAATTTCCACAGCGCCCTTTTAAAACTTGAATTTCCTCGTTCACTGTTTTTAGTAATTCAGCTCCTTCTAAAACCAACAGTAATTTTATTTGGCTGCACATCCCCTAGAGAAAGTAGAAGAGTTAATCTGACAATACCCAAACCAGAAAGCATTTCACTGATAGGCTGTGAATTATAAAAATGTATCAGTAAAACCTTATGAAAACTTATTCATGGAACTGTAGTAGTTAGACCATAAATGACAAAGGCACAAGCTTGACACTGTAAGGAGAAATCTGCAATACATTTTTTTAAAGTTGCCGTTGTGCAAAATTTAAGTGGTTTTCCCAGCAGAGAGACTTCTTACAGAGACATGGTGGGACAGCTCACATGACTGGAATGTGGTCATGGGTGGCTATGTCCTTTTCAGGAAAGACCGGCCAGCCAGGCGAGGTGGTGGAGTCGCTCTTTTCGTGAAAGAGCAACTACAATGTCTTGAATACCATCCAGGCATGGATGAGGAGCAAGTTGAGAGTGTATGGGTTAGAATTAAGGGGCAGGCTGGCAGGAGAGATAGTGTTGTGGGTGTCTATTACAGGCCACCAGATCAGGGTGAGGAAGTTGATGAGGCCTTCTACAGGCAGCTGAGAGCGGTCTCACAATCACAGGCCCTGGTTGTCGTGGGGGATTTTAACTTCCCTGATATTTGCTGGAAGGACAACTCAGCCAGCCAGCCACAGTCCAGGAGGTTCCTCCAGTGCATCGATGATAATTTTCTGATGCAAATGGTGGAGGAGCCGACTAGGAGAGGAGCACTGCTGGACCTCATCCTCGCTAACAAGAAGGATCTGGTTGAAGCAGTAAAGGTTGAGGGCTGCCTTGGCTGCAGTGACCATGAAATGGTGGAGTTCAGGATCTCATGTAGCAGAAACAAAATAGCAAGCAGAATTGCAACCCTGGACTTTGCCAAGGCAAACTTTGGGTTTTTCAAGCAATTACTAGAGAAAATCCCATGGGCAAGGCTGTTTGAAGGTAAAGGGGCCCAAGATAGTTGGTTAGCGTTCAGGGACCGCTTCTACCGTGCTCAAGATCAGAGCATCCCGACACGTAGGAAGTCAAGGAAGGGAGCCAGGAGACCTGCGTGGCTAAACAGGGATCTGCTGGGTAAGCTCAAGGGCAAGAGGAGAATTTACAGATCTTGGAAGGCGGGGCTGGCCACTTGGGAAGAGTATAAGGCTGTTGTCCGAGGATGTAGGGAGGCAACTAGGAAAGCAAAGGCCTCCCTAGAATTGAACCTGGCGAGAGGGGTCAAGGACAACAGGAAGAGCTTTTTCAAATACGTGGCAGATAAAACTAACACCAGAGGCAATGTAGGCCCACTGATGAATGAGGTGGGTGCCTTGGTGACAGAAGACACAGAGAAGGCAGAGTTACTGAATGCCTTCTTTGTCTCTGTCTACTCTGCCGGAGGCTGTCCTGAGGAGCCCCGTTCCCCTGAGGCCCCAGAGGAAGTCAGGGCAGTGGAGGAGTTTGCTTTAGTCGATGAGGACTGGGTTAGGGACCAATTAAGCAATCTGGACATCCATAAATCCATGGGTCCAGACGGGATGCATCCACGGGTGCTGAGGGAGCTGGCTGATGTCATTGCTAGACCACTCTCCATCATCTTTGCCAAGTCTTGGGAGACGGGAGAGGTGCCTGAGGACTGGAGGGAAGCAAATGTCACTCCAGTCTTCAAAAAGGGCAAGAAGGAGGACCCGGGTAACTATAAACCGGTCAGCCTCACTTCCATCCCTGGGAAAGTGATGGAACGGCTTATCCTTGGTGCCATCTCAAGGCATATCAAGGATAAGAGGGTCATTAGAGACAGTCAACATGGTTTCACCAAGGAGAAGTCGTGCTTGACTAACCTCATAGCCTTTTACGAGGATATAACAAGGTGGATAGATGATGGCAGAGCGGTGGATGTGGTCTACCTTGACTTCAGTAAAGCATTTGACACAGTCTCCCACAGCATCCTTGCTGCTAAACTGAGGAAGTGTGGTCTAGACTCTCGGGTAGTGAGGTGGACTGTGAACTGGCTAAGGGGAAGAAGCCAAAGAGTTGTGGTCAATGGGGCGGAGTCTGGTTGGAGGCCTGTATCCAGTGGAGTCCCTCAAGGGTCAGTACTGGGACCAGTATTATTCAATATATTCATCGATGACTTGGATGAGGGACTAGAGAGTACTATCAGCAAGTTTGCTGATGACACCAAGCTGGGAGGAGTGGCTGACACACCAGAAGGCTGTGCTACCATCCAGCGAGACCTGGACAGGCTGGAGGGTTGGGCGGGGAAAAATTTAATGAAATCTAACAAGGGTAAATGTAGGGTCTTGCGTCTGGGTAGGAACAACCTCTGGTTCCAGTATAAGTTGGGGAATGACTTATCAGAGAGCAGTGTAGGGGAAAGGGACCTGGGAGTCTTGGTGGACAGCAGGATGACCATGAGCCAGCACTGTGCCCTTGTGGCCAGGAAGGCCAATGGCATCCTGGGGTGTATTAGAAGGGGGGTGGTTAGTAGGTCGAGAGAGGTTCTCCTTCCCCTCTACTCTGCCCTGGTGAGACCCCATCTGGAATATTGTGTCCAGTTCTGGGCCCCTCAGTTTAAGAAAGACAGGGAACTGCTGGAGAGAGTCCAGCACAGGGCAACTAGGATGATTAAGGGAGTGGAGCATCTCCCTTATGAGAAAAGACTGAAGGAGCTGGGGCTCTTTAGTTTGGAGAAGAGGAGACTGAGGGGTGACCTCATTAATGTTTACAAATATATCAAGGGTGAGTGTCACGAGGATGGAGCCAGGCTCTTCTCGGTGACAACCACTGATAGGACAAGGGGTAATGGGCTGAAACTGGAACATAAGAGGTTCCGCTTAAACTCGAGAAGAAACTTCTTCTCAGTGAGGGTGACGGAGCCCTGGAACAGGCTGCCCAGAGAGGTTGTGGAGTCTCCTTCTCTGGAGACATTCAAGACCTGCCTGGACACATTCCTGTGTAGCATAATCTAGGCGTTCCTGCTCTTCCAATCCCTAACATTCTATGATTCTATGATGATTCTTTAGGAGGAACACTTTCAGACCTCCTCTGCAGCAACATCATTGCATGGATAGACACTAATAGTATTTTTTCCCCAGTCATTCCCAGGTCAGACTTTGTAGGGCTGATGAGAGACATTATTGCTCTCTACAACTACCCAAAAGGAGATTGAAGTGAGGTGAGGGTCGATCTCTTCTCCCAAGTAACAAGTGATAGAACAAGAGGAAATAGGCTCCAGTTGTGCCAGGGGAGATTTAGATTAGATACTAAAAAAAATTCTTCACCAAAAGGGTTGTTGAGCATTGGAACAGGTTGCCCAGGGAAGTGGTTGAGTCCTCAGCCCTGGAAGAATTTAAAAGATGTGTGGATGTGGTGCTTAGTGACATGGTTTAGTGGTGGACTGGACAGTGTTAAGTTAATGGTTGGACTTGATAACCTTAAAGGTCCTTTCCAACTTGAACAATTCTATGATTCTATGCAAACCACATGCACTGTAGGACGTTTATTGCTTGGAAAAAGAAATGAGGTCATCTCAAACCAGATTATGTCTCATAGAAAGCGGAGCTACAATTTCTCTAGCAGGGCCTGGTGTAGGTGTGCTTTTCAGTTTGGAGCAGCGGACACACCACTCACGCAATTCCAGGCATTTGTTTGGATCTGGGCATGTGTGAAGCTACAGCCGTGCAGCACCAGAGGCGCAGCCGTAAAGACCCTTTCACTAATGGGAGACCTTCTCAGCCAGTGGAACACCGAGGCACACAGAGACCACCTATGAGACAAGGGCAGCTTCTTCCGAACCATTCCCACCCGTTATTGACAGCATCTGGGTAAGTGACAGCTACGTTCTCTTGAACATTTTGATCCTCAAAGGCATTTTGGTGGGCAGCTCTTACTTTAGCACCTAACTTTGAGCAGCTGAGACATTGATCTTTTAGAAAGGGTGAAATAACTTGCAGAACAAAGAAACTGTTAAAGGATAGTATAGGCGGGCAGAGGAAGAGCATGTAAATATTATTATGTTCTATATAAACCTGACCAGCTGTTTATGATGAATGTTCTCTTACTCCATTTTTTCCTGCCCTCATTTCTCCCCCAGGTTTCTAGCTGCGGAAAATAAAATAGTACAAGTTCTTGCTTTCATTACATGCAACACCTGCTGTCTGTTCTGAAACAGATGTCTAAAGTATCATTAGTCAAATACATCTTTAGCCTTTTTCAGTGGGACTTATTTCAAACATCTTTGTGCTAAATCCTCCTCCCTCAGCTTCCTCTAAATTTCTCATCCTTTCCGATGTTTCCAGGGTTCCAAAAAACCTCCTCTATCAGTTTGCTCCTGTTATGTTTGTCCTGGATCCACGTACTCACAGAACAAAGAGAGAAACTATAATTATTTTGAACCAGGAATTAAGTTCAAGAGATTTTATTGGGGAAAAAAGGACAAGGTGATGGAAGAAAATGAGAGTGTATTAGTCAGCAGTGTAGGCAGTAGTTTCAGAACACCAGCTGGCTTGTTACAGCTCTGTGGTTTTTTTGTGGATGTTACAGCAAAGAAGAGGTTTACATGCACGCAAGGACAACTCCTACACTCTCAATGTGAATGACTTAAATTTTGGCAATAGAAGGAAGACCGAAGTCCAAGGACCCTTTTAATTTCCCTACTGCCTTTGTACCTAGCCAAAAAAAGCATGGTAGAATCAGGTAGGCCCACAGGGCTTGCATAACTCTATTGTTGGGGAACCAATTCGTCCCTCCTATTTCCAGCTATCACTGTAATATCTGGATGAGGTCTCCATTCCTGTGAGGAACCGTGAACTTTCCAGGTCAATAATGGACTTGGATATGCTTCATTTAATCACACTGGCTGTTATGCAGTGACATACATTTGTGATTCACCTTGTGTTGTTCACAGCAGAGGTGGGACAACTTTTCTGTCTGCTTTGCTTTTCATTTGGGAAATTAAAAAGAAGAACAAAGAACTAGATGTCTCAGCCTAAATCTTCTGTGAAAGCAGTGGCTTAGCTGCAGCCATTTCTCTAGTTTTCAAGCAAGATGAGCAGATACCTTGGCCCTTAATTGCTTGTAGATTAACAGTTTGTTCATTGCAGGCCAAGGTGGCAGAGAGCTCCATTCTAGCTGGTAAGGCCAGGGTGCTCATTCCAATCAATAACAAAAATGCAAGCTAAAACGAGCTGTAAGACGTGTTGTGCCAGGTTAATTGGCACCGTACTTTTTAGTGGTTCAACACTTGCAGAAAATTGTTCCTTTAGGTTATTTCTTTCACTAGCAAATTCCTGGTTGTGCTTAGGCAATCTTGTTAATCTGGGCTGGTTTCAACTTGTAAATTACTGTGACTAGATTAGCAGAGCCTCCACTACACATTTAAAAAATATTAACGGTAATAGGCTGGTGGCACACCTAACAATCAGTTATTCAACTTCGTACCCTGATGTAGATGCTATAACTTTACCAGATTTTAATGACTTGACTTGCAGTTTCACAACATGAATGTCTGCCTTAGGGTAATCTCTATGAGGAAACTTCAGGAAAAACAGTCCAGTCGTTCCCTAAAAGAGCACTGCAGAACAAGTACTTGTGGCATCTGAAGTTACTGAAGTTAGAAAAACAGGTTCCTTGGGACTGTCTTTTGTGTGGTTTCTTCCTTCCCCTGAACGGAGGCACTAATTCGGGCTTCCTCCTTCCATCAGAGTATCAGTTTTCTAAAAATGTGCAAGACCATACCAGGTCAGGGTCCTTCAGGCCTCTTAGCTAGTTAACAGATTACAAAATCACTTAGAGCGGTGAGGCAGAAGTTGACAAATGCCCTGACACACAGCATAATCACATCAGAGTATAATCACACTTTACCAGAAGAAAACAGGCTAAAAGCAGCCACGCTAACTCCTAGGCACACAAACTGCAAGTCCACATCAACTTTACAGATCATGTCTGCAATGAGATCTGCAAGGACGAGACAGTGGCAGATAGCTTCTGTCAGAGGTGTGACTTGTGCTTCCTCCGGTTGGTTTGTTTTAATCACATTTATTTTATACTTGGATACCTGCAAGAAAACAACCACTAGAACCTTTAAGAGTGTTACTGAGTATCTGGGAATGTGGTGTGTAAAAAAAGTGGTTTTTTTCCTGAAATCACAGCTCTTTCCTGCCACAGACAAATGATATCTATCTCCCCTGGTGCCTGGACAAGGAGCAAGGCACAGCCTGCTGGAATGTGAACAGTGCCAGGTCAGTTAGGCAAAGGGGTTATACTGAAACTTTCAATTGTCAGATGCTGACAAGGATATTTGAGTTTGGACAGAAAAAGGGAGGAAAGAGGTTTGACCAGGATCTGTGGTGCAGAGATGAATCATGAGACTGTGAACGAAATGAAGGGTCCAAGGAATGACAGAGAGCAGAAGATGAAAGACATTAGGGGGAAAGCCTCTGTGTCTGACAAGGCCCATTGCTGGGAATGAAACCCAAGATCAGTGGCGCAGCACTTCCCTGCTGCCAACAAACATCCACAAAAATGTTTCTGCAATGCTGGGGCTCCTGGAGGATGGTAACCAATTTTTATAACTATTCTTTTATCTTTGTGGCTGAACTTTTGTTTGGACGCTAGCCTGCAAGTTTGGGGTGGGAGGGCTGGAGACTATGCTGAAAGACGGCAATAAAGATCATAGCGCCGCACTGACAGGAAGTTTCAAAATTCAGGTTGCCCATGGGATCTGAACTTGCTCCCTTCCCATTTAGGGGTAAGTAAGAAGATACCTATCTTTGCTAGGCACATCTTTTCCCCACAGGATCGTCTCACTTCCAAAGTAAACCAAACTGTGTTTCTTTGACAAGTGGATTTTCCATACTTTGTCTCCTAATTCTCCATGTGGCTCCATGCCTCACTGGCTGATTGCATCCTTACTGATGCAATTTCTCATTCTGAATAATGAATTAACAATTCTCTCCATTTATGGTGTTCATCACTGTAATACACAATCTGTCCACACAGATCCACAAAAGCAACAGCTTTCAGTCATGTAGCCAATCTTTAATTTTTTCATTTACGACTTCAAAAGAAAAGCTTCATTTCCCAGGTAGCTTGTGTAAAATACATCATCTCTTCATGGGTACGAATTTACAATCCAAAGATGTGAGAACAAGAACACTTAGAATTCATTGATCTGTATTTCTGTTTTTGAGAAGTCATCTAAGAAGTCAAAAGAGGAATCAAGATTCCAGAAAAATATTTGGTACAAATAAAAATAGGAAGACCATCATTGCCTCATAGGACCTGGAGAGCAAAAAGATGAGACAGGCAAAGCAACATACATGTAGAGAGAGGTAAAGAATAAAGCTATTAGCAAAAGTGGGGCTTGGATTAGAACTAAGTTTCACTTCAGCATCTATCCATTCACCTTCTCCCACACAGCTACAGAGTTCTTCTGTCACAGCTCTTATTGACAAATCTCAAGCTTTTAAGGACTAATACTAAGAAAAATTGAGGCTTATACCCTAACACAGGGAGCTGTATTATCTCCAATTTACAAAAGAGGGAAACTGAGGCATGAAGAAACTTCATCTCTTCTCTCACCTAAGCAGACAGCTTAGGGGACTGAAGGTAGAGTTGTTCCTTTACTCCCTCACCAGAAAAGCAATCACCATACATTTTGCTAGAATATTAAGATTCTTTGGTAATTTTTGTTCCCAGGTGCTGTATTTCTGTGGAAACATAGCTTTTCAAGGTAACAAAAATGCTGACTGCTTTTAAAAACTCCATTTCACGTACCTGCCTTTTACTGCCATAACTGTTTCTATGGAAACTAGAACTGGCCACGAAGCAGTCCTTGAACATGAATTCTCACTTGTCACTTTTACATTAAAGTGCCACCTTCAAACTCCTTTAATAAACCTGTAATAATTGTGTTGCCTAACAAGTTTTCAAATTAAACAAAACAAGAAAGTGTGCTTGCACTGAATGCTCCACACAATATTTCATAGGTGTGGTCTAAGAATTTTAACAGTGTGCATGATATGACTCTCTTGGTTAAGGATACGATCTTTAAACAGAGAGACAGTTTATTAGCAGTAAAAGCCCTAGTGTGTGTAGTTAGACTTACATAAAGGTGACTTATACCAATATGGGTATGTCTAGACTGCTGTCACAGAAGCATACTGTAGAGATACTGAGTAAATGGGTAAATCAACCTACAGAGCTCTGTGCTCTCAGCTCGCCGGGGTACTGCTATGCAGGCATATGCATGTGGTATTCCCTGTAGGTACAAGAGAGGGAATGCACTCATCCAGAGTGCTAGTCTGTGTTGGGTGGCCACTGTGGAAAAAATAAAGCATGCAAGCTTAAGGCACAACTATTCCATACAGTTATTCAAGATTAGAATCTGTGTCACTCTCTTCCATTAATTTTACCTTAACCATTCACTCTTGTGAAAACTGCAGGCTCCCTTGTGTTCATTCATATTACTTCCCTGAGTTAACTCAAGAGAGAAAAATCCTTTTTCTTTGTTTTTGGAGAGCAATCACTAACAGAACACACCCTCCACCACAAGAGTTCAGCATTTCCAAGAAGAGCCAACTCAAAAACGTCCAAGGACAGGTCCTTTCCAGCATAACTTACCCGTCTCTCCTGAGATAAGTTCTCTCCTCCTCATCTCTGAGGCCTCACAGTTCATCAATGCTTTTAAATTGTACCAGGAGCAGGACAGAGAGGGCAGATGCTTTGTGTATGCATCAACCTCCAGCGCAGAGCAAATAGGTGGCCAGGGGTTTCAGGCAGACTTTACACACAGAAACATCTAAAACACAGGAGGTGCAGCATCACAGTTGAAGGCAATAGAACGCGTTAGAAGCTGCATGTATGATTACACAATCTCCAAAGGACAAAGAGGCAATCCTATTTGGGTATGAATTTATTTTAAAGAGACCCTAAAGAACAATATCATTTCCAGACTATCTTCTTCTCCAATATTTAGCTGAGCAGAGCTCCTCCCAAAACTTATCCAGCCCACACAACTTGGCTGACACCCATAGGAGAAGCAGGGACTGTCTGTCTTCTAACCAAAGAGAGGAGGAAATCACCTTTCACACTGAGCTAGCAAGTGTTCCGGTGTTCTTTTAACCCTTTTCCAGTAAAATCAGTTTCTGCTAATACAGAACATTTCAAGAAAACGGCCAAATCGGTCTCTTAAATTACATGTCATGCTCTTCCATACGGTCCAGGACACCACATGATTTCCTTTAAAATATCCCTAAACTCATGCCAAGTAGGCAATTTGTCCATAATTAAGCAGTAACCACGGTTAACTCCTGAAGTTGGTATGAAGTTTGGAATCAATATTCCAAACTATATTTTCCATAGACATCCTTTGTTTCCAAGCATCACCTCAAACTGATTAGTAGTCAGAACAGGAATCTGAAAAGCAAATCTCCTCTGTGGCCAAACAGACCTTTTCATAGGCAAAAATTAAAGTTGAAATTCCCCTCAGTAACACCTCACTTGGAATCTGGACTTTTTTCCTGGATTTCCAGGGATGCTGAGGGAGGGGGTGGGGAAGACTTCCACAGTTCTTTCTTAATCCTCTTCTATTTCCTTCTGCACAGGTACTTCCTCTCAGCACCTATTCAGGTCCATACAAAGATCTGACTAGAAGGTACCCAATTCAAAATAGAGCAGTAACGCTAGAAGTAGGGCAGCCTGAAGGGAAACCAACTGTTTAGCCCTGCAGCAAGTCAGGAATTTACAGCAAAAGAATGTTTCCTACATAGTTTTCCACTATGGACAAATGTGCCACCTCTTAAGGGCCACAGTTTTCCATGTCTCTGAATGCAAATGCCAAATATTTTGTCATGCCTTTCTGTTAGCCTATATCTCACTACAGCCAGGGCTTGGAATGAGGCATATAATAACAAACTAAAGACCTGGCACACATGGGTCTACTCACTGGCTTTCCTCACGTATATGGTTTATTTTCCCTGCTATGTCAATCCTTATAGGGCATTCAATCCTTTCTACTCTTTTCAAGGTAAAGTTCTCACCTCCACGCCACTAATTAAACAGACGAGCCCCTGCAGGATAAATATTGGATAAATATTCTAAGGATAAATACGGAACAGCTCCAAGCTTTGAACTGTGGCACTTAACAGAGTTGTGATTATTCCAGATCAAACACCTTGCATGGTAACCTTCTTTAAGCCATTGTTATTTCATCAGTGTCTTGTGTTCCTCTGCAACCACAGATATGGATAGTATTTTTCCCCAAAGGCAACAAGGAACAGAAGACACAGATTACAGTGTGTCTTGCTGGCTTTCATATTTTCTCTTTCAAAGTATCTGATTTACAGTTCACCATTTGTGATGTAGGAAGCAATTTTAAAATAGAGAGCAAAACAGTGGCACAGTGGCCGATTTTTGAGAATTCTAGTCTGAACAGAATCCATAACGTGCATCAGTAGCGCACGTGGTAGCCAGGGGAATCCAGACATGCTTCACAAGCAGTGGGCAAGGCCACAGGATGGGCAAGGGATGCAGGACCCCACTCCTGAATACCACTTTTCAAAGAAAGGTGAGGACTGCTTTAGGAGCAGGCAAGCTGTGCACATTTACAGACACACTGCCAGGAAGGACAGGCAAATCTCTTGATTGTTTGTTTGCATGGCCTTTCTCTAACTATCATAAAGCATATATAAAAATAAAGATCCACAGCTACTACCATATGGGAAGATCACAACATCAGTCTTCAAGCCAGAAAAATGAGTCCTGATGTGGCCAGTGCTGTAAACAGTGCTCTTCAGCAAAGACTTTTCTTTAAGGCTCTCTGGATGTAAGTGAGGATGGCTGTGCCACATCTTACTGCAAGGAATGAGCCCAGTTTCTTTTTCAGCTCCCCTGCTGTATTAGGATGTCTGGAATCAGTTTGATACAGTTTTGACTAAAGCAAGTATTTGAACAACTTCTCTGGAGCTGGAGAAAAACAGCATTTGGAGAATCACAATGCTCCTTTTTCCTGTCCTCATCTAGATCATACCAGGTGATAGCAGTTTTTCATGGTCACTCAACCTCTCCTTCTTCCCTCCTTTATTCTGAATGGATAAGAATGAATGTATCTTATCTTTAAAACACCACATAATATCCTTCCATAGTGCTGACAACATCACTGTTACTCTCCAGCAGTTCCAAGACACGGTGCATCACCACTTCAGCCAGAGACGGGTTGTAGCTCTGCCGAACACATGTCAGGACATGAAGGAAATGGCAGCCTTTTTCAGCATCTGCAGAAAAAAAAAAAATGCAGGCAGGCATGAAGGAAAGACTTCAGTCTAACTGCCTCTTTTAAACTATTATAATCCAGATTAGTCAGGGAAAAAACCCACAGCTGTCAGAGAGGAAGAATGCTTTAGGTACATAAGCAGACATGCATGTATTCAGAGGGAAGAAATCCACTGTGTGCCTACAGTTCTCCAATTATCAACTGCTCCCACTGACTTTTCTGGGAAGTGTCGGGGTTGTAACACTGGCAGTGAAGGTGAAAAGATCATCAGTGTTGCAAACTCTTCTATACAGGGCTCACAATCTGATGATGAGGTTATTAACCTAAGGGTACCTCCACTGTCCACCTATGCAAGCCATCCAATTCCTGCAAACACAGAAGGAACAAAATGAAAATCCTTTTGCTCATACCAGCCTCAAACACGTTTAGAACAGGTCAATCCGTGGCCAGGACCTGTAACTGCTTGCCCAATGCTGGCACCTTGTGGAAAAGCTGCTGCAGTGCAACTTTCATTCACCTAGCAATGCAATCCCATCCCTGCACTTGAGACTACCCAATTACAGGAGGAAGTCACAGAACTTCAGCATCTAATTTTATCTCCTTTTAAGATGAAAGAATCCTGAAAATGTACAAGAGAACAGAAATGTAAAAAATAACATACAGAAATGCCAAAAAAAGCCAGAGACAAAAGGTCCTTACTGGCTGCAGTACTGCCCACAGCTACTGTGTGCTGGAGGAGCCATCATTTGAAGCTCATCTGTCCCAGTCAACATCCCCTCCAACAGGCCCTGTAAGCCCACTCATCGTCAGTACTGTGAGCTTCCAGTTTCCCCAAGTGCTGAATTCCACAACAAATTTCCTTCCGCAGCTAACAATGGAAAACCAGCATAAATGAGACACATCAGCACAAACAACTTTTCTCTTCCTCAGCCCACATGGCGTAAGGTAAGTTCGATAAGGGTACTGAAAAATTGCCATGGGCCAAGGAGGTCCCTGTATTTTGGGTTTGCTGCCTCTGTTTTTATTTTTGCTAATGTCTACTCTAGAATCAGCTGAGCTCCAGAACTGCCTTAGAAGCTGGTCAGAAAAGCCACTGGTAGATAGGAGGCAATGCCGAGTGCTGGTAAATAAACAGTTCAGCCTAATTCCTGTTAAGCTGTGAATCAGGCAAAGATATTTCTTTAGAAGGCAGTGACCCAGCATGATAAAAGACTTCTGTGGCTGGTAGCCAAAAATGCATCCACCATAGGTAAGATGGTGCAGAACAATGCCTCTACCTGGTCATAATGACTGCTGGTGCAAACAAAGTGGGTAGCTGCATTTTGCATTAGTCATAGGTTTGTCGTAAGAAAGTCAAAGTGCCCATCCCTGATCTACAGTAACTTCGCTTAAATCTTGATGAATTATACTAGTGACTCAGGTATTACCCGACAGGACAATACATACTTTCTTCCTAGATGCTGGTAGAAAATGGCATTTTGAGGTAGCTGCAGGTACATACAATTATTAAGTAACCCCAAAACATTCGTATGGCCCAGCCTTGAGGGAATACACTCCTTGCAGCAATGCTGTCCCTCTGACACACTTGATTCTAGTTTTTGGCCACTAGCTGAGGCAAGCCAGACTGTGATTAACTGTCTTTCCTGACTACCAATACCAGATACTGAGTTATAGAACAACGATGATTTGCTCACTGTGGACATCTCACACAGGCTCCATTCTGAAGTACTGAATTTAACTTCTGGTGGTTCTGTTTTCTTCCTCTCTGCCATTAGTGCTGCCTAAGCCTAAAACTAGAAGAAATTTGTAAAAAAAACAAACCGAAAAAAACGGTAAATCAAAACTGGACTAAGTCTACCATTTTGCAGTTCAGTCTGGAGTCAAAATGTACTGCAAGCCTTTTCTGCCTATCTTTAGCCTCTATATAGACTCACGGTGGCCTTGCATGAGGGCATTTAAGATCAGGAATTACAATTTGAGCCAAGGGCTAGGATTGTTATGTGAGCATATTACAGATCAGGGTTTGTGGAGCTCTGACTAGGCACGTTGAGGATTTTTTTCCTTGTACAATGGTTCCAGGCAGCTGGGTTGGGCCCGAGAATGTGTCACAACTAAAGCAATGAGGTGTGGTGCTGCCTTGAGAAATTGGCAGAGAAGCTCCTCATTGGAGAGAGAAGTTTGGTTTACCGTAGATCAGTCTTCCTGTCATGGAAGATTAACATTGCTTATTAATTATCACGTTCTTTTTCTCCCTCAGAGCCAAGCCGGTGGCTGAGGTTGCCGTCCCACCCGCAGAGGGCGCCCGACAGTTACGCTGAGCTCTGCGCTCTTGCATCATTCAGCCACGGCAACATACTGGCAAGTACCCTTTTGGTTTTGATTGAAGCTGCTTTGGCTTTCCTTCTCAAAATCTTCTACCCACAGTAACCAGGACATTGAAATGGTCCTTCTGAATACTAGCAAAGAGACACTGACCTGGAAATTGCCCTCTTTACAACAGGAAACTAAGTAGGTGGAAAGCTCCAAGGAGAACAAGAGGCTCTGTAAAGCAGTTACTATTTTTAACTTGCTCAGTATAGAAAACATGTCTTTGAGGACTCAGGACTTGTCAAAGTCTTTTTTGTAACTGATCTACAAGTTTCTCTCTGCTGTTGACTCTTCCTTAATAGTAGAAAGAACCTCCCACCCTCCCATGGAGCACAGAGTACTTTACCAGTGTGATAGCACACAAAGAGAGGAGTTAAAACACCAGACAGTGGCTCAGCGCCCTGTGTCAACTGTATAAAGGTTCTAGTCTTTATAGTGGCACAATTAGTTAAACAAAAACAAAACAAAACACCACAAAGAAAAACCCCCACAACCAACTGAAAAAAAACCCAAACACCACACAACGCACATCAAGAACAAAAACAAGCCGGTTTAGCTCACTCGGTTGAGCGTGGTGCTGAAACACCAAAGGTCACAGGTTCGATTCCCGTTCAGTCCTCATGAGTTGCCTGATCTAGTTGAGAGGCGTCCCTGCCCATGACAGGGACGTTGGATTAAATGAACTCGAAGGTCCCTTCCAGCCTAGGCCATTCTATGATTCTACGACACCCCCACGTTCCCAGGAGAACTAGCTGGTGTATGAAATCGGCAGAGAAATTATTTGACTTGCAGAGAAGATGTTTGTATTTGCTAATTGGATAAAAGACAATAAAACAATGAGATATGGTAACTTGTTGCACTGAAATAGCCTCAGGCAAAGGAGCCCATCTTCGCCTGCATGCCCAGTAACATCTACTCCCTCCATCCCCTAAAGATACAGAACTTTTACCTCCAAACTTTGCCTGTAATTGTACCACTGCTTAAGGCAGTGAGCTGAAAACTCAAAAATACTGCTACTTCATTTATCCTTTTTTTTCACTGCGGGATAACCATCATGTACCAGGTCCTACAAGCACTATTATAGTTTTGATAGTATTAGCATATGAGCAATTTAAGATTATATGCCTTATGTTCTAGTCAGTTATTTATTCTGCATTAAAGTACATTCTACCCTACAAATAGCTGCACTCCAGCAGCAAGTGATCCCTGCTGACACATTCTGCCCTATGAATTGAAAGAAACTCTGCAGCAAAGTACCTGTGTAATTAGCAGATGTTCAAGCACAAGCTATCACTATGGCAAATAAAACACAACAGGCTTGAGGGACAGGGATAACACACATGAGGTGCATTATCTGAAAAGAATTATTTTTGTTAAACTGAAATTACGAAGAACAACAACCTGAGCTCTAGCTGAGCGTAAAATCTGCTGACCTAAGCAAGTTTAATGTTGACTTAATGGAGGCAGGGATTTCACCTTTCTGTACGGTCACTTCTGTGTCAACTCCCCTGTAGAAACTGAACTAACAAGATTTACTACTTATCCAGAGTACCAAGCAACAGCTGCTAGGTGCCAACCTACCTTCATTACGTTTGGTTCCTCCCAAAATCTAAGTATTCTCAAAAGATAGAGATCTAAGATAATGGATGCTTATTTCAGATCCGAGAGGTTTGTTTCCTGCTAGGCACACCTGCTCTTTCTCTCTCCATGCCCAAAGGAAGCTGCTCTTGCACTGCTGCTTTTAGCTACACTGCTTAGCTACATCAGCAGCTTAGCTCCAAGTTCAAGGGTGAGGACAGGAAGCATATCTAACCCAGCAGCAGGAAGAGGTATTGCCATCAATATAACAGCACCAGCTCATCAGAGCCCTGATCACATTGCTACTTACGCCTGGGTTTTCGACAGTCCTCTTTAATCACATCAAGGGTCACTTTAAGCAGCTCCTTATCATGGTCAGTCACCTGGAGAAAACAGAAGAAACAGCAATTTAGAGCAGTCTGTTTCACAGTTGATGGCACGGCAGTTGAAAAGCAATCCAAGGCCATGATATATCCTCAACTAATCCTGTCATAACTACAGTCTGCATTTTATACTATCTCCAAGACTAAGAATGAACATTAAATCATCAGTTATTATTTTTAGCACCTTTAGTAGCTTCTGTCAGTTAGGTGAAAAACATTATATACTGGAAGTCAACCCAAAAGAGGGTGATTGAGACTCTGCAGAATACCAAGTGTCAGCCCACCGTGATAAAGAGAACTGTCCTAGGTCCCAGGCTTCGGTGTGCTCAGCTGCGTCAGCACAGTTTGGCAACCCAGTGAACACAGACTGCCCTTGGAACAGCAGCAGTGCTCAAAATCATGCCCCCAAACCTGTGCGCAACCATAACTCAGTTCCTTACATGGTATAAGTCCTTAGAGCTACTAGGTTTCTGGAAAACCACCCCTTCTTCTTGCAGCATCCTTATTGCTTCCCTAAAAACACTGTGAATCCTTTTGGAACTGGAGTCACTTTTTGACTTCACCTGGATGGGAAGAAAGGAATGAAGTAGATAGTGAGAAATCTCAGCTCAATTAAAGTTACCATCAAAAGTTGCGGATGCTTTCAAGAACAAGAGGACTTAAGGTAATTTTGTTGCACATTTTTCTTCATTTAATAATTCACAAATCTTATCTACTATGTATGAACTAAGCAATATCTCTGAGCTTTAAAAAACAAAGAAACAAACACCAGAAATTTGTGCTATTCTTAAAGAACCACAATCTCCTAACTGCCACCTTTTTATTTAGCAGATATTTGATTATGTACTAAGAACTCTCTTTTGGAATAGGCTTGTGATGTTCATAAAGCATTTGACTGTTTATCCAATCAAGCTTTGCTCAAAGTTTTCCTGGTACTAAAAAGTAGGGACATAGGGAGGTCAGTGCTTTGTAAGGTCATACTCAGGAAGAATCCAAGTGCTGGGAATTGGATTCCCATTGCCTGTTTTGAAAGTGACAAAGTGTCCAAGGAAAAGGAGGAAACTAGCAAGAATAGTATTTGTTTCTTGTCCCCTTTGTTTCCAAGTTTTTACACATATTCTAGTCATGTTCTCAAGAGTTTCACCACTGCCTAATGAATTGAAAGGATAAAGCACATGCAAGAAATTAAGACAAGTATATGAGATAAGGGAACAAAGAATTCAGTTTTGAGGGCAGGTAGGAAATGAGTCTCTTGTGAAAGGAGAATAACGCACTTGGGAGTCCATAACTGAGACGGTTATTTAGATCAAAGGGTTTTGAGTTTGGGACACAATTAACAGAGTAGGAAGGAAGGGTAGAAAAAAAAAGTCAGGGAAAAGCAGGGTTTGTTTGAAAGTAGAGCAGAGCTAAGATAGAGGAATGACACCTAGGGAAGTGGGAGGAAATGAAGAATCGGTTGTGGAGAGAAGAAAGTATGGGTAGATAAGAGCAAGACCATGACTTATTCTCCTCCACCTCTATCTGTCCTACTATGTCCTTCAATCTCCATTTATCTACACAGACTGCTTCAATTCCCCAACTGGTGTTTCCTCATCTGTTGGGAGCACACTGTGCTCCCTGTGGTTTTCTTTGAGAACGGAGTTAAACTGCTTTCCACAAACCAACATGTGATAACTAGAACCACAATCAAAGCAAGATTTGCCAGGTCATTTCTTTAACTACCACCATAAATGCTCCCACCCTGTTCTGAACAAAAGCATCAAACTTAGATCCTACTTCACTCACCAGACAAACTCACAGAAGCCTCGGGAGTGAAACAGGCAACCCCCATGCACTAGAATGAATTCACACAAACATGTGAAGCAGACATCACATGAGCAATGGAAGAATATCTTGTCACAAAACGTTCACTGAAGCCATTTGCAAGTCTCAGGCGAAACTTCAACTGCTTCTAAGCCTGGAAGCTGATGTGCCTAACTGGGAACAGTTCAGAGATCCAGTAGAGATACCAGTGTTAGCATGCATCACAAGGTTCTCCATCCCCTTCCTCCAGCTGACCCTCCGTATTTCAACTGGCCACAGTTACATCTCTCTCTCTGTCCCACACCAGCTATCTAACTTTCGCCTCTCAAATTGACAGTCAGAAATAATTGCCTAATAGTTCAGGATAATTAACACAGAACAATGGCTATTATTCTCAGTTCAGTTTTCTCCTTCTGTTCCAGAATGAAGGACTTCAGTGAATGAACATTTCTTTGTTCCCCTGTCCTCCACAGCTATATCAGTTTAGACAACAACAGATACTGCTTCTAATTACAAACTTGACTGTACATCTGGACACCATTCCAGCCACAGCATTAATATCACTACTGTATCTCTCTTCACAGATCCTCTCTGACAAACTGAAGAAACAAATATCAAATGTAGCAGGAAGGGTTAAGCGAAAAGTGAATATTTTCTCGTAGAAAAGCACATTCTCGTAGCTATATGTAAAATGAAGAGACTTTGCCTCTCACAGAAATGCAGTAATAAATCTTTAAGCATCTAAGAAACTGCTAGCAAAGCAACCACCTCAAGACTCTGATCAATTTTTAATGTGAAAGCAAACATTTGGGAAGGAAAAAAAAAAAAAGATAAAAATATCTCCAAAGAAGCACAATAATTATTCCGTTTGGCTTAACGCTGAGATCCCGTCAGAAAAGGGAGATAATTAAAAACAGACTCTGTGTGAACTGACACACAGCTCAGCCTGGATGGATACCGAAACAGAATCACTAAGAATGCAAGTCAAGGCATTGACAGAGCGAAGGCAGAGAGACAGGCTTGGGAGTGAGAAAATAACTAAGCAGCTGTTACATATCAGCACCCTCTCATACACGCTGCAGAGTCCAAGGGAAAGGGTTCCATGGCAGAAGGACTGTTCCAGATGAAGAAATGCGGGCTCCTACCCTCTTCAGAGGCTTTAATATTATCCTGAAATGACACGAAAACTTTGGGGGGGGGTTTCCTAGTGTGCTCTAGGATATGCTTCCTCTTCTCCATCCCTCCAAGTAAAGCAACAATTGAGGAGTTCCTTGTGAATGCAATCTAAAATTACTTAATCTGTTCTTTTCGCCCACGCAAAATATTTCTAGCGTCTCATTCTGCAAATTCCTACGTCAGTAATACTTCTTCCCAATACCTCATCACTGTCTTTTATCCTAAACCATGCCCTTATTTTCTCTGGACTTGGATCATTCCTCAGGGCCAATGTACACCTAAGCTTGTGATTTAGTCTATTGAGCAGAAATATACAGGAGACTGAACATGGGGCTATACAGAGAGAGAAGAAATCTAGGACTAGCAGCAGGAGTTCCCCTCCCCTCCCAAAGGTTCTTTTCAAATAAATGAAGCTGTACATTCAAACACAAGAGCAGCCAAAAATCATTAATCACTTCTGCAAAATATGTGTGTGTCCATCCTTCCCCACCCCCAAAAGGGAAGCAGTTATTAAATAACAATTTTATCATCACTACCCTCCCCCTCCCAAGACCAGTCAAGGGCTCTGTAGCAAAGCCAACAGAAGAATCCATGTCTCCAGAATTAAGTTATTTTAATCAATATATTCCATCTGATGGGTCTCACACAGCTTAGTGGGCTGGTGCTGTGCAACCAGCTATTCTCAGATCTTTAAAACAAGACAAATTCTCTGTACAATCAATAATAGGTTGAAGAATGAAGTGGTACAGGAATTAGTCTGTCTGTTGAAAACACTGAAAGTATGTAACCTTTGGCTCATTATGAATCACAACACACCCTGATGGTGTTAAAGTTTCCTGGTATAACCACACACGTGATTCTACTCATGGAACTGCCCTTTGCAATTTCTCATGCAATGTTTAATCCTCGGCTTGCACAGGTGACAATTTTCGTAATAGTGATTCTGGACATGTCAGTCCTGAAGTCCTATAATAAGCTTTGCAATATACATATTTAAAACAGCAGTGGAGCTTCCTCAAGAGACAGGAAGACAAGCACATAGCATCAAGAATGTATAATGCACCATGTTATACCTACCGAAAAACCTACGGGGAATATACGGTAAGTATGAACAACACTGTGAAACTCCCTACTCTAACTATTTGTCATTGCTGACCTTGAGATAAAATTCAAATCAAGAGAAGTACAAACAGCCTGGAAAGCACAACCCAAGTTACATGTTCAAGCTAGCGACAAACAGACTGAAACAGTAGTACTAAAATAGCACACTAGAGCTTATGCATGGGAGAAGTGCATAAAAATGTTAGTCAAGACTGGCTGGTTGCGAGTCATATTTTACTCAGTTGAGAAGTTGTATGGACCAAGCTCATACGTAGTTTTCTTCAAAAAAAAGGAACCAAAGGCTTGTCCATTTGCCAAATATAATTGTCTAAGTCCAGTAAGTAACACTCTTTTGGTTCTCTAAGCAGAACATTACTACTTCTGTCTTTCCGCTGGTAGTCTTCCTTGTGGTACCCACCCCTCCAGTCTCAAAAGTCATTTAAGGGATAACGGAAAGGCTAGAGCTTAGGGACTGTGGTGGCACTGGTTGTAAGAAATAAAGCTTCACTGATTTTAAAAATCATAACTGATTTGTTAATTTTTAATTATTTTTAAAAACATCAGGCCTTCCAATTCCCTTGCCCATCCTCTGCAGACTACATAATTAAATGTTCCCTTGCATATGTCTGAGCAGAGGATATGATTTGAGTTCTGCCATATGCATCTGCTAGAGGGAAATTTATTTTGGAGAGCAAGAAGACTGCACTGCTGGGGAGCTGTTAGGGCTGGAACGAGGCATTGTAGGACACGTACAGGATGTGGACAGGGCTCGGGCACAGCAATGCTGGAAAGGAACAGAGATGCTCCTGCCCACCAACTATCCCAGCTACTTCCTTTCATCTTCACCCCCTGCTCCACTCTACTCCCAATGACTCCACAGCAGCTCACCACCTCCCTGGAGAAAAAAATCCACGGGGAGATACCCTCCCACTGCGATGAACACTGTGCAAGCACTTTAAAAGCTGGGAAAGAGATGAAGGGAGCGTACCACTTCTCCTAGGATCACAGGGAAAGGGAGAAAGAGGCAAGCAAAGAGTTTAACCGCAACTGTGCGACAGAACACTGGAATCAGGGTAAAAAAAAGTTATACATCCAAATAACTGATCCTTTCACAGCCAGAAAAAGTGCAAAGAGTGAATAAGTCTCTGTATCACAGTGTGGCCTAATTGTTTGGTCTGCTTATCTAGGACCTGCCTTGCCAAACAGGCATGAAATAACATAGCTGCACATTAGCACATTCTTTATCCTTTTTGTTTGAAGATGATGCAAACCAGAAGACTACAGAGGGGAAAAGAAAGGAAGAGGGACACAAATCAGATCTGTTATGCTTATTTTTGTGGATCAAACTGGGTACTTGACCCTTTGCCAATTAGGAGAAGTGACACCTTCAAGAGCCAGAGCAGAAGAACAATGAAATGCATTTCCACAGCATTACTCGGCACTCCTCGTCAGGCATCCAGGACACTTGACAACTGCAGGTTCTTTCTTATGCAAAGATATATAAGCTTCTTTGCAAGGAATTAATACCAAAGGGCAGCAGGGAGAACTGCAATTTCTAAATAAGCATCTCTGTGCCCAAATTCCTGTGACATAGACTCACATCCTTGCATCAGGGTCAGGAGCAACTATTAATTATTATGATAGCTCCTTGTGACTACTAACAATGCTGATGCTACGCTGTTTTTGTTGGTTTCAGTTTTTTTGGTTGGGTTTTTTTGTGCCTTTTTATGTTTGTTCTGCACCAGGCTTTCCAAGCTATTAAATTTTGATCTCTCCTTAAAGGCTGAAACTTCAAAGATGGAAGTTTCCAGTATTGGTCACAATGATCACTATTTCCTTTAATGTAAAGTGTTTGGGAACTACCTGTTCCGAGTAGTTTAGAAAAAAATACCCCGCCCCATCCTGGATATTCTAGTATCAAACTTCCCTGTAAAAAATGAGAGTAGGTCCTGTTACTGTATTTATCCATGCTTTCTTCAAAGCAAAAAAAAAATTTTATTCTATTTTTTTTTTTAGAATTAAGCAAACAGATGTTAACATATGATAGCACTTAACTTTACAGTGTGTATCAGAATCAGGCAGTTAAAATTACTGCCATGGATTTATGTTTCTACAGAAAACCAAAAAGTAAACAAGTGAGTCACAGCACTCTAGGCTTCAGTTGCCCTTAGTAACATGGTAAAAGCCATAACACCACTACTTTTACAGAAATTTACCACTTCATGCCAGTTGAGAATCTGGTTTGTAATTTACCAAAACAACAGAGATTACAAAACGTTTTTTGTTCTATTTCCCATTCTGCAGTAGACCAAGAGCCTACTGTCTCACTGGGAAGTTTCTTAACAGCTTGGTTACACACAACTATATGTAAACTGACTTCAATTAAATCCTGCCTTCTGATCCCTTCAGTGACGGCCTTTCACAGCCAGGGATCTCCAACCAGACAAACACATAGCAGAGAGCACTGCTCACCCGCTCATCACCTCTCCTTTTGACAGCTACATTTTTATTAATATATTGAGCTTCAAATGAGAAACAAGACAAAGACTTAGTGCTCCCTTCTCTTGATCAAATTCAGGATCTTAAATATCTGTCCCAAACATCTCAAGCACCTTAAAAGGATCTCCTTTTTTGATGCTGTCACTATTTAAAGATCTAGATAAGTTAGTGCCAGCTCTAGGCTGTAAGGTTACTCGGCCCTAATACAAGATTACCCTTGACAACAGAATTTTCTCATCTGGCTTTCTTCAGTCCAGTTTTTTATGTCTCAAGTGACAAGGTTTCCTCAAGCTCCGTAAATAATTCACGCATAATGCTAAAGTGCTTGTGGTTTTTGAATTCTCCGAAGGCAGCAGTCTCTTATCCGGTTGTTTATGCTTAAGAAAAGTATATGGTATTATTTCTCCCCACTAAAAGCTTGAAACAGTTACATTCACTCACCTCCTGACAGCTGGGACCAGGTAGATGCACACCAGCCAGTGATACCAGAGTATCAATCGTTTCTAACTCCTGTTGGTAAAAGGTCTGAATTTTGTTTTCTAATAGAAAGCCTTTCACTTTCTCATGCAGCACGTTGACAGAGAAATTCTCCCCCTCCAGGCCACTACAAAGATACACAGAACATGTCAAAAGGCAAGAAATATACTACTGATGTTTTTTAGAACAATTAGCTAAGGTTAGCCTGTTAGACTGCTTTTCAAAGGTCAAAAGGTATTTTCATGTCCTTTAAGAAGCTGAATTTAAATGCTTAATTCAAAGACCATTTTCACATGCAATAAGCATCCAGCTATTCCTCTTGAATCATTTGGTCTAAACAGTGTTGTGATTTTAACTTCTGCAGTCCCTGAAGCCACGCTACATGCATCACACCTCCAACTACCGTCCAGCTACCCTTACACTGAATACTCAGTTTATTGAGGTTATGTATTTGTGATTTGACAGTGGCAACGGGAGCAGAAGTTGAGAGCATTTTGATCCATCTAATCTCTTGATCTCACGTCCCCAAATTTTGCTCAAAACCCCATCATTTTTTAGTAGATGCAAGAGGTCTTTATACAGTATTTTACTACCTTCCTAACACTCACTTTAGTTCAACATTATCTTTCTTTTCTCAGATTATGGACAGGTATCTCATCTGTATGGGTCATCAATTATTTGAGAGAAAAGCAAGCTGCTACTGTATGCTTGTGTAGAGTCTAAATCACAGTCAGGCTCTATTCTATCTTTCTCCACATTTATTACAATAATAAAATCCCATTGTTTGCCCCAAGACCAGTCTGGATCCTGCATTTACCTCTGTCCTTCCTCAGGGAAAGGTTTGTCATAAACTTCTCTATAGAGACAGGGGAGCTCCAGCATTCTTGAAATCTGAACATCACACACAGGATCATCTACTTTATCTGGAGCAGAAAAAAGAACACACATATATGGCCAGAACTGCCATACTAATCTTTAAAGCAAACATACCTGAGACAGCACAACAGAGCTTCACATGCCAGTATTAAAAGGGCAAATTTTGTTCACTGTTCTTTTTACAAAAATAAACCCACACTGGTCACTCCTTTTACAGTTTACAAGGAGGTAAATGACCTGTTGTGGTGCATTGCAGATTATGCTTTTGTCTGACAATGTATTTAACTGGAACTTATGAGCTCTGTTTTACCTTTCAGCAGTCTTTATGCATTAGATGAGGTTAACACACAGTGAGGAGCTTTATTTGGGCCAAAGTGAAAGCAATTTAGACACTATTTGAATTGCAAGGCTCTCCTTTAATGAAACGATGCTATTATTACCAGCGCTTGAATAGCTTATATGTTCATAAATCTTCTGTCTGGAGAGAAGGGTTGAATTCCCTCTCAGACTTCAGCCTAAGCTGAAAAATCTAGTCTTTTATCTGGGTTTTTAAAAGATGGTTTTCCCCCACCAAAGGAATCATTTCAGCATTGTCTCTGAAGGATTTCATTGGTGAAAACCAACTCTTACACAATGGCACGGACACAGAAGAGAGAAGAAGGCGTCTCACTGGAAGCTCCTAGGTTGTAAAGAGTGGACTGCAGAACCCCTCTGCCCAAAAGGCCAACAGCTACAGCGGCAGCACCTGCGTGAAGATCCGTGCCCACATGACTCAAGATGAGGAATGCTTCCCAGTCACTCTGCAGAGCCAGAGCTTAGGAGCAATGGGGCTTCAGGAGTGCAATGTGTCCACAGGCTGCTGTACAGACAGGGAATGGATTACACAGGCTGTGACAAACAGCAACCGTTTCGCCACAGCAGCTAGTGCTCTTGATGAAGTGTGACATAAGAAGTCAACAACTCCCTTCCCATGGGCTTTGACTGTTCTACTTCAACACGAAGAAAACTGAAGAGCAAGTCGCTCTCACAGATATGCAGAGTATCTGCATAATATTCTGGTATGCATGGTAGTCATCTTTTATAGATTTTTCCAGGAATGCCTCATTTAAAGGCAATCTAATCTCACACACTAAGTAATATGTCTTCTAACCTTACACTGCGAAAATTGAAATAAAGACCTACGGCTGAAAATCTCTTTAGAAAAAATGACATGCCAGAAAATAAAGTGAAAATTATTCAATGAATTACCTACAGCTTAGATCTCACAAATTCAGACAATTAAGTTATATATGTCATGGATCCATAACACTCACAAAAACACGAAGCTTGAATTTCTCTTTGTTGCCTGTAGGTTCGGATGTGACCTCTGACCCTGACAACATCCCCGATCTCCAGCTTGGTTTTCTGGCTCACCACTTCTTGGAGTTTCTTCATCTGTTCAAGCACAGCAAGACTGCTGTGTGTGCTTGGAAGACCTGTAGGAAGTGAAGGAAAGGAGATGTGGCGTTAAGGCCAAAAGGACTGTCTTTTTGCATGCATCCAAACACCTAAGCACCACAGGAGTCATAGTAATAAAAAAGTATTATGGTCCCAGGCATAACATGTCCTCAGTAGCAGAATTTTTGGGTGACAAAGTTAGTTTATAGTACGATATTTATTTAAATAGTTCACCTGGGGAGAGCGTAAAAGGGACAAGATACTGACAATTTACCACTGAAAATGTCAGATGTGTTGCAAAATTGAAACATTAATTTGAAATGGTTTTGTCATTTTTTGATTTTTGTCATCCTAAAATGGGTGAAGAGAAAAGAAAGGTCAGCTAAACTTTCTACATAAAAGAAGAATGAGTCATCTGAGGTGGGGCCAAAGTATTCATGTGATGCAATTTGATGCCTACATTGAGGAGGATGTAACTAGACAGAACTTCACATTTACATAACACACCTCTGCAGGAGAGTAAAGTCTTCATAACTTAGAACCTGATTAATGATCCAAATATCCCTGATCACCATTATAAAAGGCTGGAAGAAACTCTCCTGTGCCCCCTAGGATTTGCTTTCTTTAACAGGTATGAATTAATTTCCATTAATAAAATAATGCCCATTCAAGCTCTACTCATGTACATGTAAAATATGAACACAAGGCTGAAACAACCATTCTTGGTCCTCATTCCATTTCAAGCAGTACTTGATGCAATTCCTTTAAGGAATTTAAGTTCTTCATAAAAAACTGATTTGATTGTGGGGTCCCCTTTTTTTTTTTTTTTTTTTTGGAAAGCCATGCCACGGTATCACCTCACCTCCCTAAAAGTGAGAGCTGCCTTCTAGATTTTGGTAGGGATCATTTATACCATTTGTCATATCATTGTTAAATGCAAGTAAGCATTAATTATCTGTCTGTATAAATGGGCTTGTTCCACAGACATTGGAGTTTTTAACTTTTAAATCAAGCTTTCCTTCCCCCATTCTATGTGTCTGTAACTCTAACACTGGCAGATAACACCAATAGCATTTATTTCAGTAGGATTTGATCAGGTCCATATCAGGGCTGTCAATCTACTACATAAGCTTTCAAGAAGGTCCAAAGTAGAAAGTATTCCATACTTAGATCTATGAGAAATGGTGGGGAAAAAAAGCAAAGAGAAGACTAGACACCACTGAGTTCTTCTGTTATTGACTGCAATAAAAGATTCACTTCAAATGCACAATTTCTGCATACTTAGAACTTTTCCAAATCATAAAGGATTGCTGGCATTCTCCCACTGGGTTTTAAGCTACTTCAGAGCTGATCACTGACAGTATACACATGAGCAGGAGGAGAATGTGAACACAAACGAAAAAGAGACGATGACTCCTGAAACCATTGCATCACAAGGGCGGGGAACATATACTACATTGCTGGTCAGTGGATTGACTTTGGAGGCAGAAGTTGTGGCATGTGGTACATTTCCAGCCTAGATCCTCACTAGAGGAAGTCACGAAAAGAAACAAAAGATTCTCTGAACAAAGTCACAGCACAGAACTGAAACACTCATTACTCAGGTAAGGAGAAGGCATCACATGTCACAGTGTAGTGGTTTTACTGGCATCACCATTGGACACAACACAAAAAGCAGTATGAAACTCCTCAAATGGCCCAGACTGTAGGATGTGGTGGTTTTAAATTAAGAAAGTTGAATTTGCTCTTCCACAAGTTTGTTCATTTACTAAACTATGACATGAGTAAAAATGTACAGTCAAAAGATGAACTATTTATTTGATAAATTACCTGATAAAGATGTTTCTGCTACCATGGGATTTTTCCAGCAGATGCAATTTATAACACTAGTACTATCATCCACTGTAAAAAAAAATAAAATTGAAAGAATTACCGAGTGAGAAAGCAGGTAGTCATGGTGCAGGAAGTGAAGATATAGATACACAGGGAGATGGCTGTCAAGTATATCTCCTTCCAACTAGTCTGAAAGGGAAAGTGGGTGCTCAACCACTGTTTATACCTCTGAACTAATCTCCACAGCCATTTCGGTCATGGAAGTAGCTCAGTACGAGACACCATGCTTATGTGCATGGTCAGCAAAGTAACAGGTATGTTCTAAAAAAAAAAAAAAAAAAAGAAAAGATCCACACTAATTTAAGTTAGGAGGCTTCAGTACATATATTGGATGGTAACTGGTTTTAATCTCACTGACAAGGTCAGAAGAAGAATCAGTATTGCAAGCTGAAGCCAGTCTGATTAAAGCAAGAAACCAGGCACAAAACACAGAAGCATTACTCTAACATTGAGGAAACAGCACTTGAGTATTGGTGGGTGAATAAACTACACCACGTGAATAGACTAGGAGTGCTGCTACCTCCAGCTGCGCTGGTTTCCGAGCTAATATTGTGCACAGCACCTCCTGTACAAGAAGGTGTTCCAGAGAGCAGAAAGGCAGTTCCTCTAGCCAGGAAGGACAGAGGACAGCACATGCTTGTGGTTCTGCTCTAGGCCAGGAATTCCCATCTCAAAGTATACCTACTGGTTGTATGCAAATCACTTCCGTTGTCAAAATAAAAAGCTTAACACCTTCTCCTGAGCACGTGAGCTATTTAGCTCTTCCTGTTTTGTTAGCAACCGATCAAAATAAGCTTCATAACTTCTGCCCCAGGAACTGTGTTGTCAATGGCAGCAGAAAAAGGTAAAATTCAAAGAAAAGTAAAAAGCTATCAGAAGAATCAATTGTTCTATGGATCAAGAGAGTGTATATATATGGCACATCCAACACTCTCTAAATAAAAAGGCACTAAATGTCTGGCAAACTGCAGCAAGGATCACACTCAGTGTCCAGCAGATGCTCCAAGTGTCTTACTCCTTGGATGTAACCATGTCCAAGATTGAGCTTCCACTCTTCACAAATCAGAATCTGCGATTTCCTTCTGCTCCTTAAACCAGATCCCTGACTACAAAAGTAACTGCAATGTTTACCAGGAAGGTACTGATTGGTACCTGCAGTTGCTTCCTCTGGGAACCACAGCATCAACGCAAAATGCCTTCGCATTGTCTCATGTGTTTTGAAACAATCTCCCTATTTAGGGGCATCCAATTTCAAATCATTGTCTTGCCTTCCTGTTTCCCCGTAGTTTAGCTGCACATACAGCATTTAAAAGACGCAGGCAACTCCACGTCCCATCAGCAAAGTGTGCTCATCTCACTGCAATCTCCTTTTGAGTTGCTGTGTCTGCAACTACTTCAGCAGTTTTACTTTTGTACCAGAGCACGGATAATGATCTGGCTGCTAGGATTTCCTCTCCTTGGTACAGACAAAACCCAACTATTTTAGTAGGAGTCTGAGCCCCCACATACCATGCCAACTCATTTGTGCGTGCCAGCAATGGCAATAAGGAACAAGAGAGATGACATTTCACTATTACATTACTGCAGCTTCTCCACCTTGTGACCAAGTGCAACAGGTAGGCTTCTTAACATGCGCTTCGAAAGAAACAAACAAGACCAAAGTATTCAGAGGCCAGAATCTGCCTCATCAATGTAATAGCTGAAAAAGGAGTCTTGGAGAGATTGACCTGTTCGTGACCACACAGGGAATCTGGCAGCAGGGAAAAGTTTTCCCAGTTCACAAATAAAAGCTTTAAGCAAAAAGACAAAAAACCCCAAAACACAAGTGAATGAGAACTCTTGCAATTGTATTCTAATTAGACAGGAGAATGTTAATCTATTTTAAATGCACTGATGTGTTTTATAAGCTCCTGAAAACTTCCTGTGCTCCCTGTGCCACCCTTCCTGAGCTCCTTGGGTTTAAACTTTTGTTTGTTTAGTATCTTGTGAGTTTGTTTTTGGGGGGTTTCTGTTTTGTTTCTTTGACTCTTACGTTAACTATTTGAGGGGTAGCACTCTAAGAGCTACCTTGTAAATAGATAATTTTGTTCTTTATTTCTTTATAATAAAAAGGGAATGGTTCTTGTCGGGTTTGTGTGAGCCTACTGGGATCCTGGGGAGATTCCTTTTGTTTGTTTTTAAGGGAAGTGCCTTTCAGCCTTTCAAAACAGTTCTGGAATACAAGGAAAACCACATGTGATGTTTGGTTTTCTTAAAAGAAAAGGGGAAAAAAAAAAAAAGAGGTCAGAAAGGTGCATTTATTAAAATATGAGCTTGTTCAAAGCTACACCTTAATTAGATACCCTCCCCTTAATTGATCATAATAATAGCAATAAACAATCAAATGAAAATTTCAAAATCAGTTTTACACAGCATGTAATTTTGTTTTCTCTCAGGCCAGGAAAGATGCAGTTCACTCTCTTTCACAATCAGTATTTTGCCAGCAGTTCTGGTTTTATGGTTTTCAGCAGACAGGATCTAAGATACTCTTAAAATGAGTGGTGTGCGTTCTGAAGCAGACAGATAGGAAATGAGGGGGGGCAATAGTGGCAGCAACACAAAGACCTTTCAGTTCTCTATCAGAGAAAAAGTACAAAGGGGAAATAGTGCTTTGTAAGTCACTTTTAAGCAGATGGAAAGCAAGCAAGTCCTGAGCAGCACGAGGCACTTGAACTGATGCAATGCCTGCTCTGTGACTCACCAGTCAAAATCTGTTGAAGTGAGAGATGCAAGAAGTTACAAGCAGGAAACTGTCTAAGAAGTTAAAATTTTACGCTGGTGGTGTCAGCTGGCCTGAAAGGGAGGGCAGGCTGGGGAGGGACACCCTGGCAGGTAGCCTGAAAGCTCAAACCAGGAACTGCTGGAACAAAGAGTGGAGTTGGATGTGAAAGGACGGCAGGAAGCCAGGCTCGACGAGAGCTGTACTGAAAGGTCGGCTGATCTAACGCTAAAGCCTTAATTCCACTACTCTGCAGTTTCCTTTTATTTCTATTCCTCCATTTTCTGCCCCAATTAAACATTTCCAACAAGTTTACATCCAAATATATGCTGAGAGCAGCATGTGAAAACCAGTAGAACTGGTTTTGCCTTGGTCATTTTCATTCGGTTTTCCTCTGTTCTTGTGAAGTGATAACTGTATTTGCATACTAGTGCAATAAAATAATAATAGCTGACATTCAATTTATGTTTCAACATTTCATTATATCATCAATTACACCTCCACCTCTTAACTTAGGTGCTTGTTTAGCCTGTGCTACTTCAAGAGACAGAAAAATCTGTGCTTCAAAATATTTACTGTCAACTCATGATTTAGCATAATAGCAGGGTAATAACAAACATTCAGAAATTTGACTTAGAAAAAAAAAATAACCTAGAGAATAACCACTCTAAGAAACTAGCAGGGACTTTTCTACAGGGCACAGGGTCAACTCTATGCACCTGCACCCAGCGCTATGTGCACTCGCAGTTACTGCTACACCACAGCGGTGTGATGCAACTGCAGGCGTTGTGGAAGCTGGAACCTGGTTGTCAACCGTATCTTCACAATACTTCTGTGAGTCAGGAAATTGCTGCTCACTTCATTTTATAAAGTGAGAGAATTGGGTAAGAAGAGGTGCTCCATGACCTACCTCTTCCATAGGTTTCTACCTAACAGACTACATTGGACATGAGTTCTTCAAGTGCTTTGATAGGATCTACGCTCTGGGCCCCTCTTTCCTGCTATGAGATGACCTCGCCCCACTTTCAAGAAACCTGCCACACCAAGCGTACCCCGCTCTTTTTTTCTCTAGCTGAAGAAGACAGCTGAACAGCCAGTCAGATCTGTTTCCATGTTAACAAAACAGTCTGAATACTGACAAAAGCAACAGGGAGAAGCCCCAGTTGGTCTAGGCAAGGACTGGCACTATGATGCCTGAAATATATTTGCTAAGATTCTTATGCGTCCAAGTAGAAACAACCTCCTAAGTTATATTAAAAGCTGGTTCCAAAGTAATACAAAACATACAAAAAGACACAAGGGATTTTAAGGTTCAAAAAAGGAAAAAGTGACATAGGCGTCCCTGCCCATGCCAGGGAGGTTGGATTAAATGATCTCTAAGGTCCCTTCCAGCCTAGGCCATCCTATGATTCTATGACTTTCAATTTGCAGGCATTGTTAAATCCCAAGGAACCTCATATCTATATGAGAGAAAGTGCAGTCCAGTGGCAAAGCAATTACCAAAATTAAGATTTGCTAGATGTCCTCAAACAAATCAGTCACACTGTTCTACATATTTGTTTCTCTACTTTTGATGTGGAGATAAACAGTTTGCCAAGTAATCTGAGCAGCCGATATACATTCTATTAGGAGAGGAGCACAGTTGTTTGCAGAACAGTCAATGATCAAATAAGACAACCTTTAAGTTCCAACTGTAACTAAGATTAGAATGCTGATAAGTACAAGAAGAAAGAGTCTTTTCTTACCTCCGTAACTATAAAAGGCATCTCTCTCTTTCTTTTGAATCACTATCCCAATAACATCCACCTGCCTTACTGGATGTCCGTTATAAAAGAATATACCTAGACACAGAAAATTCTTGATAAGTGTAACATTTTTTCAATATCCTACCCCACATGGCCACATTTGGCAGGAAAAACCATTTTCTTACATATTTAATATATCTTAAATTATGCAATGTCTAGTCATGAAAAATCCCCTGGATCAATGACAACTGGGAAAACTAAGAAGAAATACCACAGCTTTACTTAACATACCAAAAGCTTGCTTTTGTAGACTGTCAGAACTTTATTAACATCTTGTTTTCTTGCACACTTGGATATGAAAACCAGTTTGTTTTCAGCAGGCATTAGTGGGTTTATTAGTGGCTTTTTGTTTTGTTGCTTCATTTTGGTTTGGTTTTGGGGGGATTGTTGGGGCTTCTTTGGTGGCAGGGCTTGGTTTGGGTTTTTTGTTTGTTTTGGTTGGTTTTGGGTTTTGTGCATATTTTTTGTTTCGTTTTGATGTTTTGGTTTTTTTTTTAACATCTTCATCAGGCTTCAGAATAAATAACAAAACACAATGGAAGCAGTTTGAGCTTCTCACAATGCAGCTGTTTCTGATTAAGGCAGAACCTCCAAAAGGAAAACTAACATAATTCTGTCTTTCATTTCGAAAAGAACAGGAGCCACGGGGGGCAGGGTGAGAGAAACAACCCTCTGAGATTGCAGAGCATGCTATGCGGTCATCGTGGACAGCATCCTGAACTTGAGTTTCAGAAATAACATGTTCTAAAAACATCCCTTCAAACCTATTTTTGTGCATCTGCAAGGATGACTAGAGTAACATGTATAAACACGTCCAGGAACCAGTGAGAAATCGGAGCCCAATGGACTTTGACAGCACTGAGGTTACCACGTGCTGTAATCCCTTTCAAGAGACTGACAAGGGTGGTTAAACACAAATGTAAATATTATACACTGAAGCTTCGCAGTCCACTAGCAGGAGGATGATAGGACAATAAGCTCCAGACATATCCTGGGCCAGCTAATTTTCAGTCGATGTGTTTTCTTCAGTTTTTGAGTACCTCTGCTTTACTGAAATATGCCATCTGGGATATTCAGTAACTGTCTTCTAAAAGCTAGATAACTCAAGGGATTCAGAAGGGAACATTTGGCTCCATACACTGTGCAAGTCTTAGTCTTACAAAGGGAAAGAGAAACGCTGCAGCAAGTGAGCCAGAAAAATGTTTTGTATTCAAAAAAACCAAAAAAAACCCACAACAAAAAAAACCCCCACAAAACCAACTAAAACCAAAATCCAGAAATAACTTGTCCTACATAACTGGCAGCCTTAAACGAGCCTAGAATTAACTTTCTTCACATACAAAGACAAAACATCCAAATTCTCAGAAAAAAAATAAAATCAAAAGGTACTCAGCCAAACAGCTCATAAACACAAGTTTTGCTCATAAAAATCCATGGCAAGGTTTTGAGGGTGCACCTGTCAAGGTCACCCTAAGAGTTGGTTATACTAATTGTGCAGTCACTGCTCAGGTCTGGCGTAGAGAACGTTTAGCAAGTCAGTCCACTTTTCTCTCATTCCATTTACCAGGGCACCAGTAAACACTGCTATAGAAACCCCCAGTGAAGATGCTCCTGGTGTATATAATTATTCACTAAACCTTCCAAAAAAATCTCTATAAAAGAAGGTCTGGGTCAGTGTCAGGGTAAGTTTGTGGAGCAGAGACTCCAAATGCTTGACTGTGCACAAAAGCAACATATTACTATTATCATTTCCCAGTTAGTGAGCTGAGTTTTGGCAAATGACAGAGACCAGATAAAACTGGTTCTCTCCATCCCCATAAACTCACACAGAGCTCCACCCTTACTCTCCACAAAACCACCTGACTTCATCCTGTGTAGCATTATCTCGGTGTTCCTGCTCTGGCAGGGGGATTGGACTTGACGATCTTTCGAGGTCCCTTCCAATCCCTAACATTCTGTGATTCTGTGAAAGATGAAATTATATTTACATTATCAAAAGCAAGTGAATGCGATGACTTCAAGGTGTAAATTGTTTCTCCTGCCAGCTTATTTGTTCAAATTATGCTCATACTGGTAGCAATAAAAATACACTAAACATTATGTGCAGGCACATAATGTCAAGCTCCCAGTAACCTAGTAAATAACACAGACATTAACCACAACAGGAAGCCACAGCAGCACTACAGGGGACTATAGATACAGAGCTCGCCAGGGTAAGTTCTGGTCATGGCTGTACCAGCATTACTGAGCACTGAGCTGTTTGCCATAGCTTTAATCATTATTACCTCCTTTTATGCTATTCCTAGATTCCCTTGCTTGTTCATAAGCTGTCACAATGCAGCGGTGCACGATAGCGCCGAGAGCAGCTCATTTCCATGATGCGATTGTGTGTTACAACCGAGTTTGACACCCACTCTCAATTCAAGGCCTCTAAGACAACACAATTGCTGGTTTTATCTGGGAGGTTTTCCAGCCTTCCTGTCACATTTATAGCAGGAGAATAATTGGCCAGGTTTACTGCTTTCTTCTGTGTTGTTTTAAGGGATTAGTCATTGTGGCATCAAATCCTAATGCTTAAAAATGGAAATAAAACAACTTATTAGGTCATTCAGTCCATTTCCTCAGGGCCAATGCAAGACTATTCTGTACAGTAAATTCCTGGCAATCTGTACAGTCAGGATATAAACAATCCCAGTGAAGGACATCCCACCTTTTTCCTGGGAAGGCCACCCCGCAGTTTAGCAGATGTCATCCTAAGGATGTTTTTCCTGACATTCAGCTTGTGTTTCTTTCCATTCCTCCTAGTTACAACTCTTTGTTTTGCACTCATTCATTCTTAATTAGCATTACTTAATGACTGATTTTTAGCCAATCATATGCTTAGCTTCAGCTGGTCTTTAACAAACCCATTAAAGGCAGGAAATATCAACACCAACCACCTATCTTCTTCCTTCTCCAGAAGATATTTTTTTAGTGTTTCTGTTGTGCTACAGTTTGGTGCCAATAAATAAGATGCTTGGTTTAGTATATACACAGCACCAGGAGAATGAGCAAAATTCAGGATGTTTATGCTATGAAATTTCATTTTATTATTTAAAGGTTGGTTTAGAAAATGATACAAGATTGTAAGCAAGCTTAGTTCTGCAAAACACCAGATGCACAGGCAGTGGAGAAAGTTCGCAGGCACCAGTTTTAAACGCTGATATTTTGACATGGCAGAGACCACTGAAAGAGTTCCTGAAGCAGATGACAACTCACTCAAGTAAAAGATCAAGGGAAGCGAGAAGGGAAATTCAGGCAACTTAGAGGTGAGAAAAGAGAGCAGGATTTTACTTTCTAGGACTGTTTCTGCTCTTGTGAAGTGTTTGTTCATGTTGAGAAGTTTAATTCTTCCAAATATATTTTCTTGCATGTGTATGTACTAATGTCCAAGTACAAGCTATAATCCTATTTTGCTGACATTAAATTTGTCTTTTGTCTGGATACAATTAAAATGCCTGTAATGGAAGCAGGAACAGCATTTGCTATACCAGTACTACTTAAGACTGCATACTCTGAAAAGGCCTGTAAGTACTACTCACTCTAGTACAAACCACAGTAACTGACTGTAGCCTCATTCTTGCAGTGAATTCAAGACAAGTCTCCTACCATGTTAAATAACAAAGATATCTACATATATATACTCAACACAGGGTTTTGCAGTTTGTGAAGCCCTTAGGTACACAAAAATGCTTGCAAGAAGAGCGAACCCCCTTCATTTCTATAAGAATAGCACTGCTGTTATCCTTGCTATTGAATAGAAATAAGTAACAAAACCTACAAGGCAGAGCATATTCAAAGAGCCAAGCAGATGTAGGTTATTTCTGTGAGTAGAAAAAAAAAAGCCAAACAAAATACCAAAACCAGACAAAAAACCACACTCTGCTTAGGATTTACTGCTTCTAAGTTCCTTGGGTTCCTTCCTGATACTCTTGCACCTTGTCAAGCTTCAGTTTGGAGTAATGAACCCTTCTACAGTAGAAAACATTGCGGTCTATTTAAGATTTTTGTAGTAAAAACAGAAATTCAAGGTCACATCCACATTGCTTTAGACAATGTACACATGTGAGTGATATTGGCTGAAGACCAACAGGAAGCAGACTGCAAAGTATAAAACCTCCAACAACGGTTAGGAAATAAAAGGTGTGGTATAAGAGTCAGCATAGATGCCAGAATTTACAATAAAGTTGTTCAAATATATTAATGTATGAAAGAAAACTCAGGGAAATACAGACTGGTCAGCCTCACCTCCGTGACACATAAAAATCGTGGAACAGATCCTCCTGGTAGCTGTACTGAGGCACATGAAAAATAACAAGGTGATTGGTGACAGCCTACATGACTTCACTAAGGGCAAATCTTGGCTGACTAATTTGGTGGCCGCCTATTACAAAGCTACAGCACTAGCTGACAGGGAAAAGAGACTAATATAATTTATCTGGACCTGTGCAAAGCGTTTGAAACTGTCCCACATGATATCCTTGTCTCTAAGATGGGGAGACATGAACTTGATGGATGGACCACTTGGTGGAAAAGGAACTGGCTGGATGGTCGCACTCAAAGAGTTGTGGTCAATGGCTCGATGTCCACGTGGAGACCAGTGACAAGGGCAGTTCCTCAGGGGTCTGTTCTGAGCCCAGTGCTGTTCAACATCTTCGTCAGCAACATGGACAACAGCATCGAGTGCACCCTCAGCAAATTTCCTGATGACACCAAACTGTGTAGTGTGGTGGACTCACCTGAGGGCAGGGATGCCATCCAGAGGGACCTTGACAGCCTTGAGAAACAAGCCAGTGCAAACTGCATGAGGTTCAACAAGTCAAAGTGCAAGGTCCCGCACCTGGGTTGGGCCAGTCCCAGGCACAAATACAAACTGGGCACAGAGTGGGTTGAGAGTAGCCCTGGAGAGAAGGATTTGGGGGTGTTGATCGATGAGAAGCTCAACATGAGCCGGCAGGGCGCTCATGCAGCCCAGAAGGCCAACCCTGTCCTGGGATGTATCAAGAGGAGTGTGGCCAGCAGATCAAGAGAGGTGATTTTCCCCCTTTACTTGGCTCTTGTGAGACCCCACCTCAAATACTCTGGAATAAATTGTCCAGAGAAGTTGTGGATGCCCCCTCCCTTAAGGTGTTCAAGGCCAGGTTGGAGGAGGCCTTGAGTAACCTGGTCTAGTTGAGAGGCATCCCAGCCCATGGCAGGGAGGTTGGATTAGATGATCTCTAAGGTCCCTTCCAACCTAGGCCATTCTATGATTTTATGAAGAACATCAGATATCTATTATGTCTAGACATTAAGGAGACAAAATCTCAAAACGCTTGTGTTTTGTAATATACTAATATCCAGAGGAAAATGCAAAACATAGACAGCCAGCCATGTCATCAACTGTCAAAATTTTGCAGTAGAGAGGCATAAAATCCTTCTCAAATGTTGTAGAGGCAGTGGAAAGACATGACATACATGGCCAGAAAGGATCAGCATTTTTAGAATTACCTTTACCAGAACATAACAAACATGACCACTCAGAGGAAACGCAACACTACCTTAATGTAAAAGAGGTTCTGTATCTGTATATATGAGAGGGAAAAAATCCATTAGAACAAACACATTTTACTGTTCACATATATTTCACACACAACCCATTTTTCTCAGAACTGGTAAAGATACTAATGTGACTTAACTTAAGGAGATGGAAAATTACTGCTGTTCATGAAGCATTCTGCAGTCCCTCGACTAAAAGAACACAACATAAATATTTAATTCTGTGTGCACTGTAATCAACACACGCAAGTACATACCTGGCACTTGCTTAGATTCTCTCATTTCTTTTATATCTTTAATATACAGCCTTGCAAATGCAGAAAATACAGGATCCATCCCCCAGTACAGAGAAGGTGTCTCCTCTTCATACTTCTTGCTCTCAGACTGCATTCAAAAACCTGTGAACACATAACTTTTAAACAGGCAAAGAGCTGTTCATGTTTCAACCGCACAAGACAAAGCTTGTGATTTTACACACAATAACATAGTAGAGGTGAAGAAGAGACACAGCAACTTCTGTAATATGATGTTACCTTTGTGTCACCACATGAAATACTCAAGAGTATCAATACTGATGATTTGCTCCAAGTACTGACATTTGACAGCAACATCATTTTGTCCAGCTCCTTCAAATGAAACAATTTCAGGGATTTCTCCTCTATGGACTCAAACAGAGAACCAAACACAATACTTCTTTTAAAGAATAGGATTGTGGGATGATGATTGGTTACTTCATTCTTCCCTCCCATCATTCTCTTTCCCTTCCATAAGATATTCTACTCATTGTTCATCCCGTGCTTGATTGCTCTGTTGGGGAAGGCTTTTATATAAAAGAAAAGTAGCCAGCTGTTCTTTATTTCGAGCAGTCAGTCTCCAATAACTTTGTAATTGTTATTTTTTCCTTTTAACTTTTCATATTTGCCTGTTTAATGCCTGCTTTCTTCTGCCATTACCAGAGCAAATTCTCTGCTTATCAGAGTTGATGTCTAAAGCTCCAACACTCATTTCAGGAAGAATCCTTGTTGAGATTTAAAAGCTGAATATACCTTCTATTAGCTTCTCCTGTACAGAGAGCTAAATTGTTCCCATGAAGCTTTCCAGGCCACACTCGAATGGGTGCCAGCCACTTACAGCTGTAGGGCAAAGGCACACACCTAAACTTTATTTGGGGTGGAAAACAGAGTGTAGAACAACATGCTAGAGCATTGCTGACATCTACTCTACACTGTGAAAAGAACTGCAGATGACAATTATATTAATCTTCAATTTCTTTTTTTTAAAAAACAAAAAAAGGTGGCAATACTTTGATCTCCCTTAGACTGATCACTTGCTCTGCAAGATACCTGCATCTTTCAGTAATGAACTAAATAGTCTTGTTTACACCTGCATTTAAGTCCACTATAGGCAGCTTTTCCAAACCTGTTCCTTTTGCACATGCAATGTCTACTCAGAAAGGTTTCACCATCCTGTTCTCACTTAAGCCTCCCCACAAAGCACAATTTTTCTGCTGCTGAACTGAAGACACTGCTCAGCAGAAGTTTATAAACTAAGCTGTTAACAGCATGATAATAATGCAGAGCTGCTATTCCTCCATATGGCAGTCCTCTGGTTGCTCGCTATAGTATATGTCAGATTTAGACCGTAAACGTTCCCAAGCAGACACATGGTTCAAACCTGTATTTTACTTCACATGCTCATTTCCAAAATTAGTCTTTCCCATCCCTCTCTTTTTGCCTGCAGTCTTTAGCACAAAGTTACCTGCATTGCCCCTACGCTACTGCGCTTTTATGGGTTCTATAAAAAAAAGCAGGTAAAGAAGGAAAAAAAGAAAATAAAAAGGAAAAAAAAAGATTTAGCCCAACAAAAAGCCATGATGAATGAGAAGAGTTAACATATCAGTCGATAAACATACACACTACAGTCAGTTAAGGTTTACACATAATGAGTTGGAATAAAGAGAAGCACTACTGGTCAGTGTCATCCTGCCTCCCACCCACAAACAGAACTTTTGTCCTTAATGGTGCTACAGTTGCCCAACTATTCACTTTCAGTGGCATCTCTTTCCTGACAAGAAACCTGGATACAATCAGTCTTGTTCTCCAAGTTTATCTTTTATAGAAAGTAATATTCCTATCGGCACCATGCCCCAAACTTACTCCTTGTGGTTACAAAGTCTGTCATAGCTCAGCACCCTTTTTTTTTTTTCCTCCTAGACAGGTGGCAGACTGAGCTAACAAGCCCATTTCTGCATTTTGTATGAACAGCCACTCATTGAGGTAAAAAGCAGAAGTCACCCCTGCACATGTGTACATCTGAGACAAAAATCAATGAAGCAGCATCACTGGAGATTAAAAATAACTTCATTTGGCATTTCAGTAAACAGTTGCCAAGTCTGAAATGCCAAAATGTTAACAGATCACTAGCCAGAAGCCCAAACAACACTTTAGCTTACATGAAGCATTTCCCCAAATCTTTCACAGCTTCCCTGTCCTGAAGGGAAAAGGATTTCTGCAGCAAAAGCTCTTTATCTCAGAAAATACTGGGAGTTAAACCTCAAATTCTGCAGCCTCCTTCTAGGTCACCAGCCTTGTTACATTGGAGAAATTTACACTCATCACATCTATCTTCAGGTACAGAACTGCTCTGCTTGGTTCACGTCTGCTGCAGACACACCATGTTTAACCTCACAAATGTGGCAGATTCCTTGATAAAAAGTAGATCACACCCCCAGCCCTATGAAGGCATCACAAGAGAAGTCCACAGGACAAATCTGCTGAAGTCAAGAGTTACAGACACTCCACCCACACCAGGCTGGGACCATGAAACCATCTTCCAGCCACTCACTTTCAGCCATGACAGGCACATGAAGAGCATTCTGCAGCGCAGTCTCACCTCGTGTCTTCATGATCCCAACTGCCCACCCAACCTCCACCACCACCCAAAACCAAGCCCAGTTTCTTTCTTCTGTCCCCAGTAGCCACTTGGTAGCTACATTTGAAGTGACCTACTTAAAGCCAAAAACTTGTGGCCTGCTGGGAGGAAAAGATAATTACTGACTCCTGTAACCGCTTGCCTCCACATGGCTGTATTACAAGTCCATTCTTCTGGCAGTGTTAACAGCTGCTGTCTGTTTGCTCCTACCGCAACGGAAGATGTTAGGTCCGAGAAGCAATCCTTCCCAAATTATCTATTTTCGAGTTAGTTTCCAAGCATGTTTCAGGCAGATTGACAGTATTTGAAAACATAATTCTTACAAGGCAGATAAAATTCTTCCAACCAATTTCTCTTTTGCTATGTAATAGTACCTTCCCTTAACTTTTTCTTAAACCAGCACAGGAAGCGTCTCCATCCCAGGCAGAACCTCCCAGGGGTTATTTAATAAGTGAGTCATCCTAGCGAAAGTGGAACTTTTCCATTATGCTGGAAGTGTTTTCAGCGCTTGACTGGTACCATTGGTGATATGCTATCAGCAAGGAAGATAACAGCTACTCTGTACAATGAAGACCCAAGGAGCAAATAGCAGGCATTGTGGTGATGCACAGCATCACTATCAATGAGAACACAGAGAGCCAACAATAGACAATTCCTAACCGATACTATATGTACAGATGTTTAAAGATTAAATTGGCTTTTGCTGAAAGACAGTGGTAAGGCTTAGCAATACAAACAATACAGAGTCCTGGCAAAAGGTCATCCCTTTCCGCATTTTGCTTTAAATGCAGAGTAATGACTTCATGGTTGCTGTAATGCAAGGAATTCAATCCTGCTACAGAAAGAAAAAAAAAAGGCAAGAGAAGCATCTAGGCCAGAAGTTTATTAGATGTAAGGTATCTGCATTCTATTTTTACCAAAAATAGAATAAAATTCTGCTATTTGGATCACTTCTTAGGGAAACAACTCTGTTTCAAAGACAAAAAAAAATCCTTAGTTTACACAGTAGTTATCTAACTACAAATAAACAAAAAGCCTCAATTTAAGATAATTCTAGTCACTAATCTATTAAATTAAGGATGTCTCTCTCATTTCCTGCTATCAGTGTTAGCTTTCCCGACTGTAGTGGCAATTATCCAAGACCAGAGTCCTCAGAGTTACCTTGTGAGCTCAGCAAGGTATCATCTTAAAAGGGAAAAAAGGGGAACCAAGGAAAACTGGCAGCTTTCCCAACAACACTACCAACAAAAACTAAACCCAATTTTCTTTTTTGTCTCCCAAGCAGCTTACCCAGTAGCTTTGTTAGAACAGCTCCCCACTTAACACCAGCGTGATTTGTTCAACAGAATCATTGGCCGATAGATCTCTTGACTCCCGTTCCCGTGTTCACCACGTGCTTTTTTTAAAAAATGGTGAATGATTAAGAACTGGTCTTCTTTCAATTCCAGTGAAATGAAAACCTTAAAGAGGTAGATCTGTTTTAATGTTTTGTGTTGTTTTTCTTTTCTCCAGATGTAGTTAAGAACTAAAGCTCTTGGAGAAAATTGCCTTGGTTTTAAATTAATCGTTTGGAGTCACAGAAAAGGTCTCTTGCCAGCAGTTGTCTGCAACTGCTGGCAGACTGCTGCAGCGATTCTTTCTCAGGTTAGCTGTGAATCAGAAATAGAGAATATTTACCCACCAATACAGGCAGCTTAAACACTCTACCAGGCATTCACTCTTCTCCAAAGGTGCACTAGCACTGATGATTTACACAGGAAGCAGTTCCTAAGCTGTTAGGGTTCCCAGCTCAGTGCTTCACAACATCTTCAAGTCACCACTGGTTTACTTCAATAAATCAGGCTACAAACTGCGCTGCTAAAGAATTGCTTCATGGGTCAGCCACCCTTGCCACAGAGAAAGCGACTTAGGGAAAGACAGGCAGAGTTAACAGCTGGGTTTTGTAATAACCACTGTCATCTAAATTGAACTCATCTGTGTTTGAGTCAACACGCTACATGACAAATGAGGATTATTCAATTCATGATCAGCAGAGGCAATTTCAGCACAATGCAGTTAAAAACATGGTATTTAAAGACATGCTTTTAATTACTCAAGGCCTCATACAACATTTTTAAACAAACAAACCCAGTATCTTCTTACACAAGTAGACCTTGGTGAGCTGGGAAGTAAAGCCTTTGGTTACAGGTGATACGGAGTAACAATTCTAAAAATGAAACTCACCCACAGCCTTTAAAAAATACATAACAAACTTTTCAACACCAGTAACAGGACAAAGATCAAAACACATAACTGAAATACAAAAAAGGCTCCTGAAAAAAAAAAAGTATATTGATTTCAACTTTACAGTTTTCTAAAACTATTAAACAGTAAGATAAAAGTCAGATTGAATCCACTTCCTACCTGGTGATTCTATTCAAAATCAAAGTAGGGTAAGCACTTCCAGTCTTTCCTAATAAAATACCTTCTGCTGCTGCTCATGTGAAGTTCTGCAAGTTTAGGTGCTACATGCCACAATAAATGTCAGTAAAGGCACTACATTTCCTGTAGGTCTTACATACAAGACAAATATGATTTCAATTTAAAAAGGTGGGTTTGAAACCAAAGTAAGAGAGCTAGAACTACTCCAAATCTCCAGAAGTTTAGCGGTTTCTGCAACATTACTTGTACAAGTGTTAACATCTAACTTCCTGAGGTAACACATTTAGCAAAAAACCCTTGGTTTTTCTTAAAAATATTGCTTGAAATTTTAAACATTATGTCTTTTAATTCCACTAGATTATACTACAATACACTTCCCTGGCAAGGGAAGTGGTACAAGACAAAAGACCCATCACCACAAACTTTGGCCAGTAGGGAGTCAATCAACAACAAAGGCAGGTATTGCCCACAATGCCTGTAATAATCAGCACACAGATAGGAGCAAAAAAGCCTTATCAATAAGCTGACTCCACTACTGTGTGATAGTCTTCCCATGGAGTTAATGTCTCCATGTCATAACCTGTAATGTATTTCCTTCTCTTTGTTTTTTTTTACTTTCCACAGCACTGCCTAGAAAACCTTCTGGACAGGCAGATGTGGCTGCAGGAGACCAGACAGACTGGCTCCTCCAACGTCAACAGGCTTAGAAGGAAGGGGACAAAGCTTGCAGTTCTAGATTGCCACCTTCGGCACTGCAACTTGCTTCAGATGCAAGTTAAACCTTGTAACAAGGCTTTGGCACCCAGTTTTCCAAAAGCACGATTCTGGAAAACTAACAAGGAAGTGTGCAACAAAATAAACAGTACAAGTAGTGCCTTCTGATCCTTGTCCCATGCATTAGTCACAAGATATTTTCCTACATATCAAGAAATCAGCAGAGCACTCAGCAGACCAGTAAACTAGCTCTGTAAGTCTGTCATGGACAGCTGTAAGCTTACCCCAAAAAGGGCATAGTAGTCACTACTGACAGAAAGCTTCACTTGCTATCTGTATTTTAAAGCTATTGGATAATCACACTGAAGCACCTTCTTCAACTAATTCTCTAAACTGTCTTGAGAAAGGATAGGAGGAAATGTATGAAGATGATTAATTCTCTCTGAAAGCTCTTAATTACCCACAGAGCTGCCAGAATGAGCTGCACTAGTGAAAAGATATTCTTTCACTGGGAGGGAAGGTTCTCAGTTATTGCTGTGAAATAAAAACAAACAAAGCTAAAAATAAATTACTTCTTATAAACAATAAGTTTGCTGCTTGGAAAATCAGCAGCATGGAAGCTTTGATAGCAAGAGGATTCCAAACAGGCTCTTGGCAAAGGAAAATTTTTTTGAGAGATACACATAATTTACTGATCTAACATAAAGGAGTATTAACTCATTCAAATTAACTAACAGAGTTGGAGCTCTTCTGGAAGATTGAGACCCAGTTGTTATTCTTGGAAAGATTAATACAGCTAGCTTGACACTGATCACTGTTTCCTAGACCAGTTGCATTAGTTCTTTGGTTGTTTTATTTTCTATGCTATTCCACAAAATTATTCTTTTCCTCCCCCAAATAAAGACTCCTGTGTGAAAGCACTTCTTGTAGAAAAATCTTCAGACATTCCACAAGACAAGTCTGTGCAAAATGTAAGACAGAGGAGGAAAAGTAAATAAATAACAAAACATTGAGACTCCATATATTACTACAATATTCTCTCTCTTACTGGTGTTAAGCTTGAACTATCATCCCATGTAAGAACAAAGCTCTTGTTATGCTCCTCACACAGGTGCTCTCAGCCAACATCTAGGAAGAGTATCAAAGGGGTGGTTTTTGTATCAAAACCAATACAATTCCCAGCCGGCTATTCTGTGAATTTCTTTTGTAACTGTACCTCCTTTCTGACAACTAAAACTTTTATGCCTGAAACCAAGCACAGGATTTCCCAGTCACACCCAGTCTGCTCCGACCTCCAAAACCAAAAAGGTTTATAAATGCCAAAGGAATGTGGATATCTCTTGATTCCTTAAGGCAAATTGTTCTGCACAATCTCTTAAACTGCATTCTATAAGCTTCAAATTATATTGAGTAGTTTCTTCTCAGCTAAGTAAAGCTGGCTCATCATCTCTTATTTCAGCTGCTAAACTCTGTTAGGACCTGTTAAGAACCCAGAGACTTTGTCCTCTACTGACTTTTGGGTTAGGAATTTTTGTAATTCTCTGAGGATGTTCTGAAATAATGAACATCTTACATATGCTCCCTCTGAGGTCTGTCCAAATCTCATCACGGAGAACTGATAAGAGGACTGATACAGAGCAAAATAAAACTGTTCAGGAACACCAGTCCTGCAACACAAGTATCTTAATAGCTCTCCCCTAGGTTAGACTTTTTTACTAGCGATGACTTTTGCCCACCTTTAAAAACTTTTCCCAAATCCAACAGGAAGGCACTAAATGGACATAACACTACTACGCTCCTTAAAAAAAAACCCCACAAGACACCTCACCAATGGCTGTGGGTGCAATTCCCTACATGAATCGCTGTCACAGCAAACATGATAAAGTCACTACTATTTCTGACTTCTTGGTGTGTAAAAACAACAAATCAGCCTTTTATAAACAGATTTAAGTATCTCCTTAATTGCATTTGAATAGACGCCACTCCCTACCTCATGCTTCTGAAACTAAGTCACTCCTGTATACTTCATCCAGAACAATACATTATAGCTCAGTCAGAAGCAACAGGAATTATTTTTCCTACAGATAATTTTCTTCTGCTGCTGCAGAAAACCCAGTTCACTTAATGTAATGAACTTTTTTGGCTTAATCCATAAATACTGTGTGGTGTACTATGGAACACTGTGGATTAGATATTAAAGGTCCATTCTGTCAAAAAAAAATAAAGATTCCAGGGCACTTTAGATAAAAATTGCATCACATCACAACATTGTTTCCTCATAAGCAGGTCCTAGTGCCCAAAGTTTGCATATACTATTGTTGAACACACAATAGCTGCTGTTTTCCTTAACAATTGACTCGTTATTACAGCTCCACACATTGCTGCTGTACCAAGAAGAGATCCTACACAAAACTGAATTCTACTTTATAACACAGTAAACTATCTTTTCTTGCTTCAAAACTGAGAATTACACAATAACTTATAAAAATCGAGGTAAAAACCCACAAATATTACACATACAGAAACTATTTATAATATAGTTGGAATATAAAAAAAAGCACTTTTTTTAGTGAAAAACTATGTTGTCTTCTCAGTTAAATCAGTTTATATTTTGAATTCTACCTTTGCATTAATAAACAGTTGGTATCTCACATTCTAAATATTATTTCCCCTTTTGCTAGTAGACATGTCTCCAATATTATCTCACTGCAATGTCTCTCTGGGATATTACTAAAGAAACAGTAGTTTTCAGTGTTCTATTTCTGTCAGATTGTCCTCTTGTGTGTGCGAGAGAAATGTTCCCTACTTTTCAGCATGGTATATTTCTAGTAATAGTCGTAGAAGGCATCATGAACTTTCTGCTTATGCTTACCACACAACCAGGCTTGGGCTTGCTGACTGGCTGGCCAGCCATAATAGAAAACAGATTTTAAAGTAACTCATTTTCATGTTACAGAACAAGTTACTCAGCCCCAAGATTCCAGAGCTGATCAAGATCATAAGAGGATACAGCATCCATTCTGGAAAAAAGGGTTCCTGGAAAACAGAGGAAGAAATTCACGATTTGCAGAAAGAAAAGTAGCAATACACGTGGGGTTTTTGTTCAGACATTTTCTGTGCCAGTATTGACTGACTGAAAGCAACACTGAGATGCAAAGCTATCTTTATCCTTTAATAAATTTCTAATCCTAGCTGCTATGTGAACTAATACAAATTTGAAAGCCATAAACAAAACTGAGCAAATCAGCTCGTGACTGCTATGCAAGAGGAAAAAGTCTAACTGCCATCTGGAGGAAACACAAACATGGTGAAACATTTGTAATACATGCTTCCATGTGACTTAGCTAAAGCTTCTAATACCCATCAGATGGAGGGGGCTCTGCAAGTTCTAAATACTTGGTCATGTGCTCACGTATGGTTTTGATCAAATTGATTTTGCTTTAAATGATTCTATAATCTCAAATGATTAAAATGGTTGGAAAGAATGCAACATTACAGCGAAGAGCAGTAGTATTTTAATTGTATATTATTTTAAAAGAAATCAATACTCTAGATAGACTTTTTCATGTGTGGTTCTGTGAATGATTATTAGTCATCAAGATATGGAAGGAAAGAATTTTTATTAGACCAACAGCTGCATTAAAAAATGCAGCTATCTGCCAACATAACTCAATATTTTAATATTATCTGAAAATTCCTACAGAAGGAGTTGTTTTAGTGAAATACAAACCAAAAAGCGTTCAGTCTTCTTGAACAATTTTATCCTGAAAGAAGACCTGAGGTTTTTAATTGCATTAGTCAGTTAATCAATAAAGAGAATCAGCTACGTAAGTTTCAAGTTGTTGACACCTCCCACTAAATACCTGGTTTGTTTCTCACTCAAGTATAAAAGCATAACTTACCCCTCCAGTTATTTACAATTATGTTTCCAAATACTGGCCTTGGAGGTGGTTTTTATATTACTAGAAGTAATACGAAAAATATACTTCTTTTTCGCAATTTCAATGAAGTTAACACATTAAAGCTTGAATGCCTTTGACCTGATACGCTTCCAAGAAATACACTTGTATTGTTTGTTGAAAAATCTAATTCTTATTCTACATTTATACTCTTGTTTTTTCATCTGACATTTCACTTCAGAGAAAGCCTGTTCAATATAACATCATCAGTTTACTCGGAAACCCTCACGTAACGTCACAACTTTTATAATTGCTCCATCATCATTTCCAGAGGTATTGCCCGATACCAAGAGAACCGCACTCCAGGAGTCCTGCTCACAGTGGTATCTTCATAGGTAGGAAGAACCATCCACATCCCACATTTCCAGGACAACTCACCTCACACAGTTAAATACTGTTTGGTAAAATATCTAAAATGGGAAAGGGTGAATTTCCCTCAGAATATATCCTTCCCCACTGACTACCGGAAAAGCTAGGCTGATTCAGATTAAACGCACAGATTTTTCTGAAGACAAAGTTAGATCAATCCTATTCCTAAACATTTTAGCGCTCTTTTTTACTGCAAACATCAAGTAATACCCTTATATGTTGAAGCTTCCAAATGCCATGTTTCTATGGCAATTCTTAGATTAACCAGCACTACAATAATATATCAAAAGAAAAAAGAATTCACATAATGTATGGTTTCCAGTTTATTGACAGGAGCCTGAGCATTGATCCTAGCTAATGAGAGATGGGTAGGCTCTTGAGCATCTAACCTCTGATAATTTTTTTCCTGTTTGCATTATATACGACACAAAACTGGGAGGAGTGGTTGACACACCAGAAGGCTGTGCTGCCATTCAGAGAGACCTGGACAGGCTGGAGGGCTGGGCGGGGAGAAATCTTATGAAGTTCAACAAGGGCAAGTGTAGAGTTTTGTACTTGGCAAAGAATAAACCCATGTGCCAGTACAGGTTGGGGTCTGACCTGCTTGAGAGCAGTGTAGGAGAAAGGGACCTGGGGGTTGACCATGAGCCAGCAATGTGCCCTCGTGGCCAAGAAGGCCAATGGCATCCTGGGGTGTATTAGGAGGGGAGTAGCAAGTAGGTCAAGAGAGGTCCTCCTGCCCCTCTACTCTGCCCCAGTGAGGCCACATCTGGAATATTGTGTCCAGTTCTGGGCCCCTCAGCTCAAGAGAAACAGGGAACTGCTTGAGAGAGTCCAGCGCAGAGCCACAAAGATGGTGAAGGGAGTGGAACATCTCCCTTATGAGGAAAGGCTGAAGGAGCTGGGTCTCTTTAGTTTGGAGAAGAGGAGGCTGAGGGGTGACCTCATTAATGTTTATAAATACGTCAAGGGGGAGTGTCAGGAGGACAGAGCCAGGCTCTTTTCAGTGATGTCCACTGACAGGACAAGGGGCAATGGGTTCAAGCTGAAACACAGGAGGTTCCACAAAAATATTAGAAAAAACTTTCACTGTGAGGGTGACAGAGCACTGGAACAGGCTGCCCAAGGAGGTTGTGGAGTCTCCTTCTTTGGAGACATTCAAAACCCGCCTGGACGCATTCCTGTGCGATCTACTGTAGGTGATCCTGCTCTGGCAGAAGGGTTGGACTAGACGATCTTTGGGGTCCTTTGCAGCCCCTAACATTCTGTTATTCTGTGAAGAAAATGAATATCTGTGATGCTGTGATCTTTAAGGCAAACGTATAAGACTGAAAGAGAACAAAAACACACCAATATTTAAAATCCATTAAACTGAGGTGCTCCTTTTGAGGAGGCAATATATTCAGAGGAGCAGGAAAGCAGAGATGACTGATGATGAACAGAAGGGAAAAGAAGCTCAGTATGGGAGAGTTACCAAAAATTTCTCATAAAGCCTGACGGACTGAGGAAAGTTAGTAAAGCTATGGTAGTACAAGGTGAAGTACTAGAACTCAATTTCATAAAATCACGAACTCCAAGGAAAAAGGAGCCAGATTCAGAGGGAAGCAGGGCAGCTTTTGGAAATAACTTCAGATACAGAGTCTAGACACACAAGGACTTGGCAAAAACCAAGAACACAAAAAGGAGAAGGCTTAAAAGGAAGATAGTGAGTTAATTGGAAGGATCTAGAATTGAAATTAGTCCAAATACTAATTTTGGGAACAAAACAGAGTAGAAATTATAGAGTCTATGGAAAAACACTGTCATATAAACAGAAAATACAAATGTAAACAGCACAAACATCAAAAAAACAAAACAGAAAGGACAGTGTTGAGTGCCAAAGGTGACAGACAGATTAAGACGGATGAAACAAGAATTATGCTTCAGATTTAACCACGAACAAGCTACCTGTGACCTTAGAGCAGTTCAATGAACTCAAGCATCAGAAAGAAGATTGGAGATCAGTGAAAGCACGTATGGACAGAAAGCCAAGACGATATAAAGATACACCATTAAATATTTTGAAAGAGCTGATGACAGGATGTAGGAGTTAGGAACAGTAGCAAGTGTAAGCAATGAAGTCAATGGAGAAGGATGGCGATATGGAGGAGCAGAAAGTATAAATGAGACTTCTAAATCTCAAAAAGATGAAAAAAGCTTGCAGTAAAGAGCTACAGCTATTTTTAAGCCAGTATATTTGATGCACAATGAGGAAAGTTCTTTAATATCTTTATTCTGATATTTTAAGGAAGCACTGAATTTTCAAAATGCATTGCATGAAATTTCTGAAGAAGAAATCTCATAACACTTATAACTCACTTTTACCTTTTTATTCTTACCATCTGGAAGCATTTACAGTTGCTAAAAACTCCTGCTGTCAGGAAAAAACACAAAAAAAAAACCCCAAACACAAAAAACCACCCCAGCTTCATACAATCTCCTCCATATCAGGAAATCAATGTAAATTGAGAAGGATTTGCTACTAGCACTTAACCTTCACCTTACAGAGTTTATTTCTAGGACTGAGAGGCAAATTGTAACTGAGTATAAAATAAGGGAAAAATTGAGACTGAGCCACAGTTTTCCTTTACAGATATGATGCTTTTATATTTACTTGATAAAGAGTAAACAAAACAAAAAAACCCCAGACAAACCTTAAAACCAAAACTTTATCACTAAATTAATTGCTCCTTTCTTGTGCCAGCCTTTCATCTCATAATTTCAACATTATATGAATTAAAAGACTATGAAAGTCTAAGCAATATCTACTGACGTTTAGTCACTGTTAGTATGACACTACTGTCCCTGTTCTGCTCTGAATTATCACACACACATGTTCAAAGCAAAGTTACACATTATATGGATGCTGTATGTGAACTACCTACAGTTAAAAGTTCATTTATTGATAGAATTGAGAGAGAATTATGCCCTGGTATCCTAGTCCCATAATTACCAGCCTTATTAAGGCAACAGGCTCAACTACATTTGTTCACATATAACTCAAGAAATTTTCTTCTAGTGTTGTATTTATTTTCAGTTGTTATCACAACCTGACATACACCCCCACCCCCACTGCCCTAGGACATTAACCCTGGGGCTAAAGAAAAGCTAATCCTGCCTAGATACAAGGATTTCATGCTATGGATTTGGACTCCTTTTTTTCGCCATCCTCTGTCAATTAGTCTGTTCAAATAAACGGATAGAAATTAGTCCTGAAGCACTTTTTATCCAAGAGAAAGCAAGTTAAAATCAGAATATTCAATATTGAAAATAAATTATTATTAAAGCCATCATTGTATTTTAACATCCAAATAAAAGCTATCATCCCATCTGAAGGGGCACAAAAAAATAAATATGAAAAGATATTATAGAAAGAAAAAAGAAATTGAATTTTAGAAGTTAAGATTCCAGAAGCTAAATTGCTGCTGGTAAGACTGGAGAAACCTTATCAATCACTGTCTTTGTTACTGCGTTTAATCTGAAGTATCTGCATAACACTTGCAAATTTAAATTAATTAGTGCAGCCAGCCGGCCAGATCACAGAGGAGAAGGGAAAACATCTCGTTTGGATTGGAGTGGTTTCTTGGTGTTACCCCTACACAAATAAACAGTCTCAGCTTTAACGTCCTCCTTGACAGTTTTACATTTTGCAGCCAAGCTGTCAGTACAAAGGAACCACAAAGCCCGAGATCATTTTTGAACAGCAAACACTGATTATGAAAACAAATCAGGGCTGCTATCGGGGTAGCAAGGGTACTTGAAAGACTCTCTATTCACAGCGTAGTACTATCCTCAGACCTGAAGTTATACAGAAATTAACTCATGACATAACATTGTTATTTGGTTCGTAAACTCTCTGTGGCAGGACAGTGCCTAGCATAGTGTATTCCTGTACACTATAAATACTATTAGCACCACCAATTACCCAACATACATGCATACTCAACACATTCTTAAAAGGCTTCTACCCCAGCATACTTCAGCTAAAAAAAAAAATTAATCATTAACACGTTATGCAAAGTTCAGTTCCAGGATACTTCTACACCTTTACTTCCTTCTGAAACACCTTTCTAATCTTTATTACTACAAACACCTGTACTATTAGACAACACCTTTGCTGAAATCCCTTTCTTGACTCAGCCCAGCACTTTCTATTCCTTGAAGTCATACTTCTTTCAAGGAGCCTGTGAAGGTTGCCATATAATTCCCATAACTGGTACATCTCAATGCCTCATTATTATTACTGAGTTTACACACAGACTACCCTCCTTAAATAGCAAACTACTATCACACTAATAAAATAGTCTGAGGAATAATACACACCAGAGGCTTGATCTTTAGAAGCCTATAATACAGTTTAAATTAATGGTAACTGCAGGCACCAAGTTCAGCTGAGTATAAGGCATTACATGACTTTTCACTGGGTGATTGTTTCATTACGAGATCTCTCTCAGATCTCACACCATTGCCTTAACTGCAAGATCAACTTCCTGCCTCCTGTCACAACCTGAACTTTGTCTCCAAGATTACCCCTTCTCCAGGCAACAGGAACACCTCTTGCTTCCACGTGAAAAAACACAACACATTTGGTGCCATATATACAACTGTTAAAACACAACCATACTTGATACTGATGAAGGAATCGCTCTTGTGAAGAGAAGGTTGTAAGATAAGGAAATTCAAGTGTGTCCCACTGATTAAATCTCACAAGATACCAAACACGTGCAGCACATTAACAGCACACGCTGCTATGACTCAATGCTGCGACAAACCAGCAGCAGGTCTAGGAACAACATTGGCCCATAAACAAAAAAAATGTCCTCCAACGCTGCCTTTTCCTACAAACACCTTCCTCAAAGAACCACTCCCAACCTCAAACCCTGCAGGAGGCACCACCTACCACCACAGCGCTCCTGGCAGACAAAGAAGCCTCCTCAGCTCCCACAAACAGACCTGGGAGCAAGGCGGGAAGAGGAAGGAGCCTGCCTGTGCCGCAAAGAAAAGGTACTGGGCTAGCCCTGAAAGCAAGCTACCCCCCTGCTAGGAAAGGGCTGCCACAGGACCAGGGAGACCTTCCCTGCACAGGACAGTAGAGAAGAAACACGAGAGGCGCGGGGTGTCCCTCAGGACAAGGAACTCCGCCGAGGGAAGGCTCCCTTTCACGCAGGCCCTCCCATAACGGCCCGCAGAGAACGAAAGGGAAAAAGTCGCTTCCCTCTCGCCCCAACCGCCAGTGCGCGGCCTACCCCCCGGGGAAGAGGGGAGGGGGAAGAGAGGACGGGAGCTCGCCCACGCCAAGCGATGTCCCCCCCATCCCTGAGGGGCGGGAGGACGGGAGGCCCCCTCCATCTTGGGGCCAGACACCGACTTACCCGCCGGAGCCCTCCGCGCGCCCCTATTGGCTCGCGCCGCCTCGTCACGTGGGGAGGGCGAGGCCCCGCCTCTTTCCCACCTTGGCCCGCGACGAACCGTAGGGGAGGGTGGCGGGGGACTGCTGGTATGGCGCGTGCGCATGCGCTGGGAGAAGCGGTAGCGCGCGTGCGCTGGCGCGGTGGCGGCGGCAGCAGCGGTGGTCGGGGCGCGAGGCGGTTCCGGGAGCGCGGGAAGAGGGGCGGGGGCACGGGGGCGCGCGCACGCGCTCGCCGCGGGTGGAGGAGGAGGTGCCGCCCCGCCCCGCAGGAAACGGTGCCGCCCGGGCTCCGCTCTGCGAGAGGGCGGGGGAAGCGAGCGGGAGAGAGAGCGACAGGGAACCGTCGTCTTCCTCCGCTCTGCCACCCCGCGACGCTGCGCGGCTCCGCTCCGTGAGGGCACCGTCCGGGGGTGAGGAGCGGGGCAGCCCCTTCGACTCCCTGCATCCGCCCCGTCCTCTGAGGCGGGAGCGCCCTCGGCGGGCGGCGGGGTGAACGCGCCCCCTTCCCCGGCGCGCAGCCGCTGCCCCCTTCCAGCGAGAGCCGTGATCCCTTCGCCGCCCCTTTTCTCCTCAAGGCTCCGTCCTCCGCCCCGCCCGCCGCCACCGAGCCGCCCGTCCCGGCGAAGGGAGCCCGACACTTGTTGCTGACGCGATGGTCACCGGCCCGGCCGAGTAGGCAGGGACCGCCGAGCCCGCCGCGGGAGAGGACCGCCGCGGCTGGCGTCGAGGGCCCAGTCCCTTTGGGGGGCTCCGGCGGGATCTCGGGGTGTTGTTTCCCCTCAGCGACCGGCGGTGACGGCGTGAGGACTTGCCTCGGCCCTCGCGGGGATCGCGGCCGGCAGGACCGCCCGCCCCGGATGGTCGCGGCGGGCTGAGGGGGCACCGCCAGACGCCGCCCGCCCCCTCCCTCCCTCCGCCCGGTCTCCTGGAGGCTGGGCTCCCTCGGCAGGAGGAAAAATGTCCTTCTTCAACTTTCGCAAGATCTTCAAGTTGGGTGGCGAGAAGAAGAAGAAACAATACGAGCACGTCAAGAGGGACTTGAACCCTGAGGAGTTCTGGGAAATTATCGGAGAGCTGGGAGATGGTGCTTTCGGTAAAGTGTTCAAGGTAAGGGCGGGCGGGCAACTCCGGTCGCTTGAGTCTCTCGTGGCTAAAGCCGCCGTGTGGCGTTGCGTCTGAGCTGGGCGCTGGCCAGAGCTCGCCTGCCTGGAAGCTCCTGTCACCTCGGGAGACCTGTTGTGAGCATGGAGTTTCCGGAGAAGCGGGCCAGGCACATGAGGGCTGCGCCCACCGGCTGCCCTGCCGGGAGGGACGGGTCCCGGTTCCCGCGGAGCGTGTCGGCCCGAGAGAGGAGCGTGTGACCCAGACGCCTCTTCTCCACGGAGGCTCATGAAACTAAAGATAGAAAAGACCTATTAGGTCATTGTCCCGCCTTCTGCTCCACCCTGCCCGTTGCTGAATCGCTCGCGTCTCCTGTACTTTGGTTTTTCTTGGACTCGTGTGTGGTATGGCTTCTAACCTTACAAAGACTGTATTTTTCTTTAGCGTCAGGTTCATACCTTTTTTTTTTTTTTTTAATTGAAGTTTCTTCACGGAAGGAAGCCCATGAACAGAAAAACTGACTTGTGTGCCTCGTGCATAGTTTATAGGGCCAGCCAGGCTCACGTCACTTTTAATGGGCATTCTCCTGTTTTGTTCCATGTGGAATTGAATTCAGTAGTTGTGTTATATAGGCTTTCTGTACGTGCAGAATCCCTGTGTTGGATCTCCTAACTTGTCTCAGTTGTTTGATCTCTAAATCTTTAAGTATACTGGTACAAGTAGTGTTTTTAAGAATGCTTATCTAAAATTTATCAAGTAAAGTAGGGCACAACTGCAGATACAATGCTTCTAGTGTTTGATAAGACCGTAGCTTTGAGGTAAATCTTTAGCTACGTTTTTTAAAATGGCATTAATGCCTCAGGTTTGGTTTAAGGATAGTATGGAAAAAAACAGTGTAGGATAAGCATGAGAGAATTGGGGAACTGGCATGAATTGAGGCTCTGGAGCAGGTTTTTGAGACTAGGAAAAAAAGTATGAGAAAGAATAGCACTGTGTATCTGAGAGCTAATTCGGTCAGGAAACATTTATATTTAGAGTACTGCATTTGAGAGTTTATGAAATCTGTGTACTTGTGAAACCTGTGCTATTTTCAATAGAGATTATTTTAAATTTTATTGTACTGTGGTGTTACCTGTAGCATTTGGTTTATTTTGATATTGGTGTAATAGGTAGTGTAGGTGGTGGTTCTCCTGTCAGTGTGGAAGAACAGAGAATTCTTTTGTAAAATTACTGGGAAATATGTCTGAAGTTACTATATTATAAAGCTTGCTGATCATAAAAATGTAATGTCTCTAAGGGCATTTGCTTCTTTAAACTTTGTAGTGGAGTTTCAATTCCCTTTTTGTGAATATAATGCTCTGTCTCATAAGGATGACTGGGGAAGCCTCAAAAATACAATACTAAATGTATTAATCTCCTCCCCTACATGTATTTCCCCTCCCATCCTCAAACCTCTTCTCGCTTCATGTTTGTCTGTAGAAGTAGGCTGTAGAGGAAGATGTCTGAGCAAGACAACTGTAAATTTTATATTTCAGTGTCAATTGTGTGCAGCAGGAGAATTTTTGCCAGTTGGATGTGACTTTTCACTTTGAGATTTATTTCTGAATGTGAAATGACAGTGTGTTAACAGTTGAAATTAAATTTTTAAAAACTAAACCGTATTTTAAAAATTGTAGTGATCAGAATTACACATGGAATTATGCTGGTAAACTTGTTAAGCGTAGCACATAGGAAAAAAGTAACAGGTACTAGTATTCCTGGAAGAAAAATACCATTAAAAAAAAAGTCTCCTGCTGCATGTATTCAGCAGCATTCAGTTTGTTTCTATCTAGTTTGAGAAGAATTATGCACAGATACTGACAGTGCTTGTGTTTCCACATCTGAGATTTCTTGACGAGAAACTGGAAAACAAGGGTGTGTTAGGTTGTTTTTTCTTGGATATGCACCTCGAATGAGAAACTGCAAGAATAGCCATTCAGTACCTTCTCCAAGCTGATTTCAGATTTTGGAACTAAAGCTATAAACTAGAACAAAACTCACAATATTTGAAGACTTTGTCTTTAAGTAATGTAAGAGTGTGTGAGGCTGGGATTTGAATTGTGTTTCTGTGGTGGGGTGTTTGGTTTGAGGTTTTTTGGTTTGTTTTGTTTTTTACAAAATACCCCAAGACACTAGTGTCAGTTACATTTGCCAAAAGTACCTTTGCCTTTGTTTAAGTTCCTAGGAGTCAGCATGTGACAGGGTTTTGGCAGATATATGCTAAAATGAAATTGCCAGATAAATAAGGCTTTGTGTACTTTGGACTTCTAATTAGAAATAGGTTAGGTTGGTTACATGCTATGAATTCCCATAGAGAAGTATTTGGTTTAGTTGTGTAACATGTCTTCTGGACAAAGTATCAAATATTTAAATAAAAATTCAAAAGAACTCCTACATGATTCTGACAGTACTATGAAGACTAGCTGATTAAATTATTTACATAAAAAATGCTATGGCTAGTGATTTTGTATACAGAAGTCTGAAGGGTATTGAAAACTTGTGATTCATCCTCCTTCTTACCAATCGAGTAAAAAGGTCTCGCTTATTTTTAAAATAAATTAGCCAGTTACTAGAAGAAATTACTTGATTTGAAGTTGTTGGTTCTAGTTTTCTAAAGCTTTTTAAACTCTGACCATAGATCTATGTTCACTAACTTCCAAGTAATGTTTAGAAACACTCTTAAGTGTTTCATCTGCTGTTGCAGGTCTCTTCTGATAGAGAAGTTATGTAACTGCAGACCACTGATGGCAAAGGTTTATGGCTGTATAGGACTTTTCGCTTTTCATTCTAACCCTTTGCAGCGTCTTCAAAGAGGCCACTTATAGACTGTTTTCTTTTCTTTTTGCTCTTGATTAATGAGTAATGGTGTACTTTTCCATCCTTTTGCAATTTATAGACCCTTGCAGTACTTCAGTATCAGGTGATGGCCTTTGTAAAGAGAATTTTGAGGTTGCTGATGATAGACCCTTTTCCAGTGTCTCTTAATTGCCTTTCACGGATTATTTAGAATGGACTGCCAGGGTTCTGACAGCCACTGAAGGAGCATAATGTTAGCATTGGAGGCTGATTTCAAATAACTCTTAAAAACCCCAAACAAAAAAAAAAAAAACACAACAGAAAGAAAGAAATGAAATAGTTCAGAACTGCTCTTAATTTGATCAGGTTAAGTCCCCTGAAAAATCTAAGGCTCTTGAGGTTAATTGTTACCAGTTTGCTTTAGAAATTAGTTACATTATTATATCATGTTACTTTGTGTATTATATTGCCCTATTGTATCAAATATCAGTTCAGTGTGCATAATAAACATCGATTCAAGGCGAATCGGTATGAGTAAGTGTTAAAGGCTTTCATCAGCTTTAAGCTACTTTCTAAATTCTCAGAAGTTAATGTTCAGATGATGTGAAAACGGACGTTTAAAATGCCTCTGGTTCTGTGTTTCTTTCTTGCTAAAGTTGATGATTGGGAGCCTTTCTCATGCAGATGCACATAGTTAATTAAAATGGCAATATCTTCCTAAGTTAACCTTTTGAATGAAATAAAGTTGTAAAACTTGCCAGCCTTTTTTGGTAGTAACATTGTACACTGATATATGAACACTTATCGCAGAAAGACATTTTCCTAGTGTTTAGTTGGTGTCATCTCTGAGCCCTTCTCTAGAGGTTACTCCTCCAAGAAATTCATGGTCTTGGCCATCATTATGGTAATTGTGGGTACCATCTGTACAAATATACTAATTTTAAGTCTTCTGCGTGAACAGATTCTGTAATGACAGAATATATGTGGCAGCATACTATATATGATACAGGGTATCTATACATGGTATATATATAGAGAGAGAATATATACTGTATATGTATTTTAACATAAATTGACAAGTTATTATTAGAGAATCCTTCATATTTGTCTAGTTTTGAATTGCATTCATGCTGCTTAGTTTGAATTGAAATATTCTGCCTGTTTATATGATCTCATTTATTACCCTGAATCTAAGATGTTGGAAACATTGTGTATATGAGATTTTCATAAGAATTTGGAAAGTCAAGTATTTGTATTTCATCTGAAGTTACTAGGACAAGTTTTCCAACTCTCAACAATTAACTGCTGTGTGGTTAAAAAGCCTATTTTGCTTTTTTTTTTTAAGATTTAGAGAAGAATCATTGTGGAAGCTGATAGCCATAGTCATGGTGAACAGTATTACCCAAATGCATTATCTTCTGAGATTTAGATCTATATTAAGTCTTAATATATACTTACATTTGCAATAGTGGCTAATACAAACTTTTCACTGGCTGATAACAGGCTTGTTTCTTCAAGTCCAATAAACTAATGATGCTGCTTCGTGTAAGTTAAACTTTTGCTTCTGTATTTAAAACAATCTTATATGTAACCTTCCCATACAACTTAAAGGAGAGCTTGGTTTTGCCTTATTGTCTTCTACAGCAGGTAGAAACACATAGTTTTTTTTTAAATAGTGATGTAATAAGGCTGGACAAATTACATCCTTTAATGATAGTGCAGCCTTAACTCCTTTTAATGCTAGAATATGAACTGACAATTGATGATGGCTGCTTAGAAGTAATTTTTGCATTCCACCAACATCCTAATTTATTTTCTAATCCCAGAAAATACTTAAATTAGTCCCACCTGAAAACAAAATCAAGACAGAACAAGCAGAATTTATGTTTCCTAGTTTCTGTGTCCTTACAGCACATCGTTCTAAATAATTCTTGCAGTTGGATATTGCAACTTGAAGTTATAGTACTGATACTAATGTATCATGCTGCTTGCTAGAGTGGGTATCTTTTACATCTGTGTCTTAACACTTGCAGGAATAGATTCTCACCACTTAATATCTAAGCTGAAGCACCGATATGCTGGTTTTGTCTGCTTTTTATTTTTTTACTTACCTAGTGTCATGATCTCTACTAACTCTTCAGAAGATTTTTTTTTTTGAAGCTGTTGGAACTCATGAACATTACTATATAAAAGATATGGTTCCCAGTGGAAAGGTATTGCATGTGTTTGTCTGAAATCCTGTATGTTTAGTACTAGTTGAAAGATAAATTCATGTTTGAAAATTTCCAGTCAAATACTGTTGTTCATGAACCTGATTTTTTTATGTGTGACTGCCATAAATCTAGACCTGGAAAGAAACAGGTGAAAATGTTCTAAACTGAATTTTAATATGTAAGAATGAATCAGTGCAGAACATCTGGCAATTTAGATCAAAATTGTCTGCTATACTAAATATATTCTGTTCTAATCTATTCTCATTCATAATTGACTATATAAGTTGGCCTCTGATTAAACTGGAGCAGTAAAATAGTGCATTTGTCCTCAGGAGATCTGAATTAGGAATATTTGCTTAAATGCTACATTGCTTTGTTTAGCCATAGAGGCATTAGTAGATATTGAAGAGAGCTGATTTACTCTGGAGACAAATGTATAAGATGGCAATGTTCAGTTTTAAATATTTAGTCTTAAGTAAAATAGAACTAAAGCTTTACCTAAAGTTTGCTAAGAACTGTAATCTCTGTAAGAGTAGCATGAGTATTTTAGGGCTGCTGCATATGGTCTAGCTGAAAAAAGATGCCTGACCATTGATCAGCTTGGTGAGTTGCTCTATCATGTTATCTTTATTTTCACACTATTGCAGTTTTAGCACATTAAAGATAGCAGATAGGAAAAAGGCAGTATCACTGTTTTAAACCCTGGGAAATGTGTCAAGGGGAAAGATTCACAGAGCTGTTTACACCTATTGTCACTCTAGTTAAGTTTTCTAAGTCCTGCGAGAAAGTCATCTGTAGATTGTGAACTGAGATAATTTTCTTACTTGAAATGGCTATTTGCAGCAGCTCACATCGCCTTTCCCCATTTTGTCTGTAGCAAGGAAATATTCTGAAGAAATAAGTGTAGCATGTTTTGTGTATCACTGTTTGGACATCTTTAAGTCACTTGGCTTAAAATCAGCATCCCAAGATTTATGAGTAATGTATTGTCTGTCTGTTGCATTTAGAATTAAAACTGCAGATAAGTTTGTGGAGGATAAATACAGAACACTCACAGTCACTCCTTGCTAAGGCAGTCATCTTTTCCAAGGTGTGAGCACAGTTATATAAACTGTTTAAAACTAGAAGTGAATAGGGAAGCATTATTTGATTTTATTTATCTATGTTTATAAAAGTTCCTATTTCTTATGTCATCTGATATTTCATACTTCTTAGCTAACTATTTGTGTAAGTGATTGGAGTGTTGGTTTCTTGTCTGGAAAATAAAACCCTGGATTTCAGGCACCAGCTAAATGTGACTCTTTAATGTTGGCAAATAGACTGCAGAAAGAAGCTCCTTTAAGCTCTTCTAAATTGGTGAAATAATTCTTCATATCTAAGAAAGATACGAAAGATATTTAATTCTGATATAGGAGCTAAGAAATGTTGTGGTGCTGGGTTTGTTTTGGTGTTCTGTTTTGTTGGGTTTTTATAAACAGGTTTTGTAGACAAATTGGTTAAACATTTTGAGCTTAATCTTTGACAGGGAAGTAGTCCTCCAGTAATACAATCCTGCAAACAGTAATACATGCTACTACTAGCAGAGCAGTAGTTCACAAGTTTCTTCTGGAGGTGACTCAAATTCTAGTTTTGACCAGCCCATAAACAAGACTGATGAAATATTTGGTTGAGTTTGTATCTGCAAATGCTGCAATTCCTGGTTTGGGATTTATTTTTTAATTAAATGCAGTTATGAATGGTCTTACATATTTCATGGGCCATGACCTACATTTTGAGAATCTCGTAAGATTATAAACATTCTACTTCTATGACAGTTGTGTCTGTGTAAAAGAGGCAGCATGTAATTAATCTCTCTGGTTTGAGATCTTAAATGCATTGCTTGAGTCCCTGGTGCCTGAAGTGTCATTTATGAATACTTATTTGGTCTTTGCTTGTTTGTGTTCCCCCAATAACCTTTAATTATGCTCAGTTTATACACCAAATTCACAAATTCATATTGTGTTACCTTTTTTGCCTGTTGTCTTTATAGCAGCTGCCAAATTACTCAAATATGATGCTTTGTGCTATCTTTTCATTGGATGAGATTGCTCCAATTTTCAGAGTTTAGTGATGAAAAAGACATGTATTTTGCAGTTAGAAAACAAAGCAGACTGAATTAATAGCACAGAGTTAAAGAAAAATGAAGCTTTATAGTTTTTCTCCAAACCCATGCAAAATACATATCATAACTCCCTCCATCTGATTAATTTTTAATGGCTTTATAACATGATTGCAGTATGGAGTGCTTGAAAGAAATTTTTACTGACAAATATGTCTCAGATGTATCATATGGAAACACATTTTCTTTCGCTCAGAAATGGAAAAGAATCTTTTTTAGAGAGGAAGAAGACTTGGCACTTGTAGAGCATGGTTGAAGGTTGTCAGGCAATAAAAATTGGCTGAGTAATATTTGATAAAAGCTAGTAGGCTACCTCAGACCACTCTGCAATGATATTCATACTTCAACAAAAAATTAAGGCTTTACTGTAAATGTTAATTTTCCATTGGCATTTCAGATTTTCTGTTGAATATGCTCTACATTCATGATACAAACCAACTAAAGTATATGCAGCAATGCAAAAGCAAATAAGTTTTACCTAAAGCAAAATAATCACAAGATAATGGAGGATTTTTCATATATTTAATGCACCTGCTTAAACTATCATATTTTTGTTTAGGTGGACTTACTATTTCTTGCAGTTCTCAATATATGTAGAAACTAGTTACGATATGAAAGTTACTTTTTTTTTCTTGTTTATTTTTACTCTTCTGGATTAAGTTGGCTTTATACTAATCTTTGAGATTGCGTGTGTTTCTGTATAGACATTAATGTAAAACAGCTAAGCAGGAATGGTGATTTGGAAGCTAAGAGAAAGACAATTTTTTTCCCCTTTATGTAGCCATATTTATATTTTTGAGCCATTTTCTTTTTAGTTAATTACCTCTAGCCTAGAGCAAGAAATTACTCAAGCATAGATTCATGCTGGAATCAAGTTCCACACAAAAGCTGGCTTTGAGAAGACTCTGATTACCTGAAGCGTGCTATTCTATGATAAGATTTTTAATTTTTACTGATTTTTACTATGGAGAAGAATATGAAGTCAAATTTCTTCCTTACTGCAGAGGACCAAGTGACTGTTACCTGAAAGCATCAGTCTTAAAAATTAGTGTGGGTTGTTGTTTCAGAAAAGCTGAAACTGAAGGAGGCCATGAGGAATAGAAATACTTGAATATTTTCAGAAAGAACTTTTCTAAGGTTGCCCTTGTGCAGTTACTGAAAATGCAAGGGTGAGCAGAGAGTGGCAGGACAGCTGTACAGGCTGCTGAGGTTTTGCAGGGAACCATTGGCCTAGAGTGCCTGCATCACTGAAAGCAATGGTGAGTCTCCATGCTAAGGCAGCATTGGGTTTGAATCTATCCAGCTTGCTAATGAATTGGAGAATACTGTCCCTTCAGTGTCTTCGTATCTCATTGAACATCTTTTTACATCTGTCTCAGACTTTCTTGTTTAAGGGGAACTTAAGGAACTGGGTTGTGTCTCTAGAAATGTTTAGTCATAACCGTGATTCAGAAAAGTCTTTTTAGGGAAGTTATCCTAACTTTGTTAAAGATACGATAATAACTTGGCAAGACTTTTCTATTCTTTCTTTATCTTGTAGGTAATGGTTCTCTTGACACAGATTTATGCAGTAAAACCAAAGCTTTTCCCTAGCACACATCTAGATTTCGCATTGTAGAAGATGACTTTTTGCTTATATTTCTAAGTAGTACCTTACCAGGAAAACACTTAATACCTCGTAATCTGAAGGCAGCAAAACCTTAATGGAGAAACTGAGGGTCAGTTTTCAATGTCAATTGAAGGTTTACTGGAACACGCTAATTCTTGTTGAAGCACTCATCTCCTTCACACCCGTTGTCTCCATTGGGCTTTATTTGGTTCATATGCGGCCTCTCTTTATTTTGTGAAGTTCAGTCATGTTCCTGCCCCACCTTCAGCTCTTCCTGTTTGAATTGAAGAGGCCCAACCTTTTTAGTCTGCTTTTTATAAGACAACTGCTTGACCCTTTAATGATTTTAATTGTCCTTCTCTCATTCATACTTGCTCAGCTTCTGTGGATGCCACAGACCTTTTAGTTCACTGGGCCTCTACCGTGACTGTTTTCCATAGCAGTTTCTGATGATGCAAGTCAATGCATCAGAGTTCTGGTGGTGTATTTCCCTTCCCACCTCCTTCCTTGTGACAGGTCTGGTGCTTGCCAACCCCATAATGATCTGGTTCAAGGAACTAAGCCACCCAAAAGCTGATTGCACGTGTAATCTTCTTGGCTTCCCAGACCAGCTCACGGGAGGGCCAGACAAGTGACACTGCTGATGTAAGGGAAACATGGCAGGACATTTTCAGTGTTGGCTTACATAGCTGTAACAGGGAACCATCAGGGTGGCATATCAATATTCTGAAATTGTTAAGGTATGTTGGATGAATACTTCTTGTCAGCACAAATAAAAAATAGACATACTTGTGTTGTATAAGTCTCCTGTTAGCAACAGTACTGTTAAAAAGGCAATTTTGCTAAGTGCTGCTGTTGATATTGTTGCCAGTCAGTAGTTCAGTCCTTTTGCATTGCTGATGGCCGTGCTAGAAGAATTTTGTTATGCAGACATATCTTTAACTGGAAATATACTAAAAGTCCTATGCTCCCAGTCTTGTTTCTAATGGTGTTTGTTTGGTTTTATCTGTATTTTAGGTATGCTACATAACTGCTAGAAAATTTCTTAAGAGTTCATATTTGATACTGAATTTACTTGTATGAGGAAAGTACATAAACTGAACTGAATTTCACAGCAGAGCGTTTTGAAGCCAGAAATGGCTTAGATAACTTTCCAAAAGGAATGGAATTCTGCATTCCCTCTTACTGTACAAATACACGACAAAAGATAGCCCTCTGCTTTGAAAAGCCTTCAGCCTTATAAAAGAATAAAAAAAAATAAACGAGAGAAAAGGAGGAAGAGCAGAAAGAGGGGAAGTCTTGTCAAAGAGACTCCTGCTTCATTTCTAACAGCCACGCTGGTGCATCCTCATTGCTGTTACTTCTTGGGGACAGGGGCAAAATAAAGCTTTCATAATTCCATTAAAAGTAACATTGCCACACTATTAAGAGAGAAGAGCGGTACTTCCTCTTGAACATCTTGTGTGTTTAACTGTTTGCAGTGTTTTAACGTTGTCATCATACTCAGCAGTTCAGTCGAAGGAAGAAGATTGTTCCTACATTGCATGAAAACCTTTTACTGATAGAAGCTCACAAGTTCATTAGCTGAAAATATCTGAGTAAATTCACTGTTTTCCATTTACATATTTTGTGCATCAAGCTTGTCAAAGAGAGTTGGAAGTATTTTGTCTTGATTTGTTTATCTGGATTTGTTTTTAATAATTTTATCAAGTAATGCAATTATTCCTGTGGCCATTTGTACTTATCCCTAGCGTATTAGGTAAATTCTGAATGAATTACACTAATCAGTGAAGTGGCAAACAGCAAGTGCAGAAACCACCAGAGTTTGAAAAAGACTATCAGCAGCATGCTTCTAAATTAAAATTTCTTTTGAAATCAGCTGATAAATAATAGGATTGGCATTCGTATAGTTTCTCGGAGTAGTCGGTTTTCTTAATTGTTTAGTTGTTTGAATTCACTAATTAAAAAAACAACCAAACACAAACCAAACAGTTAATCTGAAAGGCAACATCAGAAGCAACATGTTCCACTACTGTGCTGAATATGAATGAAGTTTACTTACAGAAACCAAGACGCTGTTTTTGTGGCACTTGAATTGCCAATTTTCAAGGAATACCAAATATTTGTTCAGATGGCTTTTTCTCATCTCTCGAGATGTCATACTTGCAGCATGAAGACAGCTAGGTCATTATAAGCTGTGTGAGGCAGCCTTTCTAACTTGCATGTCAGAAGATTTCCCTTTGTTTTCATGAGGTGGTGTGTAGCTTTAGGGTCATTACTTAAGACTCACAAGAAAACTACTGGCAAGTCACAGACTATACAAGCATTAAATAGCAAATTTTGTAATTAAGTTCATTGTAGAACTGACTTGAAAATACGTTGTTTACATTAAAGAGAGTTGAAAGGCACTGGCTTGACTATACTGAGTTCTTTTTGGTTTTGTTGCTCTCTTTGCAGCTGGTTTCTGTTAGATTATTTTAAAGATGTATATAAGGAAGCAATTCTAAATTTCCCATTGTTTTAAAAATATATTAATTCCATAAAGCGAATATGGTTTCTATAACAAATTTTCTCAAAAAACAGAGATGATGATGTACAGCCTTTTTATGAAAGCTGTCAAAAGCTACTCTACTTCCTTTTTTGTTACTGAAGAAATAGAGGAAGTTTCATCTTAACAGACTAGAGCATGCATGGAGTGACAGAATATATGCTTTGATAGTTTTGCAAGAGATGTTGCCAGTTTAAATGTGGTACTGATGTAGTCATGTTTCATTTCCCACTGTTACGAATGTATCTTTTTGTAAAATACTGAATCTTAAACTGCATATATAGTTCGTATTTTTCCCTTACAATTTATGAAGTATACTCTATTGTTCATTTTAGCAGGACAAATAATGAAATGGGGTGATGATGCTTCATCTTTTTTTTGTTTAATCTTTCCCTCTGGCTATTTAGCTGTGCTCATTGCAAGTCTTCAATAGAGTTCACGTTGCAGTATCAAATTATAAGGAACCTCTTCCCAAACTGCCTGTATTTTTGAGCTAGTAAGATTATATACTTTCAGTGACAGTTACATCTGTTATATCCCATCATCTTCTAAATAAATATTTGAAATAAATCGTCTTCATGCAGGTCTTTAAATGCATTCTTTCTGCTTTATGAAATGTAGAGCTTTTAATATTACTCTCTACTTTTTTGACAGCAAGTTTTTTTAATTAACGACTGTGCCACATTTCATTTCTTATGACTATGTAGTTTCCCTAGTAACATGTCAGAAGGCCTTTGTTGACGAGTTGTTGAAGTCCAAAGAAACTGTCAGTTTTCTTTATTATTTTGTTGACTTTGTCATTTCCAGTTTGGAAAACCAGAATTTTCTATACTTTTAGTTGTTGTTTTGTTGTACATGAATAGCTGTGCTGGGTCAGCAAACAGCTGTAGCCATCTCAGATGTGAGCTGAATGCTCTGGACAGAGGAAAGCTCATTTTTGTTTTGTAACCGAACTCCAAGGAACCAGCGTAAGGAGGCTGTGAGCTGACCTCACCACTTTGGTTGGGGTGGGGTTTTTTTAAGTATTCTAGGTTGGTAGATGTACATCTGTGAATGTACATTATGTAGTCTGTAAAGTGCGAGTAAACAAAATGACTTAGTGCTAAGTGAAGCCAAAATACTCTGTGGTGTAGCTGATTGTGGAAAGCTGCAGAGTTAGCTTTTACAACTCCAGATGTCTCCCTGGGAAAAGGAGTAACACTGGCTCTCTGAGCTCAAGTGAACTAAAGCTTTATTACAAAAGTTAAAAGACCAGAAGCAAGAGTATAACATGAAATCCTCACAGGAAGAGGAATCAGCGGTTTCTTAAGTCCTGTGTTCAAATCATAAAATTTTCAGGAGCAAAGAACAAAATTCTCAGCTCTCAACCTGGCAATAGGATAACTTTCTGAAAAACCAACAGTGTGGAGACAACTTCAGCTCTGGCTTCTTGATTGTCTTAAAAGTCATTCCAGTGAACAGTTAGTATTAGCAATTGTTGTTTGATTCAAAATTATATCTTGATATCATCGTTTCTTGGAAGCATTATTTATTTGTGTCATCTGGAATAAAGGTGTGTTTATTGCTGGAATAAAGACTTAATTTGAAGCTGTGGTAACCAAAACAAACTCGTAAATTAATAAGCAGTAAGCATGGTGGGTTTTTCTTTTTCTTACGGTACAAGACTGAATAAATAACTATAGGATATCTGTAATCCAAGATGAAGATAGACAGGGCTACTATCTTTCCTGGGTAGTTGTAAATCACTTTGGGGCTGACACTGTCTGGTGCTGGATAAAATGGAGAAAACCTCTGCCAGCAACTGTTAGTGTCCTCTGCAGATGAAAGATACTGGCAAAGCAGCTTAGCACTGCGGGGATAAATCTTAATTTGTCACACCTCCCCCTTCTCAAGTATAGGAGTTGATTGTAATGCAGAATTGTGTATTTTAATGCTGCTTTTGCAAGGAGTATGTACAGTTACTGTAGCTGGATTTAGGGTAAAAATACTAGTCCTTTGCACTTAAATCTCTTACCCTACTTAATGCTAATGTTTAGTTACAAATGTTTTCCTAAGATTGTCAGCTGCTTTCCCCTGTTGCTTTTATATGAACTGTCATGCAACAAGAGAAGGAAAAATAGGAATGTGTTGTTATAAAACAGTATAGCATATTTTAGAGATTTTCTTGCCAATGTTTAGCTTCTTTTAAAAAATTATTTTTATTCTGATTTTTTTTAACAGATTTGCTTAAATAAGAAGAATGATTCTGAAATCCGATATAATCTCCTCTGTTAAGTTTTGTGTATGTGACTGTTTCAGTTATCTTGTACGTATTTGCAAGTTCAGCCCTGATACTTTTCAAATATGCATGTAAATACTTCTGATTTCAGTGACACAAACGAATCAGGATGGGATGTCTGCTTAGCTAGTATACGGAATACCACAGAATAATGAAAATACAGAAATGGAATCATGAGGTTAAACATGAAAATTATATTCCATACCACTCCTCAGAATAAATTGTGGAATCCTCAGAAACCAACTGCGGAGGAAGCAGAAGAACCACAATAAGTACGAAGTACAAGGATAATGTTTGAAGAGTGAAGTTGTCATGGAAACTGCTCCAAAACTGGTGTAGCCACAAAGGCGGCACCAGGCCACAGTATCGTAGAGATGTGCCTGAACCCTGAGCTCCACTAATAGAATTTGCTTGTAAGAAATAGAAGCGCTTTTATCTACACTTCTACTTCAGAATTTTTTCTGTGGCATTAAACGTTTCTTAAGTAGAAGAAGCTGTGTTGTAGGTAGTTATGGTACAGTGTGCAGGTGGGAAAATTTTTGGCTGATCAGTTGTAGTTTAAGGGTGTATCATCATCTTTGGTAGGTAGTATCCTTTCGTCATCCCTTTAGTAGTTTTTTTTGTAACAGTAATTTGAACAAGCTTTAGCAGGTATAACTGAAGTTAGCTGGTTTTTAATTTCTTGGACTAACCGTATCTATAATTAAACAAAAATTTGAAATTGTCTGTAGCTTTTTTCCTTTTTATTACTATATTTTCAGCCAGTGCAGTGACGATTGATGCAAAATGATGTAGCTTTTATTTGAAATGACTGACTCAATTTCCAGAAGTCTGTGGCGGTTGCCATCTCCTTCATTGGCCTAATGTGTGATTTATTGTAAAATCTTGCTTTAATATTGCAGAGGTAGCTATTTGCTCTGGAATTGGAACTTATGCTTTTAGCTATGTTTCTCAACATTTGAGAATGCTTTTATCTCATTAATTAAAGTAGTTTGGTTTTTTTTCCTAAAATTCACTAATAAAGAACACCTTGATGATTTAAAAAAAAATTTGAACACTTGATACTCATCAATCATTTCTTTTTAGTTGCAAAATGCACAGGACAGGGTTAAATATGCTATAGTAAATTTATACAAAACAAAGTCTAATGTATTTTTTTTCCAGTGGGCCACACTACTTTTTACAGATTTATTTGACCAGGCTGTTAAAATCTGAGATTATAGGTTTTTTTTTCTTTTACTTGATTCATATGTTAAAGTGTGAGATCCACTGCTTTCTGATAGCTCTGAGAAAACACTCTTGCCTTCATGTTGTACAAGGTCAGTTCTTCAGTACTGATTACTCAGACATCATCAGGAAGCTTTTATGGAGCAAGATCTGACACTCCCAGGTTTACACAAAAGCGTAGCTCTTTATATGGAAAAACACATTTTGCTGAATAGAGATGCGTACATTTTTCACTTTTTGGCAACCTTGTTCTATGACTGTGACTACAATTTTGTTGAGAAGAGTGAGTCAGAAAGGAAGAGCTTCTTAATTGGTTTGTTTTGCTGCCTGTAAAACGTGCGGTGTGGTTATATAACATCTCAAAAGAGATCAGGCATCGGGAAGAAAGGTGATGAACGATTTTGTATCTCTGCTTTGTTTCCAGGTGGCTGAACAATAAATGAAGGATGTGCTTAACTTTTTTGAGCTGTAAATGGTGTTTAATTTTTAGGTGCCAGCGTGCTGCATCACAGGAGAGTAGTTGCACAGTTGGGGAGGAAGCATTTCGTTGTGGTAGGAAACTGCAACAGCTCCTCCCAGCCAGGGCTGAAACTTCATATTGGTCATCTAAAGATGAAAGCCCATGAGTTATCTCTGAGCTGTAATCCTATTACTCTGGAGCAGTGGCTCGGCTCTCCCTTCTGTCCATGGCTGGGAATATGCAACTTCTTGGCTGAGTGCCCAGACAGTAAACCTGCCTTTTAATATTCTGCTGTCAGTCCCTTCACAAAGCTTCTGGCTCTGCAGCTTATATTTGGTTATATGATACTGCATAAAGAATCCAGGATTGATAGGGAGGAGTCACTAATTTTCGCATACACACTGACACTAGTTTTGTGTACAATGGTTATTCTCTCTTCTACTGATAGATTTTCAAATTACAACAACGTTTTTGTTCATTAGATGTCATTGCCATTATAGTGTTGAGGGATTTAGCTTCAGAGAGTAATTTACTGGTACTAATGTACAAGATCATATTTATTCTATGCAAACCTACAATCAGTCTTTCTAAAAGTACTTTCTTCTAGAATTTGGAGAATAAGAATGGTTTTCTTTGTGTTTTCTACTAATGAGACTGTGCCATCTGTTGAAAAAAACCATGCTGTAACATGTGCATACCCTCTCTCTGTAAGTTAATGTTTGCTGCAATACCATAAATATATAATCCAGTAGAAGTTTTGGTGGAAGGATTGCAATGTTTATGTATTGTTGTGTGTATGTTGACATCAATGCCATATTGCATTAGCCAGATCTCGGGGGAGTGAGTTACTCCAATTCAGTTTTCAACCATTACGTATGAATCTTCTGAAAAGATCAAATTTTCTTCTTACGAAGGAAGAAAATCTTTCTCCCCCTCTCTTCTTTGTCTCCACATAAGGCAGGAGTGAACCATAACCATTGAAAATACCAGTTTGGATTTCTCAGCATAGAACTGAAACTTAAATCACGTGTCATGGAAGTGGAATCAAATGTAATTTAAGCCGAGGATTTGGAATAACTTGAATTGGTAGCTGAGAGCTAAAATATAGGTAGAAAGTGCTGGGCTGTAGATAGGAGGGCATGTTTAGAAAGGGCAGAGCTTCTGAGCAATATGAAGGGCTATTTGACTTTGTTCGTGTATCCCAAAGCAAAAGGAGTATATGCAAATCAAGACTGATCTGCACAAACGTTTTCCTCCTACTCTGACCTTTGGAGAACTCTGTGTGGCAGAAGAAAGACTTCAGCTGAAGTCTAGGAAAAACAAACATGCCCACACAAAGCTGTAAATGTGTTTTGTTCCTCTTAATCCAGATGGTTGGGGTTTTTTTTCCCCATACAATACAGCGCTACATAAATCTTACGCATGAACAGTAAAACCCTTTCCTACGCAGTTGAAAAGAGCATATTTCTGATGTACTTTTTAAAGCAAATCACATAGATGGGTATTTATTATACAGTGCAATGTGGAGTGGAGATGAATAGTGTCTTATTCAAAAAGAGCTTTTAAAATAATGTTTAAAGCATAAAGCTGCTTTTTATTTATTTTCAGGTATAACTTGATGTTTATTTAAAATATTTTATCAGTCCTCAGAAACACCAAGTAGAAATATGCTAATTCTAAAGCTTTTGTTCTTTTAAGAACTGGAAAAAAAGTCTGGATCTAGACCTACAAAATTTTACTATCTCAAGTCAGAACAAAAGTGAACTTTTGTTTTCTTTATAATTGTTAAGATGCTCATAAAGATAATCACACTGTCTCTAATCACCTCTGGTTTTTAGTGAGGTGTTTTAATAGAGCTACCACAAGGAGGAAATAAACTTATTAAAGCAGATTTCTAGCTACTTCAAGCAAAAGGATCTGGGAAAAACCAAAATAGAAAGTACTTTGTCAATAGAAAAAATAAATATATGCCACAAATGTAGCAACCTCTGTAGCATGTAATCATGCGTGTTGATTTACCAGTGCCTCTCTCTGTCTCTCAGAGACTGAACTGAATCTGAAAAACTGACATCTGTTACTGTTACCGATGTAGAAATTTAAATAGTTTTATTACCATTTTATAGGTTTACCTGCAGATTTATGTAAAAATGAATTCTGGAATTGTTTTAGTGATTTTTCTAAGTATCGTTTTTGTAAGGATACTTTTTGTAAGGATACTCAAAAAAACTGTTTTGTAAGGTGCAGTGGAGAGTGTGTGGCCACGCATGTTTCAGAAAAGTAAATTTATAGTTAATATTTGAATTCTTTAGCAAGGTGCTTTAGCAAGCATTTTTCTGCACATGTAAAGCTACCACTTCCAGTTCCGTGGTGGAGTCAGACATCTGTTTCACCTTTCATGTTTAATTGATGGTGCAGCCCTAGAATAGGAAGGTTGGTCTTTCATTCTTGCTATGAAGCATGAAACCAAAACAGATCATGTTTGTGTTATGAAGCAGACCTTTTATTACTACAAAGTGTGTTGGAAAACTTATCAGTAGTTTGTTTTCGAATAATATTATACAGATCCCTTATCTGTGTTGTTCAAAAAGGGAGAGCAAATACTGGGGTTGGGAGGATTGGGGTTTTTTGTTTGTTTTGGAGAGAATATAGAGGTAAACATGTTACAGAAAACCTTTACCCTCAACATAAGATGAATCAACTGGGACTGTGCTTATAAATGCGGTTTGCTGTTACTGCTGTTTTACTGGGTGCTATCATAAACACGCACCTTTAAATCCTTTATTCTCTTTTTGCCACAGTGAGAGAGTTATTTATAGCTGTGAAAGTAGTAGTATTTAAACCTTGGAAATCATTCTTCAGAATTCTTACTTGCTGTACGGTAGCAACTTTTGTTTGGTGCCAGTATAAGGTGATTAAGTGACTAAAGTCAGGTTTTGGGATTCTTGCTGTGTCCCGCGTTCATCTCGACTAGGTTTGAGGCGAGCCACACCAGCAGAGAGACAGGATGAACCACCTTGTGATGCTTCGTATTGGGAGTCACAATTGCCCCTGCGAGTTCTTGTCTTTTTCTGCTTTGGAGAGAGCGTAGGTCCCTAGTTCTCATCTAATTTCATTTGAATGTAAAGAAGTGGAGTAAATCTGGGCCTTTTTTTCATGGTCTTTGCGTAGTCAGTGAAGTAGACTTCACTTATTCAGAGGCACAAGGTAACCATTTGAAATGCCCTGAAAAACTAATGTTTTTATGATGCCCTGAGAAAATATACCTGCTGCTTTCAAGCTTACTGTATTTAAAGTTTCAGTGTTCCTTCAAGCATAATTTGCAAAAGAATTATTAGGAAGTATGTATAGTTTTGTGTGTGTATTGACACACACACATCTGTATGCTGAGTTTAATATTTGTTTTATTTGCCCATATATTAAAAAAATAAATAAATCTCACCTTACCTAGGTTTGCTGAATTACTTTCTCAGCAGTATTCTGTGAATAAGTATTTACAGCAACTGGTCTGTGAAATTTTTTAGTATTTAAATAAGTCACCCTAACTGCTTGTAACTTCTTATGTTCAAAAAAGCCAAAGGTACTTAAATACATAGCAGAAATAGAATCATAGAATCATAGAATGTTAGAGATTGGAAGGGACCTCGAAAGATCATCAAGTCCAATCCCCCTGCCAGAGCAGGAATGCCTAGACTATGCCCCACAGGAACGTGTCCAGGCAGGTCTTGAATGTCTCCAGAGAAGGAGACTCCACAGCCTCTCTGGGCAACCTGTTCCAGGGCTCTGTCACCCTCACTGAGAAGAAGTTTCTTCTCGAGTTTAAGCGGAACCTCTTATGTTCCAGTTTCAGCCCATTACCCCTTGTCCTATCAGTGGTTGTCACCGAGAAGAGCCTTTCCTTGGGTGTCCCAGGTCTTGTTTTCCTTCTGCTTTTCAAGTCAAAATGTTATTTGTTCTCCATTTGACTGTGTCGCCATAGCAGTTCTAGTTCCCTAATCTCAGGGTGCCGAATACTAAAGTAGAGACTGGCAGCATCTTCCGGGAGGCAATCTTCAATGCGTAGCGGTCCCTGGAAGTCCTCCTAGACTTCTGAAACGAAGAGAGTAAAACACAGGGATGAATCCGTGGCGGCTTGGCAGCTTTCTGACATGGGGAGCTTGATCAGAACCCATGGCTAAAGAGAAGCGTAACCTTCCTGTTCCTGGCACAGCATCTGCTTTTTCTGTGGGGCTTTGCGAGCCAACAGCTGTGCTGCCTGCCACAACGTGGGGAGTGTCACAAGGGCAGGAACGTGTGACCAAAAACGAGAGGGTGGAGGCTACGTCAGACTCCTTGCCAAGTGCTAATAGCCAGGTTTTTTGGAGGAGTAGCGCAGTCATGACCCTAAGCAACTGACTGCATGATGGTTTAAAGAATGTGATGAGAATGAAGTATTTCTATATTCCTGGTTTTCAGTATTTCTTGACATTGAGAACAATTATTACACCCTTCTTCTAGCTTTTATCTAGTCTTTAAAATGCAGGTGTTCTCATTTTGTAGAGATGAAAATGAAAGGCAGGAGAATAATACAGAACTGTCAAGAGAAGATTGTTGGTTGGTTGGTTGTATTTTTTTTCTTTTTCTGATGACAGTTTTCTAGTGAAATTCACATATATATGTTTTCTGTGGTTTTTCTTTTATAGGCTCAGAACAAAGAAACAAAAGTACTGGCTGCTGCAAAAGTTATTGATACTAAATCAGAAGAAGAACTTGAAGATTACATGGTTGAGATTGATATTTTAGCATCCTGTGATCATCCTAATATTGTTAAGCTCCTGGATGCTTTCTACTATGAAAACAATCTGTGGGTAGGTATTTTTTCTTCTCTAAATGCTTTTGCTTATTTCAAAAGCTTGTTGAAATTACGTTTTGTCCTTGACTGTATTTAAAGATCATTTGTCAATCACATTTCTTCTGGGTTGTCACTATTGGGATAATAATTCTGTTTCAAAATTAACCTGTAAATTCTAAGTATGACACTTAGGAAATTGTCACTGTAAATGGAGTTATACTGAGCCATTTGGTCAGGAGTTTCAATCTAAAATTTGGAAATTAGCAGTTCATTTTGGTGTATGGAGAGAGTTCTTAGGGCTTATTTGTAACAGCAGTAATCAAAATTTAATTTTATTAGCACAATTTAGAGTGAGTCTCTAAGAATCTACCGCTGAAAAATAAATAACATGCTGAAAAGGTCAGCCTGTGAAGTATGCATTTTAAATATGAGTTAATTCATTTGTACTTCATGAGGGACAGTTTACCAGGACTTGAGCCATAATTAATTTACGTAAAACCTAGATATTTGTACATAGATGTGTAGTGGGCATGCGTGTGACTGTACATCACGTTTCGCCTAAGTCCTGTACACTGACTAGCTCTAGCTATCAAAGTACTGGTTTTTTCTTTTTGGCGATCCAGCGCAGTATTTATAAGTGCTTTTAGAATTGTACAAAAAATACTTTCATATTTTAGAAAGAGGTTATAGTCTAAAAAGATACCTAAAACAAGTAAACAACATTTTCCTTGGACTCCTACAGATGTGCTTTATCCTTTAAGCATGAGAACAATGAAAGTGTAATACCGTGTTTCCTGATGTAGATTTATTTTGTTACGTTTTGTGAAAACCTTGCGTGATATGAATGCGAAATAAAATGTTATTGTATAAAACAGTGGAACAGTGAAAAAATTTCCATGCATAAAGGTCAGCGTGAAAGCAAGTATGCAGGGGCAGAATATGAAGCTGAGTGGGTAGGCTTCACTGGCAGAATAAATGTAGAAGATGAGTAAATAGTTTGAAAATAAAATTGTAGATGTATGGTTACAGTGAAATGCAGAGGCATGAAAATGACCAAGAGATGGCTGTAATGATGTGGTAAGTAACAGAGTTTAGAGGAGGAAAAAAAGAAAAGAATAATAGTTGGATATAAAATACACTTTTGCTTTCTGATTTTAGAAACACAATTTCTTTACCAAAGAGACCTTTGTCAGATTGTCAGATCAAACAGCAAATTTCAGAGAAAGAAATTCCTTATTTACAATTCCCCACACCTAACTTACTTGTCAGTGAGTATGTAGAAACATGTAAATGGAATAATGGTTTGAAGGACTGACAGAGAGTTGCATGATAAAATACATTTCTTAGAACCATTGTTGTTAATTATAATAGTAATTTGAAGCAATATGTAACATAAGTGGTGTATATGTAAGTGTTCTAAGGTATAATTTGAAGTTTCCTCTTTCATGGGAATTATACTCTGATTTCAAAAGTTCTCTGAAGGAAAGAAATTGAGATATTATTTCCCAGACAATTAACTGGTAGAATTCTGACAAGAAATACTCATTGGCTGTCATATTGAAAATTATAATGTAATGGTTAAAGTTCAAATTAAAGAAGAAAAAAGCAGATAAGGAAGAGTGGGATGTCAGTCTTGGATGACCTTTCCTCTTTTTTGTTTCTCCTCGTTCCCTTTGTCTACGCTCTTTCTCCTTTGTGTATATTCTTTCTGTCCTACATAGTTTGTGCCCCAAAATAGTTGCAGTTTATTTTTGTTTCAAATGGAAACTGAGAACCAGAGATGAAATTGTTGTAGTATTATTAGATTCTGGGATAAAAGCCTTGATGTATTGTAAGCACCAATGAAAATGGACAGAAAAACATAGAAACATTTTAATTAAGTAATTTTGTGTAACTTAAGTGTATTTCTGTATTTTCGTCTCATGTAAAACAATATAGGAGATAACATCTGCTACTAGAAAATCATGTAGCTGTCATACTTGGACTTCTCAGACTGTAGTACAGAAGTACAGTTTAACACCCAAGAAATGGTCTCTTCCAGCTGATACGATTCTATGATTCTGTGAAATGAGTTTGCAGGAATTATGTAAATCACATTGCAACGAGTCACATTCAGGCTGGCTGTTTTACTATGTTTTATAAGTTATATTATGCAGTTTCATATGGGGTGTAAAGCTTTTGTCCCCAAGCAATTTTCAAATAATTTGCTTGAGCAGCACAGCCCTGCTTTTAGCTGCTTAACAGTATCAGTATTTTGCTGAGGTTAGTGAAATAATTTGTTATGGCCAAATAGTCTGAAACTCTGGTCTTGCAATAATGCTCCCTTAATCAATGGTCCAGTTCAACGGAACTATTTAATTTGTAATTTGTGTATTCTTTTGTTTATATACAGATCCTGATCGAATTTTGTGCAGGTGGAGCAGTAGATGCAGTAATGTTGGGTAAATAAGTTGTTTCAATTAATAATAACGTCTTATAATATACATTGTAAGACTTGTTTCATATGTATATTGTTTTGAAATGCAAATATTTATGTAATTGATGTGCTGTATGTGTTGAATGTTGGGGTTTTTAGATTGGCATTTACACTTACATCTATGGACATTACAACTTTTTAAGTTAGATTAATTTTCTCTCATTTTTGAAGTGTTTATTTACTTTTCAAAACACGTTTTTGTCTTGATCCTTTAAGTGAATGTGATGACTTGTTTTCATATCCTTATGGAGCTCTCTGTTGCTATAACTTATATGAGCCCTTTTCAGGATATTGTTCTTCCCTGCCATCCCCCAGATTACATTGTGACAATTTTGAGATTATATCAGTTAGATTTTTCTGTGTTTATTCCTCAAGTTAAGTGAATGCTAATACCATTAAGTAAAAGATCTAGTCTTTACCATCTTTGTGTACCATACAAAATAGCCAATCCCTGAACTATAGCTTTTTCAGTTTAGGTAGGTAGGTGTACATAATGCCTAATGCAGAGGGGTTTGGATACAAGGGATGAAACTTTTGCTGAAAGGAGCAAATATTTTAAGATACAAGCTTTTCTGGCATCAGAAATCAGAATCTGTCAGATTAATGAATTTTCACATATACTCTATAGTGATTGCTACGAACACGTAACAGAAAATGCAAAAATGTTGTGTTTATTTCTGTTTCTTGTAGAGCTTGAAAGGCCGTTAACAGAGCCACAGATCAAAGTGGTGTGCCGGCAGACACTGGAAGCGTTGAACTACTTGCATGAAAATAAGATCATCCACAGAGATCTAAAAGCTGGCAATATTCTTTTCACATTAGATGGAGACATTAAACTAGGTAAGCGTGCTGCATATACAAGTCTGTCCCCGAACTTTGCATGGCCTTATGATTGCATTTTCCCTGTATTAGTTGTAATTTTTTGGATGCAAGTTACACAGAAGATAAAGGTAAGGAGAATCAGAAGATCACCACAGTGAGCTGGGGCTCTAAATTCCCAGCTTTGCTACAGAAGGTCCTTTTAAATGTCAGCAAGATGTGCACAAATGCACAAATATATCTGTTACCTAACTCGTATTTATGACAGCGTCTCTGTGAGGTACAGCGCGTCACCTGAGTTAAGAGATTGGGAACATTTAAGAACCTGTGTTGTGACATCGGTAATTAAGTGTATCTGTGCTTTTTTTTTTGCATGGATTTCCCTGCACAAGGTTATTAGTTGTACATGCAATACTGCATGTGCCTCTCTGTTCTTCTGCAAGGTGTGGGTAACTTCACTCTTCTGTTTTTTCTTGGAAACCTGAAGGTTCAGTGATGGAGTCAGTCCATAGGTCTTATTTATAAACGTAATAGAATCACTATCTTAGTTTCTTAGTACTACTGTAAAAGAAGTAGCAAGAGTCTCGTGATTACAGAGAGTATCCTTTGTTGCTCTTCGTTTTATTTGCCTCGTATGACCTGGCTCCTCGTTGTGCAGATTGGAACTATTTTAAGGTTTTGTCAAGCTTAGCTGATAGGCAGCACTGTGCAGGCTGTCAAGATACTACTTTACGGTTCAGACCACAAGGAGATTTCTTCCCCACATGCATTTAGTGAAGTGTTCAGGTTTGCTAATTAAGATTTCTAAAATAAGATTTACTTTAGTGTTGAAAAGTGTGCAGCATCCCTTGAAAGAGCATTTTACTCCTTTTAAACTATATCTTGATTCTGGTACACACAGAAGTGGATAATTCCTTGTTTTACAAGCATGTGAATGGCAAATAAATCTGTAATCCCTCAAGATTTCAGATTTTGCATTTGAATAAATAGCTGCATTAGTATTTACGTTTTTCCACACAGAGTAAAATTAGGCTTCTCAAATGTTGAGCCCATCAAGTAATTTTGTACAGATTAAAGACAGCAACATATGGCTATTGTGCCCCTTAGCTCTAATCTCTAGATCTTCATTAAGTTACATCTATAATAAGCATATAACACTTATTTGTATGTCATCTTTTTTTTTTCTCTAAGTGAGAAATGTAGTGCTTTATAGACAAGTAATAGTAATTGCAAAGATCAAGTTGATTTTTGGTTGGATGTTACATCAAAGCTCCATATGCAAGTTTTCAGATATTTAAAGTGAAAAGTTGTGTTGAAAGAAACACATAAGATAAAGGGAAACTGTAGCCTTATGAAGATTTGAATCCTCAAATTAAAAATCGAATGAGTTGTTGAATTAATGAGAGCGCTAGTGCGATGTCTGAGAATACAGACTTAGTCGGCTAAAGAAATTCTAATTAAAATAATTTAACCCACACATTCCTGCAGTAAAAACATCATTGCTCATGTCCCACACAACTCAACAATGGTGTTACATTTTTTGAGCACTGGAGAATAATATTTATTCAATATATTGTATTAGAAATGCTTTGAGCCTTGGCACTAAGTTACCAAAACACAAATTTTTATCTCACTTTGAAGTTATAATGCTGTTCTGTTTGCTCTGGAACATAGGAAGACGGTTGTAAAATATGTTTTCAGCCACCCACTTAATAGTGTTTTCGTGTTTGCTTTAAGCGGATTTTGGAGTATCGGCTAAAAACACAAGAACAATACAAAGAAGAGATTCTTTTATTGGTACACCATATTGGTAAGTGCACTGCTTTGCTGACTTTTTAGTATGAACTAACATCTTAATGTTACCTTTGTCACTAATATTACAAGCTGGATGTAATATCTTGTAAATATATTAAGCGGGAGTACAACGTGCTTATTGAGATGCTTCAGCGACTGTGTCTTTTTACAACTCTTTATGAAGGAGATTGCAGTGCATTTTCTGATCCGATACTTCATTATTCTTTTTGCAGGATGGCTCCAGAAGTAGTAATGTGCGAGACCTCTAAAGACAGGCCTTACGATTACAAGGCTGATATTTGGTCTCTTGGCATTACTTTAATAGAAATGGCTCAAATAGAGCCCCCTCATCATGAGTTAAATCCAATGCGAGTGCTGCTGAAAATAGCAAAATCTGATCCGCCTACGTTAGCACAGCCTTCAAAATGGTTAGTATTTTATTTGCAACTTTCCCAGCACAGCCTGTCGATTTGAGTATGCGGCATGCCCAGTCATGTCTTTGAACTTCTATTCATGGGCATGAACCTGTGAAACTTTATGGGACTAGCTAAGTCAGGTGCTTATTCTATGGATGTTTGTACATGTGTATATGTATATACACACACACGTATATACATATATCTCCATATACTACTGGGACTGTGGTCTTTTTGTTGTATTTTGTATAGAAGCTTCCATACTGAAATATTTCAGAGATTTTGCATTAAAATGTACGGAAGATAGCTTTTTACAAATGCAGTAAAAGATCTGAAGACCATCTGAAAAAAAATACAGGGTGAAAGGAAATTAAAGTAATTTTGTGCTAAGAAAACATTTTTAAAAGCTGTTGTTGCCATTTGGGAATTATAATAATCTTTATGTGATTCTGTGGTGATCTAGCTGTGACGTATTATAAATCCAGTGCCAAAAAGAACTCTTTTTATTAATGGACAAACATTTTAAAGATTGTGTTTGTGCCACAATGGTCTTTGCATTCCTGTACTATCTTTGTGTTCCCCTAAATCAGTAGAAGGACCTGGAGTTGCAGTGTAGATGCATGTGAAAGCAAAAGAATACTTCACTAGACGCTAGGTTGACGTCAAGACAAAAGAACACTACCTGTTTGCTTTTTTGTGTAGGTCATCAGATTTTAAAGATTTTCTGAAGAAATGTTTGGAAAAGAATGTAGATGCAAGGTGGAGTGCAACTCAGCTTCTACAGGTAGGAACTATTGTTTAAAGGCAAGCATGTTTTGCATTTTTTTAACAGAGCAGTATTATAGTAATATAAAATAATTTCAAACTAAGTGTTCGTACACAATCTTTTAAACATTTTTGCATTGTTCCTTATTTGGTAAAATCTTATTAAATGATACGAAGTGCAGATCAAATTAATTGTTCGCGTACTTTGATGTAATATGACTAATGGCTTTGCATCAGTATTTATACTTTGATGCTTATAATGGATGAAGGAAATATTTACGTAAGTAATCAATTGCTGACAGGTGTTTTAAAAGCTTTAGTGCTCAGCCTTCCTTTATAATGCTGTCACTGCAGAACAGCTAAACAAGAGTAGATGTGACTAGGTACATTTGCTTCTGTTGAACGTCAGCACGCATTTACTTTATCCAGAATATATCCGGCATATGTTGCATAGGTTTAAGCAGCAGGGCCAAGCAGAGAAAGAAGAGTCAGACGGTAGGGCAAGACCAGGTAGCTGTTACCTCTTAAACGTAGAATTCTGTGTTCTTGTTAGGAAGAATTGTTCTAAAGACAAAGCAGGTGTTTCTGTAGAAGGAATATTTCTAGATGAAGCTTAACAGAAAATAATTTAACCGTGGAACTGAAATGAAACTCATTTCCAGGAAAAGTAACCTTTTAAAAAATCTTTCTACTTCTTTTCTTTGGATTATGAAACAGGTCAGTATAAATGAATTATTTGTAATTTTTAGTAAGTTTGTTAGACTACTTACACAGTATATATGGGTACAAATGTTTTAATACTAAAACAGTAAAAGAAAACATTAGGACAGTTATGATTAATGTTAACTGTGAATCTTCAGGTTTGAAAGAACCAAAGTAACATTTCTCTGAAGTTGTATTTCTTTAAGAACCAAAGTAACATTTCTCTGAAGTTGTATTTCTTTAGAGTTATAATTTTTCCCCTGTGTACAATGAGGTCAGCCCTTCAATATTGTGCTTATGTTTTATTTTCAAAAGCATCCATTTGTTACTGTTACTTCCAATAAACCAATAAGAGAATTGATAGCAGAAGCTAAGGCTGAAGTTACAGAAGAAGTTGAAGATGGTAAAGATGAGGATGAAGAAGAAGAAACAGAAAATTCTCTGGTCAGTTTAAAATTTACTTTTTAAAATATGCAGCTAGTTTCAGTAACTAATTTCCCATGGAGAACTCAGTTTCTGATGTACTACCCAACTTTGGCATCAAGTCCTCTAAGGACAATAACAAACACACTCTAACCTTATGACAACATACATAGTCAGCATCCTCAAAATTAGCATATTCTTAAACTCCTTAAGAACTTATAATAAAGAATATTATCTAATATTATCTTCTTTAATTTTTACAGATATATGTGGTGTAGAATTTAAAAAATCAGATACTGATTTTTATACAAATGATTTTAAGTAAAAACAACTAGATGAACAAGTAGACATATATTTGTATTCTGTAAGATGCTTAAAATATTGAGGAACATATCTGACCATTATGCGATAAACTAAGTTTGTGATTTTACAACATGACTGTCATAGAAAAAACAAAAGCCAGAAACCTCGTATTTTACCAAGACAGGATTGCATTTCTGAATGTATTTCTAGAGATGCTTAAGGATCTTACAACACAAATCAGTTCCTCAAAGGGCAAAGGCATGAAGTTCAGTGGTGCGGCTGTAGGTTGCAGAGTTGACAGGTGGTGTGCTTTCGGACTTAACTGGCTTAAGCATTATTAGACGTGGACAGTGACCAGTACCACCAGTAGCTGTCATTACCAGCAATGGTGAAGAAGACCGATGCATGTGCCCAAGAAGCACACCTCCATTTCCTCCTTACCCTTCACCACGCTAGTCGTGTCCTCTCGCCTTCATACCACGTTCCCTGTCGGCCCCAGCAGATCTGCAAGCGAGCATTCCCTCTAAATTCCTCCAGGACTTGGTCTCTGGCTCCCAAGGCATCACCCAGCACCTCCCTCCACTGGTCAGCTGCCAGACCATCGTCCCTGCGAGGGCTGGAGAGAGCTCCACCCTGAGCCGCAGTTAAGTGTCTCGACACAAGCAGCAGTTTAGGAAGCCGTGGGATCGATGTGTTTGCGTTATTTCCTTGTGGTAGTTGTTTTAAAGCTGCTTGGAGACCCACACTGAACTTCTAGAACAATTATGTGAAGAAATATCTTAAATACACGTTTGACTTAAAAGGAGTTTTCTGTAGGCTTGGGAAAACCTTAAGGTAGGAATCAGGGAATCAAACCTGCGCTTGTTACAATAGCTAACCTCCTGTGTTCCAGTGACAAATCAGAAGCCTGATCTGCAAATTACAGGGTTCTAACAGTAAATATAGACAGAGAGATACCGCAGTCACTTTGAAGAGTGAAAGGGCAATTATGGTTAAAATGATACTTTATTGCTATATTCTTTTGTATGTCTGTATATAATCTGATAACATTCATTCGTATTCCGGCAGCAGCACAATTTCTACAGTTATGTAACTGTTTCTATTCCAGTTCTGTATTGCCATTTAATCAGATCTGCTGGAGGTTTTCACCATTTTAATGGAGTTTCACTGTGATTCAAAAATTTCCGGCATTTTTTACAAAGAACACAGGGAAGATACTCCTTTTGATGAAGCAGAAGGTGGTCTTAATATTGCAGTTTATCAGTGCTGTGCTAACTAAAACTACACAGCTTATTCTTAGCCAAACTGGCACAAAGATAAGCGTCTTTCAAATCCACATGTAGCTGGGACCGCTGGGGAAATAACTAAGAAAAAGAAACCAAAAAAACCTTGATGTGATTAGAAAAAGGTGCTTGAAGATTCTGTTAAGTGTGAGGCAGAGGGCTGACCATGTTCCCTTTCTTTCTGTCACAGTGTATTTTATTAAATTATGGGAGATGGAAGAGGGTTCTTGTGAAACTGTTCTGTTCAGAGCCTGTCTGCAGTTCATGCGCTTTTCTATGGTAACACCAAGTGAAGTACTCTGAGATTATCAAATTCATATAACTCTGCCTGTAAATACAATATTAATTTCTATTCAGGTAGTCTTCAATAGAGTTATGCTTTAAGTTAGACAAGTATTAAATATTTTGCTTCCTTTAATTTTTAGCAATTGCCTGCAGAGAAGCGTGCGTCCTCTGACCTTAGTATTGCCAGCTCTGAAGAGGATAAACTTTCACAGAATGCCTCCGTTCTGGAGTCTCTTTCTGAGAAAACAGAAAGCAATGCGATTGAGGACAAAGCCAGCACCGTATTTCCAGATGACAAAACAACTGGAGATGAATTGGAGGACATTAAATTTAGAAAAACAGCTGATAACGTACGTGATACTGCTGGTGATATGAAGGTGCAGAATGGTTCTGTGCCAACTGGTAAAGATGAGCAAGGCAAAATAGTGCCAGTTGAAAAGAACACAGAAAGCGTGGAAAAACCACATGAAGATATGGAACCCCAGAAAGGAGGGAAAGAACTTGTGGTAACAAAATCAGAAATAAAGGATGAACCCAACCTAAAAATAGAGCAAGAAAATGACATGGGAAATGAGCAGACAGAAGATAATAAACTGAAAATAGTATCTACAGCTGAAAAGAGTGTTGAAACTGAAGTAGCCGTTTCAAAGGAAACTGGTGAAAAAGAAGAGGGGGAGAACAGAACAGATCTCTCGGAAATTAAGGAAAAGAAGGTCCCTGCAGAAAACAGTGCGGAGCCAAAGGAAGATAGAGGTGCAGCTCAGAAAGAGGTGATAGCAGACACCACTACACAAACTCTGCCTAACGCTGCAGATAAAGGGGCTGATGAGGGAAAGGAACTCATAAAGTGTGGAATTGATAACGTTAAAGAGATGGGTGGTATTGCTGAAATACAGATCAGCGATGGGGATAAAATACCTGAGACGGAGGATAAGCCAGTGGAAAGTCAGGCTAAGCAGGTACATGAGATAATCAGCTCTGAAGAAACTCTGTCGGAAAGCCAGGATAAAGCGATCAGCATAGACAAGAAACTGGCAGAAAGTGAAAATGAGGATATTGGTAATACAAGCAGCACGGAGGAAACAGAGGTCAAAGATTCTGGAAAAGATGATGTAGACCAGAAGGCAATACAGAGCAAGCCTGAGGATAGTAAAGTGGTAGATAAGCTGACTGATGTGAGCCAAAATTCAGAAGAGTGCAGACCTGAGAATATCCAGGAAAACAATATTCAGGTAGACAAAGACCACTCAGAAGTTACGTCTGATGAAATAATGAAGAATAAACTTCAAGATGCTGTCAGTGAACAAGCTGACGACTCTGAAGTCACTCCAGTCCCCAGTATTAGTATTAGCACTGAAGAAAATGAGAAGGTCAAAACAAATCATCAAGACAATGCCGAAACTTTACAGCAGCTAGATTTGGAGAATTTGAAGGAAAATGATGCAGATTCAGGCACTGGTTCTACGGCTGATAACAGCAGCATCGATTTGAACTTGTCAATTTCTAGTTTCCTTAGTAAAAACAAAGAGACGGGATCAATATCTTTACAGGTAAGTAGAAGCAATCGTATATTTTTTCTATAAAATCCTATGTAAGTGTGACCCTAAAATTATCTTGAAGTTTAACCTTTGCAACAAAGATAAGTACTGAGAGAGGAACTACTATCACAGCTTGGAATGTAAATCTTTTGTAGAAACCAGAATGTTCTAAACCTTGCACTCTAACAATGTGTGGATTTTGTGCAGTTATGCAGCAAAGCTGGAAGCTACAGAGCTGCTAATTGTTTTATTTCATTGCATAGTTGTATTTAAAAAATATAGATTAGCACATGATAGGAAGTTTATATTAAAGGTGAAGATTTGTGAATGGTTGTAATTCAGAGCTTATATTCAAGAGACTGGTTCAATGCCTTGCTCTGCACAGAATCTCTGTTAACAGAACAAATCTCTTAAAACATCTAATCTTACATAGAATTCCTGCCGCTTCTGTCTTCTGTTTCTTTGTTTAGATTTAGAAGATCTAAGGCAGACAGTCTCTTAGGCTTGTTTATTCCAAACGCTGTGCTCTGATAGTTGTACTACATTGATGCAGTTATGACACTATGAATGAGCTTATTCAGAGGAAGGACATTCCAGATTATGAACTTTATATCTATGCCAATATGATTATAGCCATGCTGGGGTGGTAAACCATGGGTTTAGAGAAGAAAAAAACAAACCTAGCAGAAAAAAAATAACTTCAAGGTGTTCACAGTAACTCTAATATACAGTAGGATGCAGTTTCTTCTCTGGTAATGAAATAGTAGCAGCTCTGAGAAGTGAGATTTTTCTAATTTTGTTGGAAAGCTCATCACATGATGTTTGACTAATATACATGAAGAAAAAAAAACCAAAAAACTTGCTTGTTTAATTTATTTCCAAAGCAGAAGTAAGTAGGTGAGTAAATTGATAGTCTGTTTCAGTACTTTCTTCCCAAATTGAATACCTTTTTTGGTGACTGGGGGAATTACGGTCAAAAGTAAACAGCAATTGCAGGTATCTTCAGCTTTTGAAAATAAAACTGCATCAGTTCTGTTCAGGGTTTATCTAGGGTTCTTCGTTTTGTTTGGTTTTGTTTTTCTTTCTGGCAATTTAAATGACCAATAATTACAGTTTTCCTTTGCTGACAAGAAAGAGTTTCAGTATATTGCAATTTTTCAAGTTCTCACTTGATTAGTGAGGTACCTACTGAGCTAGAAGAACTCCTGATTACTCTATGGTAGGCCTTCACAGAAATATTTGAAGTAATTTAAGGAAAAAAGTAACAATGCTTTTTTCAGGAAACTAGAAGACAGAAGAAAACTTTAAAGAAAACTCGGAAGTTTGTTGTTGATGGAGTGGAAGTGAGTGTAACCACATCAAAAATAGTTACTGAAAATGACTCCAAAAGTGAAGAGATGAGATTTCTACGGTAAGTGGTTTTAAACGTAAAATTACAAGATGCTAGCAGCTTTTTTTTCTTTGAATAAAAGAAGGGGTTAATGATCTTATTTCTGTAACATTTGTGGATTAATTTCAATTTTTTTTTAGTAGAAAGGAATGTAAAGTGTTTCTTAAGACAATTCAAAACTAGCTTCAGTGAACATAAATTGTACATTTTTTTTCATCTCTAATTTTCCACTTTTTTGTTTTCCCATTAATATTGAGTGTTCTTTCTCATTACTAGACGTCAAGAGCTAAGAGAGCTAAGACTACTTCAGAAAGAGGAGCAGAGAGCCCAACAGCAGCTCAGTAATAAGCTTTTGCAACAGCGAGAACAGATATACAGACGTTTTGAACAGGAAATGACAGTGAGTTTCTGGATTTTGGTGCTTTTGTGACATCTGATGAAGTAGGCAGAATACTACCAGCAGCAATCAGGTTTTCCTTTTGTGACAGCTATAACTTAGTTTTCATTGTTGTTAATAAATGACAATTATTTTCCCTTGCGAGGTGACCAGCTCATGCTAGAACTCACCTGCCAGAACAGTTCATCATGGCCACCCTCTGCTGTGGTACAACACTTCACAGAATTTAGATATCTAAAAAAAGATGCCAAATTATTTTTACAGAGTAAAAAGCGACAGTATGATCAAGAAATAGAAAATCTAGAGAAACAGCAGAAACAGACAATAGAGCGCTTGGAACAGGAACATACAAATCGTTTACGAGATGAAGCAAAACGCATCAAAGCAGAACAGGAGAAGGAATTGTCCAAATTCCAGAATGTGCTGAAGAACAAAAAGAAGGAGGTAAGAGAAAATGATGATAATGTGGAAAATAAGGAGTGTGGGGATAGCAAACAGTTGAGATCAGGTCTCCCAGAACCATTGTCAACCTCATGTGCTGTGCTCAGTTGTGGAAGGGTTACTAGCAGTCAGTATTATTTCTTCTGTTCTACTGCCTGAAGTGAAATACAAATAGCTAATAGGAAGATTTAGGTATTAACTTAGTCTAGAAAGCATCACCTAGTTAGAAGACTTTATTTTTGACAGATTTTTTTATAACATACTTTCTCTCAAATATTAAATCAAGAAACAATATTTTCTGAAAGATTGTGAAAAATGTTTGAGAGTTCTGCGTTAAACAAATACAGTTGTAGCTACTTAGTAAATCCTTATGAAGTGAGAGTTTTGAGGAAAAGAGTATGATCTTGATTCCTACTGAGAAACACTTAAATTCCAGAGATTTGGGGTTTTCTTGTTAATTTGTTACATTTTGATTGAAGATGTGCTGTTGTTGGTTAGGATTTCTTTATATGAAGTGACAGCAGTTATGCGGATTTAGTTTTAACTCAGTAAGGAAGCCAGGAGAGAAAGTCTGGATAACCTAAAATTTGTTAATGGTTAATTTTGCACATGTCATACCATTAAGGCCAAATGAGTAACATTTGACACTGATACCTTGTGCTATTAATTTACCTGCATTAAAGTGAGAGAAGGTGATGTGTTTCCATATGGATTTTGCATCTTAAAAGCTGTTCTATTTCATTTTCACATAAATTGTGTAGTGCTCATTTGTATATAAATGGCTCTAGCATTTGCTCTAATAGTTACTAGAGAGATTTCTTTAGAAATCTGTACAGTCCATGCTTTTGCATAGAATGATCCTGTAGTACAAAAGTGCATAAAAAAATGTCGTATTCAGTTTAAACCGTATGCTCATATGTAAATAACAATTTTTTGTTCTTTTGCGGTACCTCTTGCATTTTTGAGTCTCTCTCTATTTACTGGTGATTGGGTCCTACATGGGAAGGCGGGAAGAATTTTACATATTGCTTTGAGCTAAAACCAGTTCTTTCATGGAAACAGGAATAGCATGTGGTGATTTGGACTCTATTTTCTGATGATGCTTCCACTATTGAACAAACAGGCATTTGTTTTGGGGTGCTTAGTTTTGTATTTAAAGCTTCAGAAGGCAATTTACAGTTTGAAGGAAAATGCAGCTGGTGCTCTAAAACTACCCATGCTATATTCCAGTGTGCAATGTTTTATTTTTATAATTCTTAAAAATAAATAAAACACATCAGCAAATTAACAGATTAATAGTCAGTTGATTTAGCTAGGTTATATTTAGAATCCTTGTGCTAATCTAGTCTAATTCAACTTGGACTGAAACATGTTTCGTTCCAGCGTGTCATGAAAAGTTTCTCGAAAATGTACTCAGTTATTGGTGGGTCTTGCTTTTAAATTCTTCAGAACCAAACACCTACAACCAATTAATATTTTATTTGCGTGTATGATTATTTTAAAGACATGACTTGTGTAGATGTCATTGACGGTTGGAGACACTAATAATGACATCATACAAATTCATGTTTGAGACAGTGTCAGAAGTAGCTGGTTTTTGGTGGAAGTTCTTTCAGACTTCCAGCCATGAGGTAAATGTACTCTGTAGTCCTTTGGCCAGAGCGCTTCAAGAAAATACCACTTCTGCAGGTGGTGGTTTTCTTAACTCTTGACTGTTGTAGCTGCTGCATGGAACCGCAAGCAGGAGACTGCCTTTTCTGAGAGCACGGGGCAGCATTTGCATGCAAAGAGGCTGGCCTTGTACCTCCTTTCTGCACTGCGCTGGCGTACATAAAGCACGTGTTGTTCCTTCTCTTTTCATTAAGCTCTTTTCACTAAACTAACATCCCTGCCACTGAAGTAACGCACGCTTCCCAGTACCTCTAGTGCTTGACCTGCATGTCCTATGTTCACAGTAATGCTTGCTGTGAAGAAAAAGTGTTCTTTTCGCCACCTTCTGCATGCTTATATACACTGTAGGTTTTATGTGAAGTGGAGAAAGCACCAAAAGAGCTGAGAAAAGAGCTCATGAAACGCAAGAAAGAGGAGCTTGCACAAAGCCAGCATGCTCAGGTAACAACGGCAGCTTCAAGCTACTAAAATACGAAAGGCAGCAGTATTCACACAGCTTGATGATTTCACTTCTTGTTGTTGTTGAGTGAATATGGAACTTAACTCGAACTAACCCTACGTACTGCTCTCTTTCTTCAAGTACTACTATATCGCATCCTATAGAGTGTGCTGTGTAGAAATGTAGGAGCAGCTATTTCCAGGTTTGTGCTCTTAGGTATAATATTTTGTATGCTGTACCAAAACAGAATGGTGTTTTTCCACAGAAAGTTTATTTACAGAGATTTTAAGAATGGTGAGTACCCCATAGCTCCATCAAATTATAAAGGTTACAGTCAGAAGTAAATTTGGAGTGATAAAAGCATAGGGGGGGAAAATGTGTATGATGTGTAAGCATGAAGTATCTTGTTAACAGAAGCCAAACAAATTAGGTGAAATTAAGATATTTAAATGTCAAAGTGTAGGTGTATGGCAACTTTACGAGACATCATCTGTAATTTCACGCCTTCAGACTTCTTGCTGTTGGCTTTGTGATGGCTACAGCTAGTGCAGAGTAAGTTTGAACAATAGCAGAGCAGGTTTGGATTGAGCAATTTAAAGATTAAATGTTTATGTGAGTGACCTGGTAGAAAATAGTTAACTTTATATAATTACATGTTTAATTCAAGAGGGGATTTCCCAGGATAGAACATGATTGAGTTGTAGCACTCTCCCCATATCAAGGTTATGTGTCTCTGAACTTTTTAAGGAAACAATTAAAACCTGAAATTTTCATAGTGTTTATAGTGACTTTGCTTCCTTCCCTGATTTCAATTTGTTGAAATAAGGAGGTGAAGGAGACAATTTTCAAGGTGAAATATCCTTACTTGGAATAATAAATACTTGACAAGGTGCAGATACTTAGTTTGAGAATATCTAGAACTTCTGGCAGTGACTACTTTTGTGTGATTAGCCTTGACGTTTTACGCACGTATTACTAACATACAGCAGATCTTATTTCTTCTTTGCAAGAACAGAAATATATTTCATTATATTCTGACACAGGAAGTACATTGTGTCCCACAGGGCGTTGCTCAGGTTATGATTCAGTCTTTTCAGTTGTCTTCATGTACACTTTTCAACGCACAAATGCAGGATGTAAGTCTTAAAATACAAAACAACAAAAGTTTTATTTCCCTAATTTTCCAGATGTGTGGTTTCTTTCCTTCTTCGACTCATATGTGCTGATCAATGTCACTGCTGTCTCCAGGCTCGTTAGCACAAATTCATGTATCTACGCACTGTTCAGAGCGAAAGGACAAAATCACGGTAGTTGCTGCTACTGGGCAAGACACTGAAGCTTCACACAAATGCAATATAGTATTGTTCTCTAGTGTTTGTTATTTGTTCAGCACATGTGAGAAACAATGTGTGACTTCTATGCTGTGTGTGCAGTGAAATAATGTATTATAAACATATCTGAGTTTATTTTGAGATACTGGGCAAAATCAAGTCGTAATTTGAAAGAGGTGGACTGCCTTCCACTGTCTGCCTTTTAAGCATCCAGCATGTTCTTTAGTAAAGCCTGTGACCTCTATTCTACGTGATACTTGAGTAGTTGTGGGACTTGGAAAGGCTGGAATGTTTTCTGAGGTTGCCTGGTTTATCTTCTAGTGCTAGCAGTTATGAAACTTGGTAAGATTTACCATGTAGAGAGAGCAGCCATGATATTTACATGATTGGGTAAAGCTCAAGCATGATTGGGTTTTGACCATGACCGCACTACAACAGGTTTCCTGCCACTCCCTCCAAATCAAAAAATTCGTTGCAAATTAAACAGCGTTTTAATTACGTGTCAGCACCCTCAGAATAATAAATTTGTAGTTTTCTTATCCTTTTCATCTAGAAAGAGAAACAGAATAGTGTATTTCATCAGTCCCCATCTTTGATTAGATATGTCTGACTTAATTTACAGATGTGGCTTTCCAGATCTTTTTGCACACTCATGTCTGTCACTGCCAATTTACTCCATCTCTGGCTTTCTGTCACCTGTCGAAGCATAACTGCTGTCCACCAGGAGAGATGAAAGCCTCACCTGTTAATAACTTTCTGTGAAGATGAAAACCAGGGTTCTCTTGGACATAATAAAAAATACTCTAATGACCTTTTAATTCCATATGTTGCTGACAACAACATATAGCATAGGTTCAATAAAAAAAAAGAAAAATACATAGCTCAGGAGACTCTTCTAGTGATCGTCCATAGCTCACTGCTGTTCTCCTGCTTCATTCCATTTCCCTTCCAGTAGACCATCTTTAACGTTGCTTTGTTATGTATAACAGCAAATGCTTCAGCTGCCCAACTTGGCTCTGGTAGGACACTGCCGTCATCCTTTGTTTTGACCTTTATATCGTAGTAGAAACACCTGCTTTAATTTCTTGTTCTTAAAAGTGTGTGTGTGTGCATGCTTGCATGCTTGTAGATGCCTTTTTTTTTTTTCTTTTTTTTCCTTCTTTTTTGGTAACTGCAAAGAAGAAAGGCAACAGTATGGTCTTGGGGCATGGGAGGAGGATTCTTACTACTGCCTGCTTTTCATCATGGGATGCAACAGTGATACAGCCCAGATAGATAATGGGGAGATGCGGGTGGAACGGGGACGGTATCAGGTGATGGCAAATTGCTTTGCAAGGAGCTGGTTCAGCTCTGGTGTGACAAGCCTGCAAGTCCTGCCGAGTGCAGTTCCTGCGAAAGCCGTTGGGTGTCTTCATAGCAGTTCTGTGGAACTCCCAACCTCGGTGTCTGTGTTTGTGACACGATAAACCACTCGAGATTGAGGCAAAACTCTGAAACTCGTCTGTGTAAATAAATAGGCCTTAATTAATCATCCAAAGCAGAGTGACCATACAGCATTTTATTTTCTTACATCCATGGAAATGATATGATGAAATCAATTTTATATTGAGTGCTTGTCTTTACTAGCTTTGAACCTGCAGCTTGTTTTGAGGAGAGACAAAAGGTGGAATGAATTGCACATTGCTGGCTAGCTTGTTGCCTTTGGTCTTATTTCTGAAGGTATTATTTAAACATTAAATATACTCTTACCTATCTCTATGTAGAAAATACAAGAGATGCATCATTTTATAATCGAAGCATGTTAGCTCAAATTTTCATAGATGTATTTGTTTTCATGTATAGCTAACGCTGAGAGAACTGGGAGTTTCATTAAAATCTAATGTGGTTAGAAGAACACAATTTAATTTACCTCTGTTGGTTTTTTACCAGGAGCAGGAATTTGTGCAGAAGCAGCAACAAGAACTGGATGCATCTCTGAAGAAAATTATTCAGCAGCAGAAGACAGAACTAGCCACTATCGAACGAGATTGCCTCAACAACAAACAGCAGCTCATGAGAGGTATCCAGTGGCAGCCTCTCTCTTTAAAACCAATGTTTGTGTTGTATTTTAATAAAACAGCCTGTCTTAAATTTATGAAGTGAAACACCTTTATGACTAATCTAGAACTGTAATAAAAACATGTCCTATGGAATAGCATTGTTCTTGGAATGCACTTGTAGGCTGTTTCTAAACGTACACTAGCAGGTCGATTAGCACGTACTTTTGCGTTGTACTTTCTGAATGAGCCTTCCCCTTTTTTCCAGCACGCGAAGCTGCGATCTGGGAGCTGGAAGAGCGGCATCTACAAGAGAAACATCAGCTCCTCAAGCAGCAACTCAAAGATCAGTACTTCATGCAGAGACACCAGCTGCTGAAGAGGCATGAAAAAGTTAGTGTTGACTTTGATGCTTTCTTTTGTGTATTATCTGGGGTTTTTATCAAATAGTCTTGTGATCTCTACTGGTAGATGTTTGCTTGCACAGGCAAGACCCACACAAATATTTTGAAGCTCTGTGTGTTATGCTGCAACAAAAAAATCCTAATCATCTTACTTGAATAACTTAGTAGTATGTTGAAGTATAAGCAGTAATATTTTTCCCTTTTGATTCTTAAAAAAAAATAAATCCAGCCACAACACCGACCTTCTATTAAAAACACCAAATTCTGCTTATACACCAAAACCAGTTTTTTGTGTTTAAGTAGATCTAATAATTAGTAAATCATCCTGGAACTAAATGAGCAGAATGAACTGGCTTAGCTTTTGGGCAAATAACTGAAAACTGTCTCTTTATAGCTAAATCCTCTAACAGCCCAGATGACAATGGTTATTTTCCACAAGGCATTTTGGTTTTCTTTATAGAATACACTAAACAGAATAATTCAATTTTTGAAATTGTAAACCCCAAAGAGAGATACTTCAGGATCTCCTTGGGGATTGGAGCATGAGCAGCCTCCTCTGAAGATTTGGTTTCCCCCGGTCACATCTGTTGCTTTCACCAGCTTTTGCAACAAACTGACCCTTCACAACTGCAGTAGTGGAAGTTCTGTTTCACGAGAGTTTCTTTCATTGAATAACACAGACTTTTTAAAATGCAGTTCAGGAGCTTGAACAACCACTGGTAAAATATATTTGTATTTGTATTCATTAGAGCAGTTAATGTGAGTTGGGCGTGATCCAAAGCTCTCTGGAATAAGTGGAAGGACCTCCTCTCGCCCCACTGGTAGCATTAGGGCTGAGCCTGGTTTCTGTTGAAAGAAGCTGACTCCCAACAGCATGCTTATTGCCGAAATGAGATGCAGATATTCTAACACCATAGTTACTCTTCTAACATTTCCATATGGTTAACATTTTAGGAAACAGAACAAATGCAGAGATACAATCAACGCCTTATCGAGGAGTTAAAGAACAAGCAAACTCAGGAACGAGCAAGACTGCCTAAAATCCAGCGAAGTGAGGCAAAGACTCGAATGGCTATGTTTAAGAAAAGTTTAAGAATCAATTCCTTAGCCTCTCCAGACCAAGATCGTGAAAAAATTAAGCAGGTAAATTAATAAGAACAGTTTTAATAGTGTAAATGCAAGGATACAATAGAGCACACTCTCAGCAAGTTCATAGATGATACAAACCCAGGTTGATGCACTGGATGAGGTCGGAGGAAGTCATCGCACCCCTCTGTACTGGTGAGTCTCCTCTGGAACTCTGCGTCCGGTCCTGGCCTTCCCAGCACGAGACAGACGTGGATTTACTGGAGCGAGACCTGTGAAGGGCCTTGGGGATGTATGAGGGACTGGTGGGTCTCATTATAGTAGGACACTCTGGAGATACCTGGGATGCTTCAGCCTGGAGGAGAGAAAGCTCAGGAGGATCTTAGCCATGGGTACAAGTCCCCAACGGGAGGTAGTAAAGAAGGTGGGAGGCAGACTCTTCTCAGGGGTGCCCAGTGACATGGTGAGAGGCAGTGGGCACAATCGAAATACAGAAAAATCAAACTTAAACGTGGCAAGAAACTTTTTCAGTGTGAGGATGGTCAGAGACTGGGACAGGTTGCCCAGAGATGTTGTGAAGATACTCAGAACTCAGCTGACACAGTCCTGTGCAACCTGCTCTAGTTGACCTTGCTTTGAGCCGAGGAGATGATCTTTGCAGGTCCCTTCCAACCTCAGCCATTATGTGAATCAGTGAAATATTTTTAAGAACACTTGATTTCTGTGAGCTCTTGAACTAAAACTGTGGGTGTTCACTCATTCTTTAAAAGGGAATGTAGTGAAGAGTTTTAGAGGTTTCCTTTCTACTGATGCACAGAAGTCTCAAATCATGGTTTTATGTGGTGAGTACTGGAAGGATGAAAAATCTGGAAAATACTGTCTCCTGTAGCTGTATAACACCAGCCTTAACCGACACTTGCAGCAACACTGCTGCGTCACTGAGCTTCAGAGGGAGACACTTTCAGGAGTCTGGAAGTGTAATGTACTGTGTTTTAAGGAAAAATTAGAGTGGAGACAGAGAAATGGGGTGATAGACAAAACCACGAGGGCATTTTCTCTGTGTAAGAATTTTTTAAAAGAAAGAATAAAGAAAACAGTTATTGTTTAAATCTTTTTAAACCATTCTTTTCAGTTATGCTGCATGTATTTATTCTGTTCCATACATTTTTTTGACTCATAAACGGTTGTATCTAGAGGCACAATATAACTGTCTTTATATTTTTAATTTTAGTTTGCCATTCAGGAAGAAAAAAGACAGAAGAACGAGAGACTGGCTCAGCATCAGAAACACGAAAACCAAATGCGGGACCTTCAGTTGCAGTGTGAAGCAAACATCAGAGAACTGCATCAGTTACAGGTTAAAAAAAGATTATATTAAATGAACATTCAGTGGGAAGAGTCAGGTTGATAACAGATGCAGGCAAAGTAGAAACATGTTTTCCTTCATTTTTACTGATTGCTGGAGGCTTTTTTCAACTTTGCTTTCAAAGGCCTGCAGCACACTGCTTGACCAGGTTCATATGCTAATATCAATTAATGAGAAATCGTTTTAAATGCAAGAAGAGCACGAGCCAGAAGCAGATGATCATTTCTAGAATATCTGTCAAGTTCCCAGTGCTATTTTCTGTAGGCAACATTTCCTTTTAACCTGATTTTGCTGAAATATCATTAATCAGAACGGAGACAGGCTGCACCAGGCATTACCCACAAGGCGTCTGTAGCAGTACGTGGAACGAGGTAGCTTGTACAAAGTGCGGGCTGCCCTTTGTACTTGAGCTCCGGGAAGGTATTTAGAAGGAATTCTCTTCTTACGATAAGAAACTCTATTTTGTCTCTTTTGGTATGCATTTTGCAAAAATTGCTGCTGTATACCAGAGGCCAGATCTCCTTTTCCGTTAAATCGGCTTGTCCCCATTTCAGGAACACAAGGCAATTTTAAAGCATTAAATGATCACCTGCTGATAACCTTTGCGTAGAGAAATCTTCCAACGGCCAATGAAGCTGGTTCTGCTCTATTTGCTTCCTTAGGTTCTGCGAAAACAGTCCCTGACTGTGCCACTAATACGCCTCAGCAAATCCCCAAGTACCGTGGGAGTCTTGTGAGAGTTTCAGCTCAAGTAAAATTGAGCAGATTAGGGCTACTTTGAGCTTCGCTGAGAAAAATTGGCCCCTGCGCTCAAGTCTAGCGAAACGCTTGTCATTTGTGTTCCTGTGTTCTTATATTCTGCACCAGACCCAGTTGGGACTGGAACTCTTAGGAGCAAAAACATGGGGTTTAGGGACTGCTGTTTCCAGCAGCTCTTAAAAATTTGATGTAGCCAAAAATTTTTTTTTTTTTTCCCACCATGCTTCAAAAGTGCCCTGAAAGCCAAGCGGCGCTTGTGTACCTTGCTGAGAGGAATGTGAAGCCGATGTGTGGTTTGACCATCTGTTTCACAGGGTGGTTCTGAGGTTGTGTCTGCAAGCCCATTTCTCTCCTCTTAAAGTCCCTTTTGTCAGTCTCAGTTCCTTGGCACCAAGAGTTGAAATATTTCCAAACAATTACCTCCTTTTTAGTGTAATTGGTTTTGATAAATTATACAAACTGTCTTTAGAAAGCAAAGCAGATATGCTGTTATGACCTTGAAAACCATTCTTAGGCAGTGAAACACTGTTTTGAGTAACTGTCAGCTGCTGCATTAATGAGACCCCACAGCAAATTTGGATTTACCAGTGTTTCTTATCTCAGTTGGTTCTGATGGAAAGATCAGCTTTTGATAATGCAGCCTTGTAACATACTTTTATCTTGTAATTATTCACGTCACTATTTACACGGAATAAGCTAATTAAAAAGAATTAGGACAACATATGTCGCTGTACAAATGTTGAGTTGCCTAATCTGAATTAGTTTTACATAAGGATTATCTTTATCTTGTTTTAAGAATGAAAAATGCCATCTACTGGTGGAGCACGAGACTCAGAAGCTCAAAGAGCTGGATGAAGAGCACAGCCAAGAACTGAAGGAATGGAGAGAGAAATTGAGGCCAAGAAAAAAGGTGAATAAGTGCAGTTTTTGAATCAGAAAATCCTGAAGAGTTGGACCTAGCAAGTACAGGCAACATAAAAAGTCTCCTCTCGCAGAAGAGGAGACTCAAGCTACTGTACAAAACTGCTGTAGTTCACTGAATAATGAAAGATGTTAAAAAAAGCAGCACGCGAAAGCGGAGCAAGGGGATGTGCTGCAAAAAAGGCTTCTGTGCCAGCAGCCTCTTACAGTGTTCCCTCTTGCAGCACGTGTGTGCATACCTGTATGTAAAACTTCTTAGGTGGAGGTAAATCTGATTTAGGAGTATATTTCAGAAGGCGGTAGGTTACTACAGAAACTGAGTGCTAAACAACTGAGAGAGGGTGGTGGAAGTAGATTGGTTTGGGGGTTTGTGTTTTATTTTAAAATGGAAAATACTAGATTTTCACAAAACTCACAGTGTCTCCCATGAGCAGGTGACGTCCTTCGTTTGCAGTGGCTTGCGTGGCCTGCAATTTCGTAGTTGCCAGGTGATTTTGTGTGTGTGTGTGAAGTTACGATGTTATATCAGACGATAGGCCACCAGTATAATAGGTTTCTTGTAGTTTGCCTTGTAATCCTGTGACAATCTGATTTTGGTTTTAGACGCTGGAAGAAGAATTTGCCAGAAAACTGCAGGAACAGGAAGTTTTCTTTAAAATGACTGGAGAATCCGAATGCCTTAACCCTTCCACACAAAGCCGGATTTCCAAATTCTATCCGATCCCCAGCCTTCACTCCACTGGGTCGTAACTCTGGGAACTGCTGTAGGTTTTTTCATATTTGGAATTCTCCATCCTCATCCTTTAACCTGACTTAATCTGCGGCGTACGTCAAAGGACCTGGCGCTTTTTCTTTTCAGTGGAGACAATCAGTGTCTTGATCAGTTTCTTCTCCGAGTGGAAGAAAAGAAAAAAGGTGTTGGTGTATAATGGTAACGTTACGTCCTTCAGATGTTTCAAGACTAAGTGGGGCTTTTATCTCAATCTCAAAAAGTATGTTATCTATGGGTTTGACTTTAAGCCTAAAATATTAACTATACTCCTTCTGATCACAAAAAAAAATGGTTTCCCCTGTGAACATCTTAACAGTGTAGTATTAGTTCTGCTACTGTGTTTTTAAGTGTCTGAATTCTCCATGAGAGAATCCTGCAGCTGAAACTGCCGTGAGAGGTTTAAAATTCCATAATGAGCAGTGTCTTTGTAGGAAGGACTGAAACTAATTACTGAGAACACGCCAATAATCAGAAAAATAAACCCTTATTTTTAATCATGATTGGTAAAAGCAAAAGCCTTCGCAACTTCTTTAAAAAGAAACCTCCGGCATAAATTAAACTGAGCTGATCTCCATGACATATTTTGTCCATTAGTTCCAGAATGAAATGGGGTGCTAGTTTAATTAATACAGTGCCTGAAACACTTAGATATGCTAATCCTGGCAACAGGATAGTGTTTTCTCGTTTAAAAAAAAACAAAACTCCTTAGCGTTGTCGTTACTGTACAAAACAGAAGATTTCTTGCTGCTACTGCCATGTTTGTTGTAAATCCTCACCCTGAAATATTTTGCACTAAAATATGTAAAGGTGAAAGAAATGCTAACTTTAAAATGCACAGTTTATTATTTTCCATAGCTATAACAGGTGGTTAGTTCTACAAACTGAAAAACTGTAGAATGTATTTTTTAGACAGCGGTGTGCAAAATGCGCGCGGTTTCTCTAACTGTACCTGGTATGGGTAGAGCCATTTTTCTGTTCTTACCAAAGCCTGGTCATTTAAACTCCATTAGAAAAGTGGAGGTGGATGGTCATATTTATAACGAACCATGGCTAAAGTCTGATTTGATTAGAAGTGTTAGATTTGATTATTTTTTTTTTTGTTTAATTTTAGTCATTTTATTTTATAGAAAGATTTAAGTTAAAAATATAGACTTTATGAAGCTGGGTTTTTTGCTTTTGTGTTGCCACGTGCTAACATAGACGGTTTTTCTTTTTCAAGTTCATAGATGTACAATAACTTATTTACCTGATGGATCTGCAGTGGAAGAATCGGAACTGTTTCTCATATAGCTGGTAGGGACATAGAGCTGTGTTAGGTCCCTTTTACTGTGCTCCTTTCGGTGGTTGGAGTTGGAGTCATATCAAGACAGTATCACAGGCTGGCCTTGGGTATGCTGGAGTTCACTTCGTAAAACTGTAGTTGCTTTCTGTCATTCACAGCCTGACTTTTCTAGTCTCTTTGGGTATCAGCTGTAAAGGTTTTGCTTTGCTAGCTTGCATTACACCTGCAGCTGGTGACAGTTACACCGTGTTTGTTTCATGGAAACAGTATTGATGCATATGAATGAACTCAGAAATTAACACAGGACTTGAATCTTGGTTGAAATCTTGGAGGCTGAAATCCTTGGACGTTGAACCAATACCTTCTCAGACACTTAATTTACAGCACAGTAAAAAAGATAAATTGGAAAATGCATGTTTTAATTTGAATTTTGTAACTTCTTGATAGCATAATTACTTTAATAGCTAGCCTTAATTTCTGGCATTTTATTATATAAATGTGTATTGTGTACTGTTGTAAATTCACATACTGTATCTCTAGAATGTTACCTGTTGCGAAATGCAAGGTTCTTTAAGTTGTTTATTAGTAGGGTGAAAAATGTCTTTGAAGGCCTTTTACTTTCTAAGCTCCGTCGTCATAAATTGACTGTTACTACAACAACATTAAATAATCTTCATCTCTGTATTTAACAGAATTTGTTTGCAGTGGTGTGTGAAGCAGGCTCAGTGCTTTACTCGGGGAGCAGACAGGGCAGGCAGGTTTCCCCTTCCGGATTCTCTCTACCTTCATCCACATTAAATCCTCGGAGGGAGATGTTAATCTTTTCCTTACGTTTTGGCGGTTTCAGTGATAACTTGCTAATACATGTGGGCATACTGTTTACCTCTGTCTACATCTTTTAAACTTTTTTTTTGAAGATCCTTTTCACACAGGCCCCTGCAATCTGATCTCACAGTGAGATCAGTAACTTGGTTCTGAGATGGAGGGAGGGATTGAAGCCTCAGCAGGTGCTCGGTCGGGTCTCCAGGTGCAGAGCGCTGCTCAGGAGTTGCAGCCTTGTGAGCTGTGGTGAGAATTGATAGCAGGTGTGAAAATAGGTTTTTCTGGGCGTTAACAGGAACTAGCATGGGTACTTACAGATTTAGACTGATAAAAATTTTTTTAAGCATTGCAGAACGTGAAAGAGGTGTGCAATATTGTATCAGTGTCAGAAAACGTGGTTCAAATTAATTTAGTCTTACATAAGCCTTGAAAAGATACAAAATCCAGTCTCTCTACCATCACATCACATTTAATAAATGTTGGAAGCTCCATCTTCAAGGTAGTTGGGTGTCTTTTCCTTAGCCCAGACAATGTACTTTTTACTGAGTTTTTGGCAGATCTCCCCACGTGCCCTTCAGAAGATGACCACAAATCAGTATTTGCTCACCTTTGTGTTTTACTGCATCATAAATACTGTCCACAGGAAAACGGACAAAGGCAATAAAATGCCCAAACTGCAGCGCGATGCGTCAGGTGTCCTCCTGTATTTACAACTGATCCTCACAAAACACACCTGCCTGCAGGCCCACGGCCTCCGAGAGTCAGGGCGCTGATTCCTGAGCTCTGAGAGCAGATTTCGGCACCTCTAAGGCAGCTTTTCTGGGGCAGGGCCTTGTAAGCACAGGAGCCGGTGCCTCTCCTCGTGTCCTGACAGTTACTAGAACTCGGACATCCGCGGGATCCTGCACTCCTCTGCTCGTGCAACGCTGCCGGTTGGGCTCACCGAACCGTAGGTGCTGTCGCTGCCCCTGTTCTTGGGAGATTCTGCATCTGGAATGAATCGTGGGTCTCCCCTGAAGGGAGATGGTTGTGTTCTCTGCTGAATACACGAGAAGCATGTGCAGCATGAAAAGACACGATACTGAGGTTGTTATGAGTGGTTAGATAGATTCTGATTTATTAACACCTTCTGAAGGAAAACCTTTAATTGAATTGACACCCAAATTCAAATTCAGAGAATTTGACAACCAAATTCAAATTCCTCGTTCACAGGCATGCCAGGGTGCTTTGTCATTTCTCAGAAAAAATGAGAACAGATAAAGGGAAGGAGATGACAGAAGGAGCTTTACAGAGTTTCTCTATGTACGTCAGCAGTACCGCGCTGTCCTGACCAGTGGCATTCACTGGAAGTGATTTTTCACATCACTTTTAAAATACTGATACTCATTTCAGAGCAGCATTCTTTTTTTTCCAGAGAATGTTTTAAGCTAATATCCTTTTAAAATTAGATTACTGGGTATTCAATATCTAATCAATCACATGGTAAAAAAACCCTATTCTTCTGTCCCAGAGAACTTTATTATAGCTCCATACTACTGAATTTTGGTTTTCTTAATAAATAGGAAACTTAGCACCTTAGCTAAGACAGGGCCAAGCTAAGTAGTGATGTAACGGCTTTCATCACATCACTATGACTTTTACGACGGCCATATCACATAGGAAGTTCAAGTTGATTCTTCACCTGAAATAGTGTCTGTCTTGCAAGTATTTCAAGGCTGTTTTGGTATAGGAAAGATTTGAACAAGATATTTTTAAATTTAGGCACTTAAATCCACTTTCAGGTAGCCAGACTGTCAAAGCTGCAGCTCCTAGGACCTCGGAGACGCTCATCTGCTGAAAACCAGGGAACAGACTTAATGTGCGAATGAGCTCAGTGGTAGTTGCTGCCACTGAGCTACTACTTTTTTGGCTAATCTGCCATGGGAAAGTGTGGAGCAAGTTTTTAAGGACAGTGACTTACAGTCATGGGAGGAAAGGTCAGGGAGGAGCGTTCAGCACGGTCACTCTGTAGATGACTTTCTGCTTTTTACATGAGCATTTACAGTCGGGTCATTTTACTTTGAAATCTGTACTTCCGGACCCCAGAATCTTCCTTGTGTTAATATGTCCACACACATTTCCCTTTCCTAGACTACTTCTGCCATCTCCATAGCGGATACGAAGCAAGGTCGGAGAGCATTAACCTTCCTCTTTCACAGGCACGCCAAGGCCAGGGTGCTTTGTCATCTCTCAGAAAAGATGAGAACAGATTAAGGGAAGAAGATGACAGAAGGAGCTTTATAGTGTTTCTCTATGTTGGTCGCAGAGCTCTTACTTGATCTCCATCCCCTTTCTCTTGCGTTCAGTCCTCATCCTTTGTTTTAGTAGTTGCTTCTGGCATGAGGGCAGTCAGTGGTGCCAGAGAGAGAAGACAACCTCTGAAATAAGAACAAGCTTAAACCCGCTCACGCTTAAGGGCTCGTGTGCTTCCGCTGTACTGAAAGCAGAAGGGAGTGGCTGAGCCCAAAGATGCTCTTGTTTTCCAAAATCTGTTCCACAGTTGCCAGGCCAGGTGGCAAAGCCTCTTTCTTATGGATTATCAATCCTAAAATGGTGGAAAGAACTGAAATCAGGAAGGGCCATTGACTGAAATCTGTAAGGTTGAACTGTCACACTCCTATTTTCTGTAGGAAAGCCAAGCCGAGGGCTCTGTGGTAAAGCTTCCCCAGCTGAGGCAGCTCCAACCTCATGTTGTCCCAGCAGTTTGTTGAATGTTTTGTGTTAACTGCAAACCAAGTTATTTTTGCCTTACAGAAAGCAACCAAAAATCATGAGATGGATGAGTAATTGGCTGAGGGTCTCTGTATGTACAGGAAGTGAACTTGCAGTAGCAGCCTCACAACAGGGTTTTTTTTGTCGTTTTTAAAAGTAACTTGATTTCATGGCTTTCTGTAGAATATTGTAATAATTCTGCTGTAAATACAATAAAATCACAGTTTGCTGAGAATGCCTCTGTTTTGTTGATGGAAAACTTGCATGAAATAGAAGTGATGTTTGAGTGAATGGGAGAATTTAGAATTTTTTAAATGAGTGTAAAAAGCGCTGCGCAGCCTGTGGCTGCCTGACGGGGGCAAGCCAGGGTGGGAGTGCAGATTTAGCACAGACCTAAAGGCTGCCCTGCCCTGTCAGTGGGAATTCAACTTGGGCTTTTAGAAGCTCCAGTTTCTGCCTCCGGGTCCATGTGTGCCTCCTTGTGCCAGCCGCCCTTCACATCTCGTACAGGCAAAGGCATGAGATGTTGCTGGTTGGCAGCAGAGCCTCCTGAGCAATGGCCCAAGTGCTGCAGGCTGGGCTGTGAAGCAGATGCGAGGCTGTAGGGCTGCGGTGGCGCAGCCAGCTCTTGGCTGCCTGATGCTGCCCCGGGACACAACCTGCAAGCACCATACAGGGGTCTGGAGCAGTTCAGCAGTGGAAGCACAGCTGCTGCGCTTAAAGATGACGAGATGTGTTTTGTTGTGTTTTCAAGAGAGAATTAAGAGGAAATGTCTTGGCAGAGCTGGGCGGGGAGTATAAGTCACCCAGCAGGATGAAGGCTTTGTTGTCAAACACCGCAAAGTGCTGTTGCTCTGCAAGCTGCTCTGGTTCACGCAGGCCTTTGCTCCACACTCGCCTGAGCAATAACGTGGGAAGAACACTGGAATATGACATCACTAACACTGAAAATAAAACTAGTTGATGGTTAAACCTGGGCTGAAAACAAGTAATTCAAGCAAGTTTGGTTGGGTTTTTTTGCTGTAAGAATGAGCCATGGACCTGCTTTGGCCAATACCTGTAACTGAAACCACACTTTAGAATGTCTGTGTGTGTATGTCCCCCTGGGAACACCATACAGCTGGTACGGTGTAGTCAGGCACAGTGCAAGGTGCTGCCCTGCCTGTGCTCCTGCCGAGCTCTGCCAGGCAGTACCTTGCAGCTCAGCCATCAGCAGGCTTCCTCCTGCCCTCCAATACTAAAATACTTAAAATCCAAGAGTGCTGCCTCACTGCAAAGAAAGACGATGATGGCTGTGGCACCCTGGGACAACGTGCAGAGGCTTTGCTAATGTGGCTGGAAACCACTGGCACATGAGAAGCAGCTGAGCATCTGCTTGGCTCAGGTACCAGTGATGAGAAACAACAGCCACCTAAACCATGAGCTGCATCTGCCTGCAGTCACAGTGACCTCGTGCTGACTGCCCAATGTAACACTGATCAGGCAAGCTTGGGGTGAAAAACACACTTTAATTGGGCTGTTTACATTAAAAATTATTTTTTCCCAATGTTTAAAAAACAAAAAAAAAATACAAAAATATTTTTTAAAAGATCAACAAATGACTTTTGAAAGTGCTTCAGTTCTGTCCCTGTGCATGTCTCGCTGTGCTGCTATAAACAGGCATTGCAAAGCAGGTGCCAACCCACGCTCTCTGCGAACTAGTTGCGTGTGCTGTACCCCACGGCTCTCTGAGCCTCTCAGTCTGACCAAGGAGCTGGGCTCAGGAGCAGGGTAACACCTGTGAGGCTGACAGAGCATCGCAAAACTCCCAAACTGCGAAGGCATCGCTTTCCAGAGCACGCGTTGGGCCGAGGCGGTAGCAGGTGCTGACCCTGGGGCTCTGGCAGCTCTGCGGGGGGGGGTGACTGCTGGCCAGACACCAGCACCACCACGCAACTGGGAGGGCAAGGCAGAGCCCAGCCAGTCCTCCCTGCTTCACCCGCTCCGTGGCAGCAGCAGCAGCAGGGCTGGGCTCAGAGGCTCTGCGGGTCAGCGTTAGGGGTACCTGAGTGCAGCGCGCCTCTGCCAGAGACCACCAGCGCCTGCTGCAACAGGTCCTGCCACTTCAGGCCAGCACAGCAGAGCTCGTGGAGAGGGACGCCCAGTGCAGTGAGCAAGCTTAGTCCTGGGGTTTCTTAACAGGTTTTTCTTGTCCTGTAGGACAAATCTGATCTCTCAATAAACGTGTCTGGTGGGGAAGGGACTGGTTTCTCTTTTCCATTTTGCTGGGCAGCCGTCTAGTTGTTAAAAAAAAACCACACAGTTTTTAATATAGCTGGGAGTAATACAAGAAGCCTGGACTGGGTAAGATAGGAAGCCCTTGTCAGCCTAAAGACATACAAGCCTGGGAACTCAGGGGCACTAAGCCAAACATCAGCAAAGGGAGCAAATGCCCACATTAGGGCTATGCTGGATGCGTAAAAGCCATTTGCATCTCAGCAGTGACATTGAACTATCAAGTCTAAGTGGTTATTAGCTCATCAGCAAGGACGTTTTAGCATTAAGACAGTGAAGATTTGAGCTAATTCTCTGTAGACTGCTGGGAATGCTGCCCAGTGCAGAACTGAGTTGCCTCTGTCCTTAAACCCCAACACTTCGTCTTTTTCTTCTGCCAACATACAGTTGTTCACCTGGGGACAAGAAAGGCAAAAGTAAGGTTATCCGAACAGTTCGTGTGAGGTTAAAACTACAAAAGACCCAAAACAAACCAAAAAACAAGGCCCTGTGAGTTTTCCAGCAGTTCCCAGAAACAGACCGGTGCCTGAGGCATCGTCCACTCCCTCACAGGCAATCCTGCTCTCTGGGGGATGGCAGATGTTCATACCTTTCTCTCCTTTCTCCCCTTTTGGTCCCCTGTGTCCCTGACGTCCTGGTGGGCCCATCGGTCCAGGTTCACCTGAAGGAACGAGAAGACCAAGTTTACCCTTCAGCATGACTGGCCCATGACAGTCCAGGGTGAGGCAGACCAAGCTAGGAGGGTGCCTGGGCTAAGATCCTGAAGGTACCACCTCCACTGTGGCGAGGCTGTGACCCTGAGCAGCCCTGTGCCCACCGTCTCTGCAGACACAGAGCTGCTGCTGTCTGGGCGTTTCAGGGCTTCAGAGGGAAAGGATGGCAAGTCTTACCTTTGGGTCCAGGATAACCCCTCTCTCCCTTTTCCCCGGGTGGCCCCTGGATGGTACCGTACGCTGGAGAGGGAAATGAAGGAGAGGATGAATGAGCAGGACAAACCACTTGCAAAGGAGTCTGTGCTCACTTAGCGAAGCAGTAAGTGACACTGGAAGGACACTTCTTTAGGTTACATGGGATTAGACTGAGAGTAAGTTTTTCAGCAGTGGGTTTGGTCTCAACAAAGCCCCAGGGGTAGGCTGTGATTTTCATGTCACTAGCACTGCTCTGCCACCCTCTCTGTGTGCCCTTGTTGTCATCAGGGCTGAAGCTGGCCCATGGTCAGGGAGGGGAATTGCAGAACAGACTGAGCAGTTGCCTCATGTGCCACAGCCCAGTCACGTTAAAATAGGCTACAGGAGTTGCCAGCACAGTGGCCTTCAGGGTTTGGGATGAGTTTTCTACAATCAGCGGGAAAACCTGATGTCCTTCCTAATGATGAGACTGCACCTCCCCAGCAAGGGAGGAAAGGGATGGAAAGCTCATCTGCCTCCAGCTTCGTATCTTGACTGTATTTCTGCAGCATGTAGAGGTGAAAAGAGAGGCTGGAAAAATCTCATATGCATGAGCAAGAAACACTAAGTCAGTAAGTCACTTACTTCTAAAGAAGTCCATGAGGTCCTCAGTGACATTGCCATAGGCTGCAAACACCCTGCTGATGCCGGGGGGACCAGGAGGGCCTGGGGGACCTGCAGGCCCCTGTGCAGTGTAAGACATCAGGTCCTGGAGAATACCTTGGCCTGAGGAATTAGAGACATCATTTGAAAGGAGCACTGGAAAAACTGTGGCTGGATGCTGAGGAAGGAAGGTGTAAGGGAGAGCCGTAGGCAGCAGAAAGGGTGAGGGAAGCGAACAGCGTGACACAAAGCACAGAGGGTTAGGAGTTGAGGGCTGGGACAGGGAGGGTCAGGACAAGCAGGCATTCCACTCACTCTGCAGGCTCTCTGACACGCGGAGGGCCAGCTCATTGTAATCCAGGGAACCAGTGAAGGAGTTGCTGTAGGATCTGCTCGAAGCTGCTGATCTCCTGTGTGATTCCTCCTCCGTCAGCAACCCATCAAAAGCCCCATCCCTGCCCATGGAAGCATCGTAAGAGCCATCGCTGCCTATTGAGGCACTGTAAGATGACATGCTGCTCACGGAGCTCCCATAGGAGCCGCCTGCACCCAGCGATCCCCCGTGGGATCCCTCAGCACCGAGGGGTCCTCCATGCAACCGCTCAGAAGTCCGTAACCCTTGGTATGATGAAGACATAGACCCAGCCACCAAGCCACTATCTCCTTTGGGTCCTGGTGGTCCCCGTGGCCCAGGGGGTCCAGGCGGCCCTGAGATGTAACTTCGAACTTCATCGCCTGCAAAATACAAAGGGGAGACTTAGGGGGCAACGGGGTACCTGGGGCCCCAGGCTTGGCACAGATCCTGTGCTACCACCTGAATGAAGACCAGAGTGTGAAATTGAGTCCTGTCAATCATTGCTGTAACCCTCACGGTGCCATTGCTCAGGCAGCAGACACATCTGTCAACTTTGATCTCTACAGACAGCATGACACCCTCCTCCTTTCCATCTCTCCCACAGTTTTGAGTGCCCAATTCTGGAAACTTGCCCAATGATTTTGCAGAAGGGTGCTCCTCTCAGGCCAATTCCAGCACCTGCCAAACAGGCGTTTTGTGACCACTCTCTCAAGAGCCCAGGGATCCCCATGTTGCTGAAGGGCTTCCCTGGGTGACTTGCCAGGGTGAGAGCTCAGACCAATGCTGCTTCATAGCTGGCTCAGTGCTGCTCTCCAACTCCGACACTGTCCATCGCTCTGTAGGCAGGTGTTTGCCAAAGAAAATGCTTTTCCCACAGCAAAACCCTGCACATGACCTCACTGTTAAGTACAGGCCAATTGTAACCGCCCAGCACCTGTCCCTTTTTCCTCACAACATGGACTTTTGCCTTGCAGTAGGACTGAGAGAAGGCAAGCCCATGGGGCTTGGTAGTCCCAGGCGTAGTCCTCTGAAGAGCTGGCTTGAAAAATGTGTTGCTGCACCCCTAACTCAGGGAAGGCTCCTACAGGACTGCCTCAGCTGTGGCAGAGCCAGCAGCCCGCACAGGGCAAAGCACAGCTTGGGGTGTTTGCAGGGAGGATGAAGGGCATCCCCTTACTCTTGAGGTACTGGATCAGCTCGCTCCTGAACTCGTCGCTGTGGGTGATGTCAGCATAGGACAGGAGGCCGGTTCCTGAGAAGCCTGGTGGTCCTGGAGGGCCAGGAGGGCCAGGTGGGCCCCGGACTCCAGAGAGGGAGGAGTATCCCACACCTTGAGAGAGAGGAAGAATTATTTTCCAACAGTGAGAGGACAAGGAAATCACATATGTCTGGGCAAGACAGGTAAGTTCAAACTTCCACTCCTTTCCAGCTGACCTTAATGAGATTTCTTTTTTAAAAAGTAACCTTATTCTCTCAGTGAACAGTCATGCCCCTGGTAAGCTAAATCTCAGCCTCAGTCCCCCCAGCACCTACAAAAGTGCCTTACTTTGTAGATAAGCAGAGACGTCCTCCAGAGAAGTGCCTGGTGATCCAGGGATCCCCGGAGGTCCTTGGGGCCCTGCAGGACCAGGGGGCCCAACAAGACCACTGAATTCAGAGTCTGTAAGACACAAGGGGAGAAAAGGAGTCACCCAAACCACCACAACTCCGACAAGACTTCCCAGACAATACAGGAAATGCGAGTCACAGCCAAGTAAAAGGTGCTTTTTTTTCTCCCTAGCACATTCTGGCACAGCCTTCCTGCTGCACCTCACTTCCCTGTGTGTAAACATCACACTGGGAAGTCAGAAGATCCTAAAGAGTGTAGAAGTCCTTATTGTTTAAATAAACTTTTAAAAAGTGGCATAAGAAAATCCTTTATGCTGCAGAGTTTAGAGAACACAAAAGGCTCCTCCATCCCCAGGGGGCACCTCACCACTGTTGCTCTCCCCAGGCACAGCTGTCTGCAGCCCCTCACGGTCCTGGCAGAGCCCAGGAGGCCAGCAGCGCTGCCAACTAAGGCAGAGGGAACGTCAGAGTCTCACAGAGGGTTATTTGTTGTGGTGTGCAAAAAGGGAAACTGTGTGACTAAGCCCGTAAAAACAGATGCTGGTAGGGACCTGTGGCAGGGGGGTGAAGAAACTGGCTTACTTCGCAGGTATGCTGTGAGGTCACTGTAAGATATACCAGGTGTCCCTGGAGGCCCAGGTGGTCCAGGGAGTCCAATGCTCATCCCAGAATCTACAAAATCAAACAGGTTGAGAAGCAGCACATTATCAAAACAGGCTGTTGCAGTGTGAGCAGACAGGCTGCAGGGCTTGTTCACAGGCAATGCAGGAGGGACTCCCGCAGGGTGGAGTGGGCCCATCAGCAGATTGTGCTGGGAACCAGCGGCTCAGGCCTCCTTTGGAACTTGGAGTTGTAGCTTGCCCCGTTAATTCCAAATCAAGGGCACCTGCACACAGGCAGGCATCACGACTCCTCTTGGCAAAAGCTCCGCACACCTCACCAACCCCTGACACAGCAGGGGGCACCGCAGGACATGCAGCTCACCTGTGACCCCCTGGCTGCTGCATGTGCTGCTCCCCCTGTGTCTGCCTATCTGCAAGCCGCTCGGGTGCAAAACTGTGCACCTTTGTGATTGGTTTTAGTGAAATGTCTTTGCAGATGAAATGCAGCTGTCTTGCTTGAGCTGTTGCAGAGCTGCTGTTGAACAGCAGTTTCCTGCTTCCTGAGCCAAAGAGGAAATTCCCACCTTCTTTGGAGCAGCCCATTAATGAGATCTTGTCTCCAGGGCGCAGTTCATAGAGACTGAGCACAGACCAGGCTGTCCTTTTAAGCAGATAATTGCAGCTATCAGGATTAGGCATTTTAGCACTGCTATTGGGGATGCTCCAGAGTCTTCTCTGACAGCTTTACATGCCATATCACCCCTTTACAGATGGAAAAATGAAGCAAAGAGGTGGACTTTGTTTTAACTAACTTAAAACTTCTAAGAGGTTTTTGCCTGAGCTGCCTCGACTCAAAGTGGGCATGGGTCAATTCTTCCACAGAGAGATATATCCTGGCCACAGACCCAGTGAGAAAAGGGTTATAGAGGCACTTGAAGGTGTTGATGGGACTTCTAAGATGGCTAAAATAAAATTAACTTCACTAATAACTTATCTTAGGGACATAAGAACTCATTATTAGAGTCTGTGGATAGTATCTTAGCTACAAGGGTATGTTTGTTCTCTTCCAAGTCTCTCATAATCCCTGTGAGAAGACCTCTGTACATACAGATTCAAACAGTCGACACTGGAAGAATTTTCATTGACAGCATGAGCTTTCTGCTCAGCTCCCAAAGGAACAGGGAAATGCTCACTAATAAAGACCATTACTTGTCAAGTAGCTGATAAATCGCCTGGTCAGCTCATCATAATCCAGTGACAGAGCCATGTCATCTCCCCCTGGTCCAGGAGGTCCCGGTGGGCCCCGAGGTCCAACGAGATATTGACGAATTTCTTCTCCTGGAAATAAAAAACCCATCTTTTAAGACTGTCCAGCTGCTACAAAGGTGACAGATGTGAGGAGTTCCCAGTCTGTGAGCTGAGCCCCCATCACCAGGGCGACCATCAAAACCTAAGGATGCAAAGCTCCTTTTGCCCTTCTCTTTCTCTGAGAGGGAACTGCCCTGTGTGTGGTGTCAGAAATTTGTGACAGGGCTAGGAACCTCCTACAACACAGGGTTTAAAGAGGATGAGAATTCAGATTGCTAAAGGGACCTCTATGTGCTGTTTTTCTTCAGGACACCCTGGAGAACATCTTGGGTAAAGAAAATAAAAAGCTGGGAAAGACTATGCTGAGCTCTGTAGCATTTCAGCAGGCATTTCTCTGTTTGGAATGTGGAATCTGATAGACTTCCCACTGCATCACACATCCTGTGGGCCCACAGTAACAGGATGCGTAGAAAAGAGTACAGAGCTTGGTATCCTCCTCACCTTAAGAACAAGGACATAGCAAGGCTTTGGGGTGGACAAAAAAGAATGAGGGGGAACCCTAAGAAAGTGAGGGAGCTGGAAAGCCCAAGGTTTAGTGGGAAACTGGGGGAAATTCCTGAAAAGCAGAGATATAGGCAGATGCCATCTAGAGAGTCAAGGAGTAGAAAGGAGCAGAAAGAGTGGGAAACTGCAGAGTTACAGAAAGTATTGCTTCTGGAAAGCTTTGCAAACTCTCCAGTACAAGACACATAAACCTGTCTCCAAAGGACCTGGAAGGAGATGTCACAGCAGCACCCATGGCAGGCCTTTGCCCTCCTAAGCAGCTGCTGGTAACTGCAGTTGGAGACAGGAGACTGGAAGGGAAGGGCAGATCTCCAGGCTGCTGGGATGCTTTACCCATGACCCCCATGGTTCCCTTGACGGTCCCTTACTCTGCAGCATGTCCAGAAGTTCTTGGTACAAAAGGGATGTAGTTGATACTGAACTGGCAAATGACTGATAGCGTTCTGAAGAGCCTGTAGAAATGAAAAGGTTTTACATCAGGCAGGATGAGATAGAAGGTGGAGAGGGGCCAGGTAGGGACAAGGAGAGCTGAATTAATCCCCTTTAACTGTGGAATGGGCTTCTCATGCCCCCAACAATGAATCAGTTGCTGTCTCATACATCCTGGTTGTCTCCACAGCTGTGTGGCCTGTGCTCTTCTCCAGGCTACTTCTAAAAACTCTGGGAATTTCATCTACTTTAGGAGGGCCCCAAGTGTACAAGACAGTCCCAGACCACTTCAGACCACATATATCAAACAGAACCACCTCTCGTTGGGTCGTGAGGGTGTTGCAGGATCTAACAGATAATATTTAATGTGAGACTTTTGAAACAGCAGCAACTGCTAGTTAATCTACCATGAAAACAGGACAAGGCTCAGAGGCCACCTCAGCTGTGTGGAACCCTGGGCCAAGACAGCGGAAGATGAATAAATGTGTTGAGGTGCTGGTATTTAAAGACTTGTTTCTCCTCTCAGTTCTCACCCACTAAGTGCTGCACAAGCTCATCTGAGAGCATGACTCAGTAAAGAGCTTACCAACACGGTGCTTACTTGTCATATAGCTCATAACACGGGCAGCCAGCTCCGCATAATCCAGGTTTGTCCCATCGGCAGTGACGATGACTCCAGGTGGCCCTGGAGGGCCTGGTGGGCCTTGGGCACCAGTCAAATAATGCCTTACGCTGTCACCTAGGTAGGAAGCCCAAGATACACCCACATCACCAGAGGGAAGACAACAGCCACATGCACAATCACTGGACTCTTTCCCTGTCAGAAAGCAGGCTTGCAGAAAGACAGTTCTGCAAAGGTCCCAGTGGGCAACAGCACTTCACAGTATTCAACAGAAACAAAGCCAGAGCAGTAGGGCTGCTGTGTTTAAAGGGAGAGTGACAAAGGGCTCAGAGAGCAAAAGAGAAGAGATGCATCTGCTGACCCATGGCAAAATCTCACTATACTCACTCTTCAGGTAGTCAGTGACATACTGCTGAATCTCTTGAGACGAACTTCCACCTGGGCCAGGAGGACCAGGTGGCCCAGGAGGTCCTGGAGGTCCCTGAATTTGTCTGGATCCACCTACAGAAAGCATTGTAAGGAGACGGAGTGTTTTTGGTTGCATTAGACCAAGTGATGCTGAAGTGTGTTTGTACTGAGCCCTTCCCACAAGTCTGGAAAGACCTTTGGGAATGGACTGCTGAGGGACTTCCCCTTCATCTCTAAATACAGCCTGAGCATCAGCTATTAGGCAGTATGTTATCAATTAACTTGGCATCTTTTAATTCAGCCCAGTCAGCCTGGGCAGCACCCGCTGAAAACCGCCTCACTCATCTGCTCATGCTGTTTAAGTTGTCTGTTTTCCCAGCACCCTGAGGTAGCATTCCTAGGACATGATGTGGAGAAGCAGAGGGCTTATTCTCATGGAGGGACACTTCAATTAATCCACATGCATTTTTTTGTGAAACTACATTAATATCCTGAATACAGAAATGCTTTTACTCAGAATGGAAGCAGTTGAATTCAAATGAATCCACCTGAGGGTAACTAAAACTGAACAAAGGACATCTTTGTTCTGATCCAAAGTTTTTCCACTAGAGGAAAAACTTCCCTAATCCCTTGTGGAACATGGTTAGCCAACCTGGAACCCCTTTCTTTCATGTCCCATGAGGACAAACTCTGGCTCAAAGGATTCCCAGTAAGCCTGAAACAGAAAATTTGCAATTCTTAAACTTCTCTGATTTAAGGCAGGCTGTGTAAAAAGAAGTTTCGAACATAAATCCATCCTATCAGTATTAGGTTGGCACCCAGAACTGTAGAACTCAAATGAACTTTTCCAAGTCTTCACCAGGATGTCAGCATTTCTTGATAATATCAAAGAAATGATGGTCTGGCCCCTTACCTCGAGATGCTCCTGGGATCCCAGGAGCGCCTGGGACTCCTGCATCACCTGGAAACCAGAGTGAGGGAGACAGACAATTTTAATGGGTGTCACTGCATGTTGTGTGAAACAATTGAGCTACATGTTGTCAGAGAAGCAACTACCCAGCCCTGGTGATGACCATCTTGAAATACCAGCTTGTTGAGGAAGAGCAGAAGGAAGAGGCCACAGCAGCTTTCCTGAGCCACCTGTCACCTGCCCAGGTGCCTTGGGCTCAGAGCAATTCTATTGCCATGGTCCTGCTCTGCCTGAAAAGGCAGGCGTGGCCACAGCTGGAGCTCCCAAAGGACAAGACTGGTCTACCCTTTAGTCTCAGCCACTCTTGGCTGTGTGAGGCCACCAGCAAAGAGAGAAAGATTTTTAACTTCACCTTTGGGTCCAGGTGGGCCTGGAGGGCCTGGAGGTCCCTGCACGGTAACTCTGTCACCTGCCAATCGCAGAAGCAGAGTCAGAGATTCACAGGAACAAAGTGTATGGACAAAATCCTGGCACCATTAAAACTAAGCTAGAATCAACAGAGCAGGATTTTGTCCCCTGGTTCAGTCTAGGGACATCAAATTCAGACAAAGAGGGCACAGACTAACCATGGGAGGAGAATGCTGAAAGGCCAGGCTCACCCGGTTCTCCTGCATGGGACACAGAAATGGAGAAGCAGTCACATACACAGACAAGTTACCCTGTACCCCACTGATATCTTCTGGAAGCCTCTTACCTGTGAATCCTCGTGGACCTCGTTCGCCTGTGACCAGAGCAGAGGAACAGTGTTAGCATTTGCTTTGTTCTGATCTACAGCATCCCAGCCCACACTGCAGAGTACTACCAGAGCCTTCAATTTGCAGGCAGAAATGCGTAAAGGGAGCAGGTCTCATGTTTTCTTGCTACCCGAGAGCTAAGCTACACTTTACAGGGCCACCTCCTTGCACTGACTTAGCCAAGTTCACACTGTATTTTGCAAAAAAATTATTCCCCTTTCACAGCAAATCTAAAGCTCTCAATGCTCCTGAATCTAACAGGAGGTTGTGGAATCTGACGGAGGTCTGTCTGAGGTCTATCTAGTATCCTGGTGAAGCAGCAGGATATACCCACCTTGGTCTCCCTTCGGGCCTGCTGGGCCTGGTGGACCTGGTGGGCCAGTGAGGAATGTTTCTGTAATCAAAACAAAAAGTTTCTTTGTCACATCCAACAGAAAATGACACAAGCTTCCTCTGGCTTGACCTGGTCCTAGCCAAGGATGTGCTCTCTGCAACCCCAACACAGACACGACACTCCCAGGGCAAAGGTGAGGGAATGAGTAGTAAGAACCTACCTGAGGTGGACATGGAAGATCCTGGTCTCCCTGGTGGGCCTGGAGGTCCTGGCAATCCTTCTCCTAGGCAAAAGGGACACAAAAGGCTTCAGGAAGGATAAGCCTCAGCAATGTAAGTAAATGCATGTCAGAGCTGCTACACCTCCAGCCAGGCCATAGCTTAAATATTTCCAGTGTAGGCTAGTATCATTGTTTTACACACATGCATCTATCTCTGATATTTTTCATTATCATTTGCCACCACAGCAGATGCAGGATAGAGAAATTCCTGTCTTTGTGGTACGGAGTGCCTATCCCAGCTGGCCTTCACTGCAGGGAAAGGGACGGTTCATTTCATCGCACACTGACTGCTCCCCTTTGCTACTGAGAAGAGAGCAAGGAACGGGGTTATGCTCCTGCCTCGTGTCCTCCTGCACCTCCCCTCTTCTGGCTGTGGAAGGGAAATCTGTGCTACAGGAAGGGGAGTGGGGACATGTTCCTCATGATTCAAACTCCTTCATCTGTCCCCAGCTGGCAGTTAAGTCTGGACAAGTAAGAAGTAAAGATGGAATTGATTGCAGTTACTACCTCTGGGGATTTGAGAACATTGTTTCCCAAAAAGTATGGCTTTTATGAATTACTACTCTGGCTAGCAAACCTCTGCCAAAGTAAATCTCCTCTCTTGGGTAGTGTCTTGCTGCTGTGAAACTATTGCAGTGAAATTGTGCTTTTAAGAACTCATTATGTGAAATTCTGCTTCCAGTAAAGTCAGCCTTACTAACTTCCATCAGGTCCAAGACTGCATCTAGGATATCACAAGGCACAGGATAGAGGCACCGGGAAAACCTCCCACTTTCCAGGTCTGTTTCAGAGAAACAAGTTCTTACCTGGTGGGCCACGGGGTCCAGGGGGTCCCTGCACAGATTCACCTGATGACAAAAGAAACAAGGGTATCAGAGAATATTTTCTCAGCACACTGCATGGCTGAGAAATGCGTGATGTGTGTTAGCATCCTCGTGCTTTCATACTGCGCTTCGCTATATTACATACCTGGTGGTCCAGGGGGGCCTGGTAGTCCTGCTCGCCCTTGTAAATCTGCCAGCACTGTGCAAATGAAACACACAAAAAAAGGAAAACTGTTGCTATGAAGCTACTGCTGCTATAGAAACACTTCCATTACGTTGCTGTTAGAAGCTCTTGCCATCAAAGGTGGACTAAGGCAGGACCTGGGTGACCTAAGTCGAAGCTGGGACAGAGAAGGGAGAGGAGAGATGTGTTTGGTCGCCAGCACACAGGTTAGGACCTGAAGCAAAATACAGTCCTGAGTAGGCTTGCAGCATATTGGAAACAGGGAGATCTCTCTAGAGAGTAATGGTTGCTGAGGAAAAGAGCAAAGGACCCAAAGGCTAGAGAAGAAGGGAAAAAAATTTCAAGAAGAAAGATTCCTTCTAAGAGGGTCAAGTTTTGGGAGAAGAACATTACACAGCCATTATTTAACAAGAAGGTGCACTGTGTTATCTTGACTGGAGGTGCATCCTCACCTCCAAGCTGAGGCACAAACTCAAAGTTCAGTGATGCTGAGATCCAAGACTAGTGAATGGGGGATGGGACAGTTCTGAAGCATAGTCTAGATCACACGTCCCCACTCAGATGGCAGGCAAGGACCATTTATGATTTTATGCTCTCCTCTATCTTGATTCTCCTGCACACTTGCAGAGGTCTTGGACCCCAGGAATACTGACGGTTAAGGGTACCACACATTAGTATTGCACAGACCAAGCAGACACTTTTCTTTGGGTTCTGTTCTGCTCCATTTATCTTTATCTTAAAATAGCATTTGGTCCCCAATGAACTCATCCTCTAATTTGCAGAGAGATTTTGATTTCTGTTGCTCAGATTAATGTGCCTTTTCAAACTGGTTCTCCTCTCACAGATGTCTTCATATCACATGGGGAACTGCCCTGTGTGAACACAGTGGCTAACAGGCCAGGTTGAAACCTCACTGCTCTGTGACCATCTCTGCTGATGGGGACTGTGCATCAGTCACCATTCCTCAGGTTTCCTCTCTGTGAGGTGGGCCTCGTGCCATCTTTTGAAAGCACTTTGGAAAGCACAGATGAGAAGGAGGGCAGAAGAGGTATCTGGTATCGCTGTTCCACCACCAAACAGACACAGACACACACACACACACACATGTCCTACGTCACACTGAGGGGAAAGAGGCAGAGGCATGTCTTGTGAGCTGTGAGCAGAGTTAAGGCCTCTGGCACCTCTCCCAGAAAAGGAGCGGAAAGGCAGGCTCACTTACTTTGAGATGCTAACGATGATACTTCTGTTTTGATAGTTTCTATCACAGCTTCACCTGGGGATCCCTTCTCACCCCGTGGACCTTTTTTCAGGGGAAAAAAAAAAAAAAGACAGTGAATTATGTAACACAGAGGATGACATTTTGTACCCACTTCTCACCTCCTTGACAACAGGTTCAGACCTTACTTACATAAACTGGGAGCATGAACTCAGTTCCTGGCTCTGAGGGACACTGTATTCAAATGTGGAAATTACTGCACAATTTGCTCTAACAGGATCATAGAAAAATGTCTAACAAGGTTCTTAGGTGTCGGCTTGTTCAGGCCCTTCAAAATAGATATCTGTCCAACTGGGAATGGTTTCACAGTGACACTATTTCCACTTTGGTTTTAGTTTGTTCTCCCACCTTTAAAAATGGCAGGAGGTATCCAGCTGGGCTATATCCCCTACCATGGAAAGGCAACTGCACTGAAGAAGTGCCTTAGAAATATCAGCCTCCAGGATAAATAACATAAGAAAAAAAAGGACATTTTCAACATCCACATCACACTGGCTCTTACCACCCCCCTTCTTCCCCTGGGAAAGAAAAATAGAATAGAAACTCTTTACAAGATTAATTAAGCCAAATAACACAGCAAAATGAATTGAAAGGAAGAAATCTGCAAACAAAAGGGAGAGGGATTGTGCCAAGGGCTGAGAGAATTAGAAACAAAGGAAAACTAATGAATTCAGTTCTCTTAAGAAGCAGAATCAAAGCTGATGGAGAACAGTACCTTGCTGTCCAGGGAGACCAGCTGGTCCAACAGGACCTGGTTTCAAAGAAAAAAAAACAGATTGCATTAGATTTTCTTGGTTGTATTTCACAGTAAGAGGGAAGAATCAATAGGTCTTTTGTAAGAACCGAGACTATCAAATAATGTATTTGTCTGCATGAGTAAATGGAATTGCTATGGGGTATGAATTCATCAATGTCCCATGTATTACTTGAAGCTCCAGAGAAGAGGCTTATTTTACATCATGTGGTAATGAAAGTGCTTGGTGCCTCTTAGACTGGGGAAATGACCAGAATGTCACTGACCACAGCGGGTGTGCAATAGGCCTCATCCTCTTCTCGCATTCTGTGCTGCAAATTGAGGCTAGCTCTACCAAACCTGCTCCAGGATTAGCTTCTGCTGGGAGAGACATAGAAGTGCCAGGAGAACCTGGGCTCAGGAACTCTGCTGTCTGACAGCAGCATGCTGGTGTCTGGCCTGGGACAGAGGAGTCTGAGAACCATGTTCATGCATAGACAGAGTCTGTGTGTGTGTTTGCATGAAAGATTTGCAAATGCTCATGTAGGACTTTTCACTATCTTGAGTTCAAAGCTCAGACTGGAAAATAAGCACTTCTCGATTTCAGTAACAGTGCCGGGAAGGGGATTAGACAACCCTGCTCTCCTGAGAGGCAAAAGAGCCTAATTCTACTCGCTGGATTTGACCTATCACTACTCTGTACTCATCAGATCAAAGGACAACAGCGCTCCCAGTTTCTTCGTCTTCTCAACCCTCTCTCTGTCATTCCCCCTTTGACTGTCATCCCATTTGACTGTCATCCCATTTCTCCCTTGAGGCTGCTTCCTTCCTAACTCAGCCTGAGATCTTGATCTTTCTGCAGGGAAGGGTGAGGACCATGAGCCCTGCCCGAGCAACCCTGCCTCCCAGACAGGGTGGCCTGGCAAAGAAAACACCGCACATGAAATTAAGAACTGGATGCACAGCAACATAAGCTGCCTGCAAAAACCCAGCAGAGGAGCAGCTTCCTCACCTGGAACACCCGGGGGTCCGGTGGGGCCAGGTGGGCCTGGAGGACCTGGTGGGCCTGGCAGAGCAACAGTTGATGAACCTTCTGAAACACAAACACATACACTTGTGCACATACATACACACATCCAGTGAACGTGTAACAAATCTATTCTTAAGAAATCACATATCTACAGCACAAGTATTCTCCCAACCCAAGGAGCCCCATTACAGCTCTGACACACAGTCAAGACAAGTTTAGGAGGCATAACAAAAGCCAAAGAAAATCGTCCAAAAGCAGAAGTGTTTGAACTCCCACAGGACTACGTACCAGCACTTAAGACTCTTCCTGGAGCTCCAGGTTCTCCTAAGAAAACAAAGAGACAAAAGGTAAACCTCTTTTTTTTTGAGGAAGATCTGTCACCAGCTCAATGACATTGTCTTATTAAACATGTGATTTCTGTTCTCTTTGCCCTCAATCTCTTGTCTGAGAAATAGCTCTAGAAGGTCATGGGGGAAGCAAGAGGGCTCAGCTAATCCAGAGATATCCTCTGATCAGTTTTCCAAGAACTACATCTGCCAGCACAGGCAATAGGACTTGATTTATCTGAGGAAGGCACACAGCTTCCACTGCAGTCACGAGGCATCACAGTCATGCTCAGGACAGAACCAGGTTTGCTAAGGTTTTCTTAGTGAAGAATTGTCATGCTGAGTGCCTCAGCGGATGCTCTGCCTTTCTTGTAGCTTTAGCTACGGTCTATTTCCCAAAGCTTCCCTTCCTAAAGCCACTAGATGCCACTGTTGATTCAGGGACTGGTCAGCAAAGCAGATAATCCTTCCTAAAATGAATTACTTAGACAGAAAATGAGTATTAGGGAAGAAACAAAACTTACCTTTAGGCCCTGGTCGGCCTGGGTTGCCTGGAAGTCCTGATATGAGGTAGACAAACAATTTTAAGTGGTTAGTGCAAATATTGTTTGCTCTACTTTTTCAAGGTATCCCAGTTGAGTTTCACTTGTGGGTTTATAGAAGGAGCTCTCTATTCAAGACCACAGCTTTCAGTATGTCCCTGACAGCAAATAGAGGAATTCACAGTAGACTGTGCTAGTAGTGTCCCTGGGCATAGTTCAGGGCTTCCCTTCTCCCACTGCTCCCTGGATGATGGCCTTGGTCCCTAGATTACCCTGTACCTACTTCCAGGTACTGCTCCCTGTCCTGAGGCTCCTGGCTAAATACCCTGGTGACTTGCCCCACAAACCACCTCTGCCTCCAGATGTCACATCCTCTGTTTCCACCTCTATTGCTACATCCTCTCCTCTCTATTTCTGTTGCTGATTAGGACTTTTCAGTGAAGCACAGGGAACCAAAACCTGTCACTTGTTGCAAACTATGTTTTGGGGAGAGGCAAGTTTTCAACACTCCAAGGCCCTGCATTCTTCAAAAAGTACACACCAATCACAAAATCTGTCTCAAAAGCTAAAGGAGATGCAGAAACCTTGGGATATCATTTTTTGGAAGCCCTGAGCAGCATAGAGGAAAAATGATAAGGGGTTTCTGTGCCCTTAATAAACTCTGTCACTGATGAATTAGAACACGATGGAAAAGCCTACCTGGTGGTCCTTGGGGTCCTGTGAGACCTGGAAAAAAAAGGCAAAAATTCTAAGATGTCTAAACAAATTTCAGGTGGGGAAAGGACAGTCAGGGAGAAAAAGATTACATTTACTTGAAATTATATCACACAGTCCACAAGTGGTGTAAATTGGCCCAGCACCTGGTATGTAAACTTAGGTTCTAGATTCCCTGTGTATTTTCCTTCCATCACCATCTTACAGCAGAGATCCTCTGCCAGCCTTCAGATTAGGACTGGAAAACGTTGACAAAGACATCTGTGTCCCTGACTAAGCAAAAATGTTGGTTTTTTTGTTCTCTGTATGCTTTTACCTGGCTGTCCTGCATCTCCAGAGGGTCCTGGAGGGCCTCGGGCTCCTGGCACTCCCATAAGACCTGGTTCACCTAGGAATACAATCACTATTAACAAGCCAGCAGTCACTGATTTACAATCTACTAATCCATTCAAGCTTGGCCACCAGCTGTCCTGCAGCACTTTCTACCTACTGTATCCTCATAGACAACTGGCCATTTTCAGCATCAGTATCTGGGAGGTGAACATCAATGACAGAAGAGTTCTGTAGCGAGAACTCTGACACAGGTTTACAGCCAGCTCCGTTATATGTCTCAGTTCTATGCTTACATGGTTGACTCCACAGTTTGTCAGACAGGAAGATCCCAGAACATGAATCTGTTGCCCTCTTCTCCCATAAATTTTACAAAACAATCGCCTGCCAAATCAGAAAGCACCTGCACTTCTACCTCAAAGCAATCCCTTACCTTTTTCACCTGGCTGTCCATCACGGCCAGCTTGTCCTGTCCAAAGAAAAGAGTTTGTTAGGGACCTCCGAAACAGTACCACAGTTACCCTGTCCTCCTGCTGAGCAGAGCACAGCTCTAAAAACAAGAACGTCGCTTTTCATCTGAAGGAAATTCTGGCTGCAGTTACTGAATATCCAGAAATGACTCACTTGAGACTTAACTGTAGGGCATCTTTCCTGAGTATATAAACTAATCTTATCTATCTAGAGAGTAGACCTAGGACCACAACCGGTATGATTCCACTCCCATGTTTCCTTGTCTGTGCCCACAGAAACACACTCTGCGTGGAAATGGCACTGCCCACATACAAAAATAACTGCTTTCTGTTACTCACCCACAGGTCCTTTAGCCCCTGGCTCTCCTGGTGGACCAGGCATTCCTCTTGAGCCTTGTTCACCTGTAGTGAAATGGTATGAAAATGAATCAGACAAATCTTGGTGCAGGTATATATTAGATAGGCTGTTACTCCAGGGAAACAATCCACTGACCTGTCATTCCACGAGAACCCTTCTCACCCTGATCACCTGCAGTACAAAAAAGGGAAGGGTTCTGTGAGAATGTTTCATTGTAAAATGTTTCCATTAGAGAAAATAAAGCCTGCTTTCTGACAAGAGCACAGAAGAAAAAGACAAAGAAGGACAGGGTTAATACTCATGGACAGTATCCATATCTAAAGGAATCTGAAGAAAATATCCACAAAAGACGTCTGATGAACATACCTTTGGGTCCAGGGGCTCCAGCAGCTCCTTTCTCACCTGAAAGATACATGGATGATTGAAGAATAGTAATAACAAGTCAGAAGGGAACTTCATGTATCAGGAAAAATCACAAGCGAGATACAGATACTCTCATATCAGACAAACTCAAAACTGGAAATTCCTTTCCTTTAATACAGTTCCAGCCAGCCAGCCATGTTTCCTCACCTAGACTGCTCTAATACCTCTGTATCTCAGTATTTGCTTGCAATCACTAAGTTTAGTTCCTTCTTCCTTTTCCTTAATCTTATGCTTTTTTTTTGCCCCTAGCATCAAAACACTACATGCTCAGACCAAGTCTGCTACTCAGAGCAGTGCTAAAAAACTACAACAGCTAGTACTGCTGTGATTGCTGAGGTGAAGAGAAGCTTACCTTTAGCACCTGGGAGACCTGCTTCTCCTCTAAATCCTTGTAGGCCAGGAGGACCTGCAGAAAAATGAGGTGGGGAGGATTAATTCATCCCACTCACCATTATGCATCACTGAAGAAGAAAAACTATGAGAAGCTGCCGTGTTGTTTTTGTTTCCTCTAGTCTCCAGCTTAAAGGATGTCTCTAGCTTAAAGGATATTGGAAGAGAACTGAGCAGAGTTTATAGCTCACTCTACCCTTACACCCAGTTGCCTTTGGAGAAGATTCGGACCTCCTCCTCTGTGAGGACAGGCTGAGAGAGTTGGGATTGTTCAACCTGGAGAAGGTTCTAGGGAGACCTTATAGTATCATTCCAGTACTCAAAGGGGACATGTAGGAAAGAGGTGAAAAGACTAGAAGATGGGGGTTGGACTAGATGATCTCTAGAGGTCCCTTCCAACCCCTAACATTCTATGATTTTATGATTCCAGATGCCATAGCAAAGGAATGCAGCACTCACCTGGAGGACCTTGTGGGCCTGGAGAACCCATTAGACCTGTGAATAAGGAACATTGGTTTTCCTTCAATAACACCACAATTACAAAATGAAGAAACTTCTTTCAGTCTGCCCAACAGCATTCACAACCCAATAGCTGTTTAGCAAACTGGAACTCCCTGGCCACCGGAAGAATTTGTATCACTGGCATCGTCAAAACCAGGACAACAAATCTACACAACTTAGTTCTTGTGGTTTTCCCTAAAGTAAGTAAAGAGACTCAAGCCTTTCATTTTGGCTGAGATATTGGGATCTGTGCTTCAAGTGAGACATTTTTTATAGCACAATGTTTATCACAGTTACATGGATTGTAGAGCAATAATTCTGTTAGAAGCCTGTTAGGGATATAGTTTACCTTATTATTTCTGAAAGCAGAGAAAAAACATCTGGAAACATCTTGGAGACCAATGTTTTGAGAAACCTCCCTGCCAATCCCCATTCTCACAAGAAATCTCCAAGAACTTACCGCTCTAAACATTACACTTACCTACCAAATAAATTTTTTACAAAATAAGGAGCATTAGTTCACTTTTCTGACTACTGGAGTACAACACAAGTGAAACAGGAAGGCTTGAGTGCTCATTTACTCCTAACCAGCCTGCTAGGCTTCCTGTGTCCATCTTTGTATTTACCTTTAAGGCCAGCAGAACCTGGGGGACCACGTGGCCCTGGAGGACCTGGCTCACCAACACCACCTGCAGAATAAGAACACAAATAGATACTGTAGAATACAACTGTGATCCCATTTTTCCATTATCTCATCTCCCTCTATTCTTCTTCTGGCAAGCATCATGGATAATCTGTTGGTCAATTCAAAACACCCAAACAAGCGTGCATTGTCCAAGAATAAAATTCCATCTCATTGATCTTTAGCATGAGCAAGGCAAAGCTTTGGCGATTTCATAGAATCATAGAATCATGGAATGGCCTAGGCTGGAGGCGACGTTAGAGATCACCTAATCCAACCTCCCTGTCACGGGCAGGGACGCCTCTCAACTGGATCAGGCTACTCAAGGCTCTGTCCAACTTGGCCTTGAACACCTCCAGGGAGGGGGCAGCCACAACATCTCTGGGCAATTTATTCCAAAGTCTTGTCACCCTCGTACTGAAGAATTTCTTCCTATGATCTAATCTAAATCTATTCTCCTTCAACTTAAACCCATTTCCCCTTGTCCCATCAGTGGACGCTCTTTATTTTAAAAAGTTCCTCCCCAACGTTCCTGTAGGATTTGAGTAACAGGGAAGTAGATGACCTTGATACTAATTGCTTTTGGTTCTGCTAAACTCAAAACTGACTGTAAGGCCTGGCAAACCAAAACAAGCTTTGTTTACCCATTGTAAGTTGAGCAAAAAAAGAATAATCCCTTAGGCCAGATTTTTCTGTGCTGGGAAATGTCTGAAATGAAATCTGGATTTGAATAAACAAACCAAATTCTATCACTGAGGCGTTTTACAAATGGAGGCCAAACTCTAACTTTCGTCCATCTTTTTTTATCCAAGAATGGGACGCTTAGTTCCTACCTCTGTCTCCTTTTTCTCCAAATCCAGGTGGTCCAGGCTCCCCTCGAGGTCCTGGTAGCCCTTCTCGACCTCTTTGTCCCATGGGACCTTCCATGCCCGGATCACCTACAGGAAACAAATGCCTTGTAACAAAAGGATGTCTTTAGGGGAGGCCTCGGGAAGGAGGATCCACGGCCACCTCCATGGGGGAAGGCAATGATCACACCAACTTGGTGTCTGCATTCTAGTGATGTGTGTCAATCAGTTGTGAGAGACTCATAGCATTGATAGAGATGCTTACCCATGCTGCCTTTCTGTCCTTTCGGTCCTTCTGGTCCTTGGTGCCCAATTGGACCAGGAATGCCTGGAAAGAAAAACAACAAATGCTCAGAGTCGTTGTCTGTGTCCCATGAAAGAATAACATGCAAATTAGGGAAACTTGAAGCCTGGTGGGATTTATTAGCTGGGGTTATGAATATATGACTTGGAAAGCGGATACTTGAACAGGGTTCTGTTTAGAAGAACACCATACATATGAGAGCACAAGCAAGTTGAGCACAAGGCCAAGTACTCATGCAGCTGTGGGACTCTTTCAAAGGTAGGCTGGGATCTTCATGGCCCCAAATTAAGCATTCAACTAAATGCAAGTAAGCCTGAAGCCTTGCTTGTAATCAAGGCTTTCGAGATGTGTCTGTAGCTCCATAACAAGGTATTAATTAAGTGACTCTTGATTATTAATTGATACACCGACTCTTTAGAGAACCAGCCTGGGATAGGTTTGCAGTGCAAAAATCGTCCTTGTCTACAGTAATGTCACTAAATGTCCTCTTTAAAAAGGAAATTGTACTACCACCCACCTGGGATGCCAGGAAGTCCTCGCTCTCCTGTAGAGAGAAAGAAATAGATAGTTGTTTGGAGAACAGATTTTCCCTGTTTGTCACTTTGGCCAACCCTCACACCCCATAAAAAGGAGTTCATGTTCTGGTATGTTTACAAGTTCTACTGTCTCCAGCAATGCCACACTTGCCCCCTTGTATTTATGCAATGGATTGAATCATTCACATCACAGAAAATCCTCTGAAGCTGTGATTAAACCAGGCAGAGCTTGGCTTCAGGAATGACTTTCATCCAAGCAAAAGAAGTTTCTAAATTCAAAGTGAGGTCTGTTATCTCTTCTACTGTGAACTCTAAAATTGTTTTTGTATGGAAGAAGAGCAAAAAAACCCAACTATCAGAGCAACATCTGTACTACAGAATGCATCAATTTCTCTGTCCAACTTCTTGGAGTAACAAAAATCTGTTTGCTTCCCAGGCCCTATGGCAGGCTGCCAGCCTACCTGAGAAAATATGTAACTCCAGACTCACCTCTGGGACCTTGCATTCCCATGTCACCTGAGAAAAAGAGTGAAAAAAAAAGTCAAATCAGGAGAGATCCTGGAGATATTTCCAATGATTACTCATTTATTTTGTTTTTCTAGTTGTTTCCTCACTTTCAATGAAACACAGAGGAGTTTGGGGTAAACACCTGAGAAGTGCAGGATCAGAACCACCCCACTACTGGCAAACATGATCCGGCTTTTGACGCTGGCACAATGCAAGACTGAACCCCCTGTGTTAGTTCTGCATGGGATAAAGCCTTCTACATTTTATGCAGCAAACTAGCTTTACACTCTAGCAGGACCAAGACAGTGATTGTGGCCCTGTACTCGGCACTGGTGAGGCCACACCTCAAATTTTGTGTGCAGTTTTGGGGCCCTGACTACAAGAAAGACAGTGAGGTGCTGGAGCGGAGACAGAGAAGGGCAACGAAGCTGCTGAAGGGGTTCAAGAACAAGTCTTATGAGGATTGCCTGAGAGAACTGGGGTTGTTCAGCCTGAAGAAGAGCATGCTGAGGGGAGAGACCTTATTGCTCCCTAGAAGTACCTGAGAGGAGGTTGTAGCGAGGTGGGAGTTGGTCTCTCCTCTCAAGTAACAAGCAATAGGATGACAGGAAATGGCCTCAAGTTATGCCAGGGTAGGTTTTGATTGGATATTAGGAAATATTTCCTCACCTAAAGGGTTACGAAACATTGAAACAAGCTACCCAGAGAAGGAGCTTAGTCACCATCCCTGGAGGTAAAGATGTGTAGATGTGGCCCTTAGGGACATGGTTTAGTGGGGGACTAGGCAGTGCTACATTAATAGTTGGACTTGGTGATCTTAAAGTTCTTCTCCAACCTAAATGATTCTATGATTCTTTTGTACAAGTGTAAACCAGCTTTATCTTTCTCACTGCCAACTGCCCCTTGTGGCAACATCCACCCCAGGCTCATGCATTCCCAGAGTCAAGGAATAGGACAGGGGAAAAGAAGGACTATGCGCCTGTACCTTTCTCACCAGGTTCTCCTCTCTCCCCTCGGAAGTAGCCTGCAACAGGAAGTGAAAGTGCTTTTAGAGTGCATTACACAACAGAATAGCTGCTCCATGTACAAGGACCCTGCTGTTTGGATTTTGAGGCTGCAGGCAGCACAGGCTATCAAGCATGGCATGGCTTTGTAATTAGTTTCCTCAGCAAATTTGCTTTTGCAAATCCATGAAATTTCTGAAGCTGGTAGAATGTAGGCTCCTCTGGTTTCAACCTATTTGCATCATCTGCTAAACAGAAGTTAATTATCTCTCCCTTGCTAACAAAAATAGCATGGGAAACAAGGTGTGGGATCATTTTTCTCTGTAGTTCTTTCAAAAGCGATAACTCATTTGCTACAGCAAACATAACACATCCTGTCACAGGATGGCATGTCCACAACCTCCTTTCTTCTTCCTTTTCCACTGGCTTTAATGGATGTACCACCACTGTTTGTGGCAGCACTGTGAGATCCAGCACACCCTGTCTGTTAGGACAGGTGAGGGCACTACTTTTGACAGACTTCACTGCACTCTAAAAGTCCCAGTCTTTAGGCCATTGGGGAAGCAAATCCTTCCGCTCCCTTTAAATAATCTGGTCTCACGCAAGATCACAGACATTGACTCTGCTCACCTCGTTCTATTTCCTTGTTCAGTCTGCTCTTCACCATCAACCAGACCGACTCTTCATTTTCGTAAGGGAAGGTTGATGAGGGTAAAACACCTTGAAGAAAGTCTACTCTTGAAATATCCTTTTCTATTTTTGAATTCCCTTGGTTAATTGCCAGGAGGCCGCCATTGACTCTTTCCAAGTCTTCTACACGAGATTTCAGCTTTCTCACTTCTTCCGCTGGAAGATGAAAGTAAAAGGCTAGGGAACGTGCTGCCACAGATGTATTCTTGAAACACCTACTTCTAATAGCAGGGACAAGGCAACGCTGTGTCAGATAGCTACAGCCACCGAGTTTTGAAGGATTGTTCCTTGCATCTTTTGTTTCTAGCAGGGACAGCTGGAGTTTAAATAACAACTCTGTAATCTGTTACAATCTCCGGGAAGTATAACCTCAGATCTCAGGAGTTTTCCTTCTGTACTCACCCCAACACTATACAACCCCTCATGAAAGTTTCTCTTCCTCATCCACTCTTTCTGTCTATTTGCAATATCTTAGTGGCAGTCAGAATCAAGCTGAATGTGCTCCTTCTCACTTCCCTGGCTTGATATCTTTGGTATTCACCCTCTCTGCCAGCTTCTGTTTTTCTATCCCATTCAACATTCTCTTCCTCAGTTATTTCTTACCCAGAGCAATGAGTCCAAAAAGCAATCCAAGGAGAAGCAACCAGGCCAGAAGCAAACCAAGGAGCCATTTCCACCAGCTACAGCAGGAACGACACGGACACCAGGACGGTGCTGATCCAATTGCACCCCCTGCATCACCATTTTGTATTTCTGGAAGAGGGAAGGGGCAGTCTCCTGGTTAATGAAGAGTTCCTTGACTTCAGAGTCAAGAACCTCTTAGAATAAGGATGCCAAGGACTGATCCGTTATATAAAGGGCTATGGAAAACAATCTTTAAACCCCACTCTGCACACAGAGGGTATAATTATAGTTCCTGTGGAAGCTGAGAACAACATTCCCAATGGAGCTTCCAACAGAGGACAACACTCAATGCATTTTAAAATAACAGCTGAAAAACATGATCCCCTTGGGGTCAATTTTTTGTACAGTTTTGAGCCATAAATGACAGCAATATCCAGCACAGTCTGTCGGAGCTCTCTCCTCCCCATAAATCTGTCCTGGTAGCAGGGCGCAGCTGTACTGTCAGTTATCTGATTTTTTGCCAGCAATAAAAAAATACCCCAACTGCCCATCCATGCACAATCAAACCACTGATACCAATTTCTCTGGCGTGTGCTCTGCTCATTACAGACAGAGTGAATATCCCCTCCCTCTGATGTCATTGCACAGAGAACATTCATGTCACTCAAGAATGACTGGGTTTTTGCATATTGTGCTTTGGTGCTTCTTGCAGTAAAAGTCTGAACCACATCACTTACCTGCATAAGTTGCTTTGTCCCTTGTTGGTGCAGATTTCAGTCCTGTTTCAACAGCAACAAAAGAAATATTAATAGTCTTTCTATGCATGCTTAAACTTAGAGCATGGGCTTGAAAGGGGAAGGTAGTAACGGAGGCAAAACGAGAAAGTTTTATCGCATTTCCACATGGACAAACTCTTACCATTTGCATCCGATTTCAGGCCAGTATCTGCAGCATAAGAGGAGGAAAATCCCTGCTTCTCTTTCTTCAAGGTGTCTTCTACAAATGCTCCTGAAGAGGAACCAAATGTAATTAAAAACATTACACCAGAAGTTCAAGCAGGCCTATCTTCTTTCTTTGGCAAAAGGCATATTTTGCATTGGGAAGACACAATAGCTCTGCCTGTTTAAACCAGATTTACTTTTTTTGCTTTCAAAGCTCCTGAGCTTTGTGAGTTTCTGTAGCAGCTGCATCCTCCCTGACAACAAGCCTGCTCCAAGGACCCAGCAAGGACAGCCATTGAGGGCTGAGGACTTTGTTTACCCTGTGCTTTGTGCACTGGCTCCTGAGCTAATTAGAAATTGCCCACAGCCTGACTCGACTCAGGTATAAACAGGGCCGCACCCAGGAGCCAATCTGACTGGTCCTACTCAGAGCAGTGGGGCTATGGTTGGGGATCCCCCCCACTCTCCCCTTGGATCAGGACTCTGTCCAAGGAAACTTCCTGGGATTGAGAGCACCCACCACTCCCTACTGGTGAGGAAGACTTCTGGATATATCCTTGAGAAAGCCCTTGCTCCCCGCCGTGGGTGAGTGATTTGCTGGGTACTCTTGAGTGAGGGGTTTTCCCCCATTTGTTGAGTGAGTGTGTGCACATTGTTTTGGTCACATTTCTAGAGGAATAGTCATGAATTCCTAAATCCAGTTGTGTATTGATAATTCTCAGCTTGCATCTGAATTTGTAATACACTTTATCTGTCAGTGTGTGGTGCTTTTCAGGTTAGAATAACTTTTGACTTTTTTTAGCAGCCCTGTCTGTTTTTCTGGGTGCCTCCATGACAGTTTCAAATGCAAAATCTAGACTTAGATGGCAGCTGGCACGGTTGAAAGCTAACTGCCTGCCAGAGCTTCTTGTTTGGCTTGCAGGGGTTTGAGTCAGGCATACTGCCCTGAACTCCGAACTCCCCCTATGATCAGCCTCCATTTTCCTGCCTTCAGCATATTCATGCATCCCAAAGAAGAGAAGTTACCTCCATTAAGCCCGGTGGTAGAGGCACTAAAGACTTTGCCACTGTCCTTTGCCATGATCAAAAGCTCCATCTCCTTCTTCGCTGGGGCGTTATCCTTCTCCAGCAGCACGAACTTGCAGTCTTTGCGCAGAATGTCATCTCCCTGTGAGTTCAATATGGTTCCCCCTGGAATATTGGTAAAGGATGGAAAAGAGGAGGAGATCAGCATGGGCCTCTAAATCATAACTATACCCCACAACACTTTTGTTCATTGAAACAGCTAGCCTCACTGTGATTGAGGTTGCACCTACTACAAACACCCAGTAAGAGACACATTGGTCACTGAAGCTAAACGGGGAGCTTCTTGGAGATGTGTATTTCCCTACCAGGGGAGCAACTGCTACCAGGAATGGAGAGCATCTGGAGTTCAATCGCATATAAAAATGATTTGCTCAATGACCTCTTTGCTTGTCAAACACACTTACTGCAGAATCATAGAAACTCAGTCTGTGAGAGATATTCAAGGGTCATCAGAGCCAGGACAGCTCAAGATGAGGAGCACCTTTAGCAGAGTTGTTCTGTCAAGCACAAAACACTTTGGAGACAGGCATGGCTATCAGGCATTGAACTATAGCTTAGTGAGGTTTGGCACAGGCCAAACAAGGCTCGAAAACATCGGTGTAGTTGACACCTGGAATGGTGTGCAAACCTGACTTTGCACACAAATTGACAAATTCCATTATTCTAACACAAAGCTGGAGTGAGTAAGCTTGTATTAGAAATGTCATCATAATTTCTGTCGTATTTTTAAGCCTCATCTTTGGGAGTCTTTGGGTTACAAAAGAAACTTGACTTCTCTTACACAAAAGACTAATTTATAGCTCTCAGAATCATAGAATGGCCTGGGCTGGAAGGGACCTTAGAGATCATTTTAATCCAGCCTCCCTGTTGTGGGCAGGGACGCCACCTCTGGACTACATCAGGCAACACGTGAGAACCGAACGGCAATCGAACCCGCGACCTTTGGTGTTACAAGCACCACGCTCAACCCACTGAGCTGAATCCCAACTGTTCAAAGACAGAGGGCCAGCAGAAAGACCCCAACTTCTCTCAGTTTGCTTACTTTTCAGAAAGGCAGTGGCATGAGATTTGGCTAGTGACAAGTCATGCTCCTGAGGAGCCAGGTATTAGTGTCACTCAGCTGGATGAGTCTCTTAACACATTCTTATCACAATGTGCTTGTACAAGGCCATGCCTAAACAACTGTGAATTACGCACTCACCTGCTGAGGCAGACACACCAGTACTTGCCACAGTGTTGCTCTGAGAAGTGTTCTTCATCCCATATGCTGCAATGAAGAATTCAAGAATGAAAGAGATGAAGACTAACAGGGTATCTAGACACATCAACCTTGGGCTGCACACCATTTCAAAAATCTTTTCTCATTCAGGGTACCTAGGGCAACTCAAACAAGCAAGGGCTTCCCCAGAAAGCAAATCTCTAGTGCTTGCACGGGCACTGGGAGCTGTTCCTGCACATGCAACCAGGGGAAATGTTCCTCAGTATTCCCTCATAACAGACTGCTCCACACAAGAAGATGGTAATGAAGGAGTCTCTGTCAATATGAACTTTCCAGTCACTACAGAAAAGGTGGGAGAAGGCAGCGCACGTTGGTGACCCTCACACTTTGTCTAGGCTTAAATTGTTGCTGACCTGCGGAGGCTGCAGTAGCATTCTGGGTCAGGGTTGAAGAGCCTGGAGACAGGTTGTTTTGAACTCCAAACACTGCAAAGAAAAACATTGCAATGAGGGTTATAGGAGTCCTGCAGTATGGGTGGTATTCTGGCTAAAACCAAAACAAAACCAATTATAATAATGAGAATGTCTCCCACGACATTTTGCCAGTTGGCTGGAGGTATCATGAGCCAAAGCACTTCTGTTCAAAGACCTTCCTTACAAATGTTTTTTTTTCCCCAGATCATTTTGCTGTACAAGTTACTGTTGGCCCAGGACAACAATGGTGACCATTTCAAAACATTATCTCAAGTTAGATTGTGAGGCCACTCATGGCTGCATGGATGTTTCCGCAGGTGGGGCGCTTGGGAAAAAAGCAAATTCAGAAAACTCACTTGGACTGACTGAGGGAAATTTAAAGAGAGAACTTCACACAGTATGTGTCAAAGTACTGTCCAGAGAGAAGCAAATGACTTGGAAGGTGGCACCTTTGGTGCCAGAATCAGTGTGACAGTACTAGTGCAGTGTACAGACTGCTCTCATACACCCTGCTCTCTCTGCAGGCCCAGTTAGAGACCCTGCATGATGGCACTGTACTGTGTAGACATAGTGTGTGTGACTGCAGTGACACTGAAGAGAATATTCCAGAAGCTGCAAGCCTAGAGAAACAAAGGGAAATTAGGGGAAAAACTAACAGAGGAGCAGTGGGCCTTTGTAGATTAGGATACATGAGTTTATTTTTTTAAGTTGTTTTAGGCAAGAAACAAGCTGGCCTAACATACATTTTTCAGAAGATGAGCTGCTCTCCTTGGAAGTCTCTAGTTTTCCTTGCCTCCCAGACAAATATAGTCAGGAGCTAACAGCAGCTATACAGAGCCTATACAGAAAAAATTTGCCATAACCAAAGAGTAAGTGAGGTGTGCAGACAAGCTGCTGACACTGAAATGAGGAACAGAAGAGAACTAATGTGTTATAGATATTATTTCACTGCACATATCTGCCAGGACTGCTGTGTCATGCAAGTATGAAGGAACGAGGAGAAACATCTGACCTGTAGAGGAAGCACTCAGGCCTGCGTTCAGAGTATGACTGCTGGGAGCCAGGTTATTTGGAACACCAAAAACTGCAAAAAGAGGAAGTGAAATGGTATTACTCCTCTGGGATCAGAAATTCAGCATGTGAAGGTCCATGGCACAGTCACAGAAATGAAGAGTCAGAGTCGCTTGGAAATGCAGTTACTGAAAATGGACAATAATTGCACAGAGGAAAAATCTTGATAATTGTGACCACTCCTCTACTGAACTGACAAAGAGGAGAAAACGCTACACCAGAAAAGTTGCAATCATGAGACCCTGTGAGAAAGCAAAGCTTTTAATAGTCTGCTATCATAAGGCTTCCTGTGTTTTTTCTGTGCAGCTGGGAGATGCAGAATCCCTGGCATTTACAAGTGGGCCTTACAACATACAAGCACACTCAACACTTATTGATTACATCTTTAGTCTATGAAGACTAAAGGGTTAGGCCCAGTTGTTCTTACAATGGACCAGGATAATTCAATGTTAACTAGAATCTAAAACTATTTTTGATAAGGAATGTGAGCCTGACCTAATTATTAGAGCTATCATCAAAGTCTAGCAACAGATCAAGCAGTCAAGACAACAGATCCTCACAAAGAAGGATTTTCAAATACAATCAGTGTAGAAACAGAAAACACCAAGTTACAGAAACCCAGAGAAAATTCAAGCATGTCCCCTGCCATCTCAAATCTTCCATCTTCTCAGTTCTTACTACCGTGCAATAAGCTGCTGTTAACCCAGTTTCAGTATGGAGTTACATCCTTCAAGCCTGGATGGTCCAGGGAGCATACCTGATCCTGTAGAGTGAGACATAGCATTGAGCAAGGACGAGCTGTTATGATATCCGCCAAGGGAAGAACCAGCAGGCAGAGTGGAGGACCACATATATGAAGGGAGGGCGGTATTCAGTACGGTTGTATCGTATGTCCCCGACACTGCAAAAAACCCAAACAAACAGAAATGGTTTTCAATGAGACCAGGCTCGTGGCTTACGATGCCCTGCAGGTTTACCTGGCAAACAACTTAATCTGCTTTAATTTCCAATTAGTCTTGTAGAGTCAACACAATGACTGCAGGTTAACATGGTATAGCTGATCTCAAAGGCCAGCTGATTACAGCCCACCTGAGTTTTAATCAATGGAATAAAGATTGACCTGAAAGCATGCTCATTCACAAAACATCTTGAAAAGACTTCACCGCTTGTAGATGCTATGATACTAGAATAAAACACTTCAGTCTGCCATTCTGTTAATAAATCATCCTGGGACACAGGACATATGACTGTTTCTTCCCACATGTGGCTCTGATTGGTTCACTACCATATTGAACTAAAATTGCCAGTTTTAGGCAGGATTTGAGCCACGCAGAAGAATGAAAGTATTGCTTGCTCCTAGATACTGGTGGAGTGAACATGAACGTTACTGCCACAAGCACGGTGGTGAGGCTTATAAATAATAAAAGCTGGTCAGAGTATTTGAAGTACTACTTCTATTATCATCAAGTTCTAGTGACCTCTGAACGATGTGGTGTGAACAACAAACCAAACACTGACCCAAGTGTTGTCCTCATTGCTGTCTCCATTTTGCTTGGAGATAAGTGATCAAAGCAGTTTAAGACATGTTTGTTTAGAGCTCTTGCTTTAAGAACTCTCTGCCAGAGACTCCTCAGAATTAAAACTGGTGTCAACATGAACTGGTTTATTTTCATGGAAATTAGACAAGTCACCAGAAAGCTACCCAAAATGGCTCTTGTTAGGGCAGTATCTTGACAGCCTTCCAGCATTCTGACTCTTTTTTCTGTATTGCCACCACTGTCTGAGACAGAGATCACGTATTCTTAGTCAGACGCCCTTAGGAACAGGGTATTTTTATGTCAAACAATGTTTAGAAAGGCTCCAGCATTGCTAACCATCCTCTGCTAAGTACCTGACTGAGAGCTCTCCGTAACCAGCTTTGTCTCCACCACAGCCTTTTTTGGTATCGGGAGTGTACTTGATGGTGATCGAGTAGGGCTGCAGCTGGCTGATCGGCTTCCTTTCAGCAACCGTTTCACATCATCCAACTCCGTCCCTGGTAGGAAAAACAAGTGTCCAGATTCACTCAGAAGCCAAAGTTTCATTGATCTGTAATCTAGAATTTAACTGTGACTATCTATGAAGTTGCACTTTCTCGGTGTGCCACTTCCTTAATAAAAAAGCTTCAGGGCCTCATTTCTGGGACTAAGTACAACTACATCCTTGCAAGACCACCATCCACCCCACAGCAAGCTTCCTTGTTCAGAAAGGGGAGACAAGTGAATGTTCTTAATGGGAAAAAAATAATGACATTCTGCTATCTGTCATCACAAAAATGGGGTCCCAAAGGCACTGCAGACATACCGAGAGCAGCAACACCCCCTGTCTTACACCTGATCCCCTCAGAACAAAAGCCATGGCACTTACATCTGCCAGAAGGAGATGCACTCTGCAGTCGGACTCGTATTTCACTCTCTGGGAAAAGAAAAAGCAGATCATGAATATGGAGTGAGATGCATTTATGCCCAGGGCTGGGAATGAATCTTTAGGCTGAAATGAATTCCTTGCTTCTTGCTGTCTATGTTCCATCTTGCTGTCTTGCTGCTTGATCTGAGCAGCACTCGTGGGCCCATGTGGGACTCATGGCTGTAAATTGGTTTGGATGACTTCTTGTTTTGGGGTCACTTTGCTACTTTTAATTCCCGAGAGACACATTTTACTCATTGAGGGCCTCAGCATTGTTCCTGCCAGACACACAGGAGGCCTAACTACACAGTCCTCAATCACATTATATTCCCACTCATTACAATTATTATCAATATTGCCCTTCTGGACAAAAAAATAGAGAGCTAAAAGAAGCTTACTAACTGCAGAAATTCCCTACTACTTCTCGGGTAAAATTCCCACTGTCATTTCTACAATGGACTGTACCATTTAGTCTCTTACAACCTGCTGACTTCTATTTTGTCTCACTGAAGGTAACCAGGAAGTTTTAAGCCAACATTCTCACCAGGTACTTGATTTTATTACCAACTTTTACTGTCCATCACAAGAGACTACAGAATTAATGTAATTTGGTTGTGGCAAGCCTTTAAGCTTGCTTCCCACAAGCAAACTGGCCAGCCAGGACATGTGATATATTCAAGATGAAATCTGACAGTGCCTGCACTATAAAACAAACACTAGCTTTGCCATTTATGTGGAGAAGCTGATGGATTGGAATTATTTTCTCAAGTAATATGAGAAGCTGGAGTTGGTTCTCTGCTGTCTGTTTTATTATGTATGGCCTAGCTCTGCTTGGAGCTCAGGTATGTAGTGTGGTAGAGGAGACTGTGAAGATCTGAGGTAGAATAATCGGTAAATGTGACACTCTCCAGGAGGAGCGTGCAAGAGCATGCTTTGATTTATATCCACTGCTAAAATTAACTTGGATAAAGTGACAGAGTCTCCTCTTCAAGCAACTGGGAACAGATACTACACTCTTACAGAATAATATAATCCTTCTTTCCCCAATGCTGTTAATAAATTATCAGGAGAGATGAATGATTAAAACTATGCAGAGCTTTACAGTGAGTTGGCTAAACAGACCACAGCAAGTCCATAATTTCCTCACCATCTCCTTACCACCAGCATAAGATCATTTCAGGGCACAGCCATACAGTTTGTAAGAGAGATTGCACAGAACATGTCAGAGATAGGTGACAGAGCATGGATGGACTGAGTTTATGGTAGGGAACAGACAAGATGGCCTCAGATGTCCAAGAGCTCAAGTAGATCTTCCTTTCTGACATAGTCCAAACCACCATGACCTTCAGTAGGGGCAATTTTTACACTAAGCTTGTTTAAGTAATTACTTACAGATAAATGGTTCACATCTGCAGTGGTGCAAATCCAAGTACCTCACTTGACTGCTCTAGACTTGAATTGGTTAATTCCAGCTCAGCAATAGGTCCATTTAACATGTCCTGAATTATACTGAAGAAATACAGGCGGCACCTAAACAAGCAGTATCACTCACCTCGACTTTGGCTTCTTCCTCTTGTGGAGGCAGATGCTGTGAACATCAATGAGAGAAAAGCAATATTAGGCTTTACTGCCTGTGATGTCTCTGAAAATGAACACCTGGGTCTTGCTCAGAGTGCTCACATTCAGACAGCAACCTTTACTTGGGGCAAGCTGGGGGAATGGAACCCTTAAGAGTTTTTACCAGCCCCCCTTTAGACCATAAAGTATTTTAAAGAATCAGTAGCACCTTTAGCATTTCTGGATCAAGTGTTGTTTCTTTTTGTACATATAAAAGTTTTTCATAGATGGTGATGCCCCATCTCAACAGGTCAAAAGGAAGTTAATATGCCTGTTTACCTCATCAACCAAGGTTGGACACAGTGAAACCCTGCCTCCTCTCTGAGCAGAAAGATAGCCTGTTCACGTTGCTTCACTATCTGCACTGAATAAAATCAGTAGCTCAGAGCTTGGGCAGGGCAAGCTCATACCTGCTAACAATGTTCAGTGTTCACTTGATAGGCAGCTGATCTTTCCATATAAATATGCTGAAGCCTAGAAAAGAGCTACTGGAAAAGTATATCCAGCAATGGCTCAAAATCCTAAGGGTCTGGGCTTCCTTGTTTGGAGCTGTTCTCCAAGTTATGGTGGCAGGGGCGGGAGGAAATCTTATGAAGCATCCTATGCCTGTGTTTTCCTCTGCATGTCCTATGCCATATGGGGAGCATTCTCTGCTTGAACATGTATCAGCTAGAGATGCTGCTGTCAGCTGTTAATATAAATCCCAGATGAGTTCTCTGAAGTCATGGGTATGCACTGGCTGCCCGATACAGAGGCAGCATAGGTAAAGCAAGACACAGTAATGTGCAAAGCACCACCGTAGTCACTAACTCACATGACCTTGCCACAGTGTTCAGAGGAATGGCTCTGAAAATAACATACCAAGCTCTTTTCTGGGAAACTCAGGAGAAGAGTTGGCACTGGAGCTCCCTGCAAAAAACAGAAAGGCGTTCATTCATACTTTGTGCAAGACCATTAAAAGCTTTCAAAACATGTCTTCCTGGTAGCTGTCTAATCCCAGCGGGTAACAAACATTTCCATTTAAAAAAAGGGCTATTAAGAATGAGATGAAAAAGTTCCTAACATCTTAAAAAAAAAATAAGCCACCATTTCTTTTAGGAACGAGCATTAATAAAAACAGGACTTAATCATTCAAATGTGTCCCTGATGGCTTATTCCTAGCAAAACCACAACAGGATTCTTGTGCTATATGGGACAATCCTGCATTAATGCAACCTCAGGGTGCACTACATATTTCCTGTTTTCTATGGCATGTTCTGTGATACCTTCATAAGTTGCATGGCGGTTGACATAGGTTTTTCTTTCAAATGTTGAGCCAGGTGATTTGGTGAGAGTAGAGCTGGGAGACTGGGTTTGTCTGTAGCCAGAGGATGATGATGATGAATTCAATCTACCACTTCCACCTACAAGTAAAACAAAACATCCTCAGAAAACTGAAGACAGGCCCTGGATGCCCTCAGTGGTTTATGTTACTATCTTCTGAGCTGGACAAATTTGCATTGGTTCCTCATAACTAGAGATGGACAAGAACAACTTTTGGGTCTAACTCTGTTCTCAGCACTCAGTGCAGAGACAAGTATTGGTTATCTTTGTGGTTCTAAATCAAATCACGTCAATGATATATACAACATCAGGTTCTGGCCTAGAGGGACGAACAAGCCATCTCCTCCAAGTACGAATAAATGTGTCTCTGTTGGGTTTTTGTTTGGATACAGATCCACCTGTAAACTCAAGTGTCATATGACACATGCCACAAAAACTGGGAGACTGTTAAGTCAAACCCAAAGTGCTGAAGGATGCAGTTAATGAGATAGGGAAAAGCAGAGATGAGTCCACTTCCCTTCCAAAGCAGCTCTGCACACTCTCACTTAGTCATGCCTTAGTCAGTCCATTTTCTACAGTGCTTGAGGTGTGCATCAGGCCAAGGCAGACTGGAGGTTATTAGTGACTGTTATATTTAGACAGAGGAAAAAAATTTCCTCCTAACTCACATCAGTGCTGTGGAGAAAGAACTGAGCAGCCATAACTAATGTGTTCATGCTCTTGTATGAAATCTAATGCTGGAGTATGATCAAAGTGCAGCAAAAAGGGAGTCCTCTGATAAAGTGCAATATATCCACACTGATCAGCAGGATCAGACTGGATATTGTTTATCCATCTCTGCAAAAAGATTGTGCCCTTGTGATCTCAACAATCGTTTTCTTGCCAACTTTCCCCTCTATTAGGCCCTATTTTGTTCTGTAATTTTTCCATTTAATTCAGCAGAAAGAACTACTGTGACAAGTAGGCCTCCATTAGAGGCACTCTGCAACCAGAGTGGAAAAGCAGAGATTAGAAAATGTTCTGTGAAACTTTAAGAACTCATTATTTCTAAAGTTCAGATTGTTTTCTCTTCCTCCACACACTGAAAAGAAATAACAAGGCAGCAATCCTGCACGGTCCTCTGAGCCTGAAGGGCTGGGTTGAGTTCTCAGACTGGTGCCAGTCCAGACAATTAGACTGACATCCTCACTGGAGTTACTTCACATCTGCCCTGAGGAAATGTGATTCCACACTCTGGCCTTTAATTGCTATGGAGGTGTCTCCCCAAACCATTTCTGCTGCCTTTGCTCTCTGCTTGCTCTCTGTTTCCTCACTGTGTAATGTCTTCATTCCTTACTTGAAGTCATATAGCTGCTGCCATGGGTGTAAGACCTCTTTTCCACTCCGCTCCCTCCAGTGTGGGATGATGTTTTGAGTCCACTGCTGCTCCCTCCTTCTGGAAGACATGAGCACAAAATGAGGCATTTTCTCAGAGTAAAAGGTGAGAGGAGTGAGGACACTACAAGACAAGGGAAAAGGTTCCCAAAGCTGTCCTTACACTCAGTTATAAGTATAGCTTCATGTCTGGTGAGATATCAGAACTGCAGAGAAGTGTCTTGGCAGAGCAGATAAGCATTCACACTGTAGAACCACCAGGTTCGTATTCATGTTTTGCTCCATAAACAGACTTAAGGGTACTCCTAGTAACCCTCATCACAAACGAAATGATGCAACTCCTAGGTGCAGCAAGCTAATCAGGAACAGAGTGGTGTAAAGAGCATGGAGGATTCTCCCCTACTTGGTATTTGTACTTTCTACAGAGGTAGAAATCACCTGTGACATCTGGTATTACCCAAAAATATTCACTCACTGTTATCATCTGGGTAAGATGACAGGAAATATGCCATGGCCCCAGCAGTAGAAGGCTGCAAACCCATCACTTTTGATCCTTGTACCCAAGAGAGAGTTGCCACTGGAGACCCTATATCTGGGCTTAAGCCCTTGGAAAGTGTGGTCTGCCAGTCTTAGTGGACTGTGCAGCTTTGTTTCTGACAATACCCAGGTGGCTCCCAACATATTACTCCTTCTCTTCACTTACAAGCATTTTGAGAGAGGCATTTCTGAAAACAGTTTCTCTTTGGGTGCAAGCCTTTCTGCACAAGACTTGCTGCACCCAGGGATTTGTGGAAATAATGCAGTCAAACAGCACAGAGGGGCACAGAACACTGAGGAGATATAATGTAATGATTGACAGTTACTCACTGGGTGGTAAGGACGTCAGTCTTGTGGTTACAGTCTCTGTAATAACTGAGGAAAGAAAAAGGGTGCAGAAATAATGGCATGTTAATATAGCCAAACAAGATCAATGTTCTATTTAATTTCCATGGAAAAGCATGACTTACTGAAAGAAGATCAGCCCATTTAAACAAAATCCCTTACGACCACACTGCCTGGGGGATGCAGTCTCATTGGCACACAACGCTGCGTGTTTGCAGGACTTTCTAACTAAAGTAACCAAGAACATCACTGCCACAAAAGACTTTCTTTACAGGTTCCCTGTAAAACATGGAACTATTATTACTTTGGGGCACTTCTGAACCACAGCCATTGCTGCAACAGTGAAGCCCATGGTCAGACCCCTCAATAACTTCCCACTAGCCAATTCCAATAGTGTCAGCAGGAAACTTATTCTCTGTTTCACACTCATTCAAAAAAAAGTATCTAAAGAAGATTTTCTGCGTCATGCAGGACATTGATATCCGAGGTAGATGGAGAATCCAGACATCTCCACTACTAGCTAGAAACGTTACTGCAGGGCAGTCATCCATGGCTGAACAATCAGGTCACACTACATGTCTCTAAATGTCCGATCTTCACCCTTTCTATTGCTTATTCTGACTTCACCAGAGGGTCTGAGCTGCAGAATTTAGTTCTGGACTACTAGTCAGCACTCAATCCCTTACAAAACTGGGTATCCACTTCTGGGATTTTTAGTGCACGACATAAAAATAAAAAAAATATTCTCCTTACGTCTTTCAGTAACTTCTGATCCGTCTTGCCTCGTTTTCTTTGTTACAGAATCCATACCATTGCCACCTGCAGGGAAAGCAGAGAGACTGCACTCAGATCTCTGTGAATAGTGGGAAGATTACAACAGCTCCCCAGAAATCCCACCACTTTTCTCCTCTCAGCTGGGGACTAAACTGCCTGGAAGACAGCTATGCCCAGGATTTGACAGTGCATTTCCAGAGCCATGAGATTATTAGTAAAAGACCAACATCATTTGTCTACAAAACGCACAATGGAGCAGAACTGAAACAGCAGGAGGGGTTGTGAAGTCAACAGGTGAGATAAGGGCACCTGAAGCAAATCCATTCAGTGATGGAGAAGTTTAGACCTAGATTTATATCCAGACTTTGTGCCACTAAACTATGATCTCCACTTGTGCCCCTATAAAGGCTTGATCAAAACCCCAGGATCCAAATGCCCCTCTCACACATCTGCTCTGGGTGGGACTCAACAGTACAGGACTAGAAATACAGGCAGCTGCAGAGGTAAGCTACCTGCAGGGTGCCAGTACTGCCAGAAAAACCTAAGCAGATGCACTGTTGCACTGTTTACAGTAACGCTGTACATTCTCACAGTACACTGCTGCTAAAGCCAAAGCACTGACATTAGTGAATCAGAAAAACACTGGAGGTACCTTTAAACCAGCTATTTCCAGCAGCAAGAGACTTACAGCAGGAAGTGCTTTATATTGCTTTAAAGGTAGAGCAGAGATGGTTTGGAGGCCCTGTTAGCAGCTTTGGAATCTGCTATCATTTAATGCCAGCTCACGTCAGTCTACACAGTACTGCAATCAGTGCTGTGGATACTGTGTATACTCTTCTTCACGACATGGATCTCCCTCTAGTCAAAACTACAATGTCTTGCAGAGGCATGACTGTCTGCCAAGGCAGGAACACCACAAAGAAATGTTGCAATTGTCGAAAAGAAACATCACCTAGGAAACACTTCTGTCAGAAGGAATTACACAGTTTCTAATTTCTAGTCTCTCCAAGATAACATTTCATTTTGTGCAGCTCAAACAACGAGAAAGAAAAGATTTTAACTTACGCACAAAGTAATAATAGTCCAGAACTCTCTTCTACTTGAAGACTCCTCGTTAAAACTGAAGGCCCAGCTATACGAAAACCAACACACTTAACAGGCAGAATCTAAAAAAAAGCTTTGGACAAAATTCCTTTCAAGTTTTAGAGTCCAGCTTGAGGAAGAACCCAAGACCATGCCCTCCAATTTAGCTACTGTTTGAGTCTGATCCTCATGATTCCACTTGCCCTTCTGCAAAGCATCTACAAGTAGCCCCCTTGCTGTTAGGCTTGCACTGCTCATGTATAAATAATAGCACAAGACAGGATGCAGCACAGAACCTACAGGAATATCTGAAGTTCAGATTCAGTTTTGTCTTTGAGTAGCTCCTGCTATTCCCAGAGCTGGACAGGAACAATTTGAGTGTAGAAGGCCCTTTAGCCTCCCACCACACACAGAGCTGAACTTTGCAGAGAAGACCCACAGTGCCTGCAGCCCTCACTCTCTGCACCTCAGACCCTGAGCGTGACTCAACACCCCTGTAAATGGGACTTGAGGCCACATCCCAGTTCTTACACAACCTTGGCGGCAGGATACTATCCAGCTGTTACAGTGCTTGCTAACACTGAGGATTTCCAATGGATTATCCAGGACATTGATTCCTAACCACATGCAAGACCAGAACTACATGCATTAGGAGACTTCCTCCCCCAGCAGGGTGATGATTCCCTGCAATGGAAGGGTTTCTGCTCATTCTTTCCAAGGAAGGACAATCTCTCTGCTGCTCTTCCTTATTGCATCAACACTAGAAGCATTTTTCAAGCTCCTTCTCCTAAAATAGACGATGGCAGCTGTTTTCTACATGTCAGCACTGTTGGCTTTGCCACTATTTTTGGCAGGGAACACAGTTTTCTATTTGGAAACTCCTTTCCTACTGCTTTGTAGCCCCAGAACTCCGCTCCCTTTCTCCTATTGAGACTAGGTGCTGGTCATGGATGCTGGAAGAGGCCAACACCGCCATGAAGTGAATACATCTTCTGCATCTTTGCCTTCCCTTGAAAGAAGGGAATATCCTACTTTGATACCAATAAACAACAATAAAGAGAAACAAACAAAAAAAACCCCAAAACCCAAGAGATCAAACCGCATCTTTGGAGCCACACATGCCACAGCTCAGCCCCAGCACATTTTGATCCATGTTACGTGTGTGTTTGCCACATGAATGCAAAAGCCAGCCCAGGCTCCAGCAGGCTGACCGAGCTGGATTTCCATTATCTGCTCGGACTGACTCATTTCACCAGCTCCTATCTGCTCTCACAAAGACATGGCTGTGGGCTATGTCTGTTGCAAAGCTATAGTGCTGTTGAATCAGGGAAGCCACCTGCAATCATCTCTGAGCAGCAAGCAGGAACTTGTGGGATCACCCTAAAACAGAGCAGGCAGTGCAAGCAGCAGCAGGGCAATCCTGTGGCCACTTTAGTATGGGCTCAGGAGTTGTACTGAGCTTGTGGCACCCACAAAAAATGGGAATTTGCAGACCTTAATGGCACTAGGAACCAGAAGTCCAGCACTGCCAAACTTGTGCACGCTGCTTCCTCTCTGTACAGCACTGAAAAGCAGGACAGTAACAAGGCTTAGATCTGGGCTTTCCACCTCAACCTGACACGGCGGGGAGCCTCCTGGAGCCCGTGGTCCACCTGACTGTGGTGCAGCACACTGGCAAGGACGCTAGGCCAGTCCAAGATGCAACATTCAAACTCCTCTTAGAATCTCGGTGTTGTGTGCAACGGTAATAAAGTTTATTACAGACATTTTTCAAAGGGGAGGAGAATAGTCACAAAGACATGTTTTAATGGAAAAATGAAAGAAGGCACGTTTCGGATCCTTTTATTCCTCCACGATGTCCTTCATGTCAGAATGCTGTTACACTCGCACAGCACATCCTTTCAGCTCTCTCCTCCCTCCATTAATAGGGCTCCTGCTGTGAGACACTCCATTAGGAAAAAGAGGCACCAGCAGGCCCTGAGATTAATAATATTTAATCTCAGTGGAATCCTTCAATCATGACTATTCTGAGACTCAGTAGATGCCTCCAAACCATGTCACTGACTATGTTAAAAGTAAATGCCATGTTTCCCATCACATCAAATGTCTCTTACAGTGCCCATTTCTCTTAATCAAGCCTTTCAGGTGCCACTGCCCTGGGACTAATAGAACCGGTTACAAAATGGCCCGTTATCTATCTTTTTACCCCACAGCCTAGGAATCCAATCTTCTCACTCTGCTTTAAAAGCTCTTTCTTTCCAGTTATTCTACTAAAACCAGCACAGTCAGAATCGAATCAACGAAGTCATGCTTCCAAATCTGCTCGTTTTGTAGACTCACTGAACTGATGCTAATGCCAGAGAAGCAGGTCAGACACTCAACCAAAGCTTGGACATGCCGTAGGAACCCAATTTCGCTCTCTCCACAACTTTTCCTGGCTTCTTTGACGCTAATATGTGCTCACTTCCCAGAGCACAAGCAGGAGCACTGCCCAGACTGCACTCTGCACTGCCAGGTGCCTGACTTTCAAAAATGTGTCCTCATTGACCCTACTTAATTGAGCTACCCAAAGAGAAACAGGCCAAAACAAGGCCATTCTGACCTGCACAAGCTTCTCGCCTCTGGCACAGAAAGGAAGACAAACAACTTGATATTAAACAACAAAAATGTTTGTAGAAAGGAAAGTGCTGCTGTCACCATTTCACAGACGAAGAAACTAGTCACAGAAGGACAACTTCCCAAAAGTCACCCTACAAGTCAGTGCGAAGAGAGGAGAAGAAGACAGGTCTTCTATGTTATGCCATTATGGTAAAACTGCTAGACCTGCTGCAGCAAGGATTCAAAGTAGACTTTTCTGACTTACTGTGGCAAAGCTTCAAAACCACCCTACAGTGCCTCCTAATCTTCTGGGACAAAAACATGGCCCAAAGTCCATAATCAATGAGTCACTGCTAAATAAACCTGCCTGTATGAGACAAAGCAAAGCTTGTCCATAACAACACAAACTTTCACTCGGAATCAGTTCCAGGCATTCTCAGGACTAGAGATCAGTTCCTTAACATTACACCCTGCACACACTATCCAAAGCTCCAATTTATGATCATTATTCCCCCAGCACATTTCAGATCTGCTTAGTTTTAAAAACAGCCAACACATGATCTGCATTTCACCATCTTGGTACCCTTATGGAACAGAGAACACTCAGCTAAACTTTGTCTACTTGCAGGGTAGTTTCACAAAATGCATTAAAAATGTACCCAGAGCTTGGTTCACACTTCTTATCTCCCAGCAGGTATACCTCTTTCACTCGATACTCGCTTTAAAAGAGCTGTACGCACTCACAGACACAAAACCAAAATGACACAGCTCTTACAAAATCTTATTTTTACAGTCTATTCCCTTCAGAAAAACATAACATCTCTTCTATTTTGCCTGAGAATACAGCCTTGCTCTTCAAGGAATCTGGAAGAGAGAAAATAAAGGACACTTTTCTTCTTTAAGTAATGTAACTTACCTTGAGTGCTTTGGTTACTGAACTGAAAATCTGCTTTTCTCCTCAACTGTTTTCTTTCTACCAAAATTTGCCACCTACACTTTATATCACGTCCTTCCAAAGGTGTGTTGAATCTGAGTGATCATCCAAAAATGTTCACCTCTTCTTTATTTAATCTGTTTTATTCTTGCCCTTCTTCTGCTTTTCTATTCCCGTGCTCTTAAACAAGTCCCAACAAAGGCGTGTCGTGGTTTCCTGCCTCACCCTGCCCTTCCAATTATCTGACACTCACTGGAAAAAAAAAGATCTGCCTCCAGGAATCAAACTTCATTGAAAGAAAAAAATGCTCCTACCTATTTGCTCAGGTAGTTTAACTATTTTGATCCCAGACAGACAAAGGTGTGAAGGCTTATGTCAGGGAAAATTAACCCTTACGGCAGTACATTCTGATACCCGATCTGAGACACGTTTTGGCATTTTCTTGCAGGAGGTAACACAGCACCTGCTTACATCTCTGCAAAGCTGGCTGCAAGCTAAGCAGTTTTTGCTGTGTGCAATACAACGGGCTGAACTCCCAACTAGCACCGAGTGGCTGCAAACTGCTCAGGTCAGCGGTGTGAACCGCCTTGCCCACACCAGAGGCTCTCTTCAGAAGGCAGCAGTACTAATAAATAAAAACACACCAAACTGTGTAACAAAATTTCTTCCATGTGTACCACCCACAGACTCACTGAGCAGGAACTGGAGCAGAAGAGCAGCCATGGTGAGTCAAACCAAAACCCCACCCAGCTCACGACTGTCTTCCACCATGGCCCGTTTTAACAGGCCTGGGAAGACCAAGTGAACAGGAAAAGAAGACGCAGGTATTCTTCTGGTATACCCTGGAGATTTCCTGACTCAAAAGCAGCAGCATTGCAAGCATTCCTTGATGGATAACTTCCATTAATTTGTCCAGTTAGTTTTTAAATCTGTACAACATTTTAGTATGTACAATATCCCGCAGCAAAGACTCTTACCACTTAACAGTATCTTGCATAAAGATTTCTCCTCCTACTGAACATGGCAGTGTCACTCAGTGCCCTATGCTTCTTCACAGGTAATACAATTCACCTTGGCTTCTCTCACTCTACAAAGATTTTGATGGATTTGTACCACTGAATGGTAAAGAACTTGATGTTTCATGACTAATTTTGCACAGACCTTTTGAGAAATTGCACCTCTTACTGTCAAGATCACACTCTGTTCTTCTGAGTTTCATACTGGAAATTTCCAAAGGTGCACAGGGACATGGCTGCCACACTGCCACTCCAAAGGCTGTACCCTGTGTTTGCTGATGGAGATAAAGACTTCTTCAGAATTCATGAACGCTTCTCCTAGATCTCAGAACTTGTATTTATACTTTAGTCAGACAGATACTTATGAAGCATAATTTTCTCCCTGCATGGAGGAAGCATCCATGACACTAATCACAGGATATTTACTTGTCTAAACAAGATGGATGTGATAATTAAGTCATTAAGAGGTGTAAGGCTCAGCCTGAGACCTGGCTAAACTGTACTTGGCTTAAGCCTTGACTTAAGGATAACAGTGGCTTTAGCTTTTTGAACTCCACACTCTGAACATGACACATTACTGTCCCTCTTATCATCAAAAGCACTTTAAACCCGCACCTTGGTCATCTCATTTTAAGTCTGCTTACAGGACAATCCATCATTGTGTGCTTCAGACACAGTCTGGCTGCTAACAGATAGAAGCTGTTCAAGAAAAGACAGCACTGAGTGCACTGGCTTAGTCTAGCTGTGTTAGACCCACACTATGAGGGAGACTCACTGGAATGGCACACAGACTTCACTGGAGCAAGAGATAGGACCTCACGTTTTAAGATTATGTCCTCAAGACTGGAGGAATTTTCTCCCTCCTTTAGCTTTGCCTATCAGTTTTCTTTATATATGTATAAATAAAAGGTAGCAATCACAATTTTTATAAAATAAGAAAATTACAGTATTTTAATCCCTGCAATGTTATCAGTGACAAAGATACTGGTTTAGTGTTTTTTGAGAACAAAGTATTCATGAACTGTTTTTTCATGACAAGAAAAATGTGGTGGAAGAAATAAAAAGAGAGTTGTGGTGGGGTATGGCACAGAGGTACCTTAAAATGAAAATGAAATCACACCTTGGGAACTACTTGAGAATCCACTGACTCTGCATTTAAAATGGGAAATTTAGGAGAAGATGAAGTGGAGGACGCTGTCTAATTAAACACACTGATTAGTTCAGTCAGGTGGGCAAGTGTCAGCATCAAGGACCTAAGTCATAGAAGTCCTGAGCTTCTTCACCTTTTACTGAAGTCAGCGATTGCCTCAGGTTTTCACAGCCGCGGAAAGGCAGGTGTCCAGCTCACACGGGGCAATGAACCAGAGCAGCCCTAGCTTCAGGCTGTCAGCTGCGACTTCAGCCGTAAGAGCCGTGGTGTGCGGACTGGGGGTTAGAGCAGGGGAGGCAGCTTGAGCTCCTCTTTGAGGTAATAATCACCATTACCTCATTCTCTCATCTGTCCTGGTCGATTTTCCTTGTAAAAGGTGAAGTCTGTAGAGTCACAGTGCTTCTGGGTGTACTTGGGAATGTTCTACCAGATGTGGTTTTTGCTGCTTTCTCTGTTCCCAGCACAAGAAGCTGCACAGACTCAGCTTTCAAAGGATGCCTCAGGCAGGCAGCTATACAGATCAAATGATAGTTAAGACAGCACCATTTTCTCTGGCGAAGGATGCTCCAAAACTACAGCAGCTGGTGCTGGCACTGTAAAAGTTGAGAAGATGAGGCAGAACTCTACACTGCACATTGACCACACCTGGAAGGGGGCTGCGCTACAGCACAACTGAATCATTTCTCACTCTGCAAGGGGCACCCAAAGATAAAGAGTCTCAAAGCTACACCAGCTGGCTGTGCCATGGTTGTCTTCTAGCAGCTTAAGAAACAGCCAAGTGATGATAACTTGTTATCTTCAACTTCAAAGGGAGCTGTGGAGCACAGGATACATTGGTCTCATAATTCTGTCCTGATTGATACCTAAATCACACGGCTAGTGAATCAGCCAAGAAGCTGACTGGAATGGCACAGGCCCACACAAGGATGGTTCACACAAAGAAGAAACCACACCTATTTTCTGGGTAGCAACTGCAGCTCCTTCTGCGCCCTGGTTTTACCCAACAGAGCCAGGTGGCTACTGAACCAACCAGAGCCTCCTGAGTCACTCCCTTAACTCAGCGACCTGAGCCCACAATTTGCACATCACTTGAGAAACTCACCGTGAGTAAACTCAGGCATGAATAAAAGCCTTGTGGGGAACTGATCATTGCTTTTGGCGTGCTGGCGGGTGAGTAATGCCTAGATGCAAAAAAACCATTGCTAACTCAATCTCCCAGGTCCCCAGAGACTTCAGTGACCAAGAGAAGATGTCTTGGCTGTTTGTACCCATTAATATAAAAGCAGCACAGCTAAGGACCACTTTTCCTCTCTCCTCCTGGATTTATACAGCATTCCACGCAACGCGAGGCTTGCACTGTAGAAATAATATACAGCAATAATTACAATAAAGCTATATACACACATGGACCATTACAAAACACTAATCCTTAACAGTGCAAGACAAACTGAATGGTAGCGGTCCAGAGGTGATGGCCTGGCCTGTTCTGGTGGGGGATAGGGCATGGAGAAAGTGGCTCAAGGCTTGGGCTTGCTGCTTCATGTAGACAGGAGTGGGTCTTTTCACCAGCTGCAGACAGCTGTCTGCCTCTGCTCAGAGATAAGCCTGTACAGACACTAGGACAGTGATGTCATTTTGGTGCTTTGCAATACAACTGCCTAACAGTTACTAGCAAGCAGCTCGGTCTGGGGGCTGGGGATGGACATGTGCATTGTGTTGTGCGTCTGGGACTGCTCTTGATAACATACGCTTTGGTGACAGACAGATCCAATCCAAACACACCTGTGACCTCTTAAAGTCTCCCTGTCCTCCATACAGCATTTTACACACATCAGTGCTTGGGCAGACTTTACATCTTGTTACAGGTCAGGCTGTACAGCACGAGCTGTCTGGCAGAGCCAGGAGTTATCACTCACTCTGTCAGACTCAACCTCTAAGGGCATCAAGGCTGGGATGGTACCAGACCTGCTTGCAAAGCTGACCTGCTGTCATGTCTCCTGCCCTCTCGCCACCTTCGCCCTCACCCACGGCATTTTGAGAGTTACCTCAGCTGTCCAGCAAACCACAGCACTTGCCAGGGAACACTGCTGTGAAGGAGATGGCCCTGATCACTGCTAACGTGAGGAGAATCACTGTGAGTTTAAACTAAGCCATAAGACTCCTTCCTATAGCTCTGACATGATGAATAAACTCTCTCACTTCATCCTCTAGGTGAGAGCTGCCTGCAGCACACGCTGCACAGAGCAGCAGAGCTGTGAGCTGGACTGAGGCTCTTGTTTGATGCCACGTGTCCGCCCACTGCCCAATCTGTTTGGTCAAAGGAAAACAGTCCTTAAGTATTTTATTTAAGTGAATGCAAAGTTTGACTTACAGGATGAAATAATTTTTTTCCCCCTAGCTTTTAGAAAACTACTGACTGTTTGCAACCCTCCCCGTGAACTCTGAGAACAGTTTTAGCACCAGTAACTTTTAGACAAAAAATATATGCACCAGAAAATGCATTATTTGCTATCCTCATGCATTTCAGTCAGTCAGGCAGCAAAGAGGCACAACCAATGCCAGGTGACCTGGCTGTGGTGCTGCCAATGTAAATAATGGAGAAAAGTCAAAGCAAAGTGTTTACAAAGAACTGGCGGCCGGAGAAAAAACCCCCAAACCTTTCTGGCAGCTCCAAAGAAAACAAGATCTGATTTGTGAATTGCCCAGCCATACCTATAGTTGAAATTCCAAGCAATTAGTATTTCAAACAATTCAACCAGTTCTACATGCTGCCACTCCAAAGCCTGCAGGTTTAAGCATCATCACAAAAAGAACACAGGGAGAACTGCAGGGCAACAGCGCATGCAGGACAAAATCTGGAGATAACACCTAGCTTGGAGATCTGCCTCCGAAAATTGTAAGTGTTGGCAAATAAGCCTGATTTCTGCTTGCCATCAAGCAGAAAATTCAAAACACACATTGGCAAAAAATTCTGATGGAAAATCTCTGCTGGGCTCAACTAGAGCTTGTAGCAACTCACCTCCTACATGGAGAGAGGGATTCTCATTAGCAGGCTGGGAAATGCATCAGAGAGTGACTGAGGGGTCTCTGAGAGCAATTTTCTTTTGCTCTCCCCTTCTCCAGCTCTATACATTCCCGTCCTGCAAGTCCTTTGCCCTGCTAAGTTTCAAAGGCTCATTATTAGATCAAGGAGAGGATTTTCAGGAGACTGGGAATAGAAGTGCCACTGATGCTCTCACTCGGGTGAGTTTGTACATAGTGCAAGAACTGCAACTGAGTCTTATACTATTTGTGGTACATCTTCTGTATCCCATTCCCAAACTCTCCAGCCGTATCTGTGTTTCTAAGATCTAATTTTGCCTTCATAATAGATTTCCTCACTATCCACATTGTTCACATGCAAGGTGCCCCCTCCGCCATGGTGACTGCTCCCCTGTGCCAGGAGCCCCAGAGACCTTTTATCCTGGGGCTCTCAAGCCAGGACAGGGTGCGTTAGCCCCACCTCCAGAGCAGCCTGGGGGCAGCCCAGACCATAAGCCAATGCTCCTTTGCTCACTCACTGCTGACTGATGTAGCAAGCATGGTTAAATACAGGCAGCTGTCACTAGTTTTCACGTATCCCAAAAGGCCATCCCCACAAGGTTTGCTAACTAAGGGATTTTGCACCTTCTCCAGAACTTGGCATGTCCTAAATTCTGTAAAGACACGATGAACTCAAACTACCAGTCTCTGAGACCAAGACAAAATCAAGTACATGGAGTGAAAGTCAATGTTTAAATGGACGTGGCAGGTTTATACCCACTCTTGAGGCGGTGCCTGCAGTATATATAGACCTCATACGGCCCTGCTATATGCAAGAGAAAAAAGAAGCTTCCTGAGAGACTCGTGCCCATAAAGCGCAGAGCGTCACACGCAGTTTCTGAGGTTGCAGGGCTTGAAATTCTGGACAGGGAACCCCGGCACCAGAAGCAAGCACAATGAGCACATCTTACACCAAATTTACCAGTTCCATAGCTTTGCAGGTCACCAACAGAATGTGCTTCAATTATCAGGGATTCTGATCTAGGAACTGAGGTATAAGGAAATTTTAAATTTGTATTCAACACGTTCAATTCTCTGGTTTGTAATCTGATAATCTGGGGCCCATTGTAGTTGAAGTGCATTTCACTCACTGTTTTCAACCACAGATTTTCAGAGAAACCTGTGGTAAGTAAAAGAAGCTTATTGCCAAGTTATTTTAGTCTACAAGGCAGGGATTTCCTCCTCCCTTTAGAAACTTTTTGAGGTCTGCAAGTTGAAAAAGGCTGGGAACAATTGTATCATATCCGAGTGTTAAAAGTACAGAGCTGCAACACAACGAGTACACTACGCATGTGTCGATCCCTTCTGCAGGGAACTTTCCGAGCAGGCGGAAAGCACCCAGCGATTTTGGATTCAGGGAAGAAAGTGATGATTCAAACTGAGTCTCTTTTATTAATAGAGATCTTTACTGTGCCCCATCTGCATGGCATGCCAGTCTGCTCCTTTAGGAAACATAAAAGCATTTTAAAAAACTATAAACAAATCAATTTTTTAAGCTTTTTAGCTGTTTCGTTTGCACACAATAGGCTTTTTGCAGGCCCTGGATGGCTTGGCTGTGTTTGTTGGCTGTGTCTGTGCACATGTGTATGTTGCCCATGAAACTGTCTTCGCTGTAAATTTCAGTTAGAAAACAAGAGGACATTGAATGCAACAGGCCAAATCTGGTTTTGTTATTGCAAACTTTGTACTTAAAGTGGGCTGGGTTTCTCCACAAGAGTATATGGTAGTTAGAAGGGCAAAAGGCAAATCCAGAGCAACTCCCTTCATTGTTTACAATAAAGGAAATAAATGATGGAGCAAAATCATTAGCTGACTGAAAATTCTCCATTAATTTTGTTTTTCACACCACTTTTATAGAAAGGTTTATAGGAAAAAAATCACTTTTTCTAACCGTTTGAAAACGACAAAAAGTGGATAATTTCTTTTTGTTCCTCTCCTCTTTCTTTTTTTTCCAGAGCAGCAGTAAGAAGAATCATTGAGAATATGGGTTTTCCCAGAGTAATTATTTTATTTTAAAAAAAAACATTTCTTTTTGATTTTTATAATTTAAAATGAAAATCACACCCACTAACAATTAAACAAAGAAAACTACGCATCTCTTCCAAAGATGTTTGCTTAAATAGATCCCATTGTGAACCCTCTTTGCCAACATTTTCAAGCTGTAGTCTGGTTCTAGGCAGAACTTGGAAAAAAAGTCACTGCTAAATGAGGCTTGTCCTAGTTTGAGCTAGAGCAGAACCAATTCTCTGTTCAGTAATTTTAATTTTCAGCTCAGTCTCTTCTAAGTGACTGCACTTTTTGATGTTAACCGTATATTTTTTCAGACAGTGTCTACTTCTAGAAGTGATAACGCTTGATATTTACAGTTACTACTACAGGACTGGTATCCAGAAAGGCTCTTGCTTATACTCGCTTCTAGAGAAACCAAAGTCACTGCTAAATCTTGTGTGCCCTGTTGAAGTCCTGTAAGTAAAAAGGTTGCACTTGCAGGGAGGAGAGGACAGGACAGGTGACCCGACCAACAACTATATGCCATTCTACATACGTCATGCTCAGTATAAAGCTGAGGAATCACAAGGGTCAAATTCTCTTCTTCCACAGCCGGCATCAGAGGAAGAATCAGTCCATTCTTCTGACTTCAATCCCAATCCATGTGATCCCAAACTCAGTTCCCGAACTCAACTCCCATCTGTCACTGAGCCCAGTTTGGAACCTCCCCAGTGCCTGCCCCGAACAAAGGCAACATAAGGATATTGTTCCCATGCGACATTTTTCTGGGATCACTTTCTACAGTAAAGAAGGTGCGAAAACACAAAACTGTATTTCCACTCCTGTAACAGGCAAATAAAAACATTTTCAAAACACACATTTCAAGTACAATCATAAGGTTTGATTCTTCACTCAGGTCTGCCACATTTACATAGCTAAGATTTAAGTGTAGGAACTCATCTCTCTGAGTTTCTGTCTTCATATTTGAACTCTCCTGAGGCCAAATGATGTAGCTGATACCATCTGGCACAATATTAATACTGATGGGTTAGAGTCTCCCCTTAACTTGAAATCCGTGCCAAACTGAAATTGAGGCATTACAATTTTTTGTGAAGTAAGAGAAGGCCATCCCAGTGGTGAATATATTCACTTGGAATACGCAAACACCTGCCTAGTGATTTAAACCTGTGATTTACACATTGTTCTCCTAGACCATGTGATCAGATAGCCTGTGCTAAAGGAGCTTTGAGAAAATGTCTCCTTTCAAATAACAAGATTTCTGGGGGAATTGTCAAGTTCAGGTATTTGTGAGGGGAAAAGAAGGGGGTTTGTACAATCATGTTAAAACAGCTCTGCTCGGTATATCCCGCAAAGTCCTGGCTATCCCCGGGCCTATGCATGGTGAAGACTGAGGCCATTCAGCAGATTTCCTATCAGATTTGAATGGAAGACTATGGAGTTCTAAAAGATTTCTGATCCAGAGATGGTCTCTGTCAACATGATCCTTCCTCTTCACTAGGAAGGTACTTCCTGTGATTAGGCTCTCAAGCATTTCAGGGTGGTGCTCACTTTTCACTGCCAAAGCAAACAACAAGCTCTGCCGGGCTGCTAAGGCGTTCCCTCGAAGGGAACATGCTCTGCTGCGAGCCCTGTTTATTGCCACTGATCATCAGGGATTTATCATGGATTGGCATTTATCACAGCGAAGATCAGTGTTGTTATGAGGGATGGGAATTTCAGTTTACGTCAGCTTTTTGTTGCCCTTGTGCTTCACAGCCATAAATCAATTTCCAAACGTATGCTTATCTGAGTATTGCAAAAGAGCTTTAAATCAAGAGACTGGTTTTCATTAGTGTAAAGCTGGGATTCTGCTTGTTGCTGTTGCATTTGTTTAGATCTTGATTAACAACACACACTATAAAGGAGCAATCGGGATCTTTGGTTCTGAAGACGACATCATGCAATTGCTATAACTGCTTGTGGCAAGAAGGCATGTGAAATTGTTTTTATTCTTACTTCTACATATTTGTTGAACTGGTCCTCAGAAAGGCTTGAATCCTTCTTCCTGGCTGCTGTCATGCTGCACCTGCTTTTCCTGGGGCACACAGCCTCACCAGCCGTGTGCAGGCTTGCAAAGCCCCAATTTAAATGGCACTCCTTTATTAGAAGATGCATTCCTGAGGCATAAAATATTATTATCCAATATACATGACTAGAAGGCTGCTGATCTCCTGCGGGACTGCAAGCACAAGATGGGACATGAGACTTGGTAAAATCACTCTCCAGAACACATCTCACGTGGCAGCTGGAAGCTTCGTACATATTCTCAGTACTGAGGAAGGAGACTGCCTTGCAGACCCTTCTTTCTCACACTCTAAAATTACAGAAGTAAAGAATGAGTTAATCTCATAGAGAGCTAGTAACACTTCTCCAGCGTTACTTGTTCTTTGGAAGTAGTTTCCTGTATTACTGAAATTGTGCACCCATCCCTTTTTTCTCTCTTCCCTTCCTCAAGAACTGCTAAGTACCCTCTTCAAGATAGAGATATTAACTGCTTTCTTTCTACTCCTTTCATGAATTTTTCCCATCTTCTCTCTTTAGCGAGGAGCTGTGGAAATTTACAGATTCCTAAGTTTTAGGGTCATATGAGGGAAGGTGTTATTTCAATTCAGGTGACTGGCAGCAGAATTGTGAGCTGCTGTACTGAAGTTTCTTAAATCTGGTACCCTTCCTTGGTCTATTCACTTCAACTGCGTCTTCAGCTACTCTTTACTTACAACTGAAACTGCTCATTTAACTTACAGTGAATTGTTTCTACTCCTTGATTTAATACATGAAGCTTTAATTTAGGAGTGCTTAGAATTTTAGCTTTCCTGACTGCTTCACCATCCTTACCGAGTTCTGCTTGAAGGACATTCACTCCCTTGAGGCAAGCAAACACACTATCAGATCTATATTAAGAGAGTAAGTTGTGCATAACTCCTGTTTTGATAAGCATATATTCATGATAGAAGTAGTATTAACTTATCCAGAAATGTCAGCTATTACATTGCTTACAGTATCAATTTAAATATCTGGTTTGCAGGCTAGTATGTGCACCTTTTCTACCTCGCCTACTCTCACACCTCAAAAATCTCAAAATGAAAAAGTGAATTACTGCACTTATGAAATATATAGTTTATAGCACCAATAAAAAGCTGAGTCCAGAATAAAAATCTGATACAACAGTTCTAAAGTCTTTTTTTTAAAACAAAATGTTGTTTTCAGTATGCAAAGAGGCTATAAAGTCCAAAGCTGCTATATTCTACACTACAAAAAGGACCTATGGCAAGGATGCAGGGAAAAAACATGAGAGGATAAGAAATACACTTCATTTTTATTTTACCTTGAATAAAAAGAGAACTCTGACTGATGCTTTTAAAAGGGATACAACCCAGAAGATCGTATCACAGTTTCAACACTGAATCCACAGAAGATTTGATCTACACATTTGAAAGCAGGGCAAATACTTTTTTTCTCAACAGAGGGATGGGAGGCTTGTGGTGGAAGACATCAAAGTAGGCTGTGATGGATTTGGTCACAGGTTCTACATTACTTGCGTACCAGAACAGTATCTTTCTCCTCCTAATTACATGTCTTGAATCCATATGATCGAAATCTTAAGCCATTACAAATTATTTGACCAATTTCTTAGGAAATGCAGTAAGGTAGATAGACTGAATGCTTTCCTGCCAGACTTTCAACTCTTCAACAAATAGATGCACTGCACAGAACAACCAAAGTCAACAAGTTTTAAACTATCTGATGTGAGTAATAAGAGCTACAATTGCCATAGCAGGGTACGATAAGCAATGCTTGACTCCACAAGAACACATCAAAAAAAGGCATTGAAGGAGTCATACTGTTCAGCAGATCTGAAGTTGAGTCAGAGTCTGCTAAAACCTCTTTCAATAGGGAAGTTATAGGTGTCTTTGTCTAGAACATACTTAAATTTTGACTTTCAAGGTGAAATGGTTGTTTACAAAAAGACACCTTTATATCAGTTTGCAGAAAGCATAATGGTCTTTCTTTGTTCAACCTGGTCACTGAAAAGGATTGGAGAGACTAAAGTGTCTGCAGTGTGCTGCCTGCTCTGTGGTGGTTGTCCTGGAGGTAATAGATGTTCATTCTGTTCACGAGGAAGCTGGCAGAGACTGAAATTGGGATCCAACTTCGCTCCACATGGAGATTTTTCTAAGATCGTGGCCAAAAGATACAAGGTTTATCTTTCTCAAACATTCTGCCATTGAATACGGATTTTTATACATACTCGTTATCTCTTTCACAGTGCTTTTCATCTGTATCTTGTTGTAATGAAAATAATTGTAGCACTTGTGGACTTCCTTCTACTTTGATACGCCAGCACTTCAGTAATCTTGATGAAATTTCACATCTACATCTGACACCATGGCAGAGACTTCCTGACCCTACAAACATTCCCACAGAGACAGAACAACAGACCAGACCCACAGGGAACAGTCACAACACAGACTCAACACTTTTTTCAGAAACTATTCAGAAAAAACAGAAGAGTTCAAATAAGCTGGAAAGTATGGCTGGAGTTACAGAGTATTTAGAAACATGCCATTTATCAATAGTTAGAATCAGAGCAAATATTTGAGCAATATTTTAGAAGTCAAAAGTCATAGCTGGCAGCTCATTCACAAGTGTTTTTCAGTCTGTGTCATTATCCCTCAATCTTCTTTAATCTAGAACATTTTTTAGTTTGCAGCTTTCTTCTTATGTGGGTTAAAAGCAGTATTCATCACCATTCAGAGCTATTTTTTCAACACTCCCATTCCCTCACAGGTCTCCAAGTTTCTAGCTTTTCATTAGATTGTGCTTCTGCAAGCAATCTCTAGCCAGACACACCTTTGCCATACGAACCCACAAGTGATATGCTAATTCCAACCAAAAACTGTTTGTTGAAGGATAAACAAAGAGAAGATTTGTGACCCAGAAGAAAACAGAACAGATCAGATACTATTTATTTCTGTTTCATAAGAACACAGAGATACAATACAGTCTGTGGAATATTTATACATGTCTATTGGTGTAGCAGTAGTAAAAACAGTAATAAAAAATCGTAATTCCTATGGAAATCATGCGGCTCCTTCATTCACGAGTGTTACAGCTAGTTCAGGCAGAGTTAGAGCCCACATATCACTAAGCTGCTGCATCTGCCACAACTCATCTAACTGCTCTACACCTTATTGTTACAATCAAAATGACGACGTTAAGGTGACAACTGTAGGGGCAGCTCTCCAGCGTGCCAGAACTGATCGGGAAGTTTCCGTTTTCAGAAGGACTCATACTTCTACGGAGCTGGGTAGGAATGCTCCTGCATTGGAACTGCTGACTCGGTTCACACATTCCTCCCGCTGGAAAAGACAATCCTAAGCTGCTTGTGTTCACACTGCCTTGCACAATGGGGCTTCCCTTGGAAGAGTTCACCATTTTTGCAAAAGGTGAGTATTACTATTTTGGTTGCAATGGGTAAAACAACAAAGACATAATCAAGGAATATGCAAAGAAAGATAATGAACAGTAGTTGATTTTACCGAGAAAGCCTCTACATCTCTGGCTCCTAGACTGAGAGTTACCTCATTACTCCTTGCTCTCCCCAGTAATGGCCACCAGTGATTCTATCACTCCTTCATGTAATGTTGCCTGCAAGAGGATCTCATTTTAGAAACCAGTTTTTCTCCAGTGCCAAGAAAGTATTTAAAACCAAAAATAAAAGGAGAGACGGTGGCATAATGGCAAGTACACTGCACTCCAACTGCTCAGCTGGTAGGGCAGAACCCTACGAAAAAAAAAAGTTTTTTTTCAGTGCCTTGCTTATACCAGGGCTTGAGCACTGACTTCAAGCTAGCATATTATTTTTTAAGTAATTCTGAGTAAGGCATTTGCAAGTGAACACTCAAAACTTGGATCCAAGCTATTTACATTGCCTCTGCTTCCAGTTTTTGGCAGTTTTTCTGACTTGGCTCTGAACCTTCTGACTGACTGTGCCCATCTCTATTTTCATGTCTCTGCTTGAAAAACCTTGTTTCTCATCCAAAGCAGAGAAGTATTGCCTTTCCCAAAAGTCAGGTCTGGTGTGTGTCGCTTCTTCTCAGCAGGATGACCGGCTGGAAAATTAGTTGTTTTTCAAACTTTTCATTGCACAGCAATTCAGATTCTAAATAATTTGCTTCCATCAGAAGTTCAGCTTGTGAGACCTGTGATAACAGCCTTCTCTTATTAAAATCAAGGCACCCTGGGCTCATCCTCACTCCATATGTTATGAACTTCAGATGTTCCTGCTGGCATGGATCTTTTGGGTATATTTCTTGTTATCACAGGGTTGCCAAACGCATGTTATGGTGGCTGCCTTCTTACCCAGTGCCTGCAAATGAACTGCTGTTTGGATTCTTTAATAAAATCCATGATTGAAGCTGCCAGCTAAATGCTTTCTAACACCTAAAGATGTTTTCAGTTTCCAGCATACATTAAAGAGTTCAGAACAAAATATTTACAGACACACAAATATTAAAAATCTGTACCAAGAAAGTTGTTCTGTTAGGTACAATGGCCAGATAGAAATAATGGATAAAACACAGTACAGGTGGTGATCTGAAGTGAAGAACCCTCACTAGTAAGCGTGTGTATTTTTTGGAGTTCAGTACATTAAGTTCACTGAATCCAGTTTTTTTGGAAGATGAGGTACAGACAGGGAGCCCAGTAGGAACACTGATCCACTGCTCCCCCTTCTGACAGAATAGCATTTGCCTAAGCCTAGGAAGAACTCTGTGAGAGTCCTTATACATTTGTTTTGATGTATGTGTGTAATTTTAAGCACATAAAGTTATACAACTGTAGAAAATAAGGGTAAAAAACCCTCCAGTTAGGTATCTTGTCCATCTCTCTGTCTCAAGACCCAGCTCCACCCTAGCTATTCTTGATAGATTTTTTCTTTAACAGACTTTTAAATTTTTCAATGAGGTTTCAGAGCCTCCCAAGGTGATCTGGCCCCTATCTCACCATACTTGCTGTTATGTGTTTAAGTTTCAAAACAAGTATCTCCTGCTTCAGCCAAGGATCACTTTCTTTCTTCCATTCTCTCCTTTATCACCACCACCTTTCAAGTATTTGAATGCTGCTGTCATATATGCCACTAGGGTTTTCAAGAGCAGACTAAGCTTTTCCTGTTCCTGCAGCTTCCTACATCTCTGACCCCTGAAAACTACGACTACGCTCATGCTTAAAGCTACACACATATCTAAGTACTGTGCTGAACTGGGGACTTCATTCCTAGCATTGCCCAAGGCTGTCAAACACATGCTGACCTCATTTAATTGCATGACACTTCATTTAATCCTGTCTTGATAATAACAATCTAGCAGTTCTGCGAAGTCTTTAAACTTGTAACTGCAGGTAAAAACTACCTGATTTTTCTGGTGAATGAGAGTCAGTGCCAAATTGCTGTCAACCTCATCGACCTGACCAGCAGGCAACAGTTTCATAAGGTATTTCCTTACAGCACAGGCATGAACAGTGTGTATTGGAAAATGGTGATCTTAGTATGTCTTTTGCCAGTAAACAGCCATGTCCAACACCTCATGCTTATGGAGGCACACATATACGCCCATCCTCATCAATAAAGAGGTTCAATCTCATCCATTTGAGTCCAAAAAATGTAGCATCTGTGGTAGCTCATGCACACCAAGCATATGCAATCAAGCAAAACATAAAGAAATCAACAAGCCAATACACACATACAAAATATTACAATGAAAACCTAGGAAGACAGAAACCAAGAGTGAAGAAGATGGAATGGAAACAGAGACAAAACAATTGCCAGAGTCAAGAGCAATCAGCTCACAGGAGGGATGGAGTGAATTGTGTTTGGGTTGGTACTAAAGGGGTTATTACAATTACATGCTCCTAGTTCCCTTCTGTTTACTGTAGCTATTTGCAGTGTCAGTGGAATCCTTCAGTTTCTCCTAAAACAACACACAATGTCTGCACAACCAAACAATAACAAACTAGCTAAAAAAGACCAACATCTAGAAGAATACAATTAAGTGCACAATAAAAAAATCAGGATGCACAACTCCCAACATACAACCAACTCAGCAATAAACAACCATATGATCAAATATAAGAAAACTGTAAGTTACATACTTGTGCACATGTGAAACATTCACATGCAAAGAGTATTTTAGAGAATTAGAAAGCATACGCTACAAGCGTCCCTTCAATGCCTTTTTTTACACTTTACCAAGGATCTGCATTTTTAAAACATCAGTGAGAAAACACACTCAAAATTCATTTGTTGAATATATTCTGAAGGTGCTCTGATTTGAACACATACCCATCTCTTAATGAAGGAGCTTCCTGATTTGGTGACCACCTCTTGGGATTCCTCCACTTGAGATGATGATCACAGTTTAATCACAGCATCAGTTTGAACATGACTGAACATGTGAGGCATAAATGTAAAGGGAATCTCAGGCTGCAGTTGCATTCATTCCAGTAACACCTTTATTAGGCCAAAATACTGAAGAAGGCTGTATTGCCCACTGAGCTGCCTTCCCATAAAGAAAACACCTAAGAGGCGGCATTTAATCTTATCACACTTCTCCTACTTTTCTTCTAACCAAATAATGCGGATTAAAAAAGAATTCTTAAAAATTAATTGAATGACATTAGTTATTGATATGAAATCATCAATCCCCAGGAAATCAGCGGAGCTAAGGATGAAATTGGCCCACATGGTTTTGCTGTTTCAGAAATAGTAAGTGCAGCAATAACTAATAGCAGCAGGGGTTTATTACAGTGACTTCAGAGTGTGAAGTTTGATCCTTTACATTTTGCTGGTAAGTCATTACAGCTTCATCACATCTGTAAGGATGGTTCTTGCATGTAAGTTTACTTAGGGAAAAGTAAATACTCCTGTGTAAGATGAGCCACATCCTTACTATATTGTTCTTCCTCAATGGTATTGCTCCTGTACTTCAGGTGACGCACCCAAGTATTAAGAATGCATCACTGAATGACTTCACCACTCTAGCCTGCTTCTGAAATTTGACAGTATGCACGGCAGCAGATCTTTGGTGGACTCAGGTTCACAACAAAAGGAAAACATATTAATTCTTTAACTCTTTGAGGTCCTCTCAACTTCTTCACTGTCTGGTGAATTCTTTAGAGAGCTGGACCTCAAATTGGTTATCTGGTGTCAAAATTAGACTGCAGGCTTGACTGTTCAAAATCCATACTACATCTGGAATAATGAGATTGGCAGATCTGAGGGACATTGCCTGTAGAACCGAGCAGAAAGGGCAGCATCTGCAGCTTTCCTAGTAGTGCTCTGCAGTGATGCACCCTTTGCGTACCTGAGAAGCTGGAGACTAGTAAGGAGAGCTACTTCTTTGTTCTAAATGGAACCTGAAACTCCTTGAGAAGGCAACAGCAAATACAAACACCAAGACCATCTTTAGAAAATCAGTAGTTACAGCTAGGCACACTAACTGGTAGTGTAAAGCAGTAGTAGCTCCTGCATTATAGTGATATTTGCATGTCTCTTTAGGTTTGAGAGAAAAGTTCAGGACTGGGAAATGTCAGACCACAGGTAGTTTAACAGCTTCTAGGCTTGATTTTTGAAAGTGAGAATCCTGCTCTAAGTAAAAGAAAGTGGAAAAGAAAGATGTCATCAAACAAAATAAACTTCATGGAGTAGATGATGATATTCTCGATTACTCTTTGAATGCACGTATCACCCACAATTAAGTAGGGTCCACCCATATGTCCACTGTTGATACTAGAACTAATAATCCCACATAGGACTTCCTACACAGACATCAACGTGGACAGTTTTAAGGTTAGTCATGCTCAGTTTCACAGACTCCAGAAGAGGCAGGGTATATGCCAGCTAAAGTTCCAGGGTGATCTATCTGCTGATCTAATTTTCTCAGAGTCTTTCAAGAGAAAACTTGTCAATGCATACCCATGCACTGAGTTACCACCAAGCATTTAACAATGATGAAATAGCTTATTCTGGCATATGCTACCTGTAAAATGCTTATAATTAACTCAAGGGAAAAATGCACCAAACTTTAAAATATCAAAACCAGAGTAACTCTTCTCAGCTGTGAATGTACTGGGAGAATTCCGGTTACAGGAGCGTTACTTGAAATGGTACGGCACGGCTTTCATCAAAGAGACTCATGACGAGAGGAGCTGGCTCAGTGACTATCAGTAGGTGTGATGGAGGTCACCGATGCCAGGACACAACCTCAAAACTACATGGGCTGCTGCTGGGAAAAGGTCCCCAGTTAAAGTGTGCAGCACTTGCTAACCTGGTTCAGCAAAGAAGTTTCCTTCTTCATTTAGCATCAGTTCAGCATTCCTGGACTCCATTTAAGACAAATGTTCTTCACCCAAAATACAGTTTCCTTAATGTGCTGAGAGGGAGACTGGTTGCCTTCGCACATATTAAACACAGTGTGAAACACTTACGCTAATGCAGTCAGCTGCAGTTCCAGTATCTCAGCACCACATGAAATCGCACCATGTGAAATCACACCATTAGCTCACTCCATATGCCACACTTTTAACTTCCATCAGGACAGCGTAGTTCTGCTTCCCCTCAGTTCAGCACAAACTTTATCAAAGACTTCAAATGTCACAAGAGCTAAGCTGCCCTTCCACAGTAAGGCAACACAACAACGGTAAAAATATGTAAGGATAATCACTTCAACTCACTGAGGTTGTAAGAAAATATTACACACTCATCAATAAAGCTCTTTCTGTACGCTTGGGTAGAGAAAAGGATTCAAAACACAGCTATTCTTGGCAAATTGCCTGCTTCACAATCCTGAGGCAGCTGTCCTTAGACATGTGATTTGGTTTGCATGAATAATACATGGACATATGCCCCATATCACAACAATTAGAGCAACAAGGCTGGTAAAGGGACTAGAGGGAAAGTCCTGTGAGGAGAGGCTGAGGGAGCTGGGGGTGTTTAGCCTGGAGAAGAGGAGACTCAGGGGGACCCTATCACTCTCTACAACTAGCTGGAGGGAGGTTGTAGTCAGGTGGGGGTCGGGCTCTTCTCCTGGGCAACCAGTGACAGGACGAGAGGGCACAGCCTGAAACTGTGTCAGGGGAGGTTTAGGTTGGATCTCAGGAAGCCCTTCCTCATGGAGAGGGTGCTCAGGCATTTGAATGCGCTGCCCAGGGAAGTGGTGGAGTCACCATTCCTGGAGGTCTGTAAGGAGAGGCTGGGTGCGGCACTTGGTGCCGTCATCTACCTGATGTGATGGTGTTGGGTCATAGGCTGGACTCGATGATCTCAGAGGTCTTTTCCAGGCTCAACAATTCTGTGATTCTGTAATTAAAACCTTATGTTAATTGTTAACTGTATGACCAGTTAAAACAGAAGAGAGCTTTAAGCCAGCTCTCATATGAGCGTATTAATCTGCGAGCTGAGCCTGCAGCATACACGTGGTCAGTGCCTGATGACAGAATCACAGAACGTTAGAGGCTGGAAGGGACCTCCAAAGATCATCTAGTCCAGCCCCAGACATCGCCACACTGAAATCTCAGCCCTCTCAATGTGACTTTATTGTCAGCTATTTCCAGAGATGGAAAACTCCCACGAACACCATATTTCATACTTAGGAAAAGGCCTCTAAACTTTTATAAGGCTTTTTCTAGCCTCAGGTAAATGACATGATTTGTTTCTTAATAACAGGGAGCAACTGTATTTTTAAATCCAGCCTGCTGATCCTGCAGTTCAGTAGGGAAGCAGGTGTGCTCAGATGAATGGTTTCTTCTAAAACAAACTGATGACCAGCAATGCTGCTAAAGTGATGATGGACACTGCTTACTCATGTCTACACTCACAGCAATAGTAAAACCCTTGGGAGTCCAGGAAGAAGATAAGGTGGGCATCCCTCTGTGCTTACCTGTACACTGGATAACCCGTTTGGCACCCCAGTTTAATCCACTGGGTCCACCCAAGACTATGGGTAACTGCCTTCAGACTAGCTCTTCTCCAAATGAACCACGGTCACTTTTCCAGCTTTGCCAATTTCAGTAGCACAGACACATGTGAGCAACCCAAGAGTTACATGTGCACAGCATGAAACAAACTTTTGTATTAAATAGGTGAGAAAATAAAATCATTTGTCAAGCTCCACTACAACCCAAACACCTTTAATACAAAAATATGCTCACACCAGATGACAAAAGCTGTACCAGGGACTAGTTTGAGCAAGGGCTTAGATTTAAAAGGCTTGAATTTTCTTACAATAATTATCAATCAGTTCTCCAGCAAAGACAAGAACACTGAAGGTCTGTTTATTGTATTCCTTGTCTGCTACACTCTCGTAAAGACTTCAAACTGTAATTTTTGGCATGACTATGTCAGAGAAAATCCCACAAGCAGACACAAAATTAAGAGACAGTCTTATGTGTTCCCTTTTATTAGCGTTGTGCCTCACCCACTTGGATATTCATACATGCAGCAGCGAGAACTAAGACGCCCATCTCAGCTGGCTCTTACATTATCTTTTGCAATGGCAAATTGCAGTGCCCCTCAGCTACAATAAATTATATCAGTTTTTCTCTTCAGGTACCTTGAAAACTGAGGTAAAAACTAGGGGCAGTCTAAGCAAGCCTGAGAAGTACAGCAGAAAAGGCAACAAAATTTTACTTTTGCTTTGTGCTGATATCATTCTAGTGACTTCACCATAATTACCGGACATTTGCACCATTATGAGAGCAGAATCTGTCTCCCAAGGACAGGTTTTGTTGTAGTAAACTGGTTTTACTCCAGGAATACGGTCTATAAAGCCCTTCCCTTGATATGTTTACATGGCTATAAGCAAGTCAGAACATTTTGCTGAGGAGTGAATTGCAGCCAGCAAAAACACAGCCCTAGGCTCATGCTGAATTGGGTAGGATTTTAAAAATTTCTGCAGCAGTTAGTGGTTGGGCACATAAAAACACTCCACCCTCCTGCCTCGGGCAAGAGATAATACGCAGACAGTGCAGAGTGTACTTCATGCGTGAGGATACATCACTTGGCTTTAAACATGATCAACAGATTTCAAAAAAATGAGAGAAGAGGGTAAGCCTTAAGACTTACTGCGTTGACTAACATCTCAGTTACTCATTAGCAATGTTTAGGGAGAAAAGGCCTGGCTGTTGTGCCCAGCAAGGTGTTAAATGGAACTTTTATGATACTCCTGGTGCTCTGGAAGAGAAGTACCCAGAAAGATCAAACTGGAATCTCTAAATGCAGCATCTGTATTCTTTACTATTACTCTACACTTTGGCTTTACTACTACAGATGATGCCCATAGGGGAATATAACATGCTCTTGTCATGACAGGGCTTGACATGTGAGCTCTAGATTTCTTCTGGTAATATAAGATTAATAAAAGGGATGATACATAGGGAATATCTTTCAGTTGTGCAGACAAACTGGCGTAAACTGAAAAAAAAATCCAGTCACTAAAATGTCATCACAGAAACACCAAAGAAAAAAAAAACAGGAAGCACATTTTCTTTCTAGTTCCTTGGGCCAAGAAGTTTCTCTGAAGGGAAGCAATACGTTCAGCAAATAGAGCCCAATAATTTAATTACCCAGTGCACAATTTCCTAGGCATTTTTTATTTTATTTTGCTTACCTCAAATGATTCCAGTCACAAAAGGAATTAAAAACCAAATAAATCAAATAATAGCATTATAATGCTCAATAAAGACTGTACTGCAATGAACTTGCTAGCTGTGTGCGTGTACCAGTGAGCTTAACTGAACAGTGTGAGAAACTCTACAGCGTGCCGTAAACACACCAGTATCAATAACAGATGGATAACCTCTTTTCCTCAAGGGAAACAGATGTGCACTCTTCCAGGGGAAGGTTTTAGTCTGAATTCTGCTTGCCATCATTAAGTTGTGGATAACAAAATATCCATCACTATTGGGTTTCTGCAATAAAAGTACTGGACAGTCACTGGATAGTGACTGATGACACTCTGGTTTCCAGCACTACCCAGGCCCTCCTGCCAGAGCCTGAACAAGTCATGTTTTTGCAGCATTCCATCTAAACACCAAGAAAACACATAGGTAAATGTGGTAAGCACAGCTAAACACTTAATACCAACCTGAAACAAGATCTCCTCCTAGAGTGATTACCCATCAGTGAATACTGATTATAATATTTCCTTTTTGCTACTCTATGTGTAATACATTAAACTCATAAACCCAACGTGTGGAATCATCTTTCTAGATTCACAGTCTCAAACACACTGTAATCCTCACTTGGGGTGGGGCACGTGGGCAGTCCTCTAATAAAGTAGTAACGATAATGCACAGGGTGACTTTTTCATGTGTTATGTTCCTGTGAAGTCTTGCTGGAATCTCAGCTGGCAAATCATCTAAAATCTCAAACTTTCTGTTATTCTTGTGCAACTCAAGTATTAACATGTCTGTACAACAGAGCATGAGTAATTTAAAGCAGGGACCATCCTTGAGACAGAAGGAAATATGCTGCGAACCTGGGAGACGTACCATCTCAAAACTCCAGTGTATTTGAGATCCAATCCACTTTGTAAGTTTGCAGCAGAAGTTCTATTAGCATTTTACTGTTGCACTCACGAGTCTGTTTTTAACATATTAAAAAAAAATTACTTATGGCATTAAATTAGCTGCAGCTCTTAAGAAAAAAAAAAGATTTTTAAAGGGGGACCTTTAAAAAATGCCTCCAAATTGCCTCAACAGTTGAGGTGTTGTGTGAAGTTTTTTTGCTAGATGGTTCTAAAAGATCATACAACTTAGTCACACGATCTAAGTTCCCACATTTGTTACTGAGAATATTACTTCTAAATCAATTTCTCCCATAGTCAACTCCTATACAAGGAGCAACCTAAAGACCCCAAGCTCTCAGATTTCCCAGAGTGACTTGTCCTAGATGGGCTTTGAATGCTTAGCTACTTTTTACTGTTGGAGAGAAAAAGGTTGCTATTATCCCTGTGAAGTTCTATGTGAAGTGAGCTAATCTATGTACACTTAACGGTCAAAAGCACAAAAACTGCCAACATATTATCACACCTACACTCAGTGCTTACTCACCTCTCAGTGCAAAAGCGTAGTAGCTTCTCTCATTACAGATGGGAGTTACACAAGGCCAATTAAAAACTGAACACTGTGCCTGTGAGGAGGAACCAGGCGAGAAATTAAGGCATTTCTCCCACACAAATTAAAGGCATGATCGAGCGAGAATGTGTGGGTGCATGCAATCCGTGTGCAACCCTTGGCGCAGCCGTGCGAGGCCTTGACGCACAACATGGAGCAGGTGGGCTCTGGGCCGTGCTGGAGGAACCACTGACACACCATCCCTGGGGGCTGGGAGCTGCTGCCATTAGGGCTTCCACAGCTCATTTTCTTAGTCCTGACAGTCATCTTGAAAAAATATTTTGTTCAACTCAGTTGGGGAAACGTAAATCCACATTGAGAAAACACCTCTGCAGCACGGAAAGGAAGTTTGCTGAGAAAGATGATGAAAATCACCCTTGCTGTAGTAGGGCCTCTCATCATCAAGGCCCACTCCAATCCTGCTCTGAACCGCACGACCACAGCTCCAGCTGGGGCTGCTGCTTGTCACAATCACACTGTGCTTGCTGTTCTTCCAGGCGGGTTTCCTCATCTTCAGTTCTTCCTCCTTCCCTCACAACCAAGACTGGGCTGTTCAGAGCCCACTTCTCCTGCGGGTTCCTCGGGGAGTTTTTTCTCTGTGAGGAGACAGTGCCTGAGGCAGAGCTGACGGGTGGCTTCAGGTGGAGGGCTGTGGTTCCTTTGGCTAAGCAGAAAGGCTGGGCCTGGGCCTGCCCAGCCCCTCATGGTGGGGAGCGCTCTGTGTTGAAGATGGAACTCCCATTCCTGGCACAGTGGCACCTGCAGAAAGATGGCACCTGGCCTCGGGCAAGACACCAGTCACGAATCAGCAGGCCAACGCCAGCCTAAAGGCCACAGCATGGCTTTGCATGCCCTGCTACAACAGATATATGTACGAGGCTTCCACAGGTGCCCAGGCCTGGGGGTTCCAAGAAACCTGGTCTACCGGGCACCATTGCAGCACCGGCGCCCTGCGCTACATTTACCGCCCGACTGTAGGAACAAGCTTCGCGCGCCCTCCCGCTCCGCGGCCTCACTCCGCCTTTCACTGCGCGCAGGCGCAAAACAACGTGTGCGCGCTCCGTCCCGCGCCCCGCCCCTTTCCCCGGAAGCGGGAGATTGAAGCGGAGGGGCCGGGCCGGGGCATCTTTCTCCGCTCGGGTCCCCTCCCGGGTGTCCGCGGGGAGCGGGTTCTGCCCCCCGCGGCTCTGCGGCCTTGGAGTAGAGGAGGGAGGGGAGAGGCTCCCTCAGAGCTGTTTCCTTCCTTGATTTCCCCCCCCCACCACCCCGCGTCCTGGCCCGGCTGGCGCCGCGGGCCGGGCTGGGCCTCGTCAGGGCCGGGGGCCCTGTGCTCCGGGCGCGGCCAGGGCCTTGGAGCGGGGCTGCGCCGCTGGTCTCTGCCGCGCTCCGTGTCCGGGGTGTCCCTTGGCCCTCCAGGGTGCATCACCTCAGAAAGAGCTCTCCGGAGCTGTCGCTCTGCTTATGGCTTATCCAGCCATTCCTTCTGCTTCTCCGTAGGGTGGCAGACTGGGTAGGGAAGAGTTGTTATTAGAGCCTTCAGCTGGTGAGGAGAGAACCTAACGGCAGTGAGGGCTGTTACACAGTGTGCCGAGAAGCAGGCAGGCTGTGGCACCTAACACAAAAGACTTGGACAAAGCAAAAAACCGAGTAAGTAACAAAGGGCAAAATTGTCTTCTCCCCTCCTGGCTAAGTTTTCTTTACATGCTGGACAGAACTCTTTTTCCGTGTGATAAACAGAGTTTAAGTAATAATATTAGTGAACTACTGGATAAAAGTGTTCATTGCAGCTGCGGTCATTTGAGTACAAATGATCTGCATTAGAATGTAAAGGCAGAGTCACAGCATTTATTCTTTTTTTAAGTTGGATGAGTCTGTTGAAGCTAGCTCCTAGGCTTGACATTATTTCGTTGCTTAGTAAGATTTATTACACATTTGTGACAAACTGTATCCATAGGCACGATGCAGCTTTTTCTGGGCTCTTGCTTACATTAAGAAATAATAGTGATAACTTGCGTTATATTTAATAGGTGCTGTGGGCTTCCTGCGTAATTGATAATCTGCTAAAATACCCAGTTAAGTAGATTTTCTTTAGTGAAGTCTGGGTTTTTTTAATAGACTGACATATGTTGAATTTTGAACAACTGGGAGAGATGTTGACTTGTGAGATAAGTGAGGACCTGTGTCCTTTGGCATAGAGCCAGGAAGTCCAGGGTTGCTGGGTTCATAAAGCTTTGGCACGCTGAACCTTTGGTGCGTTTCATCTCTGAAGAGGAAGCCCCTTGTGCCAGTCGTGAGTTGTTTAGTGACTTGTTTGCAGGATCTTATTTTGAAGAGGCTTCTGGTTTGAAACCCCTAATTGCAATTTTCAGGTAAATAGAGATGTAGCTGATGATTCTCCAGCTGCATTTTGGTTGTTAACAGGTGGTTCACAAGTGCTAAACTAAGTTAAACATTGCCAAATCAATTGGAAGTTGATACATGCTGGGAGGCCTGACTTATCATTTAAAGTAAGTTGCTTTTCTGAAAGAACTGGGGATGCTGACTTTCAGTCAAAAATTATACTTGTGTGAATAATTATTTTTTTAAGAGCATTCTCAGAAAGTTCAAATGATACTGTGGATTATTTTCATATTGGTACTCAATTATTTTGATTTACTGTAAAGATTGTTTATACATATAGACAATAAAAAAATCTTATGGCTCCCAAAAATTCTTTTATCACTACGTGGAAAATGAAAGGACTGGTTCTTCACAACCTGGCTTTGCATCTGTAAGGGTAATTCAGCTTAAGAAAATACAGTTTATTTGAAGTGAGCTTTCTTTGAGTTTAATGTTGCAGGATCTGATCTTTGATTTATAGGCATACTCTATTGGGTTTGATTGCTTCATAAGTTGTCTTGCTTCTTTTTAACACTTGAAAAAGGATATCAGATGGAAAAAATATATAATGGAGAATATCAGTAAGATTGTTATGGTATTTTTCATCTCTAAAGAAGAAAAACACATAGAGCTTTATAAGCGAGGGAAAAATAATACACAAAATTCATTATATACTTTATATCAGTTAGTAGTTTCATTCATCGTCATTGTGTGACTAATACAGATGTCTTTTTTGAATTTACTAATTAGAAAATAAGCCTTAGTATTTATTAGAACTTTTTAATGATTTCTGCAGCACACAGCTCATTATAATCAGGTGAAAATGGCACCATGCATAATTCATTCTGTCTTTTAACAGAAACTGCTATTCATCTCGAGATGGAAGAACCAGTGCTTGATAAATTGCCGTCTTTGTGCCATACTCCAAAGGATTCTGGGACAGCAGCTCCACAGGGGCCTAGTTCAGGGAAACAGGTATGAAAACTTATTTGTTTCTCCAGTAATGTGACTCTTCTTGGTAATACAAATGCTTGTGAAATCATCGAGTAGTCAGAACTCTCTGAGATACTGTTTGCTGGAAGGCTGAAGCTTATACCCATAGCTACAAGGTTGTCCAGGTGAGGAATGTGCTTGGTATACTTTGCTCTGAATATGCAGATGTTTGCTCTGAATACAAAGTGGTGGAGCAGTATAACCCAAATGCCATACTAATAAATTTAAATACTATTTAGGGTTTGTGGTGGGTTGTATTTTTTTTTTTTAGTCTGTCATCTTCAGTTTTCTCAAATCGTATTTTTCTGGCTTGTTGTGTATGCAGAATGAGTTTCCGTGACTTCTGGTTGCCCTTGAACAAAGGACACTGCTGGCAGTTTGCATATTCTCCATAATGCTGAGCTCTGCTTTGGTGTCCAGCCTAACATGTGTTATGGTGATGCTGTCGCTCAGCATCTGCACCGATGCAGGATAGGGCTGGTTTGCAAGGGTTCCTTAACTAATCCCCCCATATTTTAGTATATTTTCACAGGTAAGAATGTTAGACCTAGATTATAAAAAATAATTGTTAACTTCTTTGAAGGAAAAATACCTACCACTTTTTAGATGCTTATCAGCGAAGGATCTCAGAGCATGAATAAGCCAAAATTATGTAGATAATTTCTAATGCTTTCAAGTAGAATATAGGTGTTTTATACTAGTGTTAATACAGAAAGTGTACATGTGGTGGGATGTAACAGCAAAAAACCCAAACCCTTATCTCCATTAAACTAGAGGGGGAAATTGAACTTGACAGAATGAAATTAGCCAAGTTGAAATACGCTGTGTATCTTCTGCACAAAGGCTAGATGAGTAGGTTTGCCTCAATAGGATTTACTCCTAGGAAATGTGGAGCTACATATTTCCCTATCTTGCAGCTCTGTCTGCAAATACTTCTGAAAGGAAGAAGTTAACTTTGTTCACGTTTGTGAAAGGTATAGAGAGAATTAGGAAGTCTGACTGTACAGTGATGTTTACATATATGACATATGCTAGGTAAATAATAACCAGGGTAAGTGGTTCTTTGATCAAAAATTATTCTGATGCTTCTGAGTTTTTTATTTATTTTATTTCTTTTTAGCCAATGAGTGCAGCTCTGAGGGAGCGATTAAGGAAAACAAGACGTTCGTTTAATGCTAATTTTACAGTAGCAAAGCGACTCAAAATAGACACTGAGGAAAAAGACTCTGCTGATGCTGACAAAGGGTGCCTGCCAAAGATAAGTACAGACTGTTCCAGATTAGAAGATGATTCTGAAAACCTGGAAAGAAATGGTACTACTGGACAGACATGTTTCAAAAATCCCTTACAGGAGAGCGGTCTCTGTGGGTCAGCAGAGAATTCTGATGTGCTACAAGCTGAACTTAGTCAGCAACAGTCCCTGGAAGAAAAAGAAAGGCTGATGAAACAAGTGCAAGAGAAGGAAGAACTACTTCGAAGGCTCAAACTGGTTAAGATGTATCGATCTAAGGTGAGGCGAACCTCTGAAGAAGCACTTTTAAGTTGGTTTTTTTTTTGAAGTGGAATTCATGGTGTAATCCTCATTTATTAATTTAAGCAGTGGTATTGACTCAGCTGGTTTTGGTGGGTGTAGTGTTAGTGTATTGTCTCAGTTTAAGGCGTTATATAAAACAGATCTGCAGGGTATCAAAAAAAAAAATCCCACATTTCAGCACATGACAATTTTTTTTTCATTTTGTCCCAATTTCAGAACAACCTGTCTGAACTGCAAGCTTTGATAGTGAAATGGAGAAGTAGTACCCAGCTGATGCTGTACGAGCTACAGTCAGCCTTTTCTGCAGATGGCAAGAAAGCGAGTCTCACTCAGCTGATAGATACTTTTGGATTAGAAGACCAGTTATTGCACTACAGCAGAACAGAAGAAGATTTTGTAGATCCGTAAGCTGCAAAAAATGTAGCAAAAGGTGCAAAGCTTTCAATTACACACAGGCAAAACCAGAAAAGACTGAATGAGTTCTGATCGCATAAAAAGTGTGGATCAGACAGTGAACTTGATGCTTTGAGGGTAGGAGGTTTTCTCAGGAGATACTTGTAAAGCTGTGTACTTAGATACAGTAGGGGCTGTAAAATATAATACTTAATGGAAAAGATCAAACTCGTGCTGTTTTGGAAAACCTGGCTTCACTTAATCAGTGAATTATTATTTAATAAAATTAAAATTAAATCAAGTCATACTTTAATGGGTAGAAGGCTGTCCATTCTTTGATCGGTGTTTGCATGGTTACTTGTCTTGAAGTAATGAACTCAAATTAACTGTCATTTCTGTTGATGTTCAGATGGAGAAGAGTTCAGTTCCTTTTTTAGATCTACGTCTCCATTTTACAGATGTCTTCCTGCTGCCTGACAGTTAATGACAGCATTTTGCATGTTAAGTGAAGATGATTAATTTTTATGTTGTTAATATTCTGAAGCTGCAATAAGATGTTCTCAATAGCTTTAATTATTACTGAGGAAAATGTGCCATAATGCAATCATTTTCAGATACTGGTCCAGACAATTGTTTTCAGGGAAGCTCTGTCTTAAGCATTCTGGCACAGCCTGAGATAATAGAAGGGAAGGCAAAAAAATTGTAACCACCATCTGTCTACTACTTCGTGTGAGAGCCAAGGTGTTTTCTCTCTTCAGATAAATAAGAAAAACAAGGGCTTATGGGAGTGCTTCAAATACAGCATCATAAAGCTGAACAAAACTTCAGCATTTCATTTATCTTCCAATAAATGTTGTCTTCTAAAAATGTTGTGTTTTTTTTTTTACCTTGACTTGAAATTGCTTATTTTCTCACCATGGCCTGTGCCTATAGGGTGGTGACTTCTGTCTGCTTTTGTTACTCTACAGCTCTCTCTGCTATCTGCTATGAATATTGTTTTGTATGTGATCACATTCCTTATTGATTGTACCTTAACTGTTTTGTTTACAGGTGACATTTTCTGTTTTCTTACTAAGGAAGTAATTTCTCACGTATCTTGAGGGAAAGAAATTCAAAGATCATACGGGCCCCTTTAACACTGATAGGATGCAGTAGACTTAAATCTGGATCCACAGCTTGCTCTTAAGAATGCTGATTGTTGCTGTCCCCAGAGAATTAATGAACAACAAACTTTATCGCTAATATATCACAGTTATTGAGTATTAAGACACTATTTCTTCTGCCTCTCGAGGTTAGTAAAAAAAGATGATGATGCCTGGTGAAGGGGGTGGTTCTCTTCCCTGAGATCTTTGGCAAATTTGGAAGTGTGCTGCTGCTAGGGAAGTTTAAGTAGGAAGAAAAACATCTTGCAAGAAGAATGGAGATATAGTTAGAACCCTTACAGGCCCCAGTTAGAGATGATAAAGCAAAAAAGGAGGTGGTGTACAAGATCACAAGTCATCTTCCTTACAAGTGGAGAATTTTGTTAAACTAAGGTATCAAAGCTATTAATGCTCTCACAATGAAATGAGCTTAGATTTTACAGGAATTTATAAAAGGAGAAGAATTAACAAGCACCATGGAAGAGGAAAATAAAAATTAGTGAGAATGCCTGAGTATTTAGATCAGTCTTCAGCAGTAGTTAAGTTTATCAAGGGTTCTTTATCTTTCTTAGCTATCTTGGAGAGATCTGGCAGGAGAGACAACCACGTATCAATGTGAACTATTTCAGGAGGCCAGATGCTTCCAAACTTGGAATTCCTGTGATTCTGCCAGTGGCAGCAGCAAAAGCTGCTCTTGACTGTGGCTAATTATGCTATCATAAGGCACAGCAGCTTTTGGGACTGGGCCAGATAGCACACATGGTCATGCCGAAGCAGACCTTCATCTCGGCAGCCTACACCTGTGCTATTACAGATGTAAATATATTTTAAAAAGCAAAATGAAGCCAAAGCTACAGACATGAATTTTAGCAGATGTAAACACAGACTTTTTGCAGTACTTCACCTTCAAAATGTTCTACCGTTGCCTATTGCAGACTAAGGACATACAAATACACCTGGTTTTCAATCAGTCTACAATTTCTTGTACCCTTTGTTTTCTCTAATGAGCTATGTGGTTTATATAATCAAAACAGCAGAAATAAATCTCGCGAACTGAAATAAAATGGGTATAAGACTAGGTATAAAATGTACAAAACAGGCAAACATACACCTTTCAAACTGAAGTTATTTTTAAAGAAATTACAGAAGAAATCATTTGTAAAAAGAAATGTTCAGGGACAAAAGTAGATGTCCAAGATTTTTTTATATATATATATACAGGACCCTGGTATTATATATCTACCTGGACTCTGATTTTTAAATAACTGGGAATGTTCTTGATCTCAGTCTTTGAGCTTCTGCCTGAAGAACTTCAAATTGTTCTTCCTGTTCCTTTACAAGACTGCGTAGGTGCTTCTGCTTCAGAATCTCTCGATAGCGCTGTTTTGCAATCTTCTCCGAAACATGCCGTGTGTCTGCATACAACGGAATATAAGGGTTAGCCTGTGCTTGTAGGAGATGCATAGTCTATACTGGAGCTGTCCTGCTTCTGTATTCCAAGTTCTGTATAAAATAGGCAAACTTTTTAAAAATGCTCACAGGTGGGCTTAAGTACTGAATAAAGCAAAATGATTCAGAAAGGTACTGGGCATGCTTCCCAGGCAAGTACCCACTGTTTTGAAAAACTGTAATTTTTCCACTAGTAGAAGGATCTCTGCAGTTTTCCTAATAATGAATACCCTTCTCAGTGGTTACTTCCTCTGTTCCCTTCAGTGGGTGGTGGAAAGAAGTGGGTTGAACAGTTCTGAGAAAGAACGAAGCATGTTGCCTAATGAAGATATTAATGACTATAGTATTTTGACTTAGTGTCAGCAATTTAGTCAGTTAACTTCGGTGACAAGAGCAACACTCTAGGTGTGCACTTTAAGTAAACAGTGTTAAACTGTTGTAGTAGTAAGGGCTCTGCTAGTTGTGCACATAAAGTAATAAATCGGTGCTCCTTAGCTGATGCTGATGGAGAACAGCTCCACACAGCTTTGGAGATATTTTCTGAATGTTCTTTGCTTATGACTTAAGTGCATTACAGAGACTCACCGCCTGCCTTAAAGATATGCCTCCTTTCTGAAACAGAGACAAGCATTTCTTTCAGCTCCAGGCTGAGCTTGTAGTTTGCTTGCTCCTTTAAACTGATGCACCTCTCCAACTGTTTAATTCTTTTCTGACGGTTCTTCACATTCTTCTTGTGCAGCTGTCCATTTCCAAATGAATAAAGCAAATATATGAGATTATATAAAAGTTGTTCAGGCAAATTTATACTGGGAACCTAAGCCCTGCATTGCAGCTCATAAACTTTCATGTATTTTGATCTGACTAGTAATACATTCTAGCGTTACTTCATATAGTGTCTTTCACACATGCTATATTGCAGTATGCTTCATGGAGTTCCAGTATAAGTACCAGACAAGGAACAAGAGATATGGGTCAGGGAGAGAGACGTATTAAAGATAAAACTTGAAAGGCAAAGGAAGGAAAAGAAGTCAGTGGAATCAGTGAGTTGAGAACACACTCTTGGCTGCTAAAGAAGGAGTTGTTTTGCTGAAGCTGTCAGTTGAGCTGTAAAGGACCAGATAAATAATAAAGCTTGAAGAGGAAGCTGATGCCAGCTGGAGCAACCTGGAGAAAATCCAGTGGTATCACTTGAAAACAAGGATAATCATAATTTTAAGGTTGAAATAGATGACAGAGCCAGCAGATCAGATTGTTGTGTCTCTTATTTTGAATATAGGGAGTAGTGATATTATGAACAGGCTGGTGCTCCTGGAGAGAAGAAACATTAAGCAGTGAAGACTGGAAGAATGCTCTATTAGGAATGGAAGAGTGACTTTTATAGGCAATGCTATGTAAGAAATGCTAAGCAGATACGCATTCAGATGTGCAGGAAGGAAAGCATTTAATTCCAGAAACAGAGCAAGTAGATTTCTCTCCATAGGGTTGATCTGTGCAGCAATCCATGTATGGTGACTGCTTCCAAAGAGTTTAGAGAACTGCTGCTGTAGACAGCTCAGTGCAAATTCAAGAAACAATTGAAAGCCATATGAATTAATACATGGGTAAATGTACATACTCATCTGTGTGTGCTGTTATGGCTATGCTCTAACAGTCCTTGAGTTAGCATGCCTGCATCAGTTGTGCTTATTTCTTACAAACACCTCTTACTAATGAAGGACAGGTGTTACATTTAAATTAAGGATGTCTCTCTCAAATGTGGTAGTTCACTTAGGATTTACCTCATCCAGGACACCAAGGGTCTGCTCCATCACTGAAATGTTGTAGGCTATGTGACTGTCATAATTCAGCATAGTTAGGAACTGAAGAATTAAAAACAGAAAGAAACCATCTTATTAAGCCTGTTTTTTCTCAACAATTCCACAATTCTGTAAAGACAGTCATAGTATGTGAAACTCACAAAACTAGAATTCTGCACAGGGAACTAGAATTCTGCACTAGTGATCATAAATGGATGTTGTAAAGATATTCTTGGATACTGTGTGAATACTAGACTGTACAGCTGTTGAAAAGATCATTATCTATTATGTGTTAATGGAAAACCAAGCAAAGTTGTTGTGAGGTTGTCAAAAAAAAGCAAGCTATGCTTTTGCTTTGCTAAATTAGTACAACTGGAGGCCAAAGTGTCATACAGGCTGTCTTTAGGCAAGAGAAGAAAGCGATTATTTTCTATCAAGTGGCTTCCTAATAATTCTTACTTATATTATTCTTTTGTCAGCATAGTAATTCAGGTTTCAGAGAACTTATTGAAGATTTTTTTTTGAGCAACCTGCTATGGAAATACCTTTTCATCAAATGACAAATGGTAAAACAGGCTATATGGCCTGAAATGGGCAGCAGACAGATTTCTGTAGAGGCAGATTGATCTTCCTGGAGTACTGCCCCACCAGAGTGACGGGTAGCATTTTGTGGACTGCTCTGGTTAGAACCAGGGAGAACCAGGAAAGGCCCAGCAGGCTCCTTGCCTACAGCACCAAACTGCTTTCAAGCACTGCTTCACTAATAGCTCTCTCATTTCAAGTGTACTCAGGTCCTTACTCTCACGGAATCACAGATCACGGAATTGTTTCAGTTGGAAAAGACCTTTAAGATCATCGAGTCCAACCCACACATTTATCTAAGCCACCTTTCCTTCTGTTTCTGTTGTTGGGGTCTCTGTTGCCTTCTCTTTCCTACTAACCTCACATTTCCACTCCAAAAGTGAAGTCAAGCCCCTCAGAGGATTCCAGTTCTGATTCAGCTGGTGTATAGCTTTGCTATGGGCAAGTCTAATTCTCTGAAAGGGCAGCAGTCCTGCTTGTAAGTTTAAATGAAGCTTGAGGTAATGGAACACTCTGTTGCTAAATCTGCTACAAGAACTTTTCAGTGTGTTGTAACATCACCACTCTGGAATGCTATTTTGTTGGTTTTAGTTATGGAAGCCTTTTGGCTTTGATTCAGAAGGGAACAGGCAGTTTGGAGAGGAGCAAAACAAATGAAGCCACCTGAGCCCTGGTATCCTTGGCTCTCTCCCACCACCTTTTCCCACGGTTTCTGGCCTGCCGGCTGGGCTTGTTCAGAGCTATCGGGGTGCTGACTCGCTGGCCAGCTGCTGCCTCTTGCCTGCCAGGCATGGCAAACGATGCCCTGTCGCTCCACTGCTGGGCCAACAAATGGTGGGGAGTGGAGCTCAGCGAGGCTCCTGTAGAAAAACTCAGTCTTTGTAAACTGAGCAAAAGTTGTGGTATTTCTGCGAGATACCAGATGGGGGCACCTCAGACCTGTCACTTAAAAAGAAGTCGTGATGCTTGATTTAAAAAATATATTCCTTGTGGCTGCAAAAGCCAGATTCTTTACTGTCAGTGCTAATTTTGAAACACTAAGAGGGCTAATTTTGCCTTCGTTTACACCTGAACATCCCAGAGAACTTCATCACTGATCAATATCAAGAGTGGAATTTCCTTTTGAAAGCCAAATTCTTGTCTTATCAGGCATCAGGTTTCTCCATAGTAGTAAAGAAAGTAACTCACTAGCTGGCGATCTTTTGAAATAGGTAGTGTTACAATATCCTGAGCCTTCTGTTTCAGATCTTCTATCTGCATTCTCATTTTCTTGTGTTCCCATTCCAACTGAAATATCCCTTTGGAGAAGTCTTTACATTCCACCATGGTAGCAATTTTTTTCTCTCCTTGAGCCTGAAAAAAATAGATTAATCTTAATTAACACACTTGACAGATTATGGAATAATTATTTGCAACAAGATGGGCAAGCCTCCAAAGTTATAATTTTAGTAAGAAAAACATGCTATACTGCAGTCTTTTTCCAGACTCAGCTCCAGATGGTTATCTTTTGTGGAATTTTGTTCCCTTTTATGCTCTGCGCACAGCCTTGGATCACAGAAGGAGATGAAGAAAATTACAACTAACCTCTCTCCCCTTCTTTCTATCTTTTATAAGGATATGAAGACATTTTAGCTCTACAAAATACAATCTTGCTCTGTATAAGGTATTTTGCAGTGGTTACTGAAGGCTTTATGCAGTGGCAGTAAGAAGCAATTTCTGTACAGCTAGAATGCCTAAAAATAGAACGTTTAATGAGAGTATGAAAAACTGTTTTAAGTATGATCACCAATTTCGCCTTACATAAAGAAGTGTTTTAATTAATGTAAGCTACTGTTCAAATGCTTCTTAACATGACTATAAGTTTGCCTTGAGAGAATTTTTGGACTGGTGCCCAGGATATTAGCATTTTCTATTTACAACATGTCTGTAAGCAACGGTGTGTCTAAAACCTGTTGCATTTCATTGATCTCAGCTGTATTGATGAAACGCCAAGCAAGCAGTCTGTATTGCAATCTTTACATCATGGTAAGGGACATTACAAAATTCTTAATAGCTTTTAGATTACAATGGAGCCTACTGGTGTGTAGTAATGAATTGAAACTAGATGTCAAACTGGACAGAAAGCAGAGCCCCTGAAGGACAATACATTTGTTTAAAAAGCTTACATTTCCTTTGAATAATGTAAATTACCTTGATAGCACGATTCAGTTCTTCAACAACACTCTTATTAATGAGAATGGCATCAGTGTAGTCTGGGATCTCAGTACTTTCCAATTCCACCTGTCCTTGTTTCAGCAAAAACTGGATAGTCAAATTCACTTGAAGTTTCATCTTCTCCTCCTGCAGCCTAAAATGGCAGAAAACAAAACCAATTTTTAGTGATTTTCACAGGATTATATAAATCCTCCCATGATTCCCAAAATGTTTATATTTGTCACTGGTAAGTGGTACGTTTATGTCGGGGGTACTCTCTGACAGCCTGTCTTCTATTTGCTCCCAACACGGCTACAGAATCTTCAACTTATTTCCATACATAAAGGTTTCAACCACTGGATCCAGTTTAACGTACTCTAGCAGCTGTTTGGAGAGAAAGTGTCGTTACTGAACAGAAAGCTTAACAGCAACTGAAAAGGCAATGGAGGAGACTCCCAGCCAGCACCCATTTTCTTGTATAATTTATCCTGGGGTTTGCTCCTGAATGACAATGAATGTGAAAATTACGTCATATACATGAAAAGATTAAGTATTGCAGATCCAAGCAGCTCAGTGAAGTCAGGCCTCACATGGCATATTGCAATTAGGACTGATCGCTGTGTCTTAGACCTAGATGAGCAGAATTCAACCGAGTTAGCTAGCACAGGTATAGCCATGAAGACTTTGGGGGATTCACTGTACAATCTAGCTTTTGGGGCAGTCAGTTTGCACTGAGGACCATGCTGCCATCCTTATTCATGTTGTTACTTAGGTGGTACATTAAGACTGGTTTGACCTGCTCACATGTGCTGCAATCGTACTTCATGTCAGAAGCACCATAGGTCTCTAGATAAAAGAGTGTTGGAGAAAATGGGTGTGTCATTCTCTGTGTAATTTTTGGTTCTGTGTTGGTAGAGTATGAACATGCAGCTGAACATAGGAAAAGAAACAGAATTACCAAATGAGTTCTTGGAAAATATCTTCTATTTCTGACTTGATCTTCTCATTATCATCCATTCTTCTCTGGAGAAAGGCCTGCATTTCTGCCACTGTTAGCGCTTTCCATTTCACCTGAACAAGTAACATTGTGACATTCTGAACTTTTTCAACTTTGTCAGTATGTCAGGGTAAGCCTCTTCAAGAACAAATATGGATATATAAATATGCAGCCTGGTATTCTGAGAATCCCAAAAGAGCACATGACATGTAGAGGTTTCACTCCTTACACTCTGCTCAGAAAATTGTTTATTCATTTATGCAGAGTTTTTTCACATGAAGGAAAATCATATTTCATTCTCTCTTTGGTCAAAGGTCATGTATCTGTCTCTGGATAATTCAGATTTACATCTTAATGCTTTTAAACTAGCTTGCTAGAACTTTCCAGCAACACCTTTTGTTCAGAATTGCTCTTGATGTTCTAGAAAAATATGAGAATGCATTTGTGCAAATGTAGAATACTACCAGGAGAGCATGATTCCAACAGATGATGGAAATCAAATACCTTACCAGTTTTTGGTGTGGATAGAGGAGAAGAAAATAATATCTTTTTTATTATTATTATTATTTGATGAGACCATAAAAAGGCCAAAATCATTCTGATCAAATCCATCCACATTAATATGCTAATTTTTCCTCTGAAAGAGAACTAGAGCTAGTTTCCTTTGATGACAATTTTCAAACTCCAATGCATCTTATGTATGCTGCATTGTCATTTCACCGCTAGCTTGATCCTACACTTGAACTTCACAGAAGTTTAAGAGCTGAAAATGGCAACGTACTGGCAAAATAAAGATTTTTACGTACCAGCTCCTCAGCCTCCATTTTATTTCGTCTAGCTAGACAAAAACGTTCCCATGTAGTCAGGTCTAAGCCATTAGGCATGTGCTCAGGAGTATCCAGTTCATCCATGGCTTCCATTAACAGGGTAAGTGCATCTTTGTAATCTTCACCTGAGCCTGAACAATCCCCATACGGGTTAGCAGTGTCGAGGAGCACTTCTATCATCGGGGTCCAAGTGCACCTACACAGTACGTACAGTATTTACTTTTTATTTTCTCTTGCATAAAAGAAACTCACAAACAACTGAGAACATTTCATACTATTGCAAAGAGCAAACAGGTAAGACTGTATCTTAGACAAAATAAGAGCATGCAGTTTAGAGACCTGGTGATTATTTAGATTGCCTTAAAAATAGATTGTGTGGGATGAATAAGGAAATGTGGGTTCTCAAAATGTCAATCATTAGTATGATAAAAAAATCAACCATTGTTAACTATCCGATAAAAAGCAAGCAGTGTACTATTAAAATAATTTAGACTGTTGAAATAAACAGGATTCTTGTTCTTGACTCACAAGAAATATTAGTATTTAAACAGATGGAATCAAGGGGGATCTTACTTTGGTCGATGGCTGTAAAGTTTGAAAAGTTCATCAAGGAGATTGGCAGGTATATCAGCAAACTCTTTTGTAAAACCACATTCCAGATTCTATGAGAGAAAGCAGAAGATTTCCTGTTACCGCAATATTATTTTTCAAAAAGCACCAACCTGCCCATACCTTAGAAACACAAAATGCGGTGCTCTTCCAAGTGTTCCCAAGTGTCATGGGAATCTGGACTCTTTCATAAATTCTTCTATGCATATATTCTCCTTTAGTGCTTAATTTAAGTAAGTTGACAAGAACTGGTCCCACACTTAGAGTGAAGTACGTTCTTTTCATACCAAGACAAAAAATTAACTTTTTACTTTCTGAACTTCCTTGTGTTCATCAACAGTCTCACCTTCTCTTCAATTACTGCATTATCATAGGTGTCTATGTAAGCCTCAATTTTATTTTTTGTACTCTGGACTGTTCTTGCAGTCTTGACCTACAGCAAACCAAAAAAGATTTCAGGAATGAAACTCAACCAGCAGAAGCACTGAATGGCCACTCATATATACTGATGAAACTAACACTCTTATTTCTAGAGAAAACCTCATGAGCTATTTTTACTAACAATAAAATACTTTCTTCAGGGGGTTACTTGTAGATACTGCTAAAAGATGAGCAGGTGTGAAATTAAGTAGTCCACTTCTTAAGAAAGTAAGGAATTTGCATAAGAAATATTTTACACAAATGTTTACAAGTCTCCTTTTTAAACTTCTAATGTGAAGACTTATGCTGATACTCGTTTTCAATTGCATAGAGAGTTCCTTTTCCTTTCATGTCATCACAAGTAAGACCAATCAAAAATTCTCAAATGAGTTTTTCATTTTAGGATGCAGTTTCTCTGTTGTCATGACATAGTTCTGCTACATGTCAGGATACTACATTTGTCTACTTTCATTCTACTTTTTTTTGCCAAGAACAGTAAGTACTGACTGTTTACTCTAATGAGCTCAAAGTTTAGCTTTGCCTGGCTGAAGCTGTAGATTCTGAAGTTTCATTTATGTTTTACTGAGGCTAATAGAAGCTTATACTGTGCTGGGGAGACCATTTTGCTCTGTTTGACAGTTTGGACCAAAAATGGGAACATCTGGAAGATTTTAGAAACAAAAGACATATTTTGACTAATGTAAGCCAGTATACACTTGGTCTCAGATAATTTTAAAACTAGTTCAGCCTACTCACTGGAAGGGGCTAGACACCTGACTTTGGAACCTCTTCCTGTAGCTCACCTATAAACGGCTGCTTGCAGCCTCAAACACAGAGGTCTGCACAGGTCCAGTAGGAGATCTGGTGTCAGTACATTAACTGTGGACCCCGGAACAGCTCCATGAAGACAAAGTGGGCAAATGGGATAACGTTGTCCCAAGAGTCAGGACCAACGTGAGGATTCCCACCACTCAGATGACCCGAGTCACACAAGTATTGGCAGGACACAGGAGTTGGAACTCAGAATTATCGCTGTGGGCAGTAAGCGCTTGCATTGAAATCCACACCTGCCACTTGTGCTCTCCAGTCTTTTGTTGACTTGAATATGGTTTTACAGGATGGGCAAACTCTTCAGGAGATTAAATTGGTCTATAAACACTTTGCACTCTGTGGTATGTTCTGCTTCCACGAGCAGATACACACACCTCTGTCTATGTTTTGAACTGGCAACCACAAGTTAGCGTGGCCCTGGCCTACATCAGACACCTCTGTGAAAAATGTGTCAGAATTACACATTCTTTTGTCCATCTTCTTGTCATAAAAACATCACAATTGCTGCTTCCAGCTTGACACTAGATATTAAAAAATAGATATAGCAAACAAATAGCAGCATGTCCTTCTGAATGTAAGGAGTTTTACCAAAGAACTCCAGATGAAACAAGATGGGTATCTATTCAAAAACGTATGCATTTATAATGTATGTCAAGTTGAAAAAAAAATTCAATGACATTGTAAATTGTCAGAAAGTAATTTATGGCAAAATTTTGATTTGGAAAGAGCAATCTTCACAGGAAACTGTATTGTAAATATTACACTTTTCCTGAGAACAGCATTTCAAATGATAACTTACTTTTTCTTTCTCCTTTTTCTTTAGGAAATTATGCAGTCCAGCTTCTCTAGTGTCCAACTCTTCATCCAACAGTAATGTGTAAATAAGATTGACTATTTTGAGTTCTTCCTATGAAATGATTGTAATAAAAAATGTTAACATTCCTGCTGTACAGAGACAGGATGACAAATTAATATTCTCTGTGCTACCTGATAGATGACCATCTCTAATTTCACTTTCCTTTCAGAGAGTTCACACACAGTCTGATCAAAATTTCGTGTTGTTTCCTGGATGGAATCTTGAAGTTTCTTCAATTCATTTTCCAGTGCCTGAGGAAGGGAAGGACAAGAGAAGAGATACTACACCTGGAGGAACAACAAAGATCTGATATAGTAAATCAGATGTGAGAGAATGCACAAGATGGAGCCATATCCTTTAACCACAAGGTCCCAGATATTACTTGTTTGGAAGGAGAGTGCTGCCAGGCTACCAAGTTAGGTTGTCCTAATACCACTCCGAAGATAAATGTAGTTTTATTATATGGGTATGGTATCAGCAACTCTGGGAATAGAACCTGGAAAAAGCATTTTAGGAATACTGGTACATTTGTGAAGGAAAGTTACCTTTTGTCAGTTATCACAAGTTTTGGCATACATTAACTGGTATAAGTAGAGATTGTCTTATTTTCATGTCTAAGCTACAACTCATTTAATATGCCACATGTTCTTTGTTCTTCATTTGTTCTTCGTTTATTCTATTTACTAGTATTAACTTTTAGAAGTAGCTCTTGAGAAGTATCAGAAGCTTTGGTCCTGAGCACTGTGAACAAAACCACTTGTTTTCTCATTTTAGTTTACCTTTCTATACTTCTCCTTTTCTTCGTTCAGCTCCTTGACTTTTTTCTCGTATTCTTCAAATATTTTCTTTTCTTCATCACTCCAAACATTCTCAGGCTTGGATATAAAAGGAGGTGGAGGAACATCCTGGAAGTATAAAGACAAATATACTTCAAAAACAATATTAAGTCTCCAGCACAAACTATAGCAAGCGTCAAATTTAATGAAAGGTATTTCCTAGTGGTAAGTAAGGTACAAACCCTAAGTCTCAGTAACAGATATATATTCTGTTTCTCTCGTCTGTTACTTGCATCATATCTGGTGTATATATATTGTACTCTTGACTCTTGCTTATAGGAATTCACTACTGGATCTTGTGAAACACAAGTATTTTGTCGTCAGACACGCTACTAAGAGTACAAGATATACCACAGTTTTCTGTTTCGGAACCCCAAATTTAACTCAATGCTAATATATACTTCTAAATGGAATCCTAATTTTCCAAAACAGATCAATTCCGAGGAGAATGCTTGAGTCTGCCATATCCTTTCTCTGTGATGACACTCCTTCACATTCTTTCCTTCCTCTACTGCTGTACTATCTATATTTGCTGAGTTAAATAGAATATAGTATTTTTCTGTAAGATCACAGCCATGGATATGATCACAGCCGTGACCCCCAGCAATACACCAGTTGTAATGGCAATATTAGATTATGTTCCTGTAGTATTCCACTGTGACAGGGATAGGTGTTGATGGGTAGATCATATGCAGGCACTAGAATCTTGTGGTCTTGTCTGAGTCCAGTGTACAATCTCTTTTGGAGTCCATCTAGGCAGAATGCAATTCTACAGTTCTCCAACTTTCTTCTATCAGTTAGGCTGGAAATATTTGCTAGTTGAATTTCACATTTCCTTAAAAGCCCATAATCTACCTAAATGATATGGCAGGAACGTAGCTCACCATTTTCAAGATGTCTTCCTTTTTGACTTCTAGCACTCCACCCATCATGTCATCAAGAGCACGCAGTCTTTCATCGTCCTGGGAATGACCACGAGAAATATTTTAGGGTACAAAAGGAAGTGTAGTAATTGGAAGTTTGAGGAAAAATAATAGGGTACTTCACCTCTGGATCACCCATACAATTATATTGTGTGTCACCAGTCTGATACATGTGAAATATGCTAAAAGTTTTTTCTGGTGGACATTCAAAACCCACCTGGACGTGTTCCTGTGCGATCTACTGTAGGTGATCCTGTTCTGGCAGGGGGTTGGACTAGATGATCTTTTGAGGTCCCTTCCAACCCCTGACATTCTGTGATTCTATGATAGATGTTCATATACCAAACAACTACTAAAACTGCCATTCTGGTTCTGAAAAGAATACATAGGCATAGACTACTCTTGGCCAGTTGGCAGGCTAGGATGAAGGAAACTGTAGTGTCACTATCCTGTTGTGCATCTCTTTTGGGGCCAAAACCATCTCAGGCTTTTCACATATCCATTTCAAAGCCAGAGGAAAGCATCATGATCTTCTAGTCTGACCCCTGAAGAATAAAAGTTGCTCAGTCAACAAAGAAATACCAAGCACAAAGCTCCTGACTGAGCAGTAGCATGCATTTAGAAGTCTATCACTGCATCTAGTCCTCAGTCACCTGATAATGGTATTTTTAATTGCCACTGAGCACATTTTTTTAAAGTTGTGAGCCTAACACCAAATCTTTTCTCCCCTCAGCTAGTCTATGTAGTTCTGATCGTGTTAATAAAAGGGAAAAGGCACACATCATAATTACCTACCATTTTAAATGTATCCTCCCATAATACATTACTGGAATGTTCCAGTGTAGTATTAACTACGTAAGCCTAACTAGAGACAAAGGCCTATTCAGTAAAAAGGATACTACTTTAAGTACCGTAGAAACAAGGTGTCTTTCCATTTCAAGCTTAGCCAGCATCTCGGCTTTCTCTCTCTCTTGTTGAGTCAAATATTTTTCAGCTTTAATCTGAAGGAAGAAAATAAGGTTAATACCGGGGTTCTTTCCTCCAAATGTGATCATGTGTGGACTAAGAACTCTTGGAAATATGATGTAATACTAATTCTTAAAGTGTTTTGTATCTCTGCTCTATGGTAATGTTCCTCAAGGAAAAAACTGCTCTTTTGAACAGCCCCAGAAGTTATATTTTAAAATACCAAAATACAAACTACCATCATTTGTGTTGATAATAGCTGTGTTTTGTGCACAGCTTTTCTGACAGTGGAATAACAGACTGGTGAGAGAGCAGAAAGAAGTGGGAAAAGACTGACCAAAAAGGCAGAGGAGATCAGTGGAATATATTGTATAAGAAATATGGTGTTTCTTCATAAATTATCAATTGAATTTATAAGTACAGCACTGTGTATGCTTTAGTACCTAGATGCTTAGTTTGATACTACTGAGTTTCAAAATGGTACACAGAGAAAACCGAGAAGCCTTTATCTATGGAGTAGTCCTTGGTTTGAATCGTATAGTCAGGAACAGGGAGAACTTCTACCTAATTCGTGGGCAAATAAAAACTTTTAACAGAGATAAAATTAAGAGTGTATAAATTTTATTCATTTCAGATTGACTTATTAAGAGTTTTCTCCCTAAAAAGGGAAGGGAAGCAAAAGAATCAAAAAGATGATTTAAAGTACACAGACACATCTGTTTTAAGGCTTTTCATGACTGACACAATGTTTGGAAATGAGAAGAATTAGAGAACTGTATTTGAGGGGGTGAAAGAGAAAGATTTATTTTTTAGACACCTCTGAATCCTGAACAGTGAGCGCTCGCTCTGGTATCTCATCATCTGTAAGAACTGGCTCCCACACTTCCACTTGGAGGTCAAGCTGTGCCGAGATTTCTCGGACCTTCAGGTTTCTTTCTTTCATTCGTGCTATCTCCTGTTCCTTTTGTCGTGCAGCTACGTCAAATTCCTTATTAAAAGCAGTTTTCACTTTGTAAATGATGTCCTGAAATACCAAAAAAGGAAACAGCGATACTGCACAGGTCACATCCATCCATGATTACATACGACTCCTCAAGCCATCAGAATCATAAATGTGTGTAATTTGTATGTGTGACAAGGAGATAAACTGGTGAAAATCACAAGGGCAGAGTTTTGCTAAATGGAGGTGAGCAAATAATCAGTTTTTTCTTTTTCTTCTCCTAGAAATTTTTATTCATTTTCTTCTACATTTTTTGCCATTTGACAAAGATTGCGAAAGAAACATACTACCACCAAAACTAGATAAAAATTTAGGCTACCTTCTATTTGCTGCTTTTTGCACTCTTCAGCTGAAAGAAGGTGGTGCTTCAGAGAAAAAAACATGTGACCTGTAAATCTAGAGATTGTAAATCACAGGTGGAGGGAGGCAGAGTTAAGGACATACTTTCCTGATTTCTAAGTGATTCAGCCTGCACTTTCAATATGCTTTCATGTGATTTTCTGTCTGACATATGTAAGTAAAGTGTGCCCATTAAATAACCGTTGGAAACTGATTTTTTTAAGCACCTGAGACCTTATAATGATCTTAAAAAGTATATATTCTTAGTACATGAAAATTCCTCCTTCAGCTTAAAAATTCTTCTCAACAAAGAACTTCTACTCTTGTACTTATCTTCATGAGAAGCCTGTTCTGTAGCACGTTTACTACTTAATCGACTGGTCAGGGTAAGAGAAGTAAGAGAGTCTGATAGTAATGAATAACAGAAACACTGAAGACCCCAAATGAAGAGATGGTGACACTGGAGAGAAAGGAAATGGTGTGAGGATCCAGATCGTCTTTCATTCAGCAGCAAATAACAGGGAGAGAGGTCATGCTGACAGGGCATGTCAAGATTTGCAAGCTAGTTTTATCTATACAAACTCTTAAACTGAAGTAGCAGTGGGTAAATAGAGATACTCTCAAATTAGGTAACTGATTTCATAAAAACATTTTTCTTCCAGACCTGAGCTGGCAAATCTGTGCATTTATGAGCTTTAATCGCAGTAACCCTAACAGTGGCTGTGACCACTGTGAGAACCAACAGATGTGACAGTGTCACTGCAGAAGTACCAACTTAAGAAGACATCACCTTCAATAATACAATCTGATTGATTTTCTGCTCCCTGGTGTGCAAGTCCCACTGGTGGTATAGGATAGATGTATCTCCACCATACTGAGAGCTCAGACTTCCAATCAGGCAATAAGGTGTGTTATTGTCAGCCGTTACTTCTTCTGCCTTCTCTCCTTCTTCCTTAGGTAATACAGTCTCAGACTCAGTCTCCAGATTTTTCTTCTCAACCTGAGTATCACAAACATGATAGCTCTGTTAGTTTTGTACTCATTCTGGTGGCACATGTATGAAAAAAATCTAGAGGTTATGGGTTATGTTCTGCAGTCAAGCTCAGTGATCAAAATAATACAAGTTGAAACGATCGTGACTGGAATATTGGGTCCATTTGTAGGTTTTCCAGTACAAGAAAGATGTGGGCATACTGGAACAAGTCCAGTAATAGGCCACTAATACTGTTAAGGGTTTGAAGCATTTAACATGCAGGGACAGGCTGAGAGAGCTGAAACTGTTTAGCCCCAAGAAGGCGGCTTTGGAGGATTTTAGTAATGCATATAAAAAACTGATGGTGGAGAGTAAGGACAACAGAGCCACGCTAATCTCAGTGATGCTCAGTGACAAATTGAGGGGAGATGGGTATACATCAAAATACACAACATCCAACTTAAACATAATAAAATACTTTTCCTATGAGGGTTGTCAAACAGGAGAACAGGTAGCCCATAGAGGTTATGGAATCTTCCATCCTCAGAGACATTCCAAACCTGACTAGATGCAGCTCTGAGTAAAGTGCTCTAGGAAGGCTGGACTAGATGATTTCCAAAGGGCTCTTCTAATCTCAGCTATTCTGTGATTCAATACTAATACATCTGTTCTGAATAAACTCCTAATATTTCATCTTTATTTATATTTTTAAATATTTTTGGACAGTTTTACAGCACGAAAATGGATTCTAGAAACGTAACTTTGTAAAGAAGCATTAAGATGCCATCTCAGAACATCCTCGTCTGAAACACCTTTATGCAGTACTTCAAGGAGATAGTACCTTAAGATCAGCTGTCTCAATCTTCTTTAACTGGATAACTTTCTCCAAAGCTTCCAGCTCTTCTTCACTACGTTCCTTCAGTGGATAATTCTTCACTTCACAAGCCATATGGAAGCACTGTTCAAATTATATATATAAAAAAAAAAGAAAACAAAAACCCAAAGTAAAAAGTTCTTCAAAATGCATCTATCAACTCATTCGTTCAACAGCTGAATGCTAAGCAGTTATAAAGACTTCTTAAAAGCAGGAATAAAATTGAGGATCAATTAAAAATGCAGGAGCAAGACAAAAAACACTTGACTTCTCAGTAGTAAAAATGGTTGGTTTAAAATTTGCTTTTTTCTTTAAAAAGAAAATCTATGGATATGGCTTCTTTTTCAACAGAATTCAAATAAAACGAGTTTTTTGTAAAATGACTTTTCTTTCACTATCCTTGAGATAATCCAATATCATCAGTTTGACTAATCTCCCTCTCTTTAAATAGGCAAAATGAAGCTTAAATTTTTCCTTTATGTACTGTGTAGCAGAAGTCATACTGACTGCACACAGAAAAATTATATTTATCTCCCCTTTTAGCAACATTGCATAAAAATATTCTCTGCAATCAAAGAATTAAAGAGTTGCTTATTTGGTTATCAGCACTCTTATCCACCTTAGAATGTAAAATCAGCCAGGCTCAGATGAACAGAATTAAAGATTTGCATGAGTCCTGAGAAGAACTAAAAAGAACTTTTCCCCATACCATAAACAAATCAGAGTAAGGTAACCATACTTTAAGGATTCAACAAACTACTGCAGAAAACGAATTAGAAAGGAGAGGTTACCTTAATTACACGTCCTTTTACACACATGGAATCCCAGCACTCTTGTTTGATGACATCCTGCAAATAGCGGTTGGCTAAAATCTCCATTTCAATCTCCTCCCTTACCTTTCAAGATACAGGGAAGAAAATAAGATGTGGTGCAAAATAACAAGATGTGGGCCATTTGGTGTGAGTTATCTAAAGAAATCTAAGAGATGAAATTAATTACCAATATTTTATCATCTTAGACTACTACAGCTATCTTCTCAAAAAACTGTATTTCATACTACTGAAAAGCATCATTTTATAAGTGAAGAAAAGCATTCCAGAACTTAACCAATATGCCCAAGGCCAGTGTCAGATTTAGTTTCCAGCATAGATCATATTCCAGTTGGCAATGTCTGTACCAGCAGCTTCACCTACTTCAAAAAGTGACTTTAAATACTTCTAAGTTTTCTTGCTTCTCAGCAGTGAATATCAACTTTGAGATCATACTCTGTTCTTCAATCATGCTTTCTCCTTTTCATTGCTGGTTTTAAAACGTTCTTCCCCCATTCTATCATACCCTGGCCACGTCTTGCTCAGCCTCTGCTTGTGCTCTTTGCTGTTCTTCTATATCCAGGTCGAATTCGTGATGCTCCAGTTTCTCAATGTCTGGCACCTGTTCATTTTCATGCATCATTTTCTGAATCTGTTTTTTTTTTTTTTTTTAAATAAACAGAAGGAATAAAAAGGAATTTGAATGTGAATAGAAGAAATGCTATTTTTAACACTATAGAACCTGGTATCAGAGAAGATTATTTTAATTACCTCCACTTCTAATCAGTTCATGGTAGTTGGTAAAATGTACTGGAACAGGTTCCCCAGACAGGTTATGGAATCTCCATCCTTGGAGATAATTAAAATATGTCTGGGCACGTTCCTGGGCAGACTGCTCTGGGTGACCCTCTGCCTTCTCAAACTCTTGCAGGTAAGAGTTTTTATGGAAAGAAACGGAAGGAAGAGGAGAGGGCACTAGTTTCTATATTGAGAGGCTGTTAGACAGGCAGAAACTAGCCTGCTGAGGGGACAGATTGCTCAGGGGATAAGGGTGGTACAAAATATTTATTTAGAGCAAAGGAAACTGAGAACCAGAGAGTAGTTCCTGTCAGGTTCAATGTATAGTCCCCGAAGAAGCACGTCTCTTTATTACCTATCTGCACAGAGTTTATGACAAAATTGTGACTGAGCACTAGAGCTGATAGCCATAAAAGAAGTGTACTTGTAAACAAAAATCATAAGCTGAGCCATTACCCTTGTAAGAAACTCACAGTTTTACGCAGCTGTTTAATTCCCATTTGCAGCTCTTTCTTCTGGTTAGCAAATCTCTGAGTCTCTTCTCTATTGACCTGACATACAAGAAATAAATTGTTGAAAGACAAAAAGAGACGAGAAAAAGAAGATTGAAATAATCTAAAGGAATATTATCTGTACAGAAAACAAAACTCCAAACAGATTGATAAATGAAATAGACATAATCTTGATTCAATAGGATGATTCTTAGAATTGCTCAAGAGAAAAAAGACTGTACAACCAGGTCACATTGTAAACTGGCTGTAGAGCAATAGAGCTTAAAAGAAAGAAAATATTAAAGAAAGAAGTAATTACAAGTGAAATGATTACAGATGCACTGAACTGCATAAAGCCTACTGCCAGAGTTTGGCGCATTTTTCATTGTCACTAAGCATTTCCAGTGGGATATTTAAAGACACTAGTAAAATAACATTTGTTACTCATTCTCGAAGCTGTGAAACTTTGTCCCTACAGCTTTGCCAATTCATCTCTTAGGGAAAATATTGTAATTAGTCTGCACCTCTGGAATTTGCTTTCTAAAGTAAGTTTACAACTTAAAGTAGGCCAACGGCTATTGATTGAAAGGAAGGGGTGTATCACTCTGACACTGGATGGACACCATCCTCTCAAAGTCGGATGCAAGTCTCTTAGGACATTAATGAGCAGCTTAAAACAACCCAGGACCACATTGCTGCCCTGCAACCTCTGCTTCTCATCACCCATCCCTAGCTGATACTAATAGCCACGTGGCACTTGTGTGCATGCATGCTCACACGGACTTGCCAAAAAATTCCAGTAGAGACACCAAAGCATGAGTGCCAGCATCAAAGCAGAAACAGGAATAGATGTCTGGGAAAGCGATGGAGAAGACGCGACTTTCAGTGGCAGTATGTCTTAGACTGACTTAAGCCACCTGTGAAACTGCATTATAATTTAGAAAGGCAACCCTGAGATCACCCAGAAAGCAATGAAATTTTGAACCTCAAAAGCTGGACAAAAGACACAGCTCAGATCAGAAAGAACCTCCTACCATCCATAAATTCATATTTCTGTGGAAAAAATAATCTACACTAACATTAGCATAGGAGTTTCCAGCCTCACAAAGCAGTAAATCCCCTCTCTGTAGACAGAGCTTTGAGGCACTTCTACTTTGGTTACGTAACATATTCACCTCAACCTTAACCTGAAATAAACCTCAGACGTTTTGTAATTAATGTCATATTGTTGAGTATTGATTTATCAATGCTGTACAATTTGTTATTCTGGCCCTTGTTATTCCAGATCACGATGCCTTAAAGAGAGGTCCAAATGTCAGAAAAGCTTTAGAAACTAGATTTCTTTACAGCACATAATTTGGCACCTCAAATCACTACTGACATTTGAAAACTCTGGCTTTGATTAATACTTGTTCTATGAAAATACCTTATTTATTTTCTGACCTATCCATGTTATGTCATTGGTACTAGCTGAATACAAACTGCTGATGTTTCCATCTTCTTCTGCCATCTCTAAACTGGAAGATTTAAGTGGTGCCTCCTGAAATTAAGCATATAAACATCCATCTTGGGTAATTGGAGAGAACGAGAGACAGAAATGAAATAAAAAATGAACTCACATTAGAAGCAACAACACCATCAGCAAATTCCAAAGAGTGTTACAGCATTTTTATTCCCTAACCAGTCCCCAGATTTGATCCTGAAAACCCTTGCTATTATGCATAAGCCTTTAACTCAACAGGGCTGACTGTGCCAATCTCTCCAATCACTGCTTTGCTTGATTTCAACAGAAAAACATCAGCACACTGGGAATGACCCATAACTTCACGGGAGCAGAAACTGACTTTCTCTTTCTGAAGAAAGCAAGAAAAACTGAAGATGTGAATGTCATCTTCCCACAAATACTCCATTTCCTTGATAATACTATTCCACAAATTAATAATTAAACATATTCAGCCTATCCTCAGGGGCATTCTTCTACTTTTAGAAAAGGTTCAGATTTTGTTTGGAGGATAGTTCTTATTGTGTAATTTTAGGGTAATAATCAAACTTTTCCCACCCATAAAAATAAAGAAAACACCTTAAATTTCTCTTCTGGAAGTGTTTCCATTGCAGATTCTGGGTCAAACTGCCATTCTGCCATAGATTTTAAAACAACATTTTCATTCGAAATAGACTTTTTCAGTATAGCAAGAAGAGATTGCCAGTGAAAAGCAGCTTCCTTAAGTTCAATTTTCTCTATGTTCCTAGTAAAAAGAAAGGGAATTGATGTAATTTTTGTGTATTACAGAAGAGGATGAAGTATTAAATATTCTTTACAACACAATTATTAATATTCAATATTTTTACATATGATTCAATATTGTTTGAGTTCTAGATTTTCATTATTACGTGAAGTTTCCACAGAACTAGAAATTCTGAAAGATGGATTACCCAGGTTAGAAATACTGCTCTGTCAGATTCATCTTTACTCTATGCATCTACCTGAACATTTGTTATACCACAGAAAAACTGTAGTTTCAAGTGTCTCTTACTTGTAATGTCTGCTAAGAGCTCTCTGTAGCCACAGTTGAATTCCTGTTAAAGCTGTGATGTCTCCTAATCTCCAAGTTAAAATTGTATCTCATGAGATGACATCCCTCACATGCCCAGAGAGCCCCTTCCAGATGGGTTATTTGAGAGCGATAAGAAGCTCGCTGGTGGCAATACGTATCTGAAGATACTCGTATATCTTGTATTACAACCATACCTGAAGTCCAAGACTTTTCAGGAACTAGGGAGATGGCCCCTAAAGATGGGAGGAGTGATTTTATTTCTATCCAATTCTTGTCATTACTTTGAGACTAATAAAAAGGAAGTGTTGAATCACAAGTAGATGCAAAAATTAGTCTGTCAGGATGCAAGAATTTACACCATCAATATTGGTCTGTCACTTATACGTACTTCCATTTCAGACACACCAAGGCACCATCATTTTCACCAGTAACGAGGATGAATTTGCCATCCATTGAAAATCCCATGGATCTGATTCCCCCTCCTTGATATGAGTGACAATGCATTTGAGCAAGTATATCCTAGAAAAGTCACAGAAGCAGTATCAGCAAATATGTTTTTCTAATGGAATATGTCTGTAAATTATGCTTATTTTTAGACAAAAGTCAATCCAAAATGTCAATACAAAGAACACAAAAGACTAGGATTTGTGAGTTTAAAACTTCTGACTACAGATGGGGCAAGTTTCTAGTATACTGATTTTGCAGGATATAAAGAAGAATAATAAAATTATCTACCTTAAGATTTACTGGAAAATAAAGTAAGTAGTTTGTATCATCATAGACACGTTCATTACTTGTACTGTGTAATGCTATGTAGTTCATGTTCAGCATTAAGTTTTCTGGAACACTTTCTATTCAACTGAAAGAAAGCTTAGAGTGAAAGAAAGTAGCTTTCACACCTCTTTCTCATGTAAACCAAAGTCTGTGCCTGGACGCCCACCTACCATAGTAGAAGTATGATAGATGAACAAAACACCATCCTTTGCTGCTGATGCCAGCCACTGGCTGTTGGGTGACAAACAGAGGAAACCTGATCCAAACTGCCTGCTAGGAGTCCTCTTTTCTGATAAAAATATTGATGGGTCTTCTGACGTGTTCTGCCAAACAAACAAAACGTTAGCAGCGGTTCAGATGATGGAAATACCTACGGCATTCTGAGAAGGCTAATGAGAGCTTTGTGGGTTATATCATTGCAATTTAAAACGTTGTTGGAATACTGAGCTCAGGAAGCAACACCATTGCTGTGCTGCTGACTCACTTCCCATCTCCTCAGAAGCATCTGTGTTTGGTATGTTTGAACTTAGATTTTCTTGGCTCAGAAAGTACAGGATTTGTCAAGAAGGAATGCTCACCTTCAGAATTCACCTTCTTTCTTGACCTGACTTTTAAACTATGGGAGAACTAGGAGCTGCAGAGAGCTCCAGTTCATCAGCAGATAATGACAGCGGCTTCCTGAAGCCCCTACTACTACTTCATTGCGAGGCAGGGCTGGGTTTGCAGTTGTGTCTTAGTGTAACAGTCTCCCAGTGGCTCATTTCCTTCTCTAGGATACTCAGGTTGCTCAAATTGCACAAAAGCACAGCTCCAATACAGAAGCAACATGTGAAGCACCTGCAACCTGTTGGAGTTCTAAGAACAAATATTTGGCTTTCTCTGTAATAGTACAAGGAGGTCACTTTTGCCAGGTTTCTGAGCAGGTGGCAGGATACCAAAAGTTGATGTTTATGGATGAGGCAGATATTTTTAGTGCAAAGAGGATTTCTCTAAGATAATATCCTGCTGTATTAACTTCATCTACAGCCTTTGTTTGCTGGTATTTAACCACCACCCAAAATAAAGCAGCTTCAGAGAATTACCTCTTCAGAGAGATGGTATTTGCAGATGAAAGGTGCACGGGTACAGTAGCCATACACAATGTTATCCTTCAATCCGACTGCTGAGCTCAAAGGGTAATCCAGATCATATCGCTTCTTTTTAATGGCACTAGCATTAAGCATTCCTCGTCCATCAACATACTTATCATTATCTAAAAGATTGAAAAAAAGAAACACGGAAGAAGAGGCATCACCACCACTAATGCAAGTCTTTTACCTATCAAGTAGTTATGAAAACCAATCTTAGCAAGGAGTGAGTATAATGTGCTTTTCCAGGGAGAAGACTGGGAATTACGACACCTAGCTTTAACTCTGTGGGTTGTGTTGATGTAGCACACTGCAGTGAAGCAGAGGGAAAGCTCTACTAGCTCTAGAGAAGTATTAGAAGCAGTTTAACCACAGCGATGGGGCAATTTGTCTGCGATAATTCCAAATTCTCCCCTTTCCCTCACAGTGCCATTTTTTTCACAGAATGTTTCTCTGTAACATTTCTGACTTTGATACAAATTTATATGTTTCAAGAACAGTGGATTTTTTCTGTGATGCTTTCATAGAGAAAAACTATAATAAAGGCCAAGCCCAAAGCCTCTTTTTGGCTGGCTTTGGACATTGTCCACACAGTAGCAATAATTACAATAACAACAGTAATCAAACAGTGGTAGTAAATTGGTGTCTTTGTGATTCTGCAAGTGAATTACTTCTCTCCTTCCTTTCTTGGCTTTCCTTCAAAATATCACGGTCTTTCTGCTGAAACGATTCAGCTGACTGTAAGTCTACAGAACGCTGTACAAGAAATGGTGTCCTCAGAGAACAGATAGATGAGATGAAAAAAGAGATTAAGATTGTTAGTATTTTGTCTAAAGGGATAGCAATAATATATTCTTGTCTTAGAAAAATACCACTTAATACATATTTCAGTTCTCACCTGTTGTGAGTGCTGAAGACAGATAAAAAATTTCCAGTCTTGCTTGCTGGACCTCTGCCACATTAAGAAGCGCCACCACTTCAACCAAGCCATTCTTGAAGTCAGAAACTACGGAAAGATCCAGCGCTTCATCTGACAACACTGAAGCAGGTAGGGAACATCAACGCAAACCATTACTGAAGCATGGCAACACTGTTTGTACTAAAATATCATGTGAAACAAAACAGGATCCTTGTTCAGACTACATCTCAGCCCAACCACACAGTTTTGAACTGACATTGCGCTGTATGTGCACACCTTCAGTTGGAGGCATTGGGTGCTGAGAACTCTAAGCACCAGAGTGTTATTATTACATTAAACATTCCAGTCTGAGTTTATAACCAGCTTGAAGCCGTCTGCTGGTAACTGCCAGCCAAAGCACAGAAAAGCTCTTCTCTAAGAAGCCAGACAGCCAACGAGAACATGACCAGGCAAATTCCGAAAATTATCTAAGGAGATATAATTCTATATTTGCCAAACCAATTAAAAGTAGGAAATAACGTCCCTTATACATAAAGTTATGAAGAAGATCTATATACACAGATGTGATCTGTACGTATAATGTTACTGGAATTCAGCGGCTGCATAAACAAATTTATAAAATTCAGAAGAATTTTTTTTGTGAGTTAAAATTCCATAATTTTTTTTTTGTTCTTCAGTATCAACCAGCCAAACTGAGAAATCCAACAGTCCCCATGTTAAAGATGTCTGGGGCAGACATTTGTAACAGAAGATTGCACCCAGCCATCACAACCTACGTTTTTTTAGTCTAAATTCTTGTATGGCAAGCTACAAAGGCCTTAAGTTCTTTGCGAGCATTATTACTTTTGAGCTGGAGTTGTGTTCGTTTGGTCAGATAATGCATTCTCTTATCTGTGACTTATATGTACCCTGAAGAAAGGTAATATTGGTGCATTTGCCAACTAAAACCACATGAAATGAAAAGAATTGGCCAGGACAAAATACGATTGTAAAATAGGTGGGAAGAATATGTTTAGTCCTCCAACAAAATAAATAGAATGAAGGAGAATGACTGACCAGCAAGTATACTTAAAATACAGCAATTACTGAAAACAATGCACTTAATGTTGTTACGCATATTACCTACGTATCCAAGTACTTGGAATAATTCTGAAGGCCGGGCATCTAGAATAAAGATGTGTCCTTCTGCAGCTCTAGCAATGAGGAAGTGGCCACTCTGATCATAACTAAATATAAATCCAAGTAGAACGCAGTTCAATACACTCAAAAAGCTTCAAAAAGTTCTACTTCCCTAACTCTTCTGACTTTATTGAGGGCATAAACAACACTGAAATTTCAGCTTCTAGGTTTACAGAGTTAGGCCTCGATATAAAGCCCCGTGCTGTAAGTCCAGTTTCTAACTGAGTGGGTGGTCAAGCTAAAGCTAACGATACTCCACATTGAAGTTCACTTTAAAAAATAAAACTACTATACAGATTTTGCTATTATTTTGAATAGGCATGTTTTTGTTTGCATTGACTTGACTTCCAGTAATTGCTTTCTGTATCTATTGTTAATGTTTTATCTTAGGTAACTGAGAAAAGAGATGACATCTGAGTCTCCAAAACCCAGGCAGATTTCTATTGAAGTTTAACTGTTCAAACTCCACTATATTTTTTATAAAAGTAGAAGTAAAATACTCTCAGATTCTTCAATAACTGAAAAAAACAAGCAAACAAAAAGAGCCTTTTAGATCACTAGAGCTAATTACAAAAGGACTAGTAAATTCCTGAACTGTAAGCAAATGAATAATTAACAATGGATTTATGTTGCCACTGTCATATATAAGAAGGGATGACCAAAAAGCTTAAACTTAACTCCGCAAAACCTCAAATTTATATTCCATGAGAAATAACCCTCTAAACTCAGATACATAATTACTGCATATGGTGATCTGTCAGAAAGGATCTTATACATAAGTATCTTCAACGTTTTGTTAAACTTTCTTAAAATACAGGTTTATGTATTTCTCTCATATAAATCCTATTACTACTTCTCTTGTAAGCAATTCAGAATATGTTGGGAGAAAAACGAAGCTGTTCAAATATTTTACTTTGCTATTTTTAGAATAAAAACTTCAATTTTTTTTTGTTAGTCTAAGAGCAGTACCCAAGCAACAGATTAACAATATTCCTGCCCTTGCTACTACATACTTACTGCAAAGACAGCACTGGAAATTTGGAAAGAAAAATTCTGTGAACAACCCGTGGAGCTTCAACTTCAGTAACATCAAGAAAATAGATTTGACCTCTTTTGGTCCCTACAGCAACACTGTCAGAGGAGGGACAGCAAGCCATAGCAGTTGCCTAGTTGAGGAATACAAGATATTTAACAGTTCCGTATCTTTTAATATATTGTGTTATATGTTAGTATGCAATTTAGTTTAATATTTAAAAGCCCCTAAAATTTGGAGAAAAAACCCCAAGCTGTTCATCTAGAGAACTTTTTTTTTAACAAAGAAATGATTTTAGAAACATCACAGGAATTTTACCTACGCTGTGTCTACATATCTAAAGCTAATCCTGTGCTCCTCAGAAAAAAATACATATTATATCCACTATCCAAATTTACTGAAAGAAGTCCCATCCAGATAAAGCACTGAGTGCACTCTTATGCATATGGCTGTCATAGAAGAGGAATTTTTTTTTCTTCCTATATCAGATTTCAGTGTCCAAATGCATCTTAAATCAGGACAAAGCATTAACAGCTGGAAATACTTTTATCAACTCAATCCTTAAAGTCTGTTACTCAGATCAGTCAAGGCACTTATTTTTTATACACTTGAAACTTTTCTTTCAGATCAGACACTCATTAAAACCAAATAAATTTAATAAAGTAATATCTTAAAGATTTAGATTATTTACAAATATGTGCTTAAACTCACATCGCTACAATATTAGGTTTAAATGTTCCCTCTGCTTTATGGCCAAGTTAAATACATGATTACTTCAATTAAACATTCTGAAAGCTAATCTTGTAAAAATCTCTTTCATGGGTTGTTCAAAGACACTATTGAGCTTTCTTCAGCACCCTGTGGAATATTATGCTATGAATTGAAGAATATTAAATAAAAAAAAAAATATCCTGGTTACATGTACCTCAATATCCAGGTTTAGCTTGCTGAGGCAAGTTCCATCTGCCAGGAACCAAACTTGCACTTCACCTGAAATTGTAACTGACTGTTGAACAGAAAAAAATATAGTCAAAAGAGGGTGGAATAACCAAATGCTCTGGACGTGAGTAGTGGTCTCCTATAGAATATAAACTCAACTAATGTCTGAGCATAGCAGGTCAAAGGTTACTGATTTTTCTTGGAGTTACCTTGCTTTTCCTTAAATCCAGTTGATGCAAGGAAAACGTGTTTAATAATTTTTGCAAATTGCAGCAACTACAGGAATGGTCTTTAAGCAGAATGAGACAATCAAGGGCAAAACTTGCAAGCTTGGTCAATAATAGCACTCCCACCATTCAGTCAGCAATAGAAAAATTTGTTTATATTTTTTTTTGCTTAGTGTTCTTGTTTTCTCACATGAAAAATTCTGCATAACGTAATGGTGCTTGAGGTCTTCTTATAGCCAGGGAATTTTGTAATTCCACAGTAAATTATGGCTAGAGACTAATTAACCCTCACATTACTCATTCAGAGTCAGGCAAAATTTATCATTCCCACACTAACACAAACAAACAGATTCAGAAAAATTAATTGATTAAGACCCCAAGCTGGCTACTTGAAGAATTCATGGTTTGGAGATGAATCACTCATGTCGGCTAAAATACAGATCTTGTAGGAGTCCAAGACATAGGAGGAAAGGCAGGAATTTCTCAGAATGGTCAGATCCATGAGTAAGTCCTTCTTTGTCCCTGGACCCAGGATAGAGGCATCTCAGGCTGTTCTGACTTGTCCTGAAGGCTGAAAAGATCAGGAGGAATTTCTTGTTCCAACGTCTATTCTCTAAATTGAATCCACCTTTTGCTCAGCTATGTTCCCAAACAATAGTGAGTTACACAAATCAACAGTAGAACCAATATGACGTTCACATCTGTGAAATTACCCACCCTGCCTTCTGGGGCAAGTTCTGACCTTTTTATAGGCTGTACCCAAATGAATGCCTTTTACTTCCTTAGTGAGAAGTTCCACAACTGTAACAAATATCAGAACAGTCCCAGTCTCTGCAAGGCTTTTGATTTTGATTTTGTGTCTTAGCAACATATTGGTTACCTGAAAAGTGCCACTATTACATACAAGAAATATAATTTCTTACCACACAGTACTTGTTCCCTGGAGTAAGAAAATCAGCTGCCAGAAAACAACTGCTGCATGTGTCCAAAAGTTTGACAGCTTCTTCACTGTGGGAAGGATTGTAAATATATACTGTCCCCTGATAAATAAAGAGAAATAATCCATCACTGGGCTATGAAACTTTTCATTAAAAGCTTTCAAAGACTTCAACAAAAAACACCCATCTTTCTGACCTTCACTCTTTAAACTTTTATATTCGACTCTAAATTGAGGTAAGAAGTGCCCAGGAGAATTCAGCTGAATTTAGTGGATTATATTAATTTACACTAGATGAAAACTGGGTTAGTTCATTTTAGAGTGACCCAGCTAGTCACATTTTCAAGAAGTTTTGGTTTTCAAAATGGCTTTAATAAAATAACTTAAACTCATCTTATTTTGTGTTACTCCATGAATCAATAAATATCCTAAAACAATATAAAACACAAATAAAAAAAATCTTAAGCTTTAAGAGATGTTACTATGTAAATATTTCAAAGCCAACTAGAAACAATTCATAACTAATATTGACAAAGATTTTAGAACTTCCCTACTCATTTTACAAAAGGAGAATAAAATCAGCTTGAGTGTGTGACCAAAGTCACAATCTGTAGGAGACAACTGTTCTGTGCTTCATTAAAACTCTATCCAACCTTTCATTAAAAACACGAGATGGACTAAGTTCACCTCTGATAAAATTTGTTGACTTGTGTGATTACATTACAGACATTTCATACTAATAATATCAGCATACACATAGAGAATCATACGAATATCCCATTATGTACCACTGGTATCTCAAATGCTATACCTGGTCAGTGACAAGCAGAAGTATGGTGTAATCTGGAGAGAATATGAGGCTGGATATGGGTTGTAAGATATTGGTGCAGATTTTCTTCTCATATTGTAGATCTTTGATGTGATAAAAGAATAAAATGCCCTCCTGTGCAGAAAAGTACAAATCCATATGAGGTCTGGGTCATTAATCCCACCCCACTCTGGCAAACTGAACTCCAACAACTTCCAAAAACCTCTACAGTAACAGCGTTTAACTGTAACCCCTTACTAACGATCTCATTTGCCTTTAGTATGTTTAAATCCAGAGGACTCTTACCCTGAATAATAAATCTATTGAACAGACTCTCTCATCAGTTAATATTTAAGATTTCATATTAGGGTTTTTGATATTGTATAAGCAGCAATGTGCAATGGCATTGCCAGTTTGGGTTAAACAATGAGTTACATTTTGCACAAAACAATTCGGCAGTTCTGTTGTCCATTTTCTCTCCTCTCCTATTTTTTGTCCATCCTTCTTTTCTGTTCCTCTAGAATACTCTTTGTCTTCTGTTAAAAATAGGATTGTCCTCGTTCGTTGCTTCTTTGACTACAACAATGGATTCTTTTCCCACCCTGTTCCCTTCCGATTTCTTGTCTCAAGTCTTAACAACAAAAATATATACAACATCAGAGAGGACCTTTACAGTTCTGTAGACCTCTACGTTTTTTTTAATTCCCGTCTTTGCAGTGAACTCTGCAAATATACTCTATTTGCATGTTCTTTGATTTTCACACAATAAGTTTAAAGTATAAGGGATGCCTTACATTTCCAGCTGCATAGAGCCCCTCCTTACAAAATGCCATGGCAAATAAAACTGGTTTTTGCAGATCCTTTGGTTTGTCACCTGAGAGCACAAAACCAACAAAAAATACCAAATTTAATTTTTCGCAACATGTCTCAAATTCAAATCTGGGGTGATTTACTACCTGTGAGTAAAAAGGCTCCAGGGGCCATATGTTCTTTGGACTTTTTGCTGCGATGATGAAGGAGAAGGTCAGTAAACATAGTCTGAAGTGACAGTACTACTGTGGACTGATGAACTAGAAATTAATTCTTTGTTTTGTAAAGGCTGCTAAATGGCCACATTAAAATTTTTCACTAACAGAATCATAGAGTCATTTAGGTTGGAAATGCAAATTTAGGTGACATTGCCCACCGTCATACCAAACTTAGGTCCGGGGGCTGGTTAGCTCTGTCGGTTGAGCGTGGTGCTGATAACGCCAAGGTCCCGGGTTTCATTCCCGTTCGTGTTCCCATGTGTTGCCTGATCTAGTCGAGAGGTGGCGTCCCTGCCTATGACAGGGAAGTTGGATTAAATGATCTCTACAGTCCCTTCCAGCCTAGGCCATTCTATGATTCTGTGAATGGAGATCCAAGAATGGAAATTCCACAGCTCTTCTGAGCATCTTGTCCATGCTTTGACTGTGTGAAAGCATGTTTTTTTTTCATAATATCTACTCATAATGTCTGTTGGTGCAAATTGTGCCCTTTTCCCATCCGGTTCCATCTCCTTTATAACCTTTTATTAGGTAGCTGAGTCAATTGTAAAATCCCCAATTTCCTTCTCTCCAGGTTGAATAAACATAGTTCTCTTCGCCCATCTTTGTGTGTCATACACTGAGACTCCGCAGTAACCTTTGCGGCCCTGTGCTCAACTTCGTCCACTACGAGTAATACCTTTTTTGTACTGTGGAGCCCAAACCAAAGTGTTTGAAACAAATCTCTAAATCCTAACTCAATTAAATTACAAGTGATTGCAGTTCTAAAAAAAAAGTACTAAAACTAAGCAGTAGGGAGCCTACTCTAGCATCACTTGCTCCAATTTAAATTTGAATGAACAGAAATTATTTTATTGTGACTATTTCTCCTGAGGCCATTCATTTGGCTGTATTAGCAGAAAAGCTATTAATCATTTGTCATGTGAAAGCCTGTTATTGGGTGCTAAAGAAATGCACACAGAAATTTAAAGGACTTTCTCAAATGTTTATCATCCTAATAAAAGAAATAAGGTTCTACAAGATAGCTTTACAATTTCTGTAAGGCACACAATAGAGAATGGAAGAAAGCAAAAAAAACCTTTAACTTCATTGCTTTCTTCCCTACTCGAATAAAACACACAGCACAGCTATTTCTTACCAGGTAGAGGTTTTTGTTGAAGAACAGAAACACTGTGTGACCTCGCAGCATCAATTGCCAAAATATGTCCTTCCTTGGAGCCCATGTAAATTTCTGAGGTGGCAGTCCAGCAGTGCGCAGTAGGATGTACTGAAGGCTCAATATAACTTCTAGGCTTCAGCACAAAAATAAACAAGTTCAGTCATCGACTGACAAATATCTGTACAAGCACTTACATATATTTTAAGGCAAAAAAAAAAAAGATCACTACATCACAGAGTCTGACCTCTTATATAAAACCAGCCTTATTTTATTCAGTCATCCTTTCACTGAGGCTAGTCATTTGAAAAACAAGAACATTTTCCAGAAAAATCTATGTCTGGAGATAGAGGTGGAGAACTCATCTCTTCCTAGAAGCTCGTTCAAATGATTAATTATGTTTTCATTGAAAAATTCTACATTTTTTAAATTTCAGTTTATCTGGATTTATTCTCCAGCATTTGCATGTGTTACCGTTTTGACCTCTAGCTTGGAAATTCCTTCGGTATCTTCATACCCTCTCAGAGATATTGACCTACCATAACAAGCTCATCTCCCAATATTTTAATGATAAAATTATGATAAAATTCAACACATTAAGCTCCTATTTTTTTATTATTATTTTTATATCACAATAGCACTGGAAGCCTGAATTGAAATGGTAACCCACTATGACCTCACCCTGACAAATGCTTTTCGAACTGCTTTTCAGAACAATCTTCCACTTTGTCGACATAACCTGTACCTGTGGTCTTGCATAGCTGGCAGTACTAAAACACATTTTGTTTGAATAGTTTACCCTATCATGTAATCCAAATTGCTCTGTAAAACAACTTTGTTAACCTTTCTGTCACCTGCAGATTAGTTCTAGAAATATCCCTGACACAGACTTCCCACGTGCCTTGAATTTCATTCCACTAAAAGAAATCCGTGATCCATGAAACCGGAAGAACAGACCTTCTCCACCATGTATTATTAAAGACAGTGACCTGTTCAGATACAACAGCAACAGGTCATATAAATATCATGAGAGAAAGAACCAAATTGGAGAAATTTGGGGAGGGGAAGAAAACACAAGAACACCTCAGGAGAATGTTTAAAAGAGATTAAAAGAACCATGCATGTGAGCAGAAGTGGCAAGGGACGCTAGACAACATCATGGATGAAAAAGAGAAGTCTAAAACACCTGCTGTCTCACTAAAAATTCTATAAAAAGAGGAAATATGGATGGACTTACAATGAAAACATAGGAAAGAGAGTCATAAGGACCTAGATTTCATTAGTAATATATGCCAAGGACTTGCTGTGCAATTCTAGGTAAGTAACTTACTCTCAATTTATGGTTACAAAGCATTTTTAATTTCTCAGTGGAAAAATATTACAGAAATAAAGTATATTAATATTTGCTTTATAAATCAAATAGGACTCACAGGAATAGATCTGTAACAAATGGATCTTTACATCACCCAGAGAAACATTTAATATAGACATTTTCCCTGATTTTATGTGACTTGAACATCACAAATCTTTGGAAAGGTTGTAACAGAACTACTGTGAATCAGAAACTTCCTGCCTAAAGACAACTTCTGTAATGCTCCTTTGTACCTGCCGTCTTTACCGTCTTTACACATAAACTAGACAAAATACACTAATCCTAGGATGAGATTAGGTAAATCCAAAACAAGGTTGCTTCTTGAACAGCGCATTGGTTTGGTGGTGAATAATAATAATAGTGCTGTCTTTTGTTGAACTTCTCTTCCTTGTGAGTACCATTTCAAGGAAAAAAAATCCATGATGGATCCTTGTCATGAGAAATTTTATAAAAAACCAATGGAATAAAATTGATACTGGTGGTGAAGTGGAGTCAAGTGGCTTGCCATGGTAAAGCATATTCAGAAAACTCAGGGCCCAACAATAAGAAATACTGAAACAAAACTAAATCAATCTAACCCAAGAAAAAACAGGATTAAAAGCTATAGGCTATCTCAATTCTTTTCACTCTGCTGCCCCGTTGTGGTTACACTTTTGTACACAGCCAGCCTCGGTATCTTCTAGGCTATGGAACCCTAGCACGTTTCAAAGCCACAAATAAACGTCCTGGCAATGAGCTCACTTTCCTTACTTGCCTCTCACACATTCCTTAGGGGTGGGCTACAGTCTCCAAGGACCATGGACTATAGGTCGAGGACAAATCCTTTAAATAATAGTCTAAATAAACGGTTCTCCACTTTGGATGCTTACATCAATGTGGAAAACATTGATCTCAACTGATTCGAATGTAGTGATAAGGAACAAAAGTCCTTCTGTTGAATTCTGCGGAGATAGGAAGAGCTTCATCAGGCCACGATACTATTTCCACTGCATTTGACTTGAAAGCACCTCATTAACCACCACAGGAGAAGCAGGCTGTTTCTTTACTAATTGAAAAAGCATCAATGGTACTACTATCATTAGGAAAATAACTCCAAGGTATTTACAAACGTCAAGGCACAGATTTTAGGCCAGAGTCAGATAACTACTCATGGACATTTGTAATGATATATACATCATCAGTGATGGTAACCATCGATACACCTGCCGCAGCAGCCTGTCAAGTTATAAAGACAGAGAAGAAAGGTAGTTATAGCACCACTATTTTGGACAGCCTTCTCCACTACAGCAACTGTAGTCTGAAGGTGTCTGAGGAACACAGCAAGCTTGGTCATTTCAATTTCTCTTCAAGTTGCTGCATTAGCCACTTTTCAACATAAGCATTTTGATAAAACAGTATTTTGAAGAAATATCTTCTCCATGAAGTATATTCTGATTTCTGATTTGTGCGGGAGTTGCTTTGCCAAAAGCATATGTTCCATGTTGGGATGCTGGAAAGGGGTGCATAACCTGACAAGACAAAAGGCCAGTGCGTGGGGTTGCAAGATCTAACAGTGGTTCAGTTTTTCTGGTAGATTAGAGATGGAGCATACGTGCACAGGCATGCATGGAGGGGAGAATTAGTACTGTAAGGCACAATAAATGCGAGTCCTGCAAAAAATTACTCAGCTATCATGGTCTGGAGCAAGGTGAAAACATGCCAAAAATTTATTCAATGCCTCCTGGTGCTAAACTGTGAGGGTAGCACCTCACAATTTAGTGCACAGGAAACAACATACTGCCACCACAACGAAAGGAACAACAGTTTGTATTTCTGCAAAAAACTTTCATTTCTAAATAACCTGATGTTCATTACCTTGTCAATACTCACAACCAAAATACACCTACCTAGGGAATTTGGACAGTAAATACCTATAAAATATTTACTATGTAATTTGAAAGAAAATGAAATCATCATCAAAGACTAGTAAAACAATCTAGTCTTACTCCAGGAATATTTTTATTTATAAGAACATAATCACTTGGAAGGTGATAAAAAGAAATGTAGTGTTTTCCAAAGGCAGTTGGGAATGCAAAGACCTTACAGTGCTATCTAGCATGCTTAAAAGCACCAACTTTTCCATGTATAAGAACCTACCATTCCATGGAATAGCATCTGTTCAAGGATAGACAAATTCCATTACGCTTCACAGACCTAATATGGCAGCTGTTTTTTTCCCCCAGTACCTCTCATAATCCACTTTACAGGCTAAAGAACAAAGCGTTTTTGCAGTTCATCATTTGCACAAAACAGGCAGTAAGGCAGAAGAAAAAGGCAATGCCCCTGATAAGCATATATTATCTTCATTTTCTATGTTCTAAGTCACCTGAAATATAAGTAGTTCATGTGCAATCTGAATCAGTAGTGGATGTTTATTTGTAGTTACTGATTGTCCTGGAAATCAACGGCATCAACAGTTAGATGATTAAAAACCTCTGCAAATCTGAATGCACGAAGCCATGAAAAGAGAACGAGGTCAGGAAAATATCATTACATTTTTAATTCTGCTTTATAAGAAAAGTTTATGGCAGAAACTGGTGGTATACTAATCCAGTAATACAGAGCTCACATTTGTCCATTGAAATGACATAGTATAAAGCCAGTATCATCTTGGGTGTGGTAGTCTGGGTGTCTTATACATATATCACATGCCACCAAACAGAAGTTGATGCTCTTAATCTTTGAAGAGAATCTGAGATTTGCAAGTTAAATGTTTTCACGCTGGCAGATGCTTCTAGTTGGTAGTCAGGCGAAAGTAAATGCCTAAAGGCATCTCAAGGGAGGCTAACATGCAAATGATCAAATACAAGTGAGATAAATGGGCAGGTCCAGCACTGGCAGTGGTATGAGAATGTATTTCACAAGTAGGGGCTGCTGTCTGGAGTAAAGCCTTCAATGCTTCCCTAGCTTGGGACATTTTCAGAGTCAAAAAGAAAACAAATCCCAAGCGGAAGGAAGGATACCTGAAAGTTACTATCAGTTTAGCATGGGACTAAGTTTTCAGGGTTTCAGTAAGTAATGTTAGCCTGGGCGTGGTTAAACGCCGACACGCTTATACTGTGTCTGGGATACAGCTGAGCAGCTCCACCGCACAGCTGAAGTACTGTGCTAAGACCTGTACCAGAAATCTCTACGTTGTACTGCTCTGTGCAGCAACAGCACACCTTCGAAGTCTCCTGTCAAAATGGATTTCAAAAATACTGTTAGGACAACAGATCTATTTACTGTGTTGTACCTGTTCAACACACATTAAAATTATTAATTTATTAACCCCTATTTGCATAAAAACTATAATGACTTGGAATAGTAAAAAAGGAAAAAACAGTAATTACCATGAATGTTTCTGCTTCATCTCCTACCAGTCCAGCAATGGCTGAAACTGGCAAATCAGGGCCATGGTACGAATCTTCACTATGAGAAACTGGGAAAAACAAGTTCTTATGAGAACTCAGGGACCCTCGTCCATCAGGGAGTTTCACAGGGCTGTGAAAAAGTAGAGACACTATCTGAGGAGAAGAAATATTACGAATAGTAAATGCTGATACAAAACCGAGAAGTATGTTTTCAAAACTTTGGGACACCAACTCAGATAATTTACTTCTGCAAGAGAAAGGGAGGAATGTTGTAGAGAATCATTCTACACAGCACATACCATTTCACTGAAAAGTAATAGTAATTCTACTACAAAAGAGGAATGTTTGTAACTGGCAGAAATGGACTGCCATGTTCTAGCTCAATCTCTTTTCTTGTTGCCTTGTATAAACTATTCTATGTTACTGTTTCATTATTAACCAGGAATAATGAGGTCACACACTTAATTTGCATATGCTGTGGAGGTTCATGCTTGATGTTTATCTGGAGAAAGTTTAATGATGATAAAATACTATTAGTAGTATTTGCCTGTTGCACTTTGGCAATTGGTATCTGAGTGGCTCTAACATGCAGGAGTTGAGGATTCTATAGTTTACAAACTGTTGATTTATGACTTGGAAAAAAATATGTAAAATAAACAGTTCTCAGTAGAGATTTAAACTCCACTGAATAGAATGAAAAGTGAGGAAAAAGGAGTATATATGTATTTTTACATGTGTACGAAAGGTAAAAAACTCTTCAGTACTCTTTTCAATTGTTAATTGAAGGTCTTGTCTATGCTTTCACTAGTATAACTGTGTCAGTGGCAATACATTGGTCACATTCACAGTTAATGAGATTAAACACATGCGGAAATTGTAGAGTAGCTGCCACTGAGACAGAATAGGTGTTATACTTCAAGGACATGCTACTTTTATACAAGCCTCAAAAAACATTTTAGCATAAGTAAATTCTAGGTTTGCTGTGCTCAGTGAATTGCGTTAACAGAGCCACCTCCCATCCCTCCAGTGGCTCTGTAAACTGGCCACACGAGCTGGAAATCACACAGAATCATAGAATCATAGAATGCTAGGGATTGGAAGGGACCTCGAAAGATCATCAAGTCCAATCCCCCTGCCAGAGCAGGAATGCCTAGACTATGCCACACAGGAACATGTCCAGGCAGGTCTTGAATGTCTCCAGAGAAGGAGACTCCACAACCTCTCTGGGCAGCCTGTTCCAGGGCTCCGTCACCCTCACTGAGAAGAAGTTTCTTCTCGAGTTTAAGCGGAACTTCTTATGTTCCAGTTTCAGCCCATTACCCCTTGTCCTATCAGTGGTTGTCACCGAGAAGAGCCTGGCTCCATCCTCGTGACACTCACCCTTGATATATTTGTAAACATTAATGAGGTCACCCCTCAGCCTCCTCTTCTCCAAACTAAAGAGCCCCAGCTCCTTCAGTCTTTTCTCATATGGGAGATGCTCCACTCCCTTAATCATCCTAGTTGCCCTGTGCTGGACTCTCTCCAGCACTTCCCTGTCTTTCTTGAACTGAGGGGCCCAGAACTGGACACAGTATTCCAGATGGGGTCTCACCAGGGCAGAGTAGAGGGGAAGGAGAACCTCTCTCGACCTACTAACCACCCCCCTTCTAATACACCCCAGGATGCCATTGGCCTTCCTGGCCACAAGGGCACACTGCTGGCTCATGGTCATCCTGCTGTCCACCAAGACTCCCAGGTCCCTTTCCCCTACACTACTCTCTAATAAGTCATTCCCCAACTTACACTGGAACCTGGGGTTGTTCCTACCCAGATGCAAGACCCTACATTTACCCTTGTTATATTTCATTAAATTTTTCCCCGCCCAACGCTCCAGCCTGTCCAGGTCTCGCTGGATGGCAGCACAGCCTTCTGGTGTGTCAGCCACTCCTCCCAGCTTGGTGTCATCAGCAAATTTGCTGATAGTACTCTCTAGTCCCTCATCCAAGTCATCGATGAATATATTGAATAATACTGGTCCCAGTACCGACCCTTGAGGGACTCCACTGGATACAGGCCTCCAACCAGATTCCGCCCCATTGACCACAACTCTTTGGCTTCTTCCCCTTAGCCAGTTCACAGTCCACCTCACTACCCGAGAGTCTAGACCACACTTCCGCAGTTTAGCAGCAAGGATGCTGTGGGAGACTGTGTCAAATGCTTTACTGAAGTCAAGGTAGACCACATCCACCGCTCGGCCATCATCTATCCACCTTGTTATATCCTCATAAAAGGCTATGAGGTTAGTCAAGCACGACTTCCCTTTGGTGAAGCCATGTTGACTGTCTCTAATGACCCTCTTATCCCTGATATGCCTTGAGATGGCACCAAGGATAAGTCGTTCCATCACTTTCCCAGGGATGGAGGTGAGGCTGACCGGTCTATAGTTACCCGGGTCCTCCTTCTTGCCCTTTTTGAAGACTGGAGTGACATTTGCTTCCCTCCAGTCCTCAGGCACCTCTCCCGTCTCCCAAGACTTGGCAAAGATGATGGAAAACTAATTCTGCTTTTGGTACCATCCGTCATTACAACAACATACTGCTTAACTATGCTGACTAGGAAGCAATTTGATCCAAATCTGGTGGTTTCATAGCTACATAAGCAATGCTCAACACAGACCCTTGCAGGAAAACCCTCCAGGCACTACCTTAATTCAGTCATGCAGCTTTTGATAGAGGCTGCCAAAGCAGCTGATTAGTATTAGCTTCTTGACATGCATAATCTAGACATGTGAGTGCTACGAAATGAAATCATAAATTCAATTCACTTGGTTGACTAGATAGATTTACCCTCATTTTGATTTAGCAATTACTGATTGCAATCGCCAGGTGAACTAAACTAGATTAAATTCTTTGCAAACAGATGTAGGTTGCTAGTCTTAGATATTAAAATATAATTCCAGATTTTTCTCTTAACCTCAAGGGTGTTCCACTTACTTTTGCTTAAGGTGATACTCATCATTATTCCTTTCAACATGCCAGATAGTAACGGAGCTCTCATTAACAAAACATAGTTGGTGCCAATCCATAGGGTTAAAACTTAAAGAGGTCGCTGTTACCCCTGGCTGAGACTCACTGCACAGGAGGATATTTTCTTGCCAGTTCCTTCATTAAGGAGAGTAAAAGAAAATCATTGAATAAGTCAAAAACATTCAAGTCAAAAATCCAGATCGGTGATTATAACTGACATTCGAGATCAAGTTTGGAAAACAAATACTTAGTCACTGACAAAAAAATCCTGCTGTCAAACACATTAGGTCCTCCTTAGAATGAAAAGGAGGTAGTTAATGAACACACATAAAAGTATTATTGCTACAAAAGGATTAAATAGTAAAATAATTTTGAAAACTGACATTTTAGAAACATTATGATGCGTTTCCTCTTGTGAAAAGACCAACGGAGTCAAGTGACATGGATTTTTTTTCATCAGTTCCATCACCGACTATTTAAACAGGCCCAGCACCCCAGACCTCGGCCTTGCTTTTCCAATCAGTAAAACAATGATTAGAATACTTGCAGGCTTGCAGTTGGAAGGGATTATAATTAGAAAATAAAACACAGCCGCTGATAATCTATGGATGAATTACGTAGATAACACAGTAATTGTGTTGTGAATGCAGACATAAAAGCTGTGGCTGCGTTAACTAACTGGAACACAAAACAGGGCAGAATTTGTGTGGGGCTGTTACGTATAGCTGACATAAGCCTGGAAATCTGCTTTCCACTGACTTTTCTTTTGTCCAGTGTAACCTCTTTCATGTTCTCACTGCCGAGTTTGCATATTTCTCCATTATCCAGATTAATTCTTGACTGTACTTGCATTTTTAGGTGCTGTCCAAGAACTGATTAACATCATTTGAAGAAAATGCTTGAAACTGTTTCTTAATTTCTAGGACAATATATCTGACTCTTAATCTAAATAAGAATTACAGCTTTAGCATTTGTCATTACTGCTGAGAGGGGAAAAAAATTGCATACACTGCTGTAAATGGATTTAGTATAATCCTGTTGTTCTGGCCTGTAATAAATTCACTCATAGAAACAGATCAGGACACGAGACAATGGTTAATATTGATGGCATATGCAAAAAACTAGACGTATTCACACACACACAGTAACTCTCATTAATATTAGAGAAAGCTATAAGATGCAATTTTGACGTTAAAAGATGTCAGTGTAGCTCTCTCTCTAAAGATCTGTCAGCATGTTCTCATCTCATACCTAACAGTGCCAACACTCTTTTAAAGTAAATAATTCATTAAGATCTGAAACTATATGGTACAGGTATCTGAAAAAGAATCTGGCATTAAGCCTCTCCTTTGAACAGAAAAGAACAAAGATCTAGGGATAAAATATCTCACATGAAAGAGAGCTTTTAGTTATCCATAAACTGTCTATATCTTGAGAGTGACAGAACTTCCAAAACACCTCTTATACCTCTGATTCCAAACTATCTGCTTAAAATGCAGGAACTGTGCAATCCATCGCAGTGTTATGACACACTAAGAATGCTAAACACCGAGATTTCTTTCATCTGTACACACACATTTTTAAACGAACGCCCAACATAATTCAACTGCAAAAATTAAGGTCCTGATCGCACAGTAAATTCACACACCTCTGTTCAAGTTAATATATATTCTAAGTTTAATATTGTAAGGTAATTCTATTTTATTCTATTCTTTCTGACTGGAATCTAGGAGGGTTCTTTTATGACAGTTTTCTGCTGATAGTCCTATTCACGCTGATTCAGACACGTTAAAATTTTTTTGGCTTTGGAAATTGCCACTACTTTAAAGCTTTTGAACATTTCTAGATAGTTCCATTTTTAAGAATAATCTAGAGAAGTCTTTCAAGAAGGTGGAATTTATCGAAGAGCACACAATGAACATATTAGACCATGTGTGTTTTTTCTGCTGTGACAAACAGGCAAGCTCTTCAGGCTAGTGAGGCTTTCTGGTTGGTTTCTGCTGTGGTATACACAGACATCCCTCCTGAACTACTGTGTACGACCAGAGTTCACAGCAGACGTTTTTCTTCATGAGAGACAGAGAAGAGGCATCTGTAATAGTATCTAATATCATTACTAACATTTTGAAATGACAGCAGTTTATGCTTCTTCATTAATCATTGTACAAGAAAGGCCATCGTTAAAATGGAAGTATACAGAATATCCCTTACATGTCCTTGCTTGCCTTCCTTCTACTCCACCCTCCTCCTTTGTTTTGGAGAAGTGCTCAAACTCCATGCTCAACAGAAGCTTGCTGGCAATGTAGGCAAGAGCAGGATTATATTTTTATGCAACAATAAAAAAATTAAATATTCTAACTTCCTGAGTCTGCACCATATTATATAATATTTCTTTTCATGCCAATGAGCAGAAAATTGTGATCTAACCCAGTGACCCATGGCAGTGGAATTACTGAGCAAAACTGCAAGACAGAACTAAAATGAAGCGCAAGTAATTAAGAGGACCACTGAGCAGTCCAGCGCGACCAAAAAAAAAAAGGTAGAAATCAGCTTTAGAACACTTTTCAGCAGGCACCTTCCTTTCACAGACAGCATGGTACTCATCATCCAAGGGTGAACAGATAATGAAGTGATGCTGAAGGCTTCAGAAGTACTCCAAACCACAAAATTTCAAAGAAAGAAGATAGCTGTAGCAAAGGAACATTCTGACTAGTGGCTACTATTGCTAGGAAATAAAAACAAATTTGGTACAAAAAGTTTGCATACAAAGATCAATCAGAAAAATAAAATGAGATGAAGGCAACCAGTGTGTCTTCCATATTTGTTAATTTATGTTAAAATAGCACATCCAAATAAATATGAATTAAATATACATGGTATTAGAGATTTTTTTTTTACTCTTACCATACTGAAAGCACAAATTCCGGGATTGAAGAGTAACTGGCCAGATACGGGCCTCTGAAACTAAATGCAAGTAAGGTATAGTCCAGCTGAGCACTACCTGAAACGTAAAAATAAAGAATATGGTCTTTAATTGCCCTGGACTTTACTGCATACTATCCCAGATAGAGTACTCAGTTCCTTCATATCCACTTTATTTCTTCAGAGACATTCTTTGGGCCCTTGATTTCTTTGCTTCACTCTGAATTATTGTCTTGATTTGATGATTAAAATGTTCCCTATGTATCCCATCTCGGACTTTTTAAAATTTTTTTTTTCAATAGTACCTTGAATTTCAAAGTATTTTTCCCCAAGTACCATGAAATCTTTTGCAGTCATAATTTCATTCATACACATGAAATAAACAAATAATATGATCCTTATTTAAATGGCAAGGAAACTGAAACATGGATAGCATAAGCAACTTAACTACGAAAAGAAATGTTATAAGGCAGGTAAAAATACAGATTAAAACCCAGACTCCAAAATTTAACTGCAAGAACCCTCGATCCTCTTGCATCCTCAATTTCTCAATGTGGCTTTCAGCAGTCTGGTTAGTCGTCTACTGCAGTATGATTTTTTTGGTTATTCTGACTGTATTTTCCTAAAATTAATTCCATTTCATTCCATCTGTTTTCCCTTTAAAACAGCTCCATTTTCTATGGTCACATTCCTCCCTAACTTGAGACTAACTAAAAGTAGTGCAGTGGAAAATTCCTTCCACTGCTTTCCATGCACCTTGTCACGAGGCAGTTTCCTGTCACATCCTTTTTCAAGTCTTATAAAAAAGCGACAAAGAACTCGGAAATGGGATGACTGAAGTTGGGATGACTTAAGTAGTGTGTTAAGGAAATGGTGACGGGGAGGGTTACCACATCACTACCTTTTAATTCTGTCAGTTTACTCAGTTCTGGAAAAGTGTAGATATATATGATGGGATTCAGCTGCCGGTCTGCAAAGGCCACCACTTCACTGTTCCCATTCGCTGCGAAGGCTCCCACCTGGCCAGTCTGACACTGCAGCGCTGTCGTCTTCTTTGTTTCGATGTCAAGGAAGAGGACATAATTGCCACAAGGGTAGCAGACCGTTTGCTTGTTGACAAAGCCAAAGTTCTTGTTTGAGAATCCCTGAACCCAGCTTAAAAAAAGAACAACTGAATGTTAAAACCTTAATCAAAGACACACATTTCATTTCTCAAAATGCTGTGAAAAAGGTTATGTTGTAGCCTAAACTATGCTGAATGGATGCTTGAGCTGTTAGACTCATCCTCAAGCATACCATGGTTGCAAAACCACAATAACTTCAAGATTGAGTATTAAGACTCGCTAGTTCGGTGTTTCCAACAAGACAGGGTCAATCTTACCTGGATGGAGCACAAAGGACTGTCATAAGAATATGGAGAGATGGTTACATTTCTTTCAGTTTTCACGACAAATAATGTTACCCAGCTCACAGGCTCTGTTTCTGTACTCATATATCATAATAATAGATTATATCTTTATTCTGAATGAATTACACAGGTACAATCCATACCTGAGACCCAACTGAGTTTGCTTAACATTTTTACACTTTCATAGTTCATCTCATCACTGTCAAATAAAAAATACAAAGGCATAGCTTGTGCTTATAGGAATCTAACCAGGAGGACTGCTCTGCTTTAAAGACAGCAGTACTTTAACACAGTAAAACTCTGGAATGTAAACAGGATGTGTTGCACAAGAGCTGAAATGAATTGCTGAAGAGGAGTCAGCTTATGAACTTGAAACATAGCAACAATCTCATAACTGCCTGTAGATGTTTTTACCTTTTAGAAAGAGTGTGAGTAAACATCAGGGTCTTCTTACCAAAGGTATTTGCGTTTACCACCAAGTGAAGATGTCTGACTGAGCCACAGCTTAGGCTGCTGGTGCCATGGCAGAAAAGTTTCAGCAGCGTAACTGATATCCTCTGTGTACCACCCTGCCATTGGCACCTTCTCTTCTAAGTTCCATTCAGAAACTTTCCATCTCTTCTTCCAAACAAGAGCATTTGGCTCTCTTTGTCCTCAGCAATTGCAAGGCAGCATTTTTATGCTCTTCTCATGAATGCTGGTCATAAGACCAGCTCAGCTGCTGATCCTCTGTGTTCTTACTAGAAGGTTGTACTACAGCCTCAGCACTCTCATAGTTAGGAACGCTTTTAAATCACTCGTCTTTAGATATTTATGTCCAGCAGTAATTTCTTGTTATCTTTTCTGAGTAGTTTCTGCTCTTGGCCCCTCGCTACACACCAGAGGAGTAAGTGAAGCCAGAGGGGAGTGGGAGCACACCAACCACACGCTCATGTAGATGAACTGAATACTATGGCAACATAGAAGAGACATTTCAGCTGATGAAGGTTTTTCTGAACCTTTTACACAAGAACTAGATGTATGACGTGCCATGGCACATAACCAGATCTTTACAAACACATTCTATGCTTTCCTCAACACTAGATCCAAATCAGTGGAAATGAAGTATTTTTAACTTCTGTTTGCAGAGGTAAAATGAAATCTAGAAAGCATGTACGCAGGGATAAATTAATGTGCAATTTATCATCTTTATACAGCCAGTAAAGGCTCAAGGAGACAAGGATTCAGGCTGCTGTTTGATGATGTCAGCTATGGTGCAGTACACACTGAGGCAGGTAATTAGCTGTGGCTCTCTTAAGTTTTCCATGCTGTGTCTGTCTCCAGTTCTGTATAAACACCGTGTCAGAAATATTTCAGTCACAAACTTTGCCAGATAGTGAAATGTAGATGGGGCAAAGTAATTAGAGCTGCTTGGAAATTTCTTTACAGAGCATTTTGTCACTGAAAAATGCTAGTTCATACAAAACAGATTATACAAAACCATGAGTTTTGTCAAAGTTCTGTGTTTTCTGAAGACCAGCTTTTCAACTTCCCACTGCAAAATAATTTCTATTGCTTTCTTCTACAACTGATACACATATTACGACTGCTAACATTAACTTATAAGAAAGGCAAACTTTAAACTTTTCTATTTTATGGAAATGGACTTTGCTTCGTATTCACAAGGGCTTAAATTCTTTTTTTTTTATATTTAGCATAATATTTTAATTTGATAACAGTGTTTTCACAAAGCAGAAAACCTGGGTCACAGCTCTTCCACATAAAAACAGTTTACACAAGGGACCTCCTCTGAATAGCAATGACAGCTTCAGATAATATTTTTTTTTACTCTGCAAGTACCAGCACAGTTAAGGCTGAAGTCTATTTCTCCCATTAATAGTAAAAAACCCCAAACAATCTAGAACAACTAATTTTTTTTTTCCCACTAAAAGGTGCTGCACCTATAATTATAGATTTATGTCCCATAGTATCCATAAACTTTGATGAAGCAGCTGAAATACTTTAAAAAGGGCAAGGAAGTTTAAACAACTGGCCCATTACACAGAAAACATGTCTAAACATCCCAGATTGCTGTGGAAGTCTCAACCAAGGAGGGACAGGAAGGGCTTAATTGATCTACAGATCCTATTTGTTCAGGACCAAAAAGCAATTTATTTGGTTACCAAACAAACTTTTTTTGAAGAAAAGTGTTTTCTGTATATAGTGTGGGTTATGTTTGTGGGAAATGGAAATCTGAAAGTCTCTGACATGCAGGTCAAGATGCTGCGAGAAAGGTGAGAGCAAGAGTATCAGGAAAATTAAGAGCAATGCCAGAAGATGATGACAGTGGGGTTTAGGAGTTACAGAGCAATCAGGGAAATTTTTGAGGCTGAAGCTGTCTCTGTAAAACAATATAGAGATGTGGACACAAACAGAACTGAGTAGGTTCACAAGGCCAGGTACTGAGAAGCAAAGCATGCCCCAAGAGCTCCTTGGGATTGTGTGCTGCCAGAGCCACTCCATGAGACAAAACAACTCATGTCACGCTACTTAAGAACTCACCAAGCTCCAGATAAAAACTAGTCAGGTTTGCCTACTCCTTATTTCAGTGCTCCCTGTGCTAAGGGCAGAGAACCCGAGTTTCATCCAGATCCATCAAGGCTCAGTCCCCACTACACGCTGCAAGGCAACTTCTCCTTTTCCTCGCCCACCTCTGTCCCCCCACCTGCTGCCCTAACCCAGTCCCCCAGCACTGCAGCCTCCCTTCCTTCTCCTGCTAGACTCGTCCTGTCCTCTGACGGCCGCACAGAGCGGACCCGAGGTGAGAGGAGCCGGGCGCCGCGGGCACAGGACAGGACGCCGGGCACTCTCTGGGGCCGAGGGGCTCACGAGTACGCAGCGTGTGTGGAGGCCCGCAGGGCGCGGCCTGACCCGGCCGGCCCCCACCTCACTTCCAGCGCGGCCTCCTCAGCCGGGGAGCAGCAGCAGCCCCCCGGGGCCTCGGCGCGGGGCTCCTCAGCGGCCGCCTCCATCCGGCCCCCGCCACCAGCACGGGCCCGTTTACGCCCATCTCTTAGCAACAAGAACGGCGGCTGCTATTAGCTGGCACAGCGCCTCCCGCCAGGCTTAAAGCAGGCACCTGATTGGTCTGTGCTCGTGCGGCAACCAACCAATGAGCGGGTAGCCATTTAAGGGGCCAGGAGCGCGAGGGGAAGGAGGTGTTGGGGTTCCTCAAGTACGGCCTGATGATGGGAGCTCCCCGTAGTGTGTCCGGCCCCTCTCGGAGGCTCCAGCCTAACGGGGTAATTCTGCCTGTGAGACCCTGATATCTGTAGCTTTTAACACGGGTAATTCTTGCAGCCCAGTCTAGAAAGCCGGTGGCTTTATCAGGTGTAAAAATGATTACGAGGGCTCCTTCCCTCAGCCCTCCCCTAAGTCCTTGCTGTTGCGGCTCCTGTTCCAGCAGGATCTCACCTGTTTCCTAGTGAGGCAGCTGTACCTGTTCTCTTGTTGCTTCTTGTGTATTTCCTTTCATGAGTTACCATAGTGCTCGTCGAGGTTGCATAACGCAGCACTCCTCTGCTCTCTTTGAAGCTTCAGAAGTTGACCACTGGAAAGAAGATAAAGTATAGGGACAATCTTTAGATACTTCAGGCTTTTAGCATGGTAACATGGTGAGAACCTCTTAAGTATTTTAAAAGCAGAATTAGCAATATTACCTCCTTTTCCTAACGTGAGAAATGTTATTTATAGTGTCTCACTGCAGTAGATTGTTATTAGTTAGCCATACTGTGGCAGTGCGTGTTTGTGATAGTGCTCTGTGCTCAGTGCTGTGGAGCAGTAAGGGAGAGTGATGCTCCTGCCCAAAAGGCAGCACAATAAGCCCATACCTCACCTTTTGTCTCCATGGGTAGTCTATATGCCACGCAAAACCAGCATGGGATGAGGAAATGGGTTTGGTTTTCCATGGTGATCTTGAGGGGCTGTTGTAGTACACAGATCTTGTGATGCTGCTTTGAGCTGCTGACTGCCTCTCCCCAGGCTACAAGTTAGAAGGCTGCCTATATTCTTAATTGATAAAGAAAATTCACATGAATTTTCTCATTTTCTGTGACCCAGAATTTTGCTGAATCTTTCCTAAGGGCAGGTACTCAGAAGAATGAGAAATAAGTCCTCTAACACAGTTTTTAATGACAGGAGAGATTATTTTGTTGTCAAAGGTTATCTAATGTACAGCTTCAGTTTGCCTAGGGTGTGGCAGGCTTGTGCAATGAAATACTACTCCCTTTCACTGCTGAGCAGCTTATTATGTTATCAAACAGCAATGACTTAACAAACATCATGTTGTTGCTCTATTCAAGTAGTGTTAGGTTCATGGTTGCTTCACTAGTGGCCATCTTGGTGTTTGCCTGCAGGAGAGATGACCACAGAAAATACTGGGATTTGTGACGATGCCTGAGGCCCAACTCCAGTGAAAAACCAAACCAAAAGTCACCAACAGGCAAAATGTCCCCGCTGTGTAAGCACTGATCTGCTGAGACTGGGGTACTCTGTTAGCCTTAGGGGTTTGACAGAGACGTGTCCATCCCATCCCAGGAGGGCCAGGACTTTCCGTCCCTTCTGCAAGGGCTGCCTAAAAATGGGCCATTTCCTGAGACCTGAAGGTTGGGTGCAAGTGGGTGGAGGCCAAGGAAAGGAGGTGTTTTACTCCTGGGGTGGTAGCTCAACTTGGACACTGTGAAGCACCTTAGGAGGAAAGCTCCCCCATTTCCACTGTTACACCCCAGGAAGATCTGGTGCCCTCACCTCAGCGGAAGAGGGACCAAAAGGGATGGAGAGGCTTTCAGTCCACGCTTCAGTTCTCTCTTAGTCTTTACACATACCGATGCTCCCACAGGTCACGTTTGTGGAAGCAAGCGCAGATCCCTCTATGATTGCAAGGTATTAATTAAAATGTAACTTTTGCTGTGCCTCCTTATCTGTTGTCTCCTCTTGAGTTTTTATCATGAAGGAGAATAGCTGCAGGAGAGAGAAATCCTCCTTGTTATGGTCAGGGTGGGGTGGGAGGGGGTTTGAAGGGCAACGGGGGCTGCAGTGCTGCCGTAGTGGGAGAAGACCCTGTGGAGGGAGGTCGGGTACCTCACCAGCTTCTGGAGGCACCACTTGGGGGAAAAAAAACCAACCAACCAAAAACTAACCCAGGCTATTGGGTGTAGTTTTGCTGTAGGTTTCACATTTAAATGAGCGTGCCAGCTGGGCTGGGTTATGCTGAGGCTATAAAGAAGAGAGCGTTAGGAGCAGCGGAATAGAGCCTGTCCTGGCGAGGGGATCCGTGGGGAGAAGGGTCAGCTCTCGGGGGGACCATCGGTGTGCGGGACGCTCCTCCCCGCGAAACGCAGGCTTTCTCCGCTCCCTGGGGGCCACTCGCCTGAGGCAGGCCCCAGCCGACCCCGGGGAAAAGAAGGAAGGAGCGAGGGAGGCGGCCACACCGGCGCGGACCGCCGGCTGCCGGCCCGGTTCCCGCCTTCCCCGCGGTCGCGGCCGTTGGGTGGGGCCAGCGGCGGCGCAGCAGCGCGTGGGGTCATGGCGGGCGAGCAGTCTCGCAGCCTGGGCAAGGGTAAGCGCTCGGCGGGCGGCTCTGCCGGGCGGCCCGGGGAGGGGGCGTGGGGCGGCTCTGACGGTCTCCTCTCTCCTCAGGCAGCGCGGCCCCGGGGCCTGTGCCCGAGGGGCTGATCCGGCTCTACAGCATGCGCTTCTGCCCCTTCGCCCAGAGGACGCGCCTCGTCCTCCGCGCAAAAGGCATCAGGTGAGGCTTGCCGGGGCGGGGGGGTTGAATCTTCCCCTTCGTACCCGGGCATCCGAAATGGCTCTTGGGAAAGAACTGAACGAAAATGGCTTTCTGTGGGTGACTTCCCCATGAGACTTTTTTGGGGGGGCAGGGGTGCTTTGCTGAAATTGGAAATGAGTACGCTGTGTGGGAAGTAAATAGGCTGTGTATCAAGTCAGTTATTTAAAGGGTCAATGTAAATCTATAAGGAAAAAGCTCAGGCCAGTGCTCTTTTTCCTCACCTGTTGTCCTGAACGCTTGCCATAATAGCACTTGAGCTTGTTCTAGGTTCAGCAACACCAAGTGCCAGGTCCTGCACTTGAGTCACAGTAGCCCTGTGGCAGTCTACAGGCTTGGCTGGGAGGCTGCCTGTTGGAAAGGGACCTGGCGTGTTGGCTGATGGGCGGCTGAGCGTGAGCCAGCAGTGCCCGGGTGGCCAAGAAGACCAACAGCATCCTGGCCTGGATCAGCAACAGTGTGGCCAGCAGGACCAGGGCAGTGATCGTGCCCCTGTGCTCAGCACTGGTGAGGCTGCCCCTCGAACCCTGTGTGCAGTTTTGGGCCCCTCACTACAAGAAGGACATTGAGGCACTGGAGCGTGTCCAGAGAAGGGCAGCGAGGCTCCCAAAGAACAAGCCCTATCAGGAGTGGCTGAAGGAAGTGCAGTTGTTTAGCCTGGAGAAAACGAGGCTGAGGGGAGACTTTATTGCTCCCTCGAACTACTTGAGAGGGGATTGCAGAGAGGAGGGGTCAGCCTTTTCTCCCTAGTAGCAAGCAATAGGATGAGAGGAAATGGCTGCAAGTTGTGCCAGGGGAGGCTTAGGCTGGGTATTGGGAAGAAGTTCTTCACTGAAAGGGTCGTTACCATCCCCAGAGGTATTTAAACAGTGTGTTGATCTGGTGCTTAGGGACATGATTTAGTGGTGACCTGATAGTGCTGAGTTAATGGTTGAACTTTGTCATCTTAAAAGGTCTCTTCCAACTAAAGAGATTCTGTGAAATGTGAATAGAGCCTTAATGTATGTGGTTGCTTGATTTTGATGTAAGCTGCAGTGAAAATTCTGGGAGATATGAATATTCAGTGTTTCTATTATATTACTGCGTAGCAAAACTCAGTAGTGAGTAGCCTTTTTAAAAACAGGAAAGGTACTGTGTTCCTATAACATCTCAATCCTCTGCTCTAGTAAGTTAATGGAATTCAGATAGCCATGTTGTTTCAGTGTGTTTGAATGGGAACTAATGCTTCCCTCAGTTTACAGCTTCAAAATAAATTTTTTTTCACCTTTTTCTGATTCTCACCAAGTCCCAGGCCTGCCAATGATTTGTTAACCAGCACAGGGCTAGGAGTTCATGTTAGCACAGTGAATGCTTACCACTCAGTTCTCCTGATAGCAAGATGAGAGTTGGGTTTGTAAACACCTGTTCTGTGTGAGGCCATAGGTGGGTGTCCTGGTTTTGGCTGGGTTAATTTTCTTCCTAGTAGCTGGCAGAGTGCTGTGGTTTGAATTTAGTGTGAGAACAGTGTTGATAACACATGGGTTTTTAACTTGTTGCTAAGTATCATTTATCCTAAGCTAGGGATTTTTCAGTTTCCCATGCTCTGCCTGCAAACGAGTGCACAAGAAGCTGGGAGGGAGTGTGGCCAGGAGAGCTCACATGAGCTAGCCAAAGGGATATTCCGTACCATAGAACATCGTGCCCAGTATATAGACTGGGGGAGTTGGCTGGGGTGGGTGGATCACTGCTCAGGCAGTGGATGGTGACCAATTGCATTGTGCACCACTTCTTTTGGGTTCTCTCTTTATGTTATCTTCCTTTTAATATTATGATATTTTATTGTTGTTGTTGTTTTATTGTAGTTATAAAACTGTTCTTATCTTAACACAAGTTTGTTTTTTTTTTTTCAATTCTCATCCCCATTACACTGGGAGGGGCAAGGAGTGAGAGAGCAGCTATGTGGTGTTTAGTTGTTGGCTGGTGTTAAACCACATGACTGGGAAAGATAAGTAGGTGTGGTGCTCTCCTGGTGTGTTTTTTGGTGTAAGATCAAAGTTTCTTAATTGCAGTGTAGCTTATTTGCAATCAAGAGCTTCTTCCTTATTATGCCTCTGAACCTGCATATGATAATTGTGCTGCATTCTGAGCTTGACCTTTATTTTAGCATGACTGTAAGGGCTGCCTCTGTAGTGTTCTTGCAGACTGTTCACATGTCTCTTATTAGTTTAACAAAGTACTCATTATCAGTGCTGATTTTCTATAGCAACAGGAAGTGCTCCCTGGCAGTATTTCTGTGTGCCAAATGGTTAGTCCTGCAAAGGGGCTTCAGTGAAGACAAAGGAGAGCAGAGGAATGAGGATTCAGCCTCTCAAGTACTGTAGCTGTTGAGGTATAATGACTGCATTTCACCATGGTGTGGACTGGACTGTAAAACTGAGCCTGTCTGGGTTTGTTTTCTTTTGCTCTTTCAGCCATGAAGTAATCAACATTAATCTGAAGAACAAACCTGAGTGGTTCTTTGAGAAGAACCCCTTTGGGCTGGTTCCTGTTCTGGAGACCAGCAAGGGCCAGCTTATCTACGAGTCCCCAATCACTTGCGAATATTTGGAAGAAGCGTTTCCAGGGAAGAAGTTGATGCCTTCAGACCCATATGAGCGAGCCTTTCAGAAGATGCTTTTGGAACACTTCTCAAAGGTAATGCATGATCAGGATGGGATTGTGTTTCTTACTTTACCATAGCACCAAAACCTGTAGCTCTGCTACCAGTGCTGTTAAGGCATGTCTTGTGTCTGGGAAAGCAGGGGTTATTTGGAGTCTCCGCTCTAAGCACATTGAAATCACTTTGTGTCTGAATTATCTCAGCACTTATCTGTGGGGATGGATGCAGGAAGACAACCAAGCTAGTGAAATTGTGTATGACTGTATGAGGCAGAATTTTGAGTATCCTACAATAGACAAAAGGTTAGTAAACCAAACCAACTGGATGCTTGAAACCTAGGCAGTGACAATTGCTGTATTTTAATCTGAGTCTTTCCATAGAAAGTATGAATGCGGAGTGTAAGGAGTGCCTGACAGAGCCTGCAACATGGGACAAGAGATGGCAAGTGGCTGTAGACGTGAGATATGTATTAAAGAGACTGGTTTTGGCTCTCATTAGGGGTTGGAAGTGCACGTTGTGGCTGACTGGAAGAAACCTCTCTGGACAGGCGTGTGTTTTGAAGGGTCTAGGAAGTGAAAGAAATCAGTTTGGATTTGAGACAGCAGAAGAGAGGAAGCAACAGAAGATGCAAAGACATGGACAAGGAAGGGAGTGGAAGGGAGGATATATTTACAACAGGTTTTTCTGAATAAATGTGTTGGGAACGTGTTGCAAGAAACAAAACATGCACTCGACATTGATTGTAGGAATGACAAGATCTCAGAAGAATGTTTGTCTATGAGCTTTTAAGAATATAGTTTAGTTAAAATTGGCCACTAGGCAACTTCCTGGTAGTGTATGCTAATTTCTCTGGCAGTTACCAAATTAGAAAATGCACAGGTTTATATAAGTGTGCATATCCTGGGCTGCATATCTCTTTCTCAAAGTACCTTAAATGTTAATAGTTACAGTGCATTTGGATTTCAGAAACGTGTAATTGGGAAAAGAGTACCACTCTGCACCTTGCCACTTCTAGTGCTACTTTTTTGGTAGCATGTGCAAATGGGAAATAAGCTCCTCTTTTCATTTTTCTTCTCCTATTACAAGACTAAAATTTGCATTTTTTCTTTCTTTAAGCCTTTGCTTATGTTTTCTGAAGTTCTTTGTTAATGGACTTAAATATTTAAGTCTTCAAATCTTTAAGATTTAGTTTGCATCTAGTATCTTAACGTCTTAAGCTCCGAGTGACTTGTATTATTGTGGTAGGAACATTTAAACACTTTATTCTTGCCTTTGTATAGATAACACCCATAATTTTCAAGTATGTTGTGGCAGTCAAAGAAGGACAGGATGCCACGGCACTGAAAGCGGAAATTATTGAAAAGTTTGGCAAACTTGAAGAGGTAAGAGTATTTCATGACAATCAGAAGGTTGCCAGTCGTTGTGTGATCCTTTTTTCTTTCATGCTTTAGCCTGTGAAGCTAGATCTCTTCTCCTTCAGTTGTATATAAAGGGTGAGTGTCACGAGGATGGAGCCAGGCTCTTCTCGGTGACAACCAATGATAGGACAAGGGGTAATGGGCTGAAACTGGAACATAAGAGGTTCCGCTTAAACTCGAGGAGAAACTTCTTCTCAGTGAGGGTGACGGAACACTGGAACAGGCTGCCCAGAGAGGTTGTGGAGTCTCCTTCTCTGGAGACATTCAAGACCTGCCTGGACACGTTCCTGTGTAGCATTATCTCGGCGTTCCTGCTCTGGCAGGGGGATTGGACTTGATGATCTTTCGAGGTCACTTCCAATCCCTAACATTCTGTGATTCTGTTAGTTACAGCAGTGAGTGATCTCAGTTTACTCCCTCCAGCCTAAGATGCACAACAGCACTATTAGCTTAAATTCCAAGTAGCTAACCTAAACTTCACCGGTGTGGTGAAGGCTCTATGGACTTGGGGAGGGTTTTTTGAGTTCTGTCTGCTGTGGTCTTAGATATCTTTGTGCCTTAAATATAAGGAGCCCTTGCAGCATGTTCTAAAAGCAATGGCTGAGGAGTCTGAGCTGCTGAAAAACGTCTGTGCTGTAGCTCTACTGAAATCAGTGCAGATACACCGATAGTGAAATAAATGTTTTCTGTTCAAGAAGTTATCTTTTGGGGAGTGACAGGGTGGGAAGCAGAATGTAGTCTGTCCTTTGCATAAATCCTGGGCTTGTTCTGCTACAGTGATGTAATGCAACTTCAGCACAGCTCCAGAAAGTGTCACGTGGCTTTGGTGCTCTATTAGCAAATTCACAATCCGTGTCAGTAGGGGTTCTGGGCTAGTCTGAACAGCTGTCAGACTTGCCTGTATTATGAACCCATTTCTTCTGTGATTTTAGCGGCCATGACTAATGCTTGTCTGGCTCAACGTGAGAAGCATATCTCCAGAGTGTTTCTCTTCAGGTGCAAAGCTACCCAAAAATTTCTAATACTTTCCTCCTAATTCTCCTAACAATCCTGTGTGTTCTGCTTCCCCACCCTCTTGAGCTGCCAAAGTAAAATTGTTTTCAGGTTAGTCTTGTCTGTCTGATCAGGCTGATGCTAGAGTAGTGCACATGACAAATGAGTTCTTGGGGGAAGTCATGTGTGTTTCACTTCCCTGAAATACACGTCTATTAAACATTAAGGAAGAATTAACCTTCTTGCTTTATTAGTGCTGTGAAATACTTGCTGCTCCTTCAGTGCCTCTGTTTTACTATACCCTGAAGGATTTTGCAGCAGCAGCTGAAGATCAGCTGAGAGTAGGAGGAAGAGAGACATGCAAACTTCACTCAGCCTATTGCAAGAGAAGTGTTTTGAAATGCTTCTGTATTTAGTTTGCTGCTACCCACCAGAGGGAGCTGTGCTGCTGCCTCTGCAACTGTGCAACTGCTGGGCTATATTCTGCCACGTGACTGCTAATTCAGCCAGCTTGTAGTTTCCTGAAGAACTGCTTTAGAATTTCTACTAGAGCATTGGGGTTATGGGACAGGGAGTAAGTGCCTGCATGTTGTGCATCCAAAAGGACAGAGATTTGTAATGTCTCTCAAGCTCCACCTTTAAAGTGCCTGAGGGACTAGTCTTATGAAAGAAGAGACCAAGTCTGGAAGTTCCTTAAAGTATGTTAAACTTTGATGACCGTATCAGAAACATAAATGTAACAGGAGAACTTGCTGTGGTTTTTTTGTGGCTCTGCTTTTTGTGCTGAGCTGTGGGGATCTCTTTCTGGTGTATATGGATGTGTGTTGGGTTTGTGTCTGGTGGGATTTTTTGGTAACGAGTTGAGGGGGTGGTTACAGGGATGGCTCCTGCTTAAAGCTTCTAGGGTCTCCCCTTGCTAGAAGTCAGATCCGTCTCTGGCCTAGGCTGAGCCAGTTAACACTTCTGCAATCAACATATTTAAGAGGGGAAAGCTGCTGGGTAACTTCCTTTGTGTTGGGGAGTTCGTTGTTTGATGAGGAGGTGAGAGGAGCAACCATGTGGTTACCAAGTCCTGTGGGGAAGGAGGGGGAGAAGTGCACCGGAGCAGAGATTTCACTGAGGCCCACAGTAAGATAGCAGGCTAAACCTCTGCAGCCCAAGGAGATGAATGACAGCGTGTAATCCAGATTGCAGCAGCACGTGGAGGACCCCACACTGGAGCAGAGGACTGCACCTGGACCATGCCCTGACTCCGAGGGAAGCCCGTGCTGGAGCAGTCCATCACTGGGCAGATTTCAGCCCATGGGAGGGACTCACGCTGGAGCAGTTTGGGCAGAACTCTGACTGTGTGGAAAGGACTTGCGTTGGGGAAGTTGGAGGAGTTCTGTCTCCCATGAGAGCGACACTGTGTTGGAGTAGTGGAAGACTGAGGAGTCCTCTCCCTGAGGAGGAAGGAGTAGAATGGACAATTCATAATGGAGAGACCACAATTGCCCTCTCCTGCCCCCCTGCACCGTCGGGGAGAGGAAGTAGATGGGAAAAAGGGAGGGATGTGTGGAAGGTGTTTTAAGATCTAGCTTTATTTATTTTCTCGGTATCCTACTCTGATCTAATCGATTGGTAAACTGGTGGTTGCTCTGTTGTCTAAAATTGATGTTTCTTTCCCTAAGTCTACTCTGTTTTTCCCCTGTGACCATAATTGTTGAGTGAGCCCTCCCTGTCCTTAATCTTGATCTTCGAGCCTTTTGTTGAATTTTCTCCTCCCCATCCCAGAAAGGGGCAGTGGGTAAAGGGCTGTGTGGTTCTTTGTTGCCAGTTGGGTGGGCTCAGATCACAACGGGATGTCACGCTTCTGATTCCCTTTGCACCTGGAATTGAATCCAGTTCTAGATACCATGTTGGAAATGTTTTTCTGACACCACTTGGCCTCAAGTGTTGTGGGAAAGGAGTCTCTGCTAAGACACTTCTAATTTATCTGGATATTAAATTTAGCTGGTTTTATTGCTCAAGAAATGCATGTGCATTGTTATGTTTGATTAGTCTGTGCCATTAATGCTTTTTGACAAGTAAGAAATTACAAACTGACAGATCCTGTGAGCTAAATTCCTTTTGGTTCATGTACGAGCCGCAGCTTACGAGTGATTAATATTTTGTGACAGTTTTTGAACCTCTGGAGAAGAGCTGCACTGACGGTTGTATGAAATAGTTACATTTATACAGCAGCTGCTTTACTGACTAGCTCTGATTCCCCAGGTATTGCATGCACAGGAGAAATGTGCTGTATCTCTGTTATTTGATGTTTGATCCCTTCAGTATGCCTGCATTCCACTACAAAGTGGGCTTTTTGTTACTGTAGTGTTCCCTTGTGGTAATTTTCCTTCTGAGGGTGGTTGTTGTCTCTCACTCCCCACAGATTCTGTCCAAACGCAACACTGTGTTTTATGGTGGGGACTCAGTCTCCATGTTTGACTACATGATCTGGCCCTGGTTTGAACGTCTGGAACCATTCCAGCTGAAGGAGTGAGTACCTTGCCTAGCTTCTAGTGTGTACTGAAGTGCTGCAGCATAAATATTCTTTGCCTACAGTCTGCACCAATGGGCCAGTCTTAGGGGCTGCTGAAGAAGGTTTGTACTATGTTACAGTTTGGGGGAGGCATCTTCTCAAAAGAGAGGTAAGTTGGTCAGGGATTTTCTGTAAACAAGCTTTCTTTCCCCAGGTCTGTTTTCCTATCAAATAATTTTGACATATCTGGAAGAAGTGGTCAAAATACAGGACTTTTCGTCATGCCTAACATCTTAGATGAAAATGGTCTTTGTTTGAAGGGGATGGAGGTGTGGAGGCCTAGGTTCAAGTGTCTTGGTCCAAAACCTCAGACTTGAAATGCAATCTTCTGCTTCCTCTTTGGAAATCTGAGGATGACAGAGAAAACTGATTTTGTTTTGACATGTATCCCACCTTGCTTTGGGTAATAGCTATCTGTCTCCCTGTTGTAATAGCATTTTTTTAATATCTAAATAAATGTCTTTGTCTGTTACATCCTTAAAAAGCTCTAGGTAGCATAGTATTATATTAATATATAGGAAAATGGTATCAAAGGAAGACTTTTGTAGCTGGCTTAAAACAGAAGAAGTCAAATTATGTGAGGAAGCGGATGACAAAAGAAGATGAGTACAGCACAGTTAGTTTCACTCTGGTGCCCAAACCACTCTTGAAGAACAAGAAAGATGCAGGGAATCTTTGGCATTGAAATTTTTGGCACTAGAACGTGAGGGCTTTACTGCTGGGTTGCTGACCAGCTTTTTTTGTCTCCTGTGTGGTCCTTGATTGGAAGGGGAAGTATTGCAGGTGACATGGGAGCATAGGTCTAGAGTCAATAAGGTATTTGAATGGCTGAGGATCTGAACCATTTTCTGTTAAGAAAAGATGCTTTCTGGGTAAGGGTTAGGAGGTACCTGGAGAAGTTATTCATTAACTACGCTTGGGAGCTGGAAATTGTAATGCAAAGTACTGGGATCAATCTGCCAGAAGAGAATGAAAATAACAATTTACAGTGCTAAGCTGTCAATTTGTCACATGGTGTGTTTTTTCAAATGTGTCTGAGTTTGTGGGTTTAGTCTGTTAGTCAAATTCTAGTTTCCTCAGTAGATTGCATCTGTGTCTTGCACTGCTGCATTACAGAGTGGTACAAACTGCACAACTTGTCTTGGTATGCAAGAGAGGAGAGAAGAGGTTCTTGGGATGTGGAGGAGGACGCTGCATTCCAGAGGGAGGCAGTGGTGCACAAGCCTCTGCCCTCAACTCAGAGCACATGATAAGCGAGAGCCGTGTCTTTTGCAGCAGGGATAGCATAAGCAAAGATATGATATCTTGCACAATAAGTGCTTGTTTGTGGTTTTGCTCAGTTTTGCAGAGTGCACAAGCTGTATGAGAACTCTTTCGCTTCACAAATGCTAGTCTGATTTCTATGATCTGAGAGTTATTTCCGTCACCTGCTCCAAGATGAAACTTATACTGGGAGGGAGAAGGCAAAACAAGCAGTAATCTAGAACTACTCAAGCTGTTTTTCTTCCTTGATGCCCTCCAAGTTTCCTATTTGCATTACTCAGTCTCTTTCCTTTTCCTGTAGCTCTTTGAGTCACACTCCAAAGCTCCAACGCTGGATGGAGGCCATGAAGGAGGACCCTGCTGTCAAGGCTACGATGACTGACCCGCAGACGTTCAAAGGTTACCTCCAACTCTATCTGAAGAACAGTCCTGAGGCATGTGATTATGGGCTCTGAGGTGCCAGTAGGCACATGCTTGCTCAAGTGTCAGTGCTCTTTTTTCAGAGTGAGCTCTTCTGTGGTTGCATTTCACAATGGGATAAATCTGTTCTGAAAAAGATGAGAAATCTTCTGTGAATTCTGCTCCTTCCTGTCAGGAGGAGGATATACTGGCTTCAGGCAGGGGATGGGAAGTAATTGCTGGCTATGTGTGTCACATGAAGGAGAATACTGGCTTTAGTCAGAGGTGTTGTTCTGTTATCTCTGACCTCTTTGCAGGTACTGGTAGTGGGCAGTCCCTCAATTGACCCTATTACTTGCTTTAATAATTGTAATACCGGTGTCTTGAAAATAAATAAGCAAACAATGTTGTCTTTCAACACTTATTTTTTCCTTTCTCTTTCCAGGCAGCTGTTAGTCACTGGACTGGTTGTGCAGAGACGAGTGAGGCATTGTAAAGGCTAAAACAGATAGTATGGTTGCTGAAATTAAGATGTGGTTACCTAGTACAAACTGTCCTCCCTTTTAGAGAGCTCTGCTGCCAAACCACTGAACTTGCAACCTTAATCACTTATCTCTGCTGAAGTCACTTTTTTGCAGGGACCATCCACGAATGGCTTCCAGTTTGAGCTTGATGTGCTAGTGGAGTGTGTGGTTATAATCCTTCTCTGCCTTTCTGAAGTAGGGTCATGTTTATTCTAGGTCCTGACTTCAATTATCCTAAAAGCTGGAGTAGGGAGTAACACTAACAGAAACCATATCCTGAGCAGGACATCTATTTTCTGTTCTGCTTCAGAACTCAAAGTGTTGCTATAAATGTCAAGATGAAGGTAAAATCAGAGAATTGAAGTAGGAGTTCAGTCAGGGCATTATGTACTGGTGGTTTCTTGCTGCTGGTGAAGGAATAAGTATGTTCTGTTCCTGCACGTAAATGGCAGAATTAGAGCTTTGCAGTTGGGTATCTCTGAAGCTCTCCTAGGTGCTAGTATAGCAGAGGGGAGACAAGGTTATTTGAGTCAAAGTAGTCGGAGGAAATAGTTCTTTCTCTCTCTCTTTTTCTCCACATAGGGGATTAAAAGAACTACAACCCATTCTGTTGTTGCTCAGCTGTATATTTCTTTCTCTATCAAACTGCTAACAACCCAAACTAGCCCTAGTTTTCAGGGAGTAAGTGTGCAGAAAGAAGTAAGGCAAAGCAGTATGTTCAAGGGCAGGGCTGTGGTTCCTGTGGTTCTGGGGTGGCCATGAGATGCACAAGGCTGTCCCATCTGTCTTCCATTGCAGTGAGGTAAGGCAGCATGGCAGAAGGTTGTGGTTTATGCTTTTCCTGGTAATTGAGGCATTGAGCATCTTGGAGCTTTTCTGGAGAAAGACTGGACTGATCTTTTTTTGCCTTTACTCTGGTCTACCCCAGCACACTAACTCTGAGGAGGTACACGCTTGTGTAACTTCAAGAGGGAAAGCAGATACGAAAGACAGATTTGACGAGGAAAAAGAATTAGCAGGAACTTGGTTTGTCAGCTTGTGGCTATTAGAGAGGATTGTTTATGCTCTTACTAGCTTTAATTCAAGCTATGCAGGCTTTTCCCCTCGTATGTATTTTTGTGGCTTTTAGACACATCTGGCACTACTTAGAGAAATACTAATTACTCTGCTGTTCCTTCCAGAGTGCTGATGTTCTTTAAAAAATTTCCCAGTCCAGATCTGATGCTGTACATGTTTTGTAGATTGTCATTAAAGAATCCAAAGGAAGCATAAAGCTGTGAGGTGTGTTGTCAGAATGTCGATCTAGGCCATTTCATTAGATGAAAGCAGGATCTGAACTTGACTAAGCCACTATCTCTGAAACGGTGTCAGTGCGATCTCAGTGGCAAACTTCCAGGGATTAACTGTAGAACATTTTGGGTTTATTAGCTGCTCTGTTTTGTGTAGGGCATGTTAAAGCTGTTAGTATAGTAGGCTCTAAATTGGCTTCTAGAATCATGCTAGGAGTTTGTTGTGATTTGCTCTGGTGTATTACTGGGCACTAATGAGCGTTGTGACATTAGGGAGGTCCAATAATGGGTTAAGAGCAGAGACTGGAGTCCAAAATCTAAACTGGCTAGGGCCAGACCATGGTAACCAGGAGACTGTGTTGTCTGAACAGAAAGATGCGCTCTGTTTAGTGGCTGTAGAGCATACCATTATAAATATGCTACCTCAGCAGAAAAAAATAAAATGAAATATTCTGCTGTATAATTTCCTATTAAATATCAGTGTTCTAAATCCCCAGGCAGACAGCTGGGATCCTAAACTCATTACAGCAAACCAAGAAATGCAGGCCTTGGACAAAGAGTTTATGTGGTGAGGGGTATACAACCCTTTGGTCCAGTCTTCAAAGGAAAGGCAAAGTTGTGTGAAATAGACTCACTCTCTCCTTTCACAGTGGATGAGTGTAAAGGATACATCGTATTAGTTTAAAGAGGTCAAGTTTTGGTCAAGAGGGAAAAGGTGGAAGAATCAAGCAGATGAACAGCTCTGCCCTTTGGTCAGAGATCTCCTTAAAATCTGTGGATCAGTTTATACAGAAAGTGCTGTATTTACCTACCTTCTACTCCATATTTTGCCCTTGGAAGTTGGCTGTGATGCTACCGCTTTCAAAAACAATGGTGGGTTTTCTGTTTGTTTGTTGTTACTGTGATGCTAAATATAACTGCTTTCAGCACAGGTTAAAGAAAATAGTTCAGCGTCAAGCGAAAAGGGCAGAGTGCGTCGTGTAAAAATAGTGAGTTTAGGAGCATGATGGGTAGGTATTTGGGTTGGAAAGGCATTTGGCCTTATTCTGTCCTGCGTTTGTAGCATGTCCCTGTATCTTTACTGATGTCCTTGAGATGGTTGTTGGTACCATAATGCAAGATGTGGTCCAGCCTCTTGTTCTTTGTTACCATTTTATGATTCCTTGTATTGAAGCTTTGAGCAAGGTAGAGGGGAGCCAAGATGGAGGGAGGAGTGGGGATCCCAGGCTCTTAGATCTGGGAGGGTTTTCTGACTTTTGTGTAAGTTGAGTGGAAACTTGTGCTAATGGGGCTGTGGCTGTGACAGAAGGCCCTTGCTTGGGGAAATTGTTGAGAAGAGTCTGTCCAGGCAGGTGTTAGAAGGGTCTGTGGTTCTTGTGTTGGAAGTGGTAGTAACTGGAGATACTGGTTGGAAAAGTCAAGGGACACTTGAAACACTTGTGTGAACTCCATACAGGTGTTTGTGGCTTTGCTGCTTTTCCTAAGCAATTAAAAAGGAAGAAGAAAGGATATCTCAGCTTCTTGCCATACTTAGTTTAACAGCTGTCTGTCCTGCTCACAGGAGGCGCCTGCCTGTGTGTGAGTGCCTGTGCTCTGCATGTGGTGTTGGCACACTGTCACATCTCCTGGACCTGCTCCCCCCAGTTTTGCACCGTCATGGCCTCTGTCATGTTCCCTTGCATTATCAGGGTTTGAGAACTACTGGTTTCTAATCCTCTCTCCTTTTTCTGCTACTAGTCTGATTATTTCACCGCTCTGTTTCTTAGACGTTGATTTCAGTTTGGAACAGCTGATGAAAATAGACTCATTACAGGTGTGAGATCAGATGCAATTTTATTAAATCATCCCCAGTTTCTATAAGATGGAAGCAGTCTTTACTGCTGGTCCAAAGCCAACAGGGGTGGCAGTTGTTGATTTGTCTGAGTAAATTACTAATGCCATGTGATGTTATTGCCATTTTTCTCTCCTGAAACACTTTGATTTGCTAAAAGAGGAGTTTTAAAATGGATCAGTGAGATGCAGCCGTGTCTTGGCTGGAGTGTGACAGCTGTCTAGCAGTGTGCAGAGACACCGTATCCGAGTCCATGAAGAAGTTAAAAGTGCAGCTCCTTTCAAGGGACCGATGTACTGAGCCTGTCCTGTGCCTTTCACTTCCTTCTGATGCGCGGGAGACAGTCTGAGAATTGCAGCATGTGCTGCAGGTTTGTGTCTGAGAACCACCACTCTTGGCAAAGCTGATGGAAAAAGCCATATCTCCAGGGGAAATGGAGCTAAGAAAAGGGGCACTGAACAGCCACAAGCTGAATAGGGGGCAGACAGTTTCCTGCAAGCTGCAAACCATTTGCATGAGTCACCTAAGTGGCTGCACAGCAAAGGCATGGAGGGGCTGGGGGAAAGGGAGAACAAAGCTGTCGCCTTCAGGCCAACTGAAGAATCAGTGAGGACCAACAGTGAGATATTACACCTTAATACCGTTCTTCCCACAGCTCACTGCCTACATTCCCATTTCCCCAGAGGATGCTTTTGTGCCATTTCTCCTGTCGCTCAAACTATCCTCAGAAGGGAGCTCTGAAGAGAAGAATGCCAATCCACAAATTGGAGCGTGACTGGTTTTTCCCCTCTACATTCATCACATGGCTTTAGGTTTGGAAGCAGAGTCTGTCTCTGTCTCCTCTTACTCATAATAGCTAAGGCACAGTGATTTATCAGCTGTTTCAACTTGTAGGAAGACAGCTCTGATACAACCCATGCCTTCAAAGCCCCAGGCTTGATGCCTCTCTATTCTTCTTCTTATGCTTTATGTAGCTTGTGTGTGTTGTGCTGGTGTGTCTCTGCTCTGGATCAAACTTTTCACCTCCAAAGCTATGTGCAGGAGAGTCAGTGCAGGACTGTTGGTAGAAACATGCATGTGGACAAGTCTTGCTTTTCTCTAGTTTTACGTACAGGAGCTTCATAGCACTGACATGATGTGATAACGCTGGAGGTAAACTGAACTGGCAGGAATAGTGTGCTAATACTGCAGAATGCCAGTCCTGTGAGGAATGCCTGTGTGGTGGAGGCAGAGCTGCTATCCGTCACTTGTGCTTCCAGGCTGCCCTGCCTGGTGCAAGCTGGCAGGAATTAGCCCTGGAACACGTTAGCAAGCTAAGACTCGTCTCCCTGTGAAACATGTTAGCAAGCTAAGACCTATCTCCCTGTGGATTTGGGAAGTCATAGAATCATAGAATCCCTCTGCACTGTTTGATTCCTGGCGGAAGGCTAGAGAGCAAGGCTGAAGGTTAAGACCAATATAATGATGCACCTGGGAAGGTGCAGGGACTGGTGAGTCAGGCTGTGAACAGTGTGGTTTACTGATCCCAGCTCTGCCTACTGGGCCTGTATTGCACTGTGTTGGATCCTGAGTGCTGGGTTGTCTGCAGAAAGGTGCCTAATTGGAATTCCAGTGACTTAAATGTCATGGCACTTCTGGAAAGCAGCACAACACAGAAATTTAATCTTGTCACCTTACATATGATTAAGTTTTTGCTGAGTTGAGACTGTTGGGTCTTTTGGTGGGTATGAAGATTGTTTTGGCTCTGAAATCGACTCAGTTTCCTGCAGAGCACCTAAGACACTTTTAATAACTTCATTGGGGTTTTAATCTTGGTTCTTATGCACAGTCCTTTGAACTGTACCACAGTCAGATATCTTGCAAGCACTCAAATGCTTAAACATTGTGGGCTGTTATTTAAATGTTTCACCTCAGCACCTCCTGCACTTCTATGTCAGAGCAGATCAATAAGGTAAAATACCTTCAGGACAGAAATTTTTGTTCCTTTTTTTTGTTTCGTTTCCCGTCTCTAGAGGTTTGGATTAGCCCTGATTTTATTAGACAGATTCATATTTTAGTTAAAAGCTCAGTGCCTTCATTCAAAGGCAGCATGTCTGCAACAATGATTGCAAAGCTCTGCTCTGCAGAGTCCCTCAAGCCTTTACAGCCAGAGGTTTTGCTTCTGACAGCTAAGTCCAAGGTGATACTCCTAAATGTAACTAGAAAGTGAAGTTTCTTTTGAAGAACACTGTAACATTAATTGACAGGCTTGTTCAGATTTTTGTTTTGGGACCCGACTTGTCCAATAGATACGATAGGAATATCCGTTTGTTTGCCTCCTTCCTCTTCTCTCAAGGCTCTGCTACAAAGTTCTGTGAATGATTTTGAGAGTAACAGAAAATAGTACAGCCCTGGTTCCTCATAGCTTATTTCTTCAGGTCTAGGAAGGCATGAGCACCACCTGCTCTTCACTGCACTGGGACACGTAAAAGACCTCTTGTGTGCTTTCTCAGCATTATGAGAGTCTCTGTCCTCTAGCCATCTGCCTGCTTGCCTCAGATTTATCAGAGCTGAATATCTCTGAGCTCTCTATGTATTTGTCGTATTTGATTATTGTCTGATAGATTCAAAAGTTACTTAGGAGATGAAGGGATAGACCCTCCTTCCCCCCCCCCCCATATGCATGCAAACACTGACTGCATAGGAAACTGCCTAAAAATAGCCTAGCTTATGTTGCCATAATGAATTAATCATTTTAGAAAAAGGCAGGACTGCCTGGAATTTTACTTGGAAGAGGTACAACAGGTTAAATGTTTGGTCGAAGCTGCTGAACCAATGTCTTGTTAAATCCTCTTTCCAAACAAACACAATCCGGAAGGCACATATCTGCTACTGTGCCAGTGATGTATGGGGACAGACCTGAGTTAGCTTTTAGACCTGCAAATGAAGAACCGTAACACAGAGTGGAGCAGAGAGGACCTGCTCAAGAAATGGGCAAATCCTGAACAGTATCCCACTGTGAGACCAGTGCTCCCAGCTTGACTGCTAGTGGTACCTGACTAATGCTAGTATGCCTGTAGGTCATCATATCCTCTGAGGTTTTTTACTTTTTTATAGCACAGACATTTATGCCTACTTGAAATAATGGAGATTTTATCTGCTTGTGGATATTCTGCGAGTGGTAAAAGTCATTAAATTAATAGCTGTGGATTGTTCTCCTGGCTTTGCTGTCCTGCCTGTCTTTCTGGATGACTTAATGCTTGAAAAGTGCTAATTTCTATCAACACAAACATCACCCTGATTTGCATAGTAGCAAAACAACATTGTGCAGAGCTGAGAAACAGAAATGCATTCCTGTGTGGAATAACCAATTTTTCTAAGGTCTACAGACCTTTAGAATTAGCCACACGTCAGAATTCTGTACCTGATTACCATGAAGGATGTGAGATACAGAGGTGGTTCATGTCAAATCCATAAGAATGGCCCAGTATAGCAGTTACGTATCCAGGCAGCGCATAAAGGGAGATTGCTTTTTTTTTTTTCTTGTGCTTGTGAAGAAGGCTGCTTGTTGCATTTGGAAGTGTCACCTGTCCAGTGAAATCTGTTGCTCTGCTGGGCAACCAGGGTTGCAGACTGGACCTGCATTCGTAAGCTTTTAATTACCTTTCTGAGTTTTTTCCAAAGGTTTGGTACCACACAGGGGTAACCTGCTTTCAGTCTTAAAATGTCATAGGGAAGTTTGTGTAGAGACAGGAGGATGAGGCTTTAGCAAGTACAGCAGCTCCTCACACTGGAGAGAGGTGCTACAGACTTGTGTGCTGGTGCAGACATCTGACTGCTGATGTGACTCAGCTTGGGCTTATTGGCCAGACCATCTACCTGAGAGAGCTCCTAGTAGGTAACAAGCAGCTGAAGGAACTAATCTGAGAGAAGTGGGGTTGGAGAAGGTTTTTAATGATGGACTTCAGTGAACTCAGATGATTTAGGAATTCTGGGAAACTGAAAAATCTCTGAACCACGTTTGAAAACCTTCATTCATACCTGGTCAGTCTCCTATTTATCTATTTACAAACTTCCAGCATTTAAAATGCTGTTTTGAAGTTTTCAAATGAAGCAGCAATCAATGCCCAGTGTCACAGCAATTTTGTGGAGCCAGACTGGAGGCCCTAACACAGAATAATAGACAGTTACTGTGACTTTAGAGTTTATGGCTTGGAGACACAGATGTAAACCAGCAGTGTCTTTCAGTGTTACAAAGAGACTTTATGGGAAGCTTTTAATGGAGGAGTTTTATTGGACAATAAGGGAGGAAGTAAGTGTTACTTGTATTCTTGCCCCAAAAGAGAAACTGTAAATCCCTAAGACCTCCCCCCACAACTATTGAGTTAGCTCCTGCCATCTAAAATACTTCAACATAGGCTGAAGGAGCTGGGTCTCCTTAGCTTGGAGAAGAGGAGGCTGAGGGGTGACCTCATTAATGTTTATAAATACGTCAAGGGGGAGTTTCAGGAGGACGGAGCCAGGCTCTTTTCAGCGGCATCCACTGACAGAACAAGGGGCAATGGGTGCAAGTTGGAACATAGGAAGTTCCACAAAAATATTAGAAAAAACTTTTTCACAGTGAGGGTGACAGAGCACTGGAACAGGCTGCCCAGGGAGAGGTTGTGGAGTCTCCTTCTTTGGAGACATTCAAAATCCGCCTGGACGCGTTCCTGTGTGACCTACTGTAGGTGATCCTGCTCTGGCAGGGGGGCTGGACTAGATGATCTTTGAGGTCCCTTCCAACCCCTGTGATTCTGTGAACATTAAAACTATGCAGCAGTGGGAGGGAATGGCTGGTATGCCCCGTTTCCAGGTTCACAACATAAGGCTTTCAGTGCGCAACTGTATGCTCTTTTGGTAGGGTACAAAGCTACTCTTTTTTTTTGAAATAAATACAGTTGCAAGTGAAAGGCAATTGCATATTGATGAGACTGAGAGGGCAAGACCAAGAGGTTTACTCTCAGCTCAAGCTCACGTGCTCATTAGCCAAAGCTTGGGGTGATCTGTCCCTTTGCTCGATGAGTGAAGGGCTTCCCAGGAGAGTGATTGTACACCCTAATCAAGCATAAACAGATAGCCATGTCTAAGTATGCTGGCTAAATCTCCAGCCATAAAGCAAACGTTTAAGGTTTCTTAATCCTCCTGAAAAAAAGGATTTTATACTGATGTTACTTACCCCTTCTGTTACATAGCAACACAGAAGCAGTAAGTGAGGAAAAGAAAAACAATGCTCCAGGAAATCAGTGGAGAAAATGTTGCTGAACTTGTCAGACAGCTTTAAAGCATGGTGAGTTTATTTTTGGTTTAGTTTGTGCCTTTTTTTTTTAAAAAAAAAAAACAAAACAAAGTTGCACTAAAACAAGGTACTGTTAATGATCCTGGGCTACAGAACTCACTTTCCCACAGTGTGGTTGACCCTGGGAAATTGTAACCCCTGGCTAGGTAGACTTGTGCTGCAACTCTAGTCAGCTGCTTCTCAGACCTGTTCAATTCTGCTTCAGCCCCAGTGATCACTGGAAGGCAGAGTTATTAATTAAAGGTGTTCAGAGCATTATGTGGGGCTGGAAGACACATCGCCACGGAAACAGTGGTGGTTTTATTCATTCCTGGCTTTGGATTTCCTGCCAGAGCACATTAGAGTATTAACAAAGAGGTGTCATTCCCTTAAACCAGGGAAGGGAGTTAAGTAGGAGGCTAAGTGGTGGTGGGTAGTTGCTGGAACATGGCTATAGATACCTGTAAAACAAGCAGGTAAAGAGGTTTTCCCTAGCTCTAGATGAACTGGAAATTCAGGGGAATTCTGGTTCAGCCAATAAGGGCAACATCTGCCAGCAACAGTCAGGGCTTGCCACAAAAGGATGGGTTTTGACCAGAGAGATCTAGAATAATTATTCTGAATTCTCGAGGATTCATAGTCTTGGGAAGTCTGACATCCTGGCATTTATTCTGGAATAGCTACTTCACTTTATGCTCACGTTGCATCTTACTCTGGAACAATTTCTACAGGCAGTCAGAAATGACAGAGAGTCTTACTATTGGGCTCACCGTGCTAGGATTGTACTGGGCATTTCTCTATCCTTCTGCTCCTTCAGAAACATTTTTTGGGTAACTAGAAACAAAACAGACTTCACGTAGATGTTATACAAGATTTCCTTTATTATAAATAAAGCTGCTTGAGAAGATCTATACAAATTCAACAGTGTCCTGCTATAAAAGCAGCGGTTTGAGTACAGCATTGTCAATCAAGGAAGACCTTTGTTTGGAGAGTTTTGGTGTTATTACCCATCCCAGCTGCATTGCTAAGATTCATCTTCATACTACAGTTTTGCTTCTGAGCTAGCATATCGCACACACCCCCCTCCAATCCTAGGAAAAAAAAGAAAAAGACAAGTAATAAATAAAGCTATTTACACTATGTAGGATCCTGTGAGACCTAACCCCTCAATGACCATCAGCTAAGCTGTTACAGGTGGGTTAAGTCTCATTTCTTCATCACAGAGAAAATGTTGCAAAGTCTTTGCATTAAAAATGTGTAGTGAACAAGCACCGAATCCTGCTGCTTGAATACTGGATAAATTTTGGATCCTTTTGCTAAAATACATCTTTATTCCTCTGTAAGACCTGTATACAGAGCAACTCGGCAAAAGAGAAGCCATATTGTGTGGCTGACACACACTAAAGAGTGAACTCCCAACAAGCTCCCCTTAAAAGACATTCAGGTCCTGACAGCAATAATAACCTTAGACCAAGACATTTCCTAGAGGCAGATGGCTCCTGAGGCTACGTTGTAGGTCAGTGGCTGCTACCAAGCCACCACTAATTCCACTGCTTTGGCAGAGCCTATAATAAAATACTAAAACCGCAAGCTGAGGGTGGAGGGAGTGGTTGGGAACCAGCAGAAGGCAATAGGAGTTCATCAGTTAAATTCACCTGGTTAGCACATAGCAAGAACAGCACTGAGACACAAGAAAGGGAGCCGGGACAGGCTCTTTACCCTTCCTTAGGATCTCTCATGGCGATACAGGCATTATCAAAGAGATGATGTATATTTGTTACTCGCATGTCTCATGCAGTTTGTTTTTTAAAGGACGTCATTTTCTTTAAACCACAAAATCCCACTTCCACCTCTACCCTTTAAAGCTGCTTCCTATGAATGCCTAGCCAGGCTTCAATCCAGGCAGAACTAAACTTGGGCGGCACTAAAAAGTCTTAGGACATTTTTACAGGCTGACAGCTGATGGAGCTGAACTGCCTTATAGACCTTTTTTTTATGAAATGTGAGTGCGGCTTTTACTGGTAGGGCTAGTACCTGGTGAGCAAAGATTTAATACGGGGAAGACGAGGAAATCCAAGGAATGACGTGCTTCACATCATGGCCTCCTTGTACCACTGCAGAGGTCAGATCCAGAGATACGCTGTGTGCCCACATCTCCTCTGATGGGTCATGCGTATACCTCTGGTATGTACACTGGTATATGGCTTGCAAAGACCTCTGCGCTGAGGCTTACTGGAATACAGCTTATAATCACAGAGCAGTTCTCCCCTCAGCCAGGTATGAGTGGGTTCCCTCAGCCTAAATGCACAGAACGGACCTCTTAAAAGGTGCTCAGTGCAAAATGAGCATATTATAAGTAAGAAAATCAAGCAATTTGTTTTCAGGGGATCAAATCCATAAATTCCTTGGTTCAGCTCCAGCTTGGGTTCAACTAAACCCCGTGGGAACACTTCAGGGTCAGTTTGGGCTTATGAGAGAACAGGCACACAAATAAAGAACATTAAGAACAAAAGACTCAATCCACTTATCAGTTTAGGTTCCCTTTGAGTCTGAGCAGCAGTGCTCGGAGCTATGTAAAGACGAGTTTAGGCATGCTTACAGGCCTGTAAGACTGGCGTTACAAAGCTTTGTTCTGACATTTGAACAGGGGAGTTACTTTATTCTGTTCAACAGCTTTTTTTTCTTCTCATCCTCCCCCTGCTCAACCTTACATAAAAGTTATTTTTCTCATTTCCTGAGAGACCTGGGTCACAAACTTGTTTCTGTTCTTTGGATAGTCTAAGTTTAGATTCCTGACAGGAAAAGGCAGAGAAATTTTTCTTTCTTGCTGGGCTGGGAACATATTTAGAAGCAACTCTGACCACAACTACTTCAGCATGACCTGCCTGCCAGCAGCCCATGAAAAGCTGCATCTGCTACAGGCACTGTGCAGTAAACCTGGGCAGGTAAAACTGGCAGATTGCTTGTGTTTGCAGACCACTTACACAGCTTCCAATGTGGCCTCCAGGCTCCAGTATTCACCCACCCTCCCCATACCTCTGCTTGTCGCTCACTACCTGCTTGCCATGTCCCCTGAGACTGCTCCTGCCCTCTTTTGTACTGGGGAAGGCTTGCTTGGTTGTACTAATGAAAGCCAGGGGCTTACAGCACTCATTAGCGTTAGCAATTAGTTGTGCCCTGTTGCTCTGCCAGCCCTGGCAGTCTCACAGGCACTCATCACCACAGGTGCTGAAGCAAGAACTGATGATCCAAGACTCTTTCCTACTGACATTACCCACCAGCTGCTTCTCTCCTACTTTGCTTTGTATCCCTTACTTTCTGCTCAGAAATATTACTTAACCGCCCTATAGCTGTGATGACAGAAGCCAAAGGGAGCAGCAATTTGAGCAGAGTTGCCTGTGCCCACCTGTGCTTTCTTAAAAACCAGAAATAGGAGTTAGAGCTTTCTGTGCCTTTGTTCCTTAAATGTTCCTTGCTGGTGGAGGGGCAGACAAAAGCAGACATCAAGGAGGTGGTGAAATGGTTTTTACCAGGAAAAGGCAGCAGAGGACATGCCTATGGAGAGTTTGTTTATCAGCAGGTTGCGTAATAAGCCTCATGCTGTATGCTTTCCCTAGTAGTGATACAGGAATCAATCTTCTCTCTGATGCAGGTAATAGAGAAGATTGATAAAAAGGGATCTGTGGAGTCGTGGTAATATCCCTGATGGGTCCCACCACCCAGAAAAATTACCCCCTTGTAAACAAGATCAGAGAGGCCCTAGTGTAAAACATAGCGGGAAATCCCAGTCTAAGAAAATGGTAGGAAAGGCCCCTTTGCACTGGAGGCCAGGCCTCCAGGACCAGCACAAGGCAGATCCACACTGAGGCCCTGGCTTGGTTCCCGCATGAAACACACGAAGGAGGGTAAGGAGCTACTGAGCCCTCTCCTCCAGCAAAGCCACCTCACCAGGGCTGAGCAGCCCACTGGCATGGCACTACTACCCTGCCTCTCAGGAGTTCAGGCATCTCCACTTCTGCATTGGGTTTTTTAGCACATGCCTCGAGATTCAACCCTGGCTTAAAAGCCTGCGGAAGCTGTCATCTCCCCACTGCGCTCCTGGCTCAGCAAATCACAGTCTGCTCGGAGCAGCTCCTCAGAGCCTCATTAGAGCAGCAGCCTTTGAAAGGGTTGAGGAGACCCTCTACAAAGGCTTTTGGCAGCTTTTGCCTGGGTATCTGGGAGCAGAAGGGATGTGACACAGACCATAAGGCAGCTGCAGAGACAGCACTGTCAAGCTCTGCTACATGTGTGCCTCCTTCATCCCCTCCTCCTAACTCAGAGCCATCCTTGGCCTCATTAAAACCATGCTGGGAGAGTCACACTCTCATTTGGAGGGTGATTGTTCCCTCCTGCTGCCAGACTGCTGAGATGGGCTTCATTACAGGGTAATTTTGGAGAACTGCTTTTATGAAAGCAGAACCTGTGGCAGTCCTTTCTGTCTTGGCTGTTCTCAGCCTTGCCGCCCCAAGGTAAGGAAAACAAACAAATTAACCAAAACACCAGAATCCAGTAACAGTGTTTCTCTCTTATCTAAGACAAATAAGGTTCCTGTCCATTTATCCATGGAAAATGGTTAGGAATATAACCCTCTATCCATGTTACCATGAAGAAAATGGAAGATTCGAATGAAATGGTCTGAAGACACAGACCTTGCTGTCTGCTCTGCTACACCCTCCCCAGAAGAAACATACACGGGTGTTTCTGAAGGACAGGACAGACCCTTGAAACTAATTGCTTCAAGTCCTATCAAGAAGGATTTATTTTTTTTTAAATAACTACAGCTCCCTTTTGATTAAAGAGCTGTGGTTGATTTAAGGATCTCCATCCAGTCCAGATCTTGTGCATGACCCTCCTCCTTTCCACATCAGCACAGAGTCTTACGTTTTGCTTTCCAGTTGCGTTGCTCCTGCAAGCAGACAGGCTCCTGCAATTCCAAGATCCTGACTCTGATTCCTCCACCCTTTTCTTATCTCCCCCTTCCAAAGGAAATGAAGTATTTGGCTACCACCACCGTTTGCATTGCAGGCATCTGAATAAATAAGTCATATTTTTTGCTTACCACCACTGTAGTATGACTGAGGCACAATAGAAAAATACATTCTTAGCTGCATTAAAACACCGCCAGCACACCAGTGGAGCAGAAACTTACTTTTTTACCATGTCTTCCAGTTTCTCCCAATCCTCCCCCCATCCCCTCTCCCTTACTGCAGAAACCATGACTCAGGATAGGTTCGGCTGCAGACAAGAAGCTGTACTGCCAAAGTCAGCTGTCTCCAGGAGGTTTCAGAAAGCTGCCCTCTGGACTTCTGCTTAGAGGAACAAGTGTTTTCCTGCTGGCTTTGGTTAAAGGGATTCTTTATGGATCCCATTGGTGTGTGCAAGGGGAATGTGAACCGTGTACTCATTTATCAGTGCAGACGTGTTCCTGAGCATCTCATGGAATGTGTCCACTGTCTTCCTGTAAACATCCCTGTGTAGCACAAAGGGACGAAAAAGATTAAGAGGCTCAGCCCTCTGGAAGATGATGGGAAAGCCCAGCTGTGCTGGTACCTTCCCATTACCAATGAAGAAATGGTAGAGCTTCTTTTCATGCAAACATTTCTCCAGGAATTTCAGCATGTCCTGTAGACGAGCCTCCAACTTTTCCGGGGCCCAGTCTTGACTGGGACGTGCCTGCAGGAGGTGCAGCATCACTGTCTTCAGGTGGTAGTTGGTGAGCCCGCTTGGACCTGTGAGGCTGCACTGTTTCCCATGGAGGAAGGCAAGGATCTGAAGGCAGCTGACATGGCACGCGTTGGCAGGCAGCGCTTTGGAGACCAGTTGGATAAACCTCCTCTCATACACTGCAAAGGTGAGAAACCAGTGAGTGCTGGAGGGGAGGTCTGCTGCCAGGCCATTCCGAGGGAAATGAGAGATGAAGTAAACATCAGAGTTCTCATACTGCACCACAGGGGTGAGGTTGAAGGCAATCGATTTTCCTGATTTAAATTTTATCTTTAGAGCTCCTGGCAAATCCAGGAGGCTGAAGGAGAGGTCAAATTCATACTTATGGGAGATTCTGTTCCAGGCCTTGGTGACCGCAATCTGGAACCACTTCATGACTTGGTTGGCATCCAGATACTGAGTATTTTTGAAGCACAGGAGGTCTTCCATCTCACTGCTGGGCCTGGTAGTATTGGTTTGGCTGTGGAGGAGGCACAGCATATCTTCTCCTAGTTTAGTCTTGTCACAGATGCAGCCTGTTGCATCCTCACCTGCCCTGCATACCTTGATGGTGCCATAACCTTGTTCATCTGGAGGAAAAGAGTCACCAGAGCACCAGATCTGGGACCGGAAACAGTATGGCTCTGGGGGGGGCAAAAGGCACTATAAGATCACAGACAAAAGGTTTACGCACTCTCCAATTCTCATACATGCTCCCCACACCCATGCAGTCCTCCACTTCCATGTCAGCGTCCCGGTTACAAACGCTTCTCAAAGCCTCCAGCAGGTCATCTGCAAAGCCTTCCACCATCTCCCGCATCCTGGCCATGTCTCCAGTGGTACCCAGGATGCGCTTCTCATAGAAGCTGGCCAAGACGGCCTTGTCAGGGAAGGCCACTCCTTTAAATGCTTTCCCCAGGACAGCCATGTCATCCTCTTCTCCTCCTGTGTCCTGCCAATTCCCTTCCTGGAAATCCTGCCTCCAGAGCTCGATCAGCAGGAAGACGACCATAGAAAAGGCAGTCCACATATCCCATCGGATCTTTTCCTCTTTGATTTCCTCCACTACCTCTGCAGCATTTTCCAAAGTCTTCTGTGTGGCTTCTTGGTCTGCAATTTCCTGCTCCAAGCGCAACTGCTCCAGCCGAAGGCTCTCCTCCCGCTCCTTCATCTTCTGGATTATTTCTTCCGTGTTCTCGAAGACAGTGCCATTCTCTTTAGGGAAGAGGAGTGGGTGGTTGACAATAGCTGTAATCACCACTAGGCACACCCGGAAGATTCCCACGGGCATGGCAGTTCCTTCCCTGGAAGAGAAAGAAAGGCAAAATAACCTAAAACTCAGAGAACATTCTCTCAAGAAGAAGAAAAATGAAAGAAACTCTGAACCTGAATACGAGCTTTGGCATTCTTTCTAGCCCTGAAAAAAACTGCTTGAGTCTAGAAGCTCCTAAGCACATGCCTGTTTCTGCAAGTTATCAACCAAGCTTCCCAGAGACTTTTATCAGCAGATTGGGAGGATAAAAGTGTCCTCTTATCAAATTAAGTTCTGACAACAGAACTATGAAGGCACTTGCTACCATCAGCCCACTGTGATGCCATTGGGGCACTGTGGGAGGGCACATCCTTCCTCTCTCCTTTAAAGCTCCCTAGAACTGAAAGGAAAAGGAGGAGGCAGGACCTCCCCAGGTGTGAAAAAGCAGGACTGGAGACAAGCACGACTTTTTCTCAATGTAAAGCTAATGTTACAAACGTGGCAATGGCATAGGCTGGGCTGTCCTGGCCAGGCACCATGTTAAGCATGACTGGGACCCCCAGAGCCTGCTTGGATCAGGGCAATCTTCACTGCCAGTTCTGGTTATGTGCAGCTGGGTGGGAACAACCCTGCACGATTTTGTGCTTCTAAGCAGGAGCTACAGGCAAAGCTCTTCCTGCCTTTCAGCACCATCAGGATCAGGCTGTAGCAAATCCTCCTGGCCCCCAGGATGCCTCAGGATTGCAGTCCCTGGAAAAAAAGGCACAGAGGGAAAGATGCTAAACCAGAAAGGCTTTTGTTTAGCCAAGTAGTTTCAAAAGCATTGGGCTGTTTATTTTTGTTGCTTACTTCACTATTAATCTGTGGAAGACTATAGTAAACACCATAGCCTTGATCTAAGCTGTCTCCCTCAAGCAGCCCCTTAACAGCTGGGCTTGCAGCCAGTTCTCTCCTATTTGAAGTGACCTCAATGTGGCTGTGAGATACATCCCGGTGCTCTCTCGGTGTCATGGCATTTGCCATAGACAACAGTCTCACGCGTCACCCTCCACACAGGCTCTTGGCATGACGGAGACTGCTATGGTGCTTTGGAGTTGTTCTGTGTGGTTACTGGCTCTGCTGCTCAGACCTCACACTTAATAAAGCTTTTCATGCCATGGGGCTCATGATGAAAGAACTCAATTTGCAGCTTTCCTGGACACAGTCCCATTGCTGCGGCATCTGCCTGGCCCTGATGATGCCTCCAAGAGGTCTCGGCCAGAGGGTGCTAAGGCTAAAGCCTGAGCTGTTTCCTCCCAGGTGGCATTTCTGTTTCTGGAGGGCTGGCATTGCTATCAAGATCCCAAGCGCCTGCTCAGGGCAGGACAATCTAAGATTGTCACCCACTGCTGAGACGTGGCAATCTCACCAGTTCTTCTTTCTAGCAGTATCACCTCTCAGTCTTACCACAGGGAGACCAGAAGGAGAAGATGGACAAGCAGGCGTATTTTTTCTTCCAGTGGGACACTTTAACACAGCTGCTTTAACGCCTCAGAAGTGTGTTTGAGACAGAAGAGTTTCTATTACAGAAATAAAATCTATCAATAAAATACCTCATCAATCAGACCAGAAATAGTAATCTCATTCCTAACAAACCAATTTGTTCTGCTGTGGGAATGAGACTTTCACAGAGAGCCAAGAGACGGTGAGGTACCGTGTGTCCGCTGGGAGCTGAGGGCTGTAATTTTCTCCCCTTGCAGTAGCTCCTTCCTGGCCTGAACTCAGCATGTTTTGGTGCCACAGCAATCACAGAATCATAGAATGGCCTAGGCTGGAAGGGACCTTAATCATTTAATCCAACCTCCCTGTCATGGGCAGGGACACCTCTCAACTAGATCAATCCTGTTGTCCCAGCCTCTGGGCAAGAAGGACAACATCTTTGGCAATCTCATTTATGCTTCCACAGGGCACGCAATAAAGATAGATCCATCCCAGTGGGCCTTGTTATCATTACTGCACAACAAACTGCTGGCTTTCGATTGCAGGAACCTAGATTTCCTCGATATAGCACTTACATGGGAACTGTATCCTTCAGCATACAATTATCTCTGCTTACAAGAGGGATGGGACTGGAATAACAAGGGAAGAGAACAGGAATGAGATGCATTGCCAGGCAGCAAGAAAATTCACACGGTGCTCAGGGTAATGCTACATGCCCCTCCCTGTGTAACGCTTACTAACTACCCTTTTTTAGATCCCATGTACATACACAGATGAATGCCCTTATGCAGACATTGCTCTGGAGATGGTTTGCAGGCCTTTCTTTTTACATTTTCATTAACTCTCTAATTCATCAGGCAATGAATTAAAGTTGAATTAATGCCCAAAGCTGGGTGTTCCAGTTATTCTGTGAGCTCCATGCCTGCCCCCATTTTAAAAATAAACTGGGGTCGCCCTGCATTGCAAAGGGCTTTATCAGTTTGCCGGGGCAGGGCAGGAAGCGCTGGCGAGTTCCTTTCCTTAGTGCTATGCTCTTGCAGATCATGTGTGCTTTCCAAGCTTAAAAATAACATGGCCAGGGGCCAGGTGCCTCCTCTCATCGTCTTGACCAGGATGACTTTGCTGCTTTGCCCTGCTAGGCCTCTGTCCCTGGGGATGAAATGTTTTGCTGTTACCAGATTTCTTCTTAGATGCATAAGGCTGAAAGAAGTCAGCTTCCTTAGGATCTTCTTGTACCCTTCAAGACTCTCTTGTGTCCAGCTGCCCACAGGCACATTCCTTCTGGAGGTTACCTGCCCCAAAGCTCTGCTAGCAGAAGGGGTTAGGCCACATGTCCCCAAGTCCATCACTGCTTGGCTCAGCTGAATTCATTTTGGGTCACACTGACAGTCTAGGCCACCCCAGCTGATTTTGCAGGAGTAGGTTAGGAAGCACACACTCTCCTCTACTCCTGGAAGAAAGTCTGGATAAAAACTGGAAGAGACATCTTTTGGTTACATGAATTTGTAAGAGGCATATGTGTTTTCAGTCTGAACAGAGGAAGCTCTCCTGGTCAGAACTGCCCTTTTTGCTACTGTGGCTACGCACACCAGAAAATTAAGCCAAACATTAACCTCAGTTAAGGTTTAAGGTTAATGATGCTCAGTGACCAAGGTCAGCGGAGCCTGGCCTTGACATCGGCAAGGATGGTATGGGCAGAGCGTTCCCACATTTCATCAGACATAGCCGTCCTGGCTAATAGGAAAAGACTAAATAATACAGGTGAAACCAGTAGCATTGCCTGCTAGGGCGGTTCAGCCTTCCCCATAACAAAGGCCACTCTTTCCCCCTGCTTTTAACTTCACCCCAAGCAATTTACGTCTGATAAAAATATTTATGCCTTCTCCGTCTGAGACAGCTTTTGTGTGGGGAAGAGGGAAAGATTCCAAATGTTTCCAAGCTGAAGACTAAGAAAGAGAAACACCATTGTTTCATCTATGCATCAAATACCAGGAAAAAAGAATGAATTAGTTTTTAAACTGCAAGTTCGCAAAGCGATCTTCAACCTTTTCCAAATGTCTAGCCCTGCCAGTTTTTTTCCCATTCAAAGTATGGGACATCCAGACTTTGTCTGAGGCTGCCTTCACCACGCTCCCTGGGCCAGGAGAAATCAGAGACCCCACCTCTCATGGTCCCGTGGACACAAAGCAGAGGTACAAGGAGCATGACCAAGTAAAGCTGCTCACAGAAGGGATGGCTGGAGACAAACATGGAGCCCCATGGCCTTAATGCAAAGCTCTGACTCTGCTCACTGCCCAGCATGTGATGTCGCTTGTCCAAACCTGCCTCTGGCAGCAGAATTAGTTTCTTTCTAGCTTCTTCTGTGGCACCCATTGCTTCAGTGACTGGGCGCTTCACCCATTCAAAGGTTAGCAACTGCTCAGAACAAGCCTGGGAAGTGAGGGGGCAGGTGCCATCCCACTCTCCAGGTGGAGAGCAAGGGCTCAGAGATAAAAGCAGCTGATGGCTCTGCTGCCCGATTAGAAACAATGATCAGCTGTATCCTGCAGTGCTTGGTATGTTCAAAGGCTTCACCAAGAGCACCTGCAGCCCTCCTCCCTCAGCTCCCAGGCAAGTTAGTCCTCATCCTTTCACGGCTGAAGCACCCCCCTGGCTGGAGGATCCCAATCAGCCCCACAGCAGGTCCTGGATACACAGGGTCCCAAGAGAGGGAGGGGAAAGGTAACACTGCTATCATGCCATTCAGGCTGGTGCCATAAAGCCACAGGCAGAGGGAGGCCAGAAGGTAGCATTCTATGGAAGTCAGAGCTGCAGCTCCTCACCAGCACAAATGCAGTCCCCTAAGCAAAAAAAAACTAGTGCTGAGCTCTGCATCAAGGAAAATCATCTGCAGAGACTATTGCCAAACAACATGAAAGTAGCCATCACACTGTTTCCTCACTACAGTCAGCCCTGAAGGCGACCAGCATTTGCAGTGCCCACTAGCACAAGCAGATTTGCTTAGTGGTGGTTTATGTGGCATGGGGGAAGAGCTCAGTTCTACCGTCAGCCTCTACCTTGAAGATGTTCTCAGGAGGGAGCATCACAGAGCTCACCTGGTGTTTCTGTGGGCCGACATAGGACAGGCAGTGCCCTGTGGCAGTGTGGGCTCTCTCCCACTTCCCACCAGCTACCCTGCTATAGGGAGTTTCCCTGCATGAGCAGGTGAGTCCTTCATAGAGACAATGATGCTCAAAATCAGAACAATGTCCTGTCCTTTCCAGCTAAAACATGCTCAACTTCTAATGTCCTCAAGTCTTCCTCACACCTCTTCTCTACAACAGCTTCAGACCCTTTTGTCTCCTGCTTAGTCTGGCAAAGGAAGAGATTTACATGGCAGCTTGCAGCTTGCCTCAGTATGCTGCTCATATGCTGTGAGCCCCGATAACCTTCCATTTTCTCTGAAAACATGGAAGAACATTTACCTTTCATTAACAGTCCCTTTCTTTCCTCAAAAGTTCCTCATACAGCTCTATTTTTTCTACCTTTTTATTCTCTTGAATTTTGAATCATGGGAAGCAAAACACACTCTGGCTGGTGTTCAGCAACAAAGCAGATAGGAGTGAGCTGAAGCTTTGATTCTTGAATTAGAAAAACCCAAGTCAAGCCACTGAATGCAGTTCAGTAATGCACTGGAATACACCAAGACATCATTTACAACACACTCAATTACCTCCTGTGATTTGGCTGACACAAAAGGCAGTGAATAGGTGGCTGCTACATTATGTTTTGCTTTGGTAGGTTGCAAGAAAAGAGGCAATTCGAAGAGATGATAGAAACTACAGCTGGGTGGGAGCTTTTTTTCATTGAAAGCTGCCAAGTTTTTGAAAACAGAACTTTCATGGGAACAAATATTATTTCTGAGACTCCTTTTGGGAAGGTCCCTGAGGTCTGGAAAGGACTCTGCTGCATGTTTTGACTGGAGAGATTAATAGCCCAGAACAGCCATTAACCTGCCCTTGGGACTTTCTAACTGGGAAGATGTGAATCTCAAGCCCAGGCTTTTCAGGCCCAGTTCAGCCATACTCCATCATGGATGAGCTTCTGGAAGCTCCATGATTCTTCCCCTTGCTGTAACAGAAAACACATTGCCTTTTGGCCTCTGTGTGCATAGTCTAAAAATTCTTCTGCATTAATGAAGACCTAGTCAGGACACAAAAAGTTTGCTGAAAGCCCTTTGTAACCTACTCTGTCCTTCCCCAATTTGCAAGTACAACTGCCACCTCTGCAGTTATTCAGAGGTATGCCTGGCTGCAGCAGAAAGAAATCATGCTTCCTCTTACTGGAGACTACAGGGCTCTGAATTGTAAGAAAAGTGCACAATGAAAAAGAAATGGAAATTGTAGAGATGCACGTCAGTAATATTGCTCCTGTCACAAACTTGGAAATATGAACTTTATTTAATCAATCTCAGACCATTCTGCTGTTTTTCCGTCATCTCCCCATCAATGTTTACAGAATAATCAAATGGCCTTTGCTGGCTCAGGACATATGGTAAGGGCAGTTCTCCTTCCAGATGCTACATGTAAAGCCTCAGGAATAGACACACGCTGAATGGATGTTCAGGGAAAAAAAGGAAACTACCACTAGAAAGAGCAGTACTGCGGTGAATATAATCAGATTGGTCTCTGCCATTAGTTGTTCAAATTTTGCCTCTTTTGCACTGAGAAGAATTAAAACCAAAATCAGGTTTTAATTCTATATGCATATATTAAAAAAACAGAGCCTATGTCCATGTCCTTATACTCTGGTCACTTTCCTGAGGTGACAGGATGCCTTCTGTTGAAGGGTCTCCTCCAAATTCAGGAGGAAGGAACATTAATCTAAGCTTCGGTCTCCTGCTCAGCCCCTGAGGTTTCTGCCCTCACCACTTGGCTGCTTCAGGTCAATGCTCTGGTCTCCATGTTTGACTTGGTCTTTCAACAGGACTTGAGGAACTGGTTTTGGCAGAAATACACTCAAATCTGTTTTGTTCTTGAGACCATTTTTACTGAAGAAGTATTTTCTGAGGTGTGCAGGAAAGGAGTCCTACTTTGGTGAAGAATTTCTGACCAGAAGCAAGTGAGCTTTCCTCTCAGGTCAGCACCATGTTTGTTGGGGCCTGGGGTTTACCCAGCAACCCATTGTGATGGACCCTGCCAGCTAAGCCAGCTCCTATGAGACACCATGCTGAAGCACTACATCTCAAAACAAGAGTTTCCATGTCCACCCAACTCAGCAAGGTGGGGCTGTGGCAGCATCTGGGGCTGGTGAGGTGCTGGACCCTCAGGGGGCTGGAGGGCCCTTACAGCTGAAGCGAACACTCAAGAACCCATGTACTGAAACACATCCCAGAGTGACTAAGGGTTTATTGCACCAGTCCACCGTCCCACCCCGCTGCATACACATAGAATCATAGAATCATAGAATGTTAGGGATTGGAAGGGACCTTGAAAGATCATCAAGTCCAATCCCCCTGCCAGAGCAGGAATGCCGAGATAATGCTACACAGGAACGTGTCCAGGCAGGTCTTGAATGTCTCCAGAGAAGGAGACTCCACAACCTCCCTGTTCCGTCACCCTCACTGAGAAGAAGTTTCTTCTCGAGTTTAAGCGGAACCTCTTATGTTCCAGTTTCAGCCCATTACCCCTTGTCCTATCATTGGTTGTCACCGAGAAGAGCCTGGCTCCATCCTCGTGACACTCACCCTTGATATATTTGTAAACATTAATGAGGTCACCCCTCAGTCTCCTCTTCTCCAAACTAAAGAGCCCCAGCTCCCTCAGCCTTTCCTCATAAGGCAGATGCTCCACTCCCTTAATCATCCTAGTTGCCCTGTGCTGGACTCTCTCCAGCAGTTCCCTGTCTTTCTTGAACTGAGGGGCCCAGAACTGGACACAATATTCCAGATGGGGTCTCACCAGGGCAGAGTAGAGGGGAAGGAGAACCTCTCTTGACCTACTAACCACCCCCCTTCTAATACACCCCAGGATGCCATTGGCCTTCCTGGCCACAAGGGCACAGTGCTGGCTCATGGTCATCCTGCTGTCCACCAAGACTCCCAGGTCCCTTTCCCCTACACTACTCTCTAATAAGTCATTAGCATAGGTGACCCTGCCCAGCTTTTGCCTGGCACAGGCAAACTCTCCGATGAGGATCCTCAGCTGGTTTCTACCGTACAAGACAAAAGACCCCACTGCTGCAGTGAGAACCTGCCCCCATGCCTATACAGAGCCGTGAAGACCCCCTGCTTCCTTCTCCACCATCAGAGTGGCAGCACCCAGCACAGCCCACCCAGGGATCACACAGCACGAGGCAGCCAGGAGTGGCTCCTGCTCTCCCATCTCTTCACGACACAGTCAGCTGCAGCACTCACAGCCCAGCCAGGAAAATCAGGACCCACAAAAAACGCAATACAAAGCCTGAGCAGCACCAACTTGTGCTGTTCTTTCATCCTCTACGAATTAAGCTTGCGTGCACGACGTTGGTGTAATGAGCTACCGACTGGGACAGAACAGTGCCAGCCACAGCAGAGCCACTCACGCTCTGACTTGCCTTTTTGAGCATTAAATTATTGCTACAGACAAAGTAAAAAATTCCAGCTGCCAGCACAATCGTAGTTGCTTCAGCACAGACTGGTGGGACCGGGCTCTGTCTTTGGCTCTCTACCAAAGCCACCCGTGGAAATGACCAAATGCATCAACACATGAGGTGCAGAGACCTGGATGTTGAGAGTGGTACTACAACCATGTTTAATCAGAACAATCCAGATGGCCTGCTTGGCGCTACAAAAGACAGGTATGGCAGAGTAACCGCCTTCCAACGCATGCCTGGAAGCCCCACCCCGGATCAGCTGCTCGGCCACAGGACAGCAGTTGGACAAGGCCACTTGCCTGATAACTATTGTTTCACCATTTGATTGAGAACGCGTTAGCCTTTCGTTAGATCCGTGGACGTCCTGTCCCAGGCCTGCTGCAGTGCCAACGGGGTCAGCCGCGCAGCCAGAGTCGGACATCCTGCCCAACAGCTCTGCCGTGGACTTTCGGAAGCAATATTTTCCTCCCAGGGTCACCAGATCAGGTATTTCCAAGGAAATGCTGATGCTCATCCTGTGTACAGGACTAGGCAGCCCTCCCTTCCCATGTGCAGGCGGATGCAGGGTGGATAAGCACGTGAGCCGCACTGACATTGCTCCGGGGTAGACACTATCCCACAGCCCCAGGTCCAAGCAAGGAGTGATTTTGCCAGCATCTCTCCAAGCAGAGGAGCACTTTACTTGCCATGGGAGTCTCTCTTATGTCATCCAGTCATTCACTACCTTTGCCATCAGGAAGCTTTTTCTCATGCCTTCGACTCCCTTGCTGCAGCTTGTACCCCTAACTTTCCACTGACCACTGTGGGTAAAAGCAGGACAGATTACTTCTTTTCTTCCTGCAGTAGCATTTGAGATGTTCAGAGGTCCTCCCCACCTGCCTCAGCTTCTGCTGCACACAGACACATCTGTAAGATGTTGCCATAAAATCTCATGGCCACTCTTCCCCCAAAGCCTGGACAGTACAAAGTTTTCCTTCTGGGTATGAAGGAGTTATTTGCCTTCTAGGGCTTTTTTCCAAAACCCAAAGAGATGTGGCTCCTCTTAGATTTCCAGTTTCATCAGCAAGTGTAGGATATATCCGGGTATTTCCAAGTTGCTACTTCTCAGTGCATACAGGTATCATGCCACTAACCAGAACATGATTTGGGCCCACTCTTCTTGCCCCAGAAGCCAGCAGCCATCATCAAACACAGCGGTAATAACTACTAAATATATGCAGAACCACATCATGCCCCCAAAGCACTCACTGTTTACTCACTGGTTAGTCACTGTAAGGCTGGACCCAGGAGGGGGTGCCCATGGAGACAAAGCTAACAGTGTATGTAGTGTGTTACTCAGCATCCTGCCTATTGCCTGAATGTGTTTTTTTGCTTTTTGACTGTGCAAGCCAGCTCAGTTCTTGTCAGCAAGCAGCAGGTGGGCAGTCTGTGCAGTGCCTTGGGTTCCCCCTGCTACAGCTGGGAAGGGGTTTTACAAATTAGAACATAATTCTGGCTGCAAGGGAGGCAGGAGGGGAAAGGTAGGAAGTCTGCATGTGGCTCCCACCCACGTACTGAGCTGTTATGGTAGGATCCTAGCCAGGAACAGTTTGGCTTTTTAGGCCAAATAAATTTTGTCTGTTAATTGTGAGGAAAACAACTGGAGCAGACAGAACTTTCATGAGTTTTTTTTTTTACTTTTTGTTTGGTTGGTTTTTTGTGTGTGTGTGGGGGCAGTTTCTTTAGAAACACACAGGAGAAAAAAATGTTTGGCTTTGCAACTTCACCAGCCCAACATGATGGGAGCCTGGGCCATAGCTGGTTGTTCCCTTGCACAATCTTTCATCAGCACAGATGGACACAAACTCCCTGCTGCTTTACCAAAAGACATAGTGTCAACCACAAGGTATGGAGCAATGTCACCACACAGATGCTCTCTGGCCTCCACCTGGTGCTCACGCTGGGACTCACTTTGGCTGTCACCCTCGCAGCTACACCATGTCCCCCTGTGTGTGCAGGCAGCCATGGCTCACTGATCCGACCTGGCAGTCACCGCAGGGAAAAGTGACAAGAATACAGAGTTCAACTGCCAAGACGTTTGTTTAAATCTGCTCTCCTTTTCTCCATTTAATTCTCAACAAGATGGAGAAGATCACACCAGTGTTGTTAAATCAGGCAGTGGTTACTCCGACTTCCTCATCCTGAGGCAAGCGTATGCTCTACAGGGCTCCACAGGCAACTAAACCATGTATTGTACATCCATTGAAAGTAATGCTTCAGTATTAAAAGGGCTGGTGGAACCTTTATTAGAAAGTTGATTTCCCAGCAAGGATACACCACTCCAGCACATGTGGATACTGGCACAGCTCAGACATGACTTGAAGAATTAATATGTTTTACACGTGAAACTACAAAGTCCCATTTCAGTCTTGTGACAATGAGCACTTAAATATTACAGACAGTAGAAAGCACAGTAATTGCCAGATACTTCCATGCTGAGACACTGACCAAAAACACAGCAAAAAGAAATTGTCATTGCAGGATGGGAATTTGGTTGATCTGAGATCATCTACTCCATCACAGTCTTTACTTGGTGACAGTCATGCTCCTATCTGCTTAAAGAGGACTCAAGAACACTGGATGGGATTGGAGGTTTGTGTAATACACGACTATTGTTTTGCTAACTCGTTGCAGCTGTTTGTATTCAAACAGTTAAGAAGGAACAGTATTTAAAAGCTGGCTATTGCAGCCCCAGAAGTGAAAAGCAATACTTTAATGAAGCCCCTGAAAACCCAGCTTCTTCATAAAACACAGCATAATTCTTTAATTTAAAGTTAAAACAAAAAAACAGACTGTGAAAGCCATTGCAGGGATGAGTAGTAGGTGTGGAAGGAGAGAGCAATGCCCCATTTCCATGACTCTTACTAGGTTGACTCCCTGACCTGAGCAGAGACACCCTGCATTGCACGCCGGCATCTACACAAAGAATCAGGCCCTCTTACTTCACTACCTGGTGACTCTAGAAGAGAACAGGAGAAACAACACCAATGCTTTGGGAAGCAGTAAGCTCATTCTTGGCTCACTAGTCAGAAACCTAAAAACTGCCAAGAGACACGCACACACACAAGTATGTTGGCTGCAGACTACTCCTGGCTAACCCTGCTTTTCAGAATCAGTTTGAATAAATAAAAATCAGAAGAAAAAACCAAAACCATACGAGAAAACAAACTGCCCCACTTCCATACAATGCTTACTGAAGCTCATCCTTTCAGCACCCATGTCCACCAGCTCAGAGCCATTTTCACCCAAGGGAGTGACTGGGAGACCAGCCTATTGCCTCATGCACCCATATTTAATCATTTTCATGTGCTCTTTGCTTAGTCTCCTCAGCTTACCAACAAAAGAAAACATCTTTAAGCTACTTGTTTCCCTGAAGAATTCATAAACCGAATGCTGGGAAGAAAGACTCTGAGAAGACTCAACGGGATAAGAGCAATTTAACATGCACTGCCCTAGCAAAAGTACCAAACACATATGTCAAGGCTGTGAAGCCACGTGGTTTTCATTTGGGATGTGTGGGGTGAACACATAGGCTTGCTTCCTTTATAACAGAAGCACAACAAAGGAAGGCTTTGTTTGAAAGCCAAGGGACAGCCTCTCCACACACTTGAAGGCGAAGTTACAACGTAATGGGAACTGTGAGTCATAGCTGTGGGGCCCTTGCTCACAGACACAAAAACCCCCTCCGCTGCAGCAGGCAGGAAGCTTAGTTTAGCAAGGAGAGCTTCCAGCTCCGCATGGGAGACTGAAAGTGTCCAGGACTAGCAATACAAGGCTGAGCCGAGAGCACGTGTTGTGGATGACTTGCGATCTAAACATGTCCCCTTCAGTTGACATTTCTTCCTGTAGCTCCTTCAGAGCTTGAGATCAGAACCCTGCACTTATTACAAGAGCATGAAGCAGCTACAGCTCAACAGGGAGGTGGGATGGACATCAGCCAAGCACCTACAGTCTGACTCCAGCTGCAGAAGAGCATGACCACAATACTTAGACTGAGCACAGCCAGCTTGCTAGGTAGGACAACATAGAGCTGTATGTCCTTAAGCCACTTAGTGTGCCAGATAATTTATGTCACAGCAGGAAAGGGTCAGCTGATGGATTCCAGCTACCCAAACCAGACATACCCATTTCATCCTTGCCCCTACTATCCTGGGAGAGAAAGATAAGAGTCTTCTACAATTATCATGAATGGGTTGCACTCTGAAGTGTAGAAATGGCTGTGCTACAAAACCTCCAAGATTTCTATCGCATTTCCAGTAGTCCAAAGGTGTTTGGCTGCTAAATCTCCAGAGGTTTTCAGAAATCAAACTCTCATCTGAAACCAGTGGCAGTCAGGTACCTCAGCATCCAGGAGGGAATAGCTTAGGTTCAAAGCATTTGGGGTACAGATACACACAGAAGTATAAGTCCTCTGGGAAGCACCATACTGTGAACATCAAGTGTCACAGTTTAAGCTTGAGAATGTCTCCTTAGCTCCATCTCTGGTAAGTATTAAATTCTACAAAAGCTTAAAAAATAAGGGAAAAAGAGGTCTGAAAAAGCAATATAATCTCCTCCCTCCGTTTACACACATAGCCTACACTGTGCCTGGATGGTTTCTGGCAAGTCTTGGTCTACTTTGTTCTGAAAAGCTTCCAGCAAATCTCCATTTCTGCTTCCCAAGGCAGTCTAGAATACTGCTTAACTGCTTCTACCTGAAGGGAAAGTCTCCTTATCACTGCATGTACTTTCTCTAAAACAAGCTGCAAGCCCTGCTGGGATTCTGTGATTCCACCTGAGACACAGGCGTATCTTGTCTTACGGAGCTACTTCCCTCTCTGTGGGCAGCGTGGGAACCATTTGCTCCCACTCCTCATCAGGTGCTCACTAAGCATCGCCAAATCCTCCGCAATTTGGAATAACTCAAATCAAGGCACTCTGAAGCTGATTTTCATGGGTTTCATTTGGGTTTGGTCACAAACTCCATCTTTTCAACTGATGACATTCACCATTCTTTGAGGCAATCCAGAGAAAAATGCAGTTGGGTACACAGGTAGCTCAGCTGACACCTTATAGCTAATATCAATTTTCTGCTCAGGTGCAAGAACCTCCTCTATGTTCTCTTTCTCCTAGTTTCAAAAGCAAAGAAACAGTAAGTTTTCCTTTGCCAGGCAACTGAAATAACCATATGAATTGGAAACTGTGCCTAACAGGACTTAAATTCTGCAACAGTTGGCCTCAACGGTCCTCATCCTTGCCAACACCATACTTGGTTTTTCCAAGCCACAAGAATGGCAGTGGGGCGCATCAGATGTCTTCCCTATAAATGCTGAAAAAGCATCTCTGCCTTGAGGCAAATATCACTGATATAAATAATGTGCTAGATCAGCCAGAAAAACCTGCCTCTGGAAGAGGCATAATAATGAAAGACAGTGAGGGGAAAGGAAAAAGAAAAAGAAAAAGAGCTTCATTTACATACGGGAGGACGGCAATGGGCCAGCTCTCACAGCTTTGATCAGGGCTGGCTGGAAGAGCATGCCAGGGAACGCTGTGAGCTGAGCTTTGCTAGAGCAGAGCAGACGTTTAAACTGACTGGGATGGGAAGAAGGGGACAGACACCTTCCAAGACAGATGCAGATCCAGAATAAATAACAGGAAAAATTTTTTTTAAAAAATTGCGTGGAGTACATGAAGTAACAGGTACTCAGAGCTGTAGCAAGACATTGTGGCGGCCAGGATTGTTGCTATGGCAGCTCTCTTTGCCATCAGCTCCAGTTCTTCCCTCCCCACCACTGCAAAGCCGCCTGTTGCACACTCACAGAGTGGCAGCGCCACATGTCTGGGTGTCACCCAGCAGTTCTTCTTTCAGTGGGTTTTTCAGGGTTTTTCGTATAAACATGAAAACACATTGCTGGCTTGTAAAAGCTAGTATTTCCCTTCAGCCAGTGGCCTCTGACATCACTCCTGACCATCGGGATGTTGCCCAGGCCTTTGCTCTTCCTCAACACCTGGAAGGGGAAATCTAGTGCTTTCCCAATCCCGGTAAGGTACCTGGCAAGTTCTCCTATATAGCAGCAAATGCAGCAGTAGCTGCTGTCAGCAAAGCTTGGACCTGTGGATTTCCTTCTGCCAACACTCTCTGACTAGATCCCAATTGTACCAAGCAGTCAGATAAGAGCAATTTTATACTGAATGACAAAAAACAGGCTTTTAACACTGATCTTCTAAATTGAAGCCATTTCCAAATTAAACCTTCACAATATTGCTACTTTTGCTTTGCAAGTGCTGTCTGACCTTGCTGCTGGGAACATTTACTAAAATATGAGCCACATCACTTTCCTTCTGGCATTTCTGCTGCAAAGCTCAAGATCTTTTAGTCAGAGCCCACAAGAAGGTTTTTTTTTAAAAAAAAATCACATCAATTCTAGACGGAAAAATGACCCATGGAGCACTTACCAGCTACACAACTTTGCAGGTGCTCATTAAACTTCACATTATTAGTACCACCGTGATGAAGGGAAGACTATATTCAGTCACCCACCACTGGAGCACAGCCAGGAAGTCTGCAAAACACAAAGAGAATGAATGAGGAAGTTCAGGCAGAAGACGGGTACATAACGCAGTTATTTAAATTAGGGATTGATTCAAAGAGAGATTAACTCGCCCTCCTACCCAATAAAATGATCATAAAAGCTCAAGAGATCAGAAATAATCAGCTTTGAAGCGATCGGGGGAGAGTCAAAACACAGCTTCTCCCATGGGAAAGCGTGCAAATCGCACCACGGGTTGTCAGCGTTGCAGACATACCAGCAAGAGAGGACCTCCCTCCTCTGACTCCATCCTCCCTCATTAGCCCTCTCCTTCTAAAATGGATTAGGGTCAAATTAACAACTCTCTAAGTATAAGGACTGAGACAGTCTTGTCTGGGATTGGTTTGTCTCAGAAAAGGCATCTAGCTGCTGTAAGCAGCTTGAGAGGTAAAAATACTTGCTCAGGGATGGGGTTTAAAGAGCTAATATGAGAAACAAAAAATGCAGAAGAGGCAGGAAATAAGAGCGTACAGGAAGATGTGAGACAGAACCGCAAAAGATAAACTACCTTATTTTAGGAGAGAGAAGTTAAGAAATTTTAGGTGAAACAGAAAGCAAAGCAGAGTCCTCTGAGCAGAAGCAGGAGTGGATGGGCCCAACGAGTTGGTCGCAGGCAGATAAAGCGGACGTTACCCAGCTGCATGCAGGTGCGCTGGGGAACAGGAATCCACCACCCTCCTTACCGGCCACGGTCACTTCAAACCCTCTGTCTTGATCCAAATGATGATGCAGCAATGCTCAGCCATTCCATGGGCTGAGCTGGGCTTTGAATGTGGGTCCTTTAAGGGCTCAGTATTTGGTTGACATGTCCTTGCTCTCCTGAACCCCTTCACTTCAGCAGCCGTTGGGGAGGGGATGGCTCAGCCCTTCCTCCTCCCACGTACCTGCTCTGACCAGACTGTGTGTACAGTTTCACTTCTCCATTTCACTCTTCGGCTGTGAGGCCAAATTGGGCAAATGGGCTCTGCCCTGACCTCCCAGTGCCTGCCAGCCCACGGGGCTGCCTGTGTCTCTGCTCAACCAATGCCACGACACTGCCAGCAGCAGCACAGACTGCTGAGAAGAGGAGCAAGCCACCCCAATCCCAAAAGGGCAGGATCTGCGCTGTAATATCCCAGTGGATGTTTGCCAGCCCTCAGGGCCTGCAATGCCTTGTCTTCATGGTGGCTCTGGGCCAGTTAGGTAGAGCCGGCACTTCTGCTTATGGGAAAGGAGCATAAAATGCTGCGCAGAAACTACTGCTATGGGACTTACACACCCTCACTTGTCAACATAAATTTTAAATCTCAAAAGAGAAGTTTAATTCAGGGTCTCCCTCTACTATAAGTGTATGTTGGAGAGACCTTGACTGAACCTTAGGAGATGGTCTAAGGTCACTACAAGAAGGTCCCTCTCAGCAGCAGATGTGTCTGCACTGCATCTTCACACAGAATCATAGAATCATAGAATGTTAGGGGTTAGAAGGGACCTCGAAAGATCATCTAGTCCAACCTCCCTGTCAGAGCAGGATCCCCTAGGGCAGCCACACAGGAACACATCCAGGCGTGTTTTGAAAGTCTCCAGAGAAGGAGACTCCACAACCTCTCTGGGCAGCCTGTGCCAGTGCTCTGTTACCCTCACAGTAAAGAAATTTCTCCTCATGTTGAGGTGGAACTTTCTATGTTCTAACTTAAACCCATTATTTCTTGTTCTATTACTGGGGACCACTGAGGAGAGATTGTCTCCTTTCCCTTGACGCCCACCCTTCAGATACTTGTAAACGTTAGTAAGGTCCCCTCTCAGCCGTCTCCTTTCAAGGCTAAACAGCCCCAGTTCTCTCAGTCTCTCTTCATAGGAGAGATGTTCAAGTCCCTTAATCATCCTCATGGCTCTTCGTTGGACTCTCTCCAGTAGGTCCCTGTCTCTCTTGAATTGGGGAGCCAAATGCTAGCACAAACCTTGTCACCTTGCAGCCTGAGCAACACAGCAGTGTTTGTTGTGGGTCAGCCCTATATGAAAGCCTCCTCTCCACATAAGAAATCAAAACCCACTTCTGCTCCAGCAAAGCTGAGCAGCTATTTTGGCCTTCAGGTCACGGCAGTTAAAACCTGTGGGTTTCTCTAAACTGATGGTAAAGGCTGGCTCAGACAACTTCACAGAGCCCTCATGCACGGAAATCAAACAAGTTAAAAAAGGAAAAAATAAAAAAAAAGTCCTGTTGCAGCTGCATGTCTGGGCCAGCTCTCTGTCCCTGAAGTTGCTTGAAGCTTGGCTGCCTGCCTCCCTTCCTATTGCCTACACTGAAGGGTGAACAGGCAGAGGGTTTTGCTTACACAGCTGAGCCCACATCCCCGCAAAACCTGGAATTCATGGTCAGGCACACAGTGATGCCGCCCAGCGCACACCCTGGCCAATCTGTCGCTCCTGCCTGAAAACCAGAGTCTCCACCTCTCTCCACCGTCCAGTAATTAAATGTCCTGATGGAAAGTATGCTGCCTGGCAGCAAACCTGATTTTTCCCCAGTATAAATGGATTATAATAACACTTGGGAGAGAAAGAGTTGGCCCACCCAACAGCTCATTTTAAAGGGGATCTGAGGAAACGAGTCAGGAGCTTTTTTCAGCTCCCTTCTCCATTGCACCATCGCTATGGATTGCAATGGCAATTCCGCACAGCAGAACATGCAGAACAGGACAGGACAGAGACTCACGCCAACTCTGTATCGAGTCAGAACAACTGCTCCTTAATGTGCACCTTGTTGACAGAGGCTGAATTTAGTTTAAATTTTGCCAGGACAGTTGTTTCAGAGGGGATGCAGATGTGTCAGGAGAAAACAACATAGCTAAAAAAATAAACCACCCCTTTTGCTGAGTACCCACTGCACTCAGGGAATTAATTTAAGCTCTTGGGGGAAAGGGGGGGTGGAACAAAAAAAACCTCAAAGCCCAAAACCAAACAAAACCCCCAATCAAACAAAAAACCCCGCCCACTACAACACAACCCACTAGGTATATTTCCTGATATCTCACTATGTGCATTAATTTATTTGGAGGCAAGCGCCAAGGTAACGAACCAAGAGTCGGCAGGTAGACAGTCACAAAAGCCAGCCAAAAATTGTCCTTTTGGAAACCATACAGTTTTTGCTTAAAAAACAAACTCAGAAATGACTTAGGTTTCTGAGGGTCAGATTACTCACTACTCATTGCCACGTAAGGAGGATCACATCACGCAAGGAGGATCACATCACGCAAGGAGGATCACATCACGCAAGGAGGATCACAAGCACTGGCATCCCTCTGAGGCCTCCATGCAGGAGAGGCACACAGGAGCTCTTATTGTCATGGAGAGAACAAGTGAAAAACAAAAAGGGAGAAGGACATGCAGCTTTGGTGGCCCTACTTGTTAGACAGCCTGAAAGAATCACTCAGGAAAATCAAATCCCCCAGTCTCTGACCTGGGCTAGTTAGTTTGACTTGAGAAAAAAAAAAAAAAAAAGGCTGTTTTTAGCATATTGTAATGCTCCAAGCATCAAAAAGAGGAAGACAGTTATGTGGGGAGGAGCCACCGTTTGTGCTCTTGATAAACAGGTACAACGTCTCTGCATGCACAGGTTTCTTCTTCCTTGCAGATGCTGCTGATGCAAACACAGATCACTGTACACCCAAGTCAAGCGAAAAAAAAAAGGGGGGGGGGGGGGGGGGAAGAAGTGTCATCTACCAGCTGGGAGCCAAGAAGCCCTCAGGGCTAATCCCAGTACTGACACTGGCTCTCTGACCTTCGGCAAGTTAATTAATATCTCTCCACGTCTGTGGCAATCACACTTAATATGTTCATTTCCCACGTGGGAGCAGTGTGAAGCATCTATTGTGCTGAAAACAGGATTGAACAGAAGGCTTCAAGTTTCTGTTCCTAATTTCCATATTCTGCTTCTCCTCAAGGACTGAAGGAACTCCTTTCACGTATATTAAGGAGAAAACAGTTTTAAAAGCAGATACCTATGAAGGTAGACAGAATCACTTTAACAAGAGCTGCAGAAAAGCATTATCGCCATCACCAACCAGAACTCAAAAACCCCAGAAAACAAGCCATACTACACTACAGCTGCACTCCTGTCCAAGCACTCCTCGCCTGGCAGCTCAGGTCCTTGCCTGGCAGCTCGCACCAAACACTCATGCCTGGAGATGTGCTGGCTAGGGTTTAGGCCTATAGCACTCATTTAAAAAACGGTAATAGTAATGTTCGCTTAGAGACACTGTCTGCTTATGTGTTTAGGCAGATAAGCACCAGCATCGATGGTAACTTGTCCTGTTTTCTTGAAGGATTTTAATATGGCAGTTCCCAAAGGAAATGCTTCAGCGGGAGACTGTCAGGTTGAAGACAGAGAGGCTGTTAGGGCTCTGGTTCTGTGTGTCAGCTTTACAGCCCACGACTTCCAGCATCCCTGTCCTCGCCCGCTGCACCCTGAGCTACAAATACCTACTGGGCACCTTCAGAAAGATGCCCACACCCACGAACGGCAGCTCTAATAAAACATCACTCCTTCTCTTTGTACTCATTAGATGTTCCGTACCTCAGAAGAAAGGCAAAAAGTTTTGTAACAAGCTAAGCCCAAGCCAGTTAATACCGAACAGGCAGCAAAGCTCAGTGATGCATTTTCCGTGGACCCTACAGGCCTGAGGTCACCACTGGCAACAAGGACCTTCTGCTCTCACCAGCAGAACACGGTGGCTACGGGGTCTCTATTCGGTACGGCTCGATCCTGCAGAGGTTCCACGGGGTCCACTGAAACGGGGTGCAGGCAGCCCTCCCGCAGCTCGCAGGGCCCCTCCGAGCCGGCTGCCTCCTGCTCCCCGCGCCTGGCTCCTGCTGAAAGGTCTGCACAAACTTTGGTGGCCACAGTAAACCTGCCTGAGCCGGCCCGCTGCCCGAACGTCCCCCTGAGAGGAGTTTAACGCACGGAAGGCGCACAAAATGCCAAAGTTACTCCGTAAAGAGAAACCGGGGAGAGTGACGCCGCCGCGACCTGTTGCAGGCGGGCGGGCACCGGCACCCGCCGCGCCTCGTCCCGCGGCTCCGCTCCCCAAACCCGCCGCAGTGAACGCGGGCAAAGCCCTTCCCACGGCTGCAGCCCAGGGGGAACGACCCCCACTCACCCCCGAGCCGCCCTCCAGCGTGTGCTCAGCGTCCCCGCAGCCCCGGACGAGACTTACCGGGCCGCGGTTCGGCGGCGGGAGGTGGGCGCAGAGCCGTGGTGTCGGGGCGGCGGCAGCTCCCCGGGGCGGCGGCTGCGCTCGGCCGAGGTGCGGGCGAGTCCGCCCAGCCCGGCCGGAGCGGGTTTCTTTTTCTCTTTGTTCCTCTCCTCCTTCAAACCAGCCCCGCCAGCTCTAGGAGCCGAGCCATCCTCCGGCAGGCTGCAGTGTGCTCTCGGAGCTCCCTCCCGGCTCCCCCATTAGCCTCCCAGATGGTTTTGTGCTGCGGGCACGGGGGACGGAGAGGAAATGCGCTCATTTTGCTTCTCGGATGTATTCTGACCTCCTGGTGGTCGCGCCTGAGAGTCGGGGAAGCTGTTGGAACGTGTAACCTCGCGTGTAGTTCGCCTCAGAGCAAAGGAGCAGATCCCGCGCTGGCACAAGTAGAAGCTTGTGAATCTGTCCAAAGTCCTTTCGAGGCAGAGAAGTGGCACTGGTTTCCTTGGAGGGGTAGGGGAGCTCAGGCACAGGGTTAACTTAACCAATGATGAAGGCCATGGTAAGGGATTTAAAAAGTGTTTTCCAGCAGTACCCTCATTTTACAGTTAAAGGTCATCTTCTTACAGATCTAGCAGAGAAATAAGTTTGCTCAACAACTATCACTTTCAGAAGGAAGCTTATGGGCACCAGGTTTGAGCAAGAGCAGAGTAACATCTGTCTGGCTTAGGGGAATTATAGATCCCTTTATTGCACCCTTCCTCTTTCCACAGAATTGCAACAACTGTCTTATATTATCACTGCTGTGGCATGATGCATGCTCTCCAGTGTTGCTGCTTAGGGGTTTTTTTTAAGCTCAGGTGGTGGACATGTGCTGTGGTGGAAGACAATCTGCACGTCACATCGTGCTAAAACTTCGCAATATCAAGAGGACGCCAGGCAAATGTGGTGATGCAGTTTTACACTGAAGCCATCTAGCTTGTGAGTGGTGACTGGGACTGTTAAGTCAGCCCCTTCTTTGATTCTCCTGACCTGCTTAGTGAATTAAGTAACAGTTTTAATATTATTCAGAGGTTTTGTGTTTGTAAATGTGTGTGTATGGGTATTATTTCCTTAGTGACTGAATCAAGTTTATTCAGATTTATTGGCAACCTGAGTGTTGGTAGTACATTCCTTTCTCATTTTGCCATAACCTGTGAAAATCAACTCTAGCAAGAGCAGGACTGGAATCTCCTGCTTCTGCGCTGCAGGACTCAGCTTGTCTTGATGTATTATTTATTTCCCCTGGGAACTTTGCTGCTGCAGCAGCAGCAAGAGGGGAAAAAAGCTCCTTCAAGATTATAGCTATTCATCACCTAAGCCAAAGGAAAATGTCTATTAAATAGCACCTGCCTAAAGCCTCACACGGTAGTAATTACTGATTCTGACCATGTGTGGGTATATATATATATATATATATGTGTGTGTGTGTGTATGTGTGTACACATTGGACAATACAAATCACTATAGGCTACAATAGCTATAATTTACATTCATCTGCAAAATTTTCTAGGGATTTTTCTAGGATAAAGGCATGAACATTTTTCAAAGAAAGGCTCACATCCCACCAGATTATATTACATATCCACTATCCCATTCAGGATCTACTTTCTGTGCCACCTAAGATAGTATAAAATTATGATAACAGTACAATACATGTAAATGGAAAAGTCAAACAAAGACACATTCATTTGATTTGTATTAGTTTTTTTTGATGCAGTTCATCAGTTTGAAAGAGGAGAAAAAGCTGGAAACACATACCTTGACAACTCTAGCACATGATTCATTGTTTGGGTATTGCTGCACTGCATAAGGCTTAATATCATGATCTTGCTAAAGGTAGTAATTTATGTGATAATGAGCCAAGCTCCGCTAACCTTACTCAGATGTTGGGCAGGACCTGAAGCTGTGAGCAGTGAAGTAACAGTACCACAGTTCCTCACATGCTGGGACATAACGTGTGGCTCTTTGACATGGCTGCTATTGTGGCAATAATTAAATGTAATAATATTATTTCTAAAACGGACTCTAAGATTCCATCATCAGGAGCAGGAGAAGAGCAAGGTTTAGTTAAATTCTGTGTATCTTTCTCAGCTGCTTTCAGACATGTTAGAAGATTCAGGAATTATTTTATTCTTTCCACTAGTATTTCTAATCCATTACAAAACTAGCAATATTTCCTTAAACTAGTACAAGCAGTAAATAAAAAAAAATCATTTTGCAAGATCTACAAAGAGAGATCTACAAAGAGATGCAGCAGTGAAATGGGTTTTGGTCCAGGTTCCAGCTGTCACCTTCACAAGAAACACAGGAGATGTCTGCTGAGCTGAGGCACACAGAGGGATTATGTTAACGCTTAGCACAGAGAAAACAGGAATGATAATCTTGCTGGAGTCAGGCCTTGCTGGGTCCCTACCTTTTGTTCTGCAAGTCTTTGTGTAAACTTAAAGGAGACTGCAGCAGGACAGTATTCTGACAAGCACAGCTTAGCATGATAGAGCAGAGCAGGAGCATGAGGAGACCAAGGGAAGAAGGGGTTGGGGGACTCCCACCCGCGAGTATTTCACACCTCCTAGCTACCATGCAAGGAAATGTGCAGGGACACAGGGTCACCTCCTCACAGCTCACCATATGGTGTCCTCATCTACCCCTTTACACCTGACCTTAGAAACATCTTCAATCTCTGTGATTTCTATAGCTTTCCCCGAGTATTAAGATTTTTTTTTTTATAGTCCTTTCCTCTCAGAGAACTCAGGTGTTAAGTAGTGAAAGACAGCAGACACATTTTCAGCTAGGGAAAGATTTGGTGGTTGAGAATTAAAAGGCTGAAAAATAAAATATGAGAGGAACAAGAATCAGAGATTAGGGCCTGGATTCTTCTGCTGTTGGAAAGTGTGTGGGGAAGTTGTTTCTGCTGATGAACACACGGTGACTCTAGACATATTTGAAACTTCTTTTTAAATACACCCAAATGTTGGGAAAACAGACATGGATCAGACTGGAATTTGTCCATTGAAGAAATCTGAGTGCTGTGCAGGTCCAAGTGTGTTTATTGTAGGCTTTTCTTCATAGCCTCCCTAGCCATTAATGATGCTGGGCAGCAAGAATAGGGCGAGGTGTCACTTGTACCAGACTGTTCCTCCAAATACACAGGAGGAAGAGTCCCCTCAGTGTCAGTCTCTACAGCTGTAAGTCGGATTGGTGGCATAAGCCATAATACCGGTGGTGTTAAGAACCAGCAGTCTTGGAGAATCCCTGGCTTTGGCTCAGAGAAGGGTAGAAGATAGCAAACATGGCAGGCCATTGTAATCCTAGTTGCAGAACTGGGGACAAAAACTGTCATGGAAAACCGTTCTGCAGTTTCAAACCATGCTGGGGAATGGCACATTCATTTTAGTTCTGGGATTATTGACTTAATTTTAGTTGCTCTCCGTAACTGTCATCTATTTCATTTTTTTTATGTAGAGCGTGTAATTGTATGTTATACACAGACTGCTTGTCAGCTTTGGCTTCTGTCTCAGAACTAACCGAGCTCTTTATTTGGGTGTTTCTCTTAATTAGAACATTTCCATGATCTCCTCTTGAGATCATTGGCTAAACTCTAGTGCCAAACATGATCAAAGATTACTTCTATTTCAGATCTGTTGTGTGATCTTTATGAATGAAGTAGAAAGCCTCAATCCAATTTAAGCTGAACAACTGCTCACATTATAAAACTATCATGTAGTTTGAAAATAACAGGAGGAGAGGGCACTAAAAAAGAATGCAGTAAAAGTATCAGTTAGGTAATTAAGTAATTGAAGCCTGTGTAGCGTTTCCTTGTCACTGGAGAAAAAAAGAAGTATTTTTAATAAGCTCTTGTTCCTTTTACTACTGTGAAATTGATGGGATTCAAAGAAAGCAAACTGGCTTCCAGAGTGTCAGCCCACTGACAGAGTCTGCAGCATCACCATTAGGCCACGAGGTTGTGATGGATTTCCGCATTCCTGGGGAAATTACAAGACTTGCAGTTAGCTAAGTGATATTTATGTAGCGTATTGGTAACATATATAACATTATATTTTAATATTAGTAAATTGTTAGACAAATTTTGTTTTCCTTAGCGGTAATCTCCCATTGATGATATATTATCTGAGTAAATTGAGAAAAAATGTGTGCAAATAGAGGACCTTATCCATGAACACGTTCACCCAACCATTATGTCTCCATGTATAATTTATATTAGTAACATTAGTTAATATTAGTAACATGTTTCTAAAGCCGAGTAGCTTGTTAGGGCTGAAAATAACTATTGGGGGGCTGGGGGGGGAGGGTGAGGGAGGGCAGTTTATCAGAGCAGTGTGGTGGTGGTGGTGGTGGAGCGGCACCTAGCGATGCTCTGCCTTACAGCAGCGTGCTGGGAAAGGGAACGCATTGCAATTCCCTCGCCCCCCCCGACTCCCGAGCTGTCCTTTATCAATTCTTCTTATCTTTACCTTCCAGTGTCCACAAGGTTCATTTCACACTTTCCAGAAGACATGTACTGTCATGGTTCCTGCCCCAAATTGCTCACCTTCTCCTGGGTGATGTTAGATAAGGTTTTACTCTATTTATTTATATGTCTGCAGTAGCCCATAAATCCTTACAGTCAGGAAGTGATGGCTTATCACTTTCATGCCACTACAGTTTAAAGCATGCATTAAATTAACTGCCTGGGGGTTGTGACCTCAAATAAATCAGTAAGCAAATATTTCTTTTCTAGTAATCCTTCCTGCGTGCACACAAACACGCTGATTAGAACCTCTTTTTAATGGAACTGGTGAAGCAGGTGATTCTGCTTCTTTAGCATAAAGTACAGGTGTCTCTTGAACAAAGTCAGATATTCAGGGAAATAAATAACAACCTTTTGAATGACCTGAAGCTACCTGGGTCTGTATTTTCCCTTGTTGCTAATGGAGATTTGTTTGTGTTTATTTGAGGTGATATATTTATTTTTTCTTCTTCTGTGGCTGGAGGAGTTTTTTGCTCTTAGTAGCAAAAAGGTTTTCCCAGAGCTCGGGAAGTAGACTCAGCTTAAAATAGAGCATTAAAAAGTGATTTTGCTTGAAGACCACCACTTTGTCTAGAGGTTCACTCTATGACACGAATGCATCATTTAGAGCTGTGGCAGTTACACCACTGTTGCAGGATGGCAGGTTATTTTCACTTTACTGATGAATATAAAGCACATGTAATTTTCAGTGGCTGGTCCTAAACTACAGGAAGTTCTTGCTAGGGACAGAAACTCAGATGTCCTCCTGAGTTTCAGTTCAGCTCCTCGGTCATGAACCTGTGAGACATTCAGTAGGTTTGTTGCAAAATTAATTCAAAGTAAATATTTGAATCTTATATTTGAATTTTGCCACACATATTTGTCCGGATGGCACTAAAACTGTGCACTGTGAGTTGTGATGTTTTAAGGCATGGTGGCTGGCTTATCAGAAACGGGCTAGGAGTTACCAGGGACTCCTAACACAGTCACCCTACTATGTCTATACTGCAGTTAGAGGTGGAGCAACTACGATGGTGAACTTGTTGAATTTGAATGAATTTAGCTCAAATGGCACTTACCCATAGAGGAGCTCACAGGACACAAATCACCAAGCATTTGAAAAACACAGAACAGTCGTAAACTCATAGAACTGCTTGGGATGGAAAGGACTTTTAAAAGTCCCTTAGTCCGACCCCCCTGCAATGAGCAGGGACCGCTTCCACCAGATCAAGAAGCTCGTGGGAATATCTCAATAAATGGGTATCATGTCTGAACACATGTATGCTCTTTGTGCACAAGCACAAACATGAACCTAGAGCACAAAAGTAACTACTTCCCTTCATAAGTTTCCACTCCTGTTTTGTTGTTAAAGCCATAAGAAAGAGTATAAAAATATCAAGGTTATATATTTAAGATGTAAATCGGAAGGTTTTTTGTTTATCATATTTTTTTTTATTCTGCGCATATCTCCTTCCTCCAGCAATATTCTGCTAACATAACCAAAATCATACGTTTTGATGTTTCTTTACACCTGCAGCAGTTGTATTTTAAAAATCTAAAAGTCTGGTCCTCTTGAGAATCTGAAATCCCAGAATCAAGGCATTTGTCATCATCATCATCTTTCTGGTATATTTTTTTTTATGTAGGAAAAATCAGTACAAAAGAAAACGAGGAAGAAGAACAGCGCAGAACTTGGAAAAGGAGCTTCATTGATTTTTATTAGAGGTATGTTTTGAAATGATTGAAACTATGTTTCAGCGTGTAGGACATTTGGTAAATTGTCATACATACAGAGAATACATCTCAAAATGTGTATTATTCTCCAGTTCTAATGGTAAGATCAGACCATCTGAAAGCATCGCTTTGAAATGGCCTATTTTGTGATGAAATCAGTAGAATGAAGCGCTCTCATTCAGGCTTCATCAAACCCGCAAAAAGATGGAAATCATTATTAGTTTCAAGTGCTGCCTTAAGTCCACAGCCGACACCCGTTCCGCTCGGGAGGGTACACGTGGAACAATACATTCCATGCCCTAAGAAGGCATCAGAGGAAGGGACTGGCGGCCCCGCAGAGATAAACCCAGCTCCTCCAGGGCCCGCAGCAGCCCGCGCTCGGGCCCGGCTCTGGACGGGCCCCGCCGCCGCCCCGCGTCCCCTCCTCTGCCCCGCGGTTTGTACAGCCCCGGCGCTCCTCGGGCGGGCTAGTGCGAGCCGCCGGTGGGACGGGACGCCGGAAGCCAGGCGACAGAGCGCAGTTTGTGGCCCCCAACGGGACGAATCCCTGCCCGGGCCGACGCGGCCCTGCCGGGCGCTGGGGGGACGCCTGCCGCCGCTGCCGGCCCCCCGCGTCCGCGGGGAAACACCCCCTCAGCGCCCTCCGTTAACATCCCCCGAGGGCTGCTGCGTTTCCGCAGCGAGGGGCGCGGCGTCGGAACAAAACCCCGAGCCCGAAGGGACAGGACGGGACGGGCAGAGCCTTCACGTTGCGGTCTCACGGGCCGCCATGACGGCCCCAACGGCCCGGCCCGCCCCCTGCGCGACGCCGTTGCTACGATACAGCGGGGCGGCCGCGGCCCCGCAACGGTACGGGCGCCGGCCCCGGCCCCGGCCCCAGGCCCGGTCCCTGCGGCTCCCAGCCCGCCGGCAGCATGGCTGAGGTGAGCCCCCCACCCCACACAGTCCGTTCCCCGCCTGTTCTTTTCGGGCAGGACAAAGGCCGTCCCTCGGAATGCGCCCAACGCCACCAGCTGCGCAGTGCCTGTAGGTACCGCGTTGATGGGCCGAGTCACTGCTGGGAGCAGAGCTCAGATCCTGTGTTGAAAGTAGGAACAATGAGGTTACTTGTACAAAGGCACTAATAACACTTAAATTTTACAAACACCTGCTACTTCTAAGATCATGGGTGTGATCCCTCCCCCCCACCATATGCCGCGACTGCTCTTCTTTTAACTCTATTTATGATCAAAAACGTAGACGAGATCAAGACTGAAGGTTTGATGTTGAAAGTGAGAAGAAACCCACACTGGTTGCCAGGAGCGCCAGAGCAGGTTTGAGGGGGTTGTGCACAAAACTCAGGCCATTTCGTGCTGGCTGCCTTTCCTGAAGTTGCCTTTTCTGTTTTCCCACTGAAATTTCTGACACAGGAAAAAACCCACCTCAGACCGGAGTGCTGGCAAGGGGTGAGGATTTGGAGCCTCTGTGCATTGCACAGCCTGACCTTTTTTTTGAATCACAAGGGACTGTTTTTACCATTTTAATTTCAGGTTTTCAGCGTAGCTGATTCTGTGATCCTGTGGGCTGATTTTTCTTCCTGTTTAGCAGATCAAGCTAACTCCCAAGAAATTGCCATACTGCCTCCTCTTGGTATGATTGTGTTCTGTTGCAGGCTGTAATGGGGGCTTACTTTAAAGTGTTTTGAAAAATATTGGTGAAATTTGGTGTCCAGCAACAGAGCTGGCAAAAATTTGGCATCAGAACTGAGCTAAATCAAAAATACATCCTGTGAAAGGTTTATCAGTAGCATTTCCTGCAGGAAAAGGATTGCCTTGCATTGGTATTATTGGAGCTTTCAGACAAGCTTATCTGCAAGTGATTTTCTGGCACTGCCTGCATAGAAAGCATAAACTAATCAGACTTCAGAGTGTAGGGAACTGGGAAGAACTGAGGCTAAAATATTGGACTTCCTGAACAGTTGATGTATTATTTAAACAATATCATAGTGATGATACTTTATAGACCTATCTTTAAAGTAGTTGTGGTACTCAATTACAAGAACTCTGACTGCTGAAGCACAAGTTATTTCAGTAAAATTGGGTGAGATCTATTTGAAAAATAGCCTACAATGTGCATATCGTATGGTAGCAAGAGAACTGTTATTTCAGAAAATTTTGTCATGATTGCTTAGTAGCTGTTACACACTTAATGTATCGGGTTTTTATATTGTGGGGTCATAAGTGAGATGTTGATTTTCTCCTGTTTGTTGATCTTCTATCTCATTTCATTTAGGAAAAGTCTGGCAAACCATATCTAGAGGAAAGTGCATTTGAAGCACTGGAAAAAGAGTTCCAAGAAGTCATCAATTTACTTAAGGGAGATGAAACTCTTGAAAAATTCCGAATAGAATATGAGAAGCTCCATGCTGTTCTGAAGAAGTCTCACGACAATGAAAAGCGTCTCATGGAAAAATGCAGGGCACTGAATGCTGAGCTTGTAGTGAATTCATCTAAAGTAGCCACACTCAGAAAGCTCTCTGAAGATGATCAGGAAACTATATCATCACTAAAGACGGTAAATTTTGTGATAGAATTGAATGTGATCTGAAAGTGATAATGAAAAACATGGTAATAGAAAAGCATCTACAAGAACACTTCATTTTATGTAGAGAACCAGCTGGAGGACTAAGTATAGAGCTGGATCTCTGTTTTTTTAACCTCTGCTTTGCTACCAATTGCTTTCTTTCTTCAGCCTAATATTTTTACAGTTCCCAGTCAAATTCTGTGGTTATTTGCACTAAACCAGCTCCATCAGCATTTTTTTTTGTATTTTTGTTTAAGCTTTCCCTCTGTAAAATAGCACGTTTTCAATTTAGTGTACAGTTTTTGATTCATTAATGTTTTTGAAAGGCTACTTGGATGTTACCTATTGCCAGAACATAAAAAAAATCTACTTACTGAAATATGGGGTTTAGACCAGGGAAATGTCATCAACTCATATAAATAAATGTTTCATGGTGTTTTTGAAAGGAATCCTACATGGCATTTCAATGTGATTTTACCAATTTACTGTGATGTGGTTTTTGTTATCATTGATTTGAACTCTGTCAAATCCAAGTGCTCGGCTTGCTAAAAACAGTCCATGTATTTAGCCTTATAGTGAGGTTTGAATACCAGAAATCTGAAGCTTCTAAACGATGAGAAGACTGCATTTTGAACTTTCTTTTTACAGTTTAAAAACTTGGGCTGTGGTACCTAGACAGGCTTTAATTTAGCATTTAGTTGAAAAACCCCATGCCTTAAAGTGTTTTGTTCCGGTAAAATAAATACAGTGTAACAATCCAGAGTGATGTATGAGCACTGCGGAAATAGAAGTCTTTGAAATGAAGTTGCTTGTCTGTAGGAGCATGAAGAAAATGCACTCAGAGTAAATATAAATAGTGGTGCTGTCATCCTCTGGCTGCAGCTTGCAAGCCCATGGTACTGCTCAAAGCATCCTCGAGGAGGAGGAAGACTGCGTAGAAAATCTTGTTGATTTTCACTGCTGCTAATCAAAATCTGGTGGGACATGGGTGTCAGGAACCTTATAATTTCATTTCTGCTATTACATGGCAATAGTCTGGGTGTGAGCAGTAGCAGAGGCAATCCTTCGCGATGTTCCCAAGCTGAGGAGGTACTTAGTGATGTCATAAAACAGAGGAGCAGAAGAGTAGGAAAAATAAGAGCCTCTCCAATTTTGGCGGGTAATTTGAAGCTTAGGTGAGATCTGACTTAACAATACCACCTACTGTTGAGCCAGCTAAGAGACTTGAGAGTGAAAAAGCTGCTTGACAATATGATCCTATTAGAAATGATGTGCAATGCACAGCATGTGACATTTCAATTCTAGTGGTGTGCTGTGGGCCAAGTAAAGAGCACTGATGCTTTTTCAGTTTAGTTATGAGAATTAGTCTTTCCCTTCAGATGTTCAGGAATTATTTGGATATTGTTTAAAATATTCGTATCATGTTCTTGAGTTTTGTTTGGTGTACCCTTCAGATTTCACGTTATTCTCCTTTCTGAAGGGAAGTTTCATTACACCTGTAGTATTTCACTATAATTTTACTAACATTCAAAAAATGTGTTTCGCAAGTGCCCAAGGCAAGTGTTGAGGAAAGTTCAAGTGCCAGAATAGTAAACATGGTATTCTTCAGTGTTAAATTAAATAAACAATCTGTTCTACTGTTTCATTATTTATAAAGGATAGGGGAATCCTGGTGGAGCTGTTTCTGTAAAAATGGTATATTTGCTTCAAATTAAGGCCCTAAATCTTGGTGACTTGATGGGTCATGAGGGTAACAGGTGTACAGCCTTCCTTTTCTAGGTCATTGCTTCATACGTAAATAAAAGTTGCAGAAGCACATTTTTTTCTCCATCTGAAGCCTGGTTCTAATCAGTAGGAATTGTTTTGGGGCAGGGGTTAACTATGCAGATCAGTGGCTGGGAGGACCCAGGTCAGTAATAATCAATAGTTGTTAACTGTGTGATGGTTGTTCAGTGCTGTTTTGTAGTTTTAATAAAGTGGACATAGTAGTCTGCTGTTTACAGTCGTATCAAAAGAGCAAAGGGCCAAGCTGAACACAAAGGGAATGCAATTCTCTTTTTCATTTATTGGGTACTGATTCACAAGGCTGCACTGGAAGAATGCTAGAAGGGGAATTTATAGGAGCTTGTACTGCCCTGCTTGGAATTACGAAATTTTCAATTTCCAGGGTTATCAATCCAATATAGTAAGAAAGCATTTCAGTAATTCTCAGTTTCTAAGCAGTGAAACTGATGTCATCTTTTGGGCTATTTAATGAAATAAAGTAAGACAGTCACACTCTATGAGTTCTGCCTCACAATTTTCAAAGTTCAAGTACTTGTCCCAAAATTTTTGAATTCCATTTTCTAACCACAAACATCCATGGTACTGCTCAAAGCATCCTCAAGGAGGAGGAAGACTGCGTAGAAAATCTTGTTGATTTTCACTGCTTCCATCTTTGGTTATACCACAGACTGCAATGCATGTTACCTACCTAACCGTGTGCTGCAATTACCCAGTGATGCTGACATGCTGCGTTCTTTGAGTTCTGCTCTCCACTGAGGAACAACACGATTATTCTTTCAGTGAAGGCTTCAACCACCAAAAAAAATTCCTCCTCTTTGCTTTTGAAGTTAAAGAAAGCAATCTGTTGATCCTCTATTCAAAGTAGAAAACACAGCTGAGAGTCAACTGCAGTGAAGCCCAGTTTTGCTGATGTTGAAATCTGTAGCAAATTCTTATTTAGGTTTTGCTTATTGACAGGGCCATCATCCATGCCTGCTAATTTTTTTTGATAAAAATTGGTTTTATGAATACAAATTCAGTACAATAGTTTTTACACATCAAAAGCAAGATAAAGTTCAAAAAGCAGAGCTTAGGATGACCTGAAATCACTGTTTTTCTGAATGGCCTCATTGACTTCAAGGGATCACTTCTGCAAATACTCTCCAGAGCAAAATACTCACTGAAACCAGTAAGACCTCTCAGTGGGCGTATTGATTTTATCGACAGTTCTGTGCCCCAAAACTCCAGTCGTAATGATTTAATTCTCCAATTTTAATCACAGTCTAATCAGCCAGCAGGAAGCTTTGATTTAAGTAATCAGCTTTAATCTTACTTTCTATTTGCATTTTTCTAGAGAAAGGGTGTTTGCCTCTTACTGATTGGTAAATCTGAAACATGTTTATTTACAGCTGTATTTTATGCTTTTTTGCCAGTCAAGATGATACACTATATCTTCATGCTGTAATTTCAGCCTAGCATGCATTTATTTAAATTTCATAATTGAACATTTTTATGTAAGAGAATAATGAATTAAAATTTTATTATATACTAGATGATGCTGAATGCTTTATGTGTGATCGTTGCTGGAATTGAATGGAAATTAGAACTCAGAATGTATAAACCATAAAAACTGACTGCTTGATACAGAAGTGAGAAGCACATTTTTCAAACTAAATGTTGAACTATTTATTAAGTGATGAAAATACTGTTTGTAGGTAGTGAATTTAATTGACTATAATATTCTTCAAAATTCCTGAACAAGTAAAGCCCACCGTTTAACTCTTTATTAATAGGTTGGGGGAAAAAAAAAAGAGGAAACATTCCTGATCTTTAATTTCCAGATGTTTTCTCAAATTTGAATATGCTGAACTAGTTGAATAAATAAAGTGCAAATGTATTCACTCTCCAGATTGAAGGCACTACAGATGTTATATTTTGTGTTACCGTCTCAGCAAATTCTGATAGCCAGTTACTTCTGCTAATGCCATAGCTTGAACTTTTAATTTAGTCAGTAAACAGCTAAGTACTACATTTATTTGATTTGAAATAGTTTAATAAAAATGTTATCAATATACCATAATACAGGTGGCATCATTTGGAATTTAATGTTAAATGGTTGGGTTTTTTAAACCAAAGATATTAATTTCAATAAAGAACTGCTGTTAACAATTTTATATAAATTACATTATTTTATATTCTACATTGTGGAGATGTTTTTTAATTTTTTTCCCTGCTTCATTTTCCTATGTTGCAAGGAGGACATGGATCCATCAAACTGGATGTTCAGTGTCATAACAGTTAATAAGATTTTTATAGACATACGTGAGCTATTTAAGTAGATGATACCTTTCTGGACACTGAATTTTCAGCAAACTTTTAGATATTAGCTGCACTCACAGGACCAAAATCTCGTAGAGTGAGATTTGATAATGTTCAGATCTGTGAGTTAAAGAAAATGTGTTAGAGCTTTTATGGTGTAAATTGACATAGCCTGAATGGCTCAAAATGTTTGCTATACCTCATCCAAAAGACAAGACAAGTGGTGAAGAAAACTGTTGTGATTCTAAGCATGAAAAGGCATGAAAATTTATTTTCTTAATTAACTGAAATGCAAAGCAATTGATTTTTAATTTGTTGTTCATTTTCCACACTGTTTAATTTATGTAATTGCTTTCCATTTTGCTCCTAGGAGATTGAAAAGGCCTGGAAAATGGTGGATGAAGCCTATGGAAAGGAACAGAAAGCAAAGAAAATTATTAATTCACTGCAAGAAGAAATTGTGCGCCTAACTAATTTAGTGGAACAAGGATCTGGACTGTACCTGGGACAGGAGTACAAGTAAGTTTTCCTCAGGGGGAAAGCCTGATCTGATTTTCTATCATTCGATACCTTGTTTAGCCATTTAGACAGTACAAAGACACTGGAAAACAGAAAGAGAGGTCTTTTCTGCCTTGCACTTTTCTCATGAGTGCACATTTATTGGTCTGTGTGTGTAGGCGGTAAACAAGTGCCAAATCAGGCTCTGAGTGAGTTTGGTCAGCATTGGATTAAACTGAGAGATCAAATAAAAATCAGTATTATGTACTTTCTCAGTATCTGTTGTATTGTTTTATCTGACTAGCATTTCAACAGACTCTGAGAATAACATCCTGTCAACATTTTTGCATGTGATGGCAGCAGGGTCAAGTAGATTAGTCAAGGAAGTGCCAGCTTTGTTATAAGGCATTATCACTGTCTGTATTCTTGTTTGCATTTTACATTTTCAAGACGATAGGTTTTTTTGTACTGAACACTTATGCATAGAGGGACTTAGTCTCAGGTGGAGTCTCTAGTTGCTACAGTTTGCAAGTTATAATGATCCTCAGGAGCTGCTCAAAAGCCCTCCAAAAGCCAGTGTTTGTTCTATCAGATCCTCAGACTGTGCTTATGCTCTAAGGTTATGTGTAAACTCTAAGATATTAAGTGTATTGACCCTATGGCCTGTGCACTTTATGTCGAGATTGCTGATGGTTGGCCCTGCTGGCTCTGACTTGAAATTTTCATACCGTGTAGGGTATTTATTTCTATTATGCATTCAGGCTGCATATGGGGCATGCTCATCTCCCAATGAACTGTGTATCAAGGCTTCATAAACAAGGCTTGTGTCTGTGAGCAAAGCCTTTAGTGTGCTGAAACATTTCCCCTCCAAGGAATGTGCCAGCACATAAACCATCTGGATGCATGAGAAATCCACTCCTTCACCTTTTGTCCCCAAAATGTTCTAGACCTGTGTAACTGATTTCCTTGGAGGTAAAAGCTTGGTCCTTCAGCCTTCCCCTGCTATAACTCTCCCTAAGGGCAGCTCTCGTTGGCTGCTTTTTGAATTTTCCTGCAAGAGCCAAGAGCCACTACTTTGCCGGGACCTCGCTCTTGCAGTTTCCAGCTGCTGCCCAGGCTGCTGAGACCTGCCCTCTTACAATTTCTTCTTAAGGTTCCTTCTGTATTGCCCTCAAATTCCATGTTTAAATACTCTGTCCAGTGACAAGGCCATGGGACTAGGCAACTCCTTTGCAGGTGTTCAGCCCTATAGAGATGAAAACCCTGTAGTCTTTTAGAACTGTAAGGCTGGTTCTTAAGTTGGAGTGTGAAACCGCACTGCTTGGACTGCCTTTGTCCAAACAGGGAGTCTATTTTACTCTGACATTAGGTGACTGTAAGACATAACCTAGTTAGGTGCCTGGTCAGGTAAGCTGCAGAGGGACTGCTAACAAGAATGTAACATTTTTTGATCCCTGAATAATTTTGCAGTGGATAGAGAAGGAAGAATTTTTTTCCTTGTTACCTTCTTGGAAACAAGGTTTCTTCAGACCCATAAAGATGTGACATAACAAGAAAAAGTCACTTATTGGACTAGGTTGCGTTTTAAAGCTGCCTGTGTTGATGGTGACTATGATCACAGTAGACAGAGCACAGAATTCAACTGACCAGCAGAGCCTTAATCCAAAAGGAGTTTAAAATGAAACAAATTACTTTAAAACTCCTGTTTCTCATGAAAGATCTTGCTCTGACATAGGAGGAAGAACAGAAATGGCCTGTGACACTGCTTGACTATTGTTTCCTTGCTTCCAGTATCAAGGATTTGCTAAAACTTAAAGAAGAGGTAACAGAGGAGCGAAACCAACTGTTGTCAGAGGTCGTAGAGTTACGTCAAAGTCTAACTCAGGCCACAGAGCAGCAGCAGGATACAGAAAAGGCAAAAAACGAGGCAGAACAATCCATTATGCAGGTCTGTACAGATCACTGGATGGTGACTTTAGGCTTTGTCCTGAACCATTCTCCGCTCTTGCATTTGATCTCCATTGACTAGTATGCTACCACCTGTTCTTTTACATCTCAGACGTTTTCAGGAGTGCTCAGAAAGAACTCTCACGTGAATGACTTTTATATTTATCTATACTTCTAAGCTATGTCCTTTGCAAAGTGTATTGGTATGTACCAGCTGCTTCTGTAGCTTCCCAGTGCCTTGGGTGAAGCCAAGGTTCCTTTGCCTGAATCACAGTTACATTTCATCCTGGAAATGAGGGTTTTCTTCTGCGTTGTATATCCTTATGCCTCTGAAGATCCATTTAGAACAAAGAACTGAAATGGAGATCCTGGGTCCCTTGCTGTTGGCAGTGGTTTTCATACGACGCCATACCATCATTTTTAAGAATGTATCAAATCCTGACTTAAAAGCTAACTAGGCTATTTTCTCTCTTCCTTCTTATGGGAACCTTTTCTACAACCTCACTTTTCTAATGGCTAGAGACCTCCTACTTTCTTCTTCTCACTGATTCCTCACTACTGTTTTTCAGCTTAAGTATTTTTTCACCTCACCATTGTCTGTAGAGAGCAGTCATATTCCATCTCAGCTTTACTGTCTTTGTCTCCACTTTGTTAGGTTCTCTGTTATTCTGACCATCTGAATAGACTGTTCTTTTTTACTGATCAATATGTACAGCTTCCCTTAAATGTGATTAGCAGATGGAGATACAGAGGATTGAAGATCAGTAGGATACCCACTGAATGGAGAGAACTCCGATACATCAAACCCACTGAACTCTGATACATCAAAATTTGAAAATATAATAATGAGGAACAAAAGAGTTTAAAGCAAAATATAAATAGGGGCTGGAGCAAGGCAACAGGAGAAAGGAAAAGTGGAAAAGAACACTTAAATACGCAACAGAGAACAGATAGGAGCAGCATTTAGCTTACAGTCTTTTGTTAATCACAAATAAGATAGTAATGATCAGCCTAGGTTTCATGTACAGAATTAGTTTCAGTTTTTAAAACAGATGGATGGGAGTGTATTGCAAGAGAATATAAATCTTTGCTTTTCTAGCAACATTGTGTGCATGGGAGAAGAGAGAGGATTGAAACTACCGTCAAACCTTACTGAATCTTGCCAGCCTTCATCTTCTGATACTCACTTCATCAACCTTTAAATTTATGGAATTGTTACAGCATTTGTAACCACCTCCTATCCTCCCAGTACGAAATTATTCTCCACTTCAGACTGCTTAAATGACAATGTCTTTTTGAAGATCTTGTTGCAGACACTGTCAGTTCTGGCAACTTTTCATCTGTGGACTCAGAGGGAGAGGAATCTTTAAGTGAAGAACATCTTTCAGTTGCTGGTCGCTGGCTGAACTGAATATTTCCATGTGGATCAACCCCCTGTGTCTCCTCTCTGCTGATTCTGCTCCATCACATTTTTGGGGAAAGAGAGAGCAGAAGTCACAAGACAGTCTATTAAATATGAGAGAAAGTTCCTCTTTCCAAGTTTCTGCAGAGGAACTTCGAGAGCAGAAAGATTGAGAGCAGTTGTGAGAACGAACACCGGTCTGACATCTCTCTCTTTTAATACCAGTGTAATAAGTGTTTCTACTGATGAGGTAGAAAAAAATCAGAATAAAAACGCTTGCAATACAATATCAAGCCCAAACTAATTTTAATGCTGTGTTCAGGAAGTACCATTTTACAACTGAAAGTACATTTGTGCCACTGTGTGTCCAGAGGGATGCTTTCAGGTCTGAACTTTGCCAGACCCTTCTGTATGGGTGAACTAACTGGTGCTTAACAAATTCTTGTCATCAATAAATAGGTTCCCTTATGCAGCATTTTTTGTTCAAACACTAGAGAGCATATTTACTTCTGAGAAGATCTGGGATATTCCATGTGTAGTATAGAAGCTGTTGTTTTCAAAATCAAGCATAGCAGAAGGAGAGGTGAGAGACTGTGTTTTCCTGAATAAAGGCAGCAGAACTTAAAAAGTTTTGTCTTCTCTATTATTATAGCTTCAGCAAGAGATCCAGCTGTGTCAGAATGAGGCATCACGAGAGGCTCGAAAGAAGGAAAAAATGGAGAAGGAGCTGAAAACTCTTCTAGAAGAAATGGTTAACAAGCAAGCTGAGATCAAGAATTTACAGCAACATATACAGAAAAATAAAGAGGAACAACAGAAAATGGAACAGTATCTTAAAGAGCAGAAGGTAGGGTTCATGGTGCTCTGTATTCATAGGATCAGATGTCAAAATAAGAAGAATATGGGTTTTCCTGAAGGGAGAGGAAGGGAGATTATTTTACGTCAATAAATCTTAAGAAATATTTATTTTTATATAAATATTACTTTACTAATAAATAAATATGTAAAGCTTGCTGAAGAGATTTCAGATAGATTTCCTCTAGTGGATTGCAATGATATTGTTAGAGATCGTCTTCAAAAGATCACAGCAAATGAGAAAGTCTGTGAAGAGTGTGGATGATCTAATGATAGTAACGGGAGACTACGAGGTTGGACTTCTGACACATAATGCCACTTTTGCCACTGATTGACTGTAGTGGCATTGGCAAAGTCATTTTCCCTCCAACCCCTTCTTTCTTCTCTGTCACAATAACTTTTATCTACCTCTCAAGCTCACAGAAGAGATTCTTTGAAAGGGCAGAGAACTGTCTTTGTAAACCTTTTTGATTTATTTTCCCCATTCTGTTTCTAAAAACTTTATCTGAAAATGTCCTAACATAGTGTTCTGCAAGTGTTTGAATTTTCAAGTTTTCAGTCCATTTCACCCGACTTTGAGAAACTCTCAGAGAAGCAATTTCAGTAAATGGCAGGGGAGATCTCATCACTGTAAATCGGTCCTACCTCAAGGAAAACTTCTTTGGGAGTTGTGTGCATCTTGTAAATTTATGGCTTTTATGGCTTTTTCTTCTTTTCAGATCCCTTATTTTGTGAAGGTTGAGGTCTGTGACAATTTTTTTGTCAACACACAGAGTCTTAGTAAAATAATTCACATAAAGAGATACCCTTATACTATCGATTTGATGCAGCTTTTCAGGGCAGCTCCATGATCTGCCAGGACAATCACATTGATTTTAAATAGGATATGTACAATTCCTGGTTCTGTTCCCTTCTTCCTGTAGTCCCTTTCAACCTTTGTAAGTTCAGATTTTAGGAGCATTCAATTGTCCAAACCATCTTGGAAACTGATAGTTCACATAAAGTGCTGCACCTAGGCTAATTAACTGGAGTATTGTACTGTCTTTGTTGCCTGTGCTGACTTGAAGGCATCTGTGGAGGCCCAGCATTGGCTTTTGCAAAAAGTCTGTCCAAAACACAGGCTGATATCTAACTGTGCAACAGTCAGGGCACAGATCTGGAGGAGAAGGTGATTCAGCCATTGCAATATCATTTGGTTATTGTTTCTCAACTGAATTGTAGTTGGCTGTGACGCCTGCTCTTATTCTGCTGAAATTTGTGATAAAATACGCTTGCTTGCATGACAGTGAAGATGGTTTGATATAGCTACTGTAGGCATCATCCAACCCACGTCCAAGTCACGTCCTGAAACACAGTGTTACCCTGACATTTGCAACACAAGAAACAGCATTGCTTGTTTTCACGCTGTTTTTGCTTCTGCATGCTTCCGGAAGAGGGAAATTCCACTTCTCTTCCTTTGATGTTTGTTAAGGGCATAGCACATACTGCCTTCATCAGTTATCACTCATTAGCGCTTGAAGTGAAAAATCTGATCACTGTTCTTTCCTCACTTAGGGAGTAATATTTGTTAGGGGAAGTCCCATCAAGCAGAAGAAAAGACTGGCAGCTCCAGTATTGAAGTATACGTTCTCCGCAGAAACCATGAAACTGCTGTTCCAGATTTTTGACTGAAGACTAATTAGAGAAGAAAATGACTGTGTCCTGGTCTCAGCAAATCATGTACCCATAGAAATGTTATCAGCATATTTATATAGGACTTACTTGCTAAGAAACAGAGCTCCCCTGCCCTCTGCTGATTGAAGTAATTTGAATCTCATACTCATTTTCAGTAATTATATGTAGCAAGTTGTGTTACTGGTGCTTGCCAAATGCCTAACAAGAACTAAAATATTTATCTACCACCTGCAAGAGAGACCTGCTAAGCTCTCAGGGAAAAAAAAAAAAAGACACCAACTCTGTTATTCATTGGAAATTATCATTTCCCTTAGTCAATACGAACATGTATCATATTTCACATTAGTGTTTTCATCAGCAATGAAGAGTGTTTTTTAAGCAGACAACAATCTGTAGCAGCTTTCATCTCCTGGGGAGATGGAAGGTTTTGTCTTCAAGTATGTGTAGATATTGTAATGAAATTAAAAAGAGTTAACAGGATTGTGCTTTAATCTAACAGATCTTGAATGAAAGAGCTAGTAAGGAACTTGAGCGATTGCAGACGAAAAATAATAAGCTCGTGCAAGAGAACGAGCAGCACACTGTCATGTTTGAAGAGGTGATGCAGGACATCCAGCAGAAGACAGCAGAACTGAAAGTAAGTCCCAGAAAGTGCATGCATCCTATCAGCGATGTCACTCTGACAGTCATATGACTTGGGACAGGGATGGCCTCAGTTCTTGTACTCATAGTTTCCTCTGGGTGGTTTTGGAGGAAATCTGAGGAGGTTTTAGGTAGATCTGACTGTCACTCGATGCCGTTCTTTCTGTGGCAGTACCATGGTGCAGTCTCCAGCCCTGTCACCTGACGGTGTAGTGCCTGTCCTGTTGAAGCAGCCATGTTACATAAAACACAGAAACCAAAATGCTCAATACATTGTGTTGATAGAGGATGCATAGTGCTTTTGAAAGCATAAGGTCGTTTTGGTTTTTTTTTGATTGTGAGATCTTCAGATAAGACCAGTTACTTTCTGTCTTGCAGCGATTAATGCAACCTGAATGTTTGCAAAACCTGTTGAAAAATGTCCTGGATAGCTTGCACTGATGGGAATTACTTCAAACACTAAAATTTTACCCCTACAATATAGACGGGGGAAGTGAAATATAGTTAACCAAGTTGGTGTTTACTTTCTGACCTAAATGGTTTTCTTGCCTGACTTTACACGGTTGTAAAAACCATTTTTTTGTACCTCTCAGAAGTAGGTGAGTTTCAGTTGAGGAAGGATTAAATGATTCCTGTATATGCTTTTTAGGATACTTTGAGAACATTTGTGATAAAGCTTAATGTATAACTCTTAGATGTCATTACTCTGTCTACCATATCTTGCATTTTGTATCATCATTGGGGTTAAAACACTAAACATTAGGAAATTCAGGTAGAAAATTGTTATCAAGGCTTAGTCAAATATAACCAATTCACTGAAATAAAAAGGTTGTTTGCCCATAGAGAGCTTTTTTTAATGGGAACTGTTAGTCAGAATGATAAAAACTAACCACTGACAGCTTAAAAGCTTGGTTCGTAACGAATATAACACAGATGACTCTGATTTTGATCCTTAATGGACTGTATGGTAGGAGCTTGTTTTCTGCTGCAGTTTGCTAGACAGACTGGAGGATATTTTTTTTGCCTATTTGGAAAACAAATTGTTGTCTTTTCCATGTTATCTGGTTTTACCATTACTTACAGCAATACCCATCATTGTTTAAAACTTTGCAAACAATGTGACATTTGGGGCTCTAGAGTGTCAAAAGGCAGATTGTGATTCTATCATCTTAACTTCAAGAAAGGTTGATGGAACTTGTATAGTCATGCACACGAACTTCTGGGAGCAAAACTGAAGATACTTCCCAGTTATTAATTAAGCCAATTGCTTAAGCTTCTAAAAGCCTCAGTCATGATCTGAAATACTCTTTTTGTAGGCACTGTGCTTGCAGTTTTATCCTGCAATGTGCTGAGTGCTTCCACTATAATGTTGGGCAACACAAACTGTGAAAGTACTCATAAATCTCCTGAAGGTTATTGTTCGTAAGAGTTGAGGACATTCACATCCTCGTAGAGGTTACTCACATAGCAGGATTCAGAATCTCACAGAGTCAGTGTCTGAGGCTGAAAGTGGAACACTGTGGTCTGTGATGGCTGTAAAACTTAACAGTGGTACTGATTTATATGGGTAAGTTGTGTTTACTTCTTAGAAGGAAAGAGACCGATTCGTGTTGTGATTATCGGTTGTGTTTCCTGGTAACTTAGTAACCAGCTATGCAGTGTTTTGATTGATTATTTTCTCCTCTGATTGTATAGCAAATGAGACAAACAGATAATAAAAGAGGTGCGGATAACAGGTACCTGCTACTAGGGACATGCAATCAGACCACACTACAGATAGGTTTCTCATAGCAGTCACTGTCCCTAATACTTCAAAGGAAATTAGAGCTGCCTATGTGTAATCTGCAAAACTAACCGAGTAGTGCTGTGTGAGGTTTGCAGCTGGGGATTCTGTGTTGATCATCTTTAGCCCTGAAGCATAAGATTTGAGTATCATTTTTCTTGCTTTAGCTGGCTTTGTTTAAATTATTTTAAATACTGTTCAATTAGCTAATTATTTTCTCTCAGGTGACCTACAGCACTTATACTTTGCTTCCTGAATTTCATTGAATAAGTGTATACCAAGTATAGAGGCTTCTTCTTCCTGTGGATACCTTCTCTTCTCTTTCCTTGTCACTGTTTTGTAGGCCAGAGATGATGAAGTGACTCAGATGCGCCTTGAAATTTCAAAGCTGAACAAAGTAGGGGACGTGCTTCAGAATAAGCTGCGTGTTGCAGAGGAACAAAAAGTTGATGCAGCCCATGAGAGAAACATCCTAAAAAATCAGATCTCTGGACTGGAGAAAGGTAGGTGCCTAATTAATGGGTGGATCTGTCTTCTGATTCAGAATTTTTTCATTCAGGGTGTATCCTCCTGTTAGGATCATTCTCCTTTGGTGTCTAGAATGAGACTGTTATAAATGACAGTTGGAATCTACAGCAACATTTTGGAAGCCTTATAGGCTTACAGAATTTACATAATGCAGCATATGTAGGGTGAAAATACAACAGACAGAACTGAACTCTGTGGTATGCCAGTTTGTGCCACGTCGCACAGAGTTGTCCTCGATGCATCTTCATTGCTCCTGCATTGGCCTGTGAGAGAGAACCAGTCTTGGAGCTTACTGAAATCAGACATGGTTAGGATGCACTTTTTTTTTCATGCTTTGATTCTGCTGAATAGTTACAGCCTGGAAATGAACATGTGCAAGTGAGCTGATAAACTTATTTCTGGTATGTTTAGGGCCTCAGTTGGTCAACATAGATACTAGAGCTGTCCAAGTATCGATTTTGACTTGCTGGCAGATCTGGAAAGCTTTAAGAAGGAACTTTTGATATTTTTGCTTCATGGAAGTTTTGGAAGAAAATGCCTTGAGTTCAACAAAAGATTTTAACTTCAAAAAAACCCCAACCAACCAACCAAAACTCTTTAGTTATTTTTGAGCACTTTAAACCATTTCTTTTTTTTAGACTTTAGAATGCAAGTCACTTTCAAAATCAAATATGCTTTGAAATAAAAATAGACACATTTTCAAAGTGTTTTTGAGGAAAAAACAGTTTTAAGATTTTTTTTTTCCTCTCAAGTATTATGAACTTGGTGAAACTTCTAACTCTTGTTTATTGCCCATGCTACGGGCATTGGCATATATGCACTTGATCTATGGTACAGATACCGCCTCCAACACTGGTACATCACACTGAGTCTTATCCCCAGCAGTCCTGGGTTCATCACACATATCACCATTATCCACCTCGAGTGGGATGGCAGACTGAAGGCCATCCTTAGGCTCATCTCTAGTGAGCCTGGGTTTATTTCCTTTCCCCTTTGAGCCTAGTTTAAAGCCCTTTCAGCAAGCCCTGCCAACTCCTGTGCAAGGATCCTTTTCCCCCTTTGAGACAATTGTACTCCAACTGTCGCCAGCAGACCAAGTGCCATATAAACTTCCCCATGATCCAACTTCCCCGTGATCATTAGGTCATACATGAGACTGCAAAACCTGGTCATAGATAATTGAACTCAGTTGTTTCTGCATTTTTAACAGTTATACAGTTTGAAGTCGGGAGTTAATCTCTCTTCTCCTTTTCTCTAGAGTTGGAGGCTTCCAAAAAGCAGGTGGAGATTGACAAGAAAGCTGTAGATGAACTCATGAGGGAAAGGGATATGCTAAGCACGGTGAGCTTGCATTAGTAATACTGATAAACAAATCTCGCATTGTGGGAATGAAATGTCTGTAGTTTCAACACGCTCCATGACACAAAAATGTTGTAGAATATATAACGCTAAGTAAAGCATTCAGATTTCCTTAAGCAGATGAACACACTGCTTCTTTTCTATGCATTGAAATAGCATTAGTATTCATAAACACACAAAAGATTTCTAAGTCTTAACATATAAACCATCAGGGAGTTAAGGACTGCTACATGTCTTCACCTTTATTGTAAACTCATTATTTGATACTCAAAGAGCTCGCTATGTCTGTGCTTTTATTTTATTGGCTGTTGCCATTCTTTACAATCTAAATGCCTTAAAGCTGGTGAGATTTTTGCAGTTATTAGTTATATTCACTTGTAAACAATCCTATCTTTTTTGGTAATGCAGGCACAAATGTTTTAGCTTCATATCGGAAAAAGCACTATTTAGCAACTCCAATAGAGATTTATTATTTTTTTTTAATCAGATTTGAGGCTGAAGTATTTCAACTGAACAAATTAGATAAGGTGTAATAACAATGGGAAGTCCATAATCCACTTGGACAATGGCATGTTTTTGTTGTAGTACTGGCAGTGTTTCCTTTTCAGCTTAAGAGTCATTATTTTGTATATCTTATAGAACTTGGTCAAGGCTACCAATGCCACTCAGAAGCAGATAAATTTGGTGAAACTCCATGAACAGTCAAAGAAGAACTTGGAGGAAGAAATCCAAAATTATAAGAATGAAGCTCAGAAACAAAGGAAAATTATATACCAGTTGGAGAAAGAAAGAGATTGTTTCATCAGTGAAACCAATGAACTCAAACAGAAGGTAGGATCAGCTTTTTATACAAGTTGCTCTTTCCTGTCTTACTCTCAAAACCACAAAGACGATATATTAGTTTCCTGACGTGCCAGTGGGAGGGAGCTTAGATCAGTGGTCTTCGCACAGTTTACAAAGATTTCTTGTTGGTGCATGTTGCCTACTACTGTTTCAGGTGTCTCTGGGGGAACCTCATCAAAGAGTGTGTATTCTGTGAGAGACTTGGAGTGCAGCCATCTATTTCTCTTATTCAGCAATCATTTGGGAAATGAAACTAGGGCTGGACTTCAAACCAAGGCCTCTGACTTCTTATACGCGAGTCCCACAATTGAATTGTATGCAGTTGGAAATTACTCAGTAATTGTTCTGTCTTATCTGCAAAAGACCTTATCTTGCATGCTACTGGTGTCCTCAAATTGAGGCCAGTGAGAGCTGACAGTGCTCGACATCTTTGTAAGAGACTTGGGATTTTGAAGGATTACTCCCAGTATGTGGAACATCTGAACATGCTCAAACTAGTCTGCAAAACCGAAGTTTACCAGGAATAGCTGCAGAGTAGCGCTATGTAAAATTTGTATTTCCTGCTGTCCAGTGTTGTGTACAACTTTGTTCCTGATGGTATGCTTAGGAACATCCGTGTAACGTGTTCCATTAATTGCTGAAGATCACATTGAAGGGCCCTCCAAGAAGCTCATTGGTTTATGGGGACTAGCTGTCAGGCTGTTTCTACTCACAAGTTATTTGCTATCTTTTCATTTTAAAATTATCCTTTTCAACTTCATGTGATCAGAGGCTTTAAAATCATTGTTTGGATAGTATATGCTCTCTTGACTAGAATACCTTTTGTCATTTCCTTGGAATGATATTCCATGAAAGTGGCATTAGTCTTTGTTGCAAAGTCATATTTTGTAGTTTTCCCTCATAGTGCATTTCTAACAGCATAGATATGAGTTAAGAACATTGTAAACTAGGGCCAGGGAATAATTCATAACACTCAGAACTATGAGGCTCTTGCTTTCAATTCTGATTAGGGTTGCTCACAACATTTTGAGGATGAAAATGACAAATGTTTGCTCGTTTACTTTTTCTTTGTTGCCTCTGCCACTTTGGGTACAAATTTTCTGTCACTTCTTGTAAGACAGAATGTCAGGGGGTGGGTTATGGCACTTGAGCTGTTTGTACATTGATGACTGCATTGTGATTGTGTGTTTCCAAAGGACGCACACGCTTCTGTGGTTCCCTAAAGGGGTGATTCCTGACTCAGTTTGAGCAGCAGAAGCAGTTCTGAGCACAAGAATGTATGAGACAATAGTATTATCCCTGCAGAGGCTTCCTACATGAAATTGCTCATTGTTTGAAGGATAAGACGGGCCAAAACACGGGGTAGAGGGAGGACATAGGATATATATAGAGGATATTAGGAGGACATATAACCACTAGGTTATATTTAGGTTCACTGTTTGGCCCATGTAGACTTGAGAAACTGAGGCAAGATGGCAGGAGTCATTTCCCAGGGGGCAGGGAATGAGCTGCTGACGAGCAGGGATCTTATGGCCAGTCAGTGCTCTTCTGTCACCTTTCACTGTCAAGCTGGCTCTGAAGGAGCTTGCTGCACACCTGAGTTGTGTAAGAGCTGGTAAAGAGCCAAACTCATCTCAGTCCAAGGACTTCTTGGAACTCCTGAAAGGCAGACAGAGCCGTGCTGGCTCTGAAAGCTGTCTGGTTATTTACAGCAGGACAGAATCTATAGAGCTGCAGAATTCCTGTTTCAAAGTCATCATTTACTACTGAGTAACCAATGAACTGAGTCAGCAAAGTTATATCCACAACCGTAAAAGATTTTAGTGGTGAGAATTCATGCTAGACTTGCTCTTGTAATTATTGGCCTGTCTGACTGCTTATTTGTACCAGTGTCACTTGTTGAATAGTCTTACATCTGGCTCTTTGTTGTGTAGCCTGTATTACTGAGCTATAAATGTCAGTAGAATATTTCTTTTTTTGATTGACGTTCTTAGATTATAAAAACTCAGTTTCCCAGGGGAAAGTTTAGGCTTCTGCAAAGGAAGTGGTGAAGCATACCCTTCGGTCTCACCTGAAGTGTTCCCTGACTGCACCTTGTGCGAGGTCACAGAGTCTCTAATACATTGTTTTTTCAAAAAAATCCATTTACAATGGTAAGTTTACAGTTTAACAATGTGTCCAGGAAAAATTAAAAGTGTATTTCCTTTTTTAAATCTGCATAATCCTTTGGAAAACATAATACCCAACAGGCTTATTATTAAGACCATGGCAGCGCTTCTTGAAGTGGTTAAATAAAGGTAAGCGAATAAGGATGGCACCATTTCTGAGATCTCGAATAGTTTCACTGAACTGAACAGATCACCAGCAGTAGGTGATAGTTAAACGTGCAGAAAAATCCCTGTGATGGTACAGAAGAAAATAATGAATATCAAATACTTTCTGCTTAGATTTGACCACTCGTTGCCAAATCTGAGAGATGTAGTGTGTCATCAACTAAATCGGAATTGAGGATGCTCAATCTCCCACAGGGTGCTGTTGGGAAACATTGCATGTATCCGTTCTGTATTTATAAGGGAGAATTATTTGGGTTTAATCATTCCCGAAAAAGCAGAGTCAGCTTCCAGTGAGCACAACTCAGAAAACTTAGGTCAGTACCTCATTGCACTTATGTTGTAACAAAGCCAAGTAAAAAACTTAACAAATGCAGTGACCTACTTTCAAATCTTGCTCCAGCCTATGATCACCATAGTGCAGACAGAAACATCTCTTATTGATTTCTTCGCCCTGGTAGTACTATTGGCAGGTTGCTTTAACAAAAATGTGGAAGGCAGGTGTAGATAATAAACTGGGACTGTGTTTTTGTATTGCAATGTAAGCAGTTTCTGGATCCTCTGCAGCTGGAATTGTATTCCTACTGCTGTAACAAAATTTTCATTATTCATCTGTCCCCTATTTTTAAAGTTGGTTGGAGGTACCTGGTAGAATGATCAATTAATTAAGCTCCTGCCCCATAGTTAGACCTCACAAGGCTTTACTGTTAAGCAAGGAATAACATTGTCGGCTGCAGACTTTGCACTTACTATTTGAGGTAAACATTTTTTATTTTTTTTACTCTTCTGATTTGACATGTGAATATAAATCTTAGATCAAATGACTAGCTTCAAAAACAGTCAGGAGAAGTGGATATGAAATGCAATTGCAAATGGACTTCTCTCCTGAATTTTCCAGCCTGTGATTCCATCCATGTGATTCCTCAGCTTTTCTTTAATGCTTGATATTTCTCCCAGCTTTAAGGATGGCATTGTTTTCTCCCCTGGGCCTTGAACCTGAAAAATTATGTTCTTGATATGCATACTGCTTAGTTTTCTTTTTATTTCTTTTATTCTTCTTTCTTTTTGATGCTGGATCTGTCTGAGTACTGCTATTTTGTGCTCCTTGGCTTTCAACTTTGTACAGCAGGAGGAAGGTTCTTATGTTTAAAAAAGTAATTAGGAAGCCCATCATAATGTTTAGCAACTATTTGTGGTTTTGCTTCTTTAACATAGTAATTCGTATGTATTGTTATGGTGGTAACTGCTTAATAAAGGTGTCTATAAAATTTTGTATTTTTGCTTATCGATACTGCATGTGATCATCTTTCTACAGCGTACAGTACTCCATTCTCTTTAGGTAGTCAGCACATCATTATTTCTAATCCTTCATAGAAGCAACTAATGGTAATTACCTGCTTGTTTAAAACAAGTGTAAGTTACATTAACTGACTTTCCTATTATCGTAATTATGTGTCAATAGTTTGTGATCATGTATTCTTTAAAAAAAAAAAAGTTGAGTTGTTAGAATATAGAAGTACCTTTTGGGCTTTGTGATAAAACACACATGTTTTTGTTTACCTTGTCCTACAAAGTCTAGCTTTGCTCTGTAAATAACCTAACGCTATTCTTGTTGAAAGCTCTTTATGTTGATTTTATTGAACCTGCTCAGTGGCAATATTTTCTGTAGCTTCTTTTTAAATTATATGTGTACATCTGTAAGTTTTAGTCTTGAACGAAACCAAGGTATCAGATTAAAATAGAATTTTGTCCCACATAAGCAATCCAGAAAGGTTAAACTTGTACTTGGACTGAAGCGATTTTTAGCTGTAGCTAAAACTTCTTATCACAAGGATTTGTATTTGTCATCTTAGAAGAAAATCACAGACTCTGCCCCATCCTTATAATCTTGTGATGATGGTTTAATCCTGTTCACTTCCTTCTTTCCACTCCAGGTCCTCCAGCACCTGAAAGATATTGAAATACGAGAAATACAGATCTGTGACTATGAAAAGAAAATAGAAGAGTCTGCGATTAAATTAAAACAGCAGCAGAACAGCTGTGAAGCTATGAGAGCAGAGAGGAACCTCTACAATAAGAATCTCATTGAAGCTAAGGTAGAAGAATACATTTTTCCTTTTCCTTTCTCTGTCTGCTGTTGCTTTATTTTCCTGATCTAATTTTAATTCATTAAGAGGAAAACTCACTGGATAAATGGCAGAAGTGGTTTATTCTGTGTGTTTTGGGGAAATGAATGTTTTAGGCCCCTGACACTTTATCTGGACAGTTTGTATTTAGACTGGAAATAAGAGTCCACGGTCATCATGTGGCAATATCCCTGCTTCAAACGACACATAAAATCACAGTGCACTGGAGCTATGTAATCATAAAACACTACAGAGGAGAAACTTTCCTTTCCATCCTGGCTCCGCTCTGTTTTATCCCTTTAGTTGTCTGCACACCCGGTAAATAGGGTATAAAGGGAAGAAGATTGCCTCCTTAACCCTGAATGCATACACACATTACTGTGAACCGTGATTTAGAAAGCAGAGAGAACACTTTCCCAGCTGAAGTGGAATTTTCTGACAGAACTTCATGTTTCCATGTTGCTTATTCCTTTCAGAGAGTGTCATTTTCCTCAGATAACAATTCTCTCCATTCATATCTCTTCCTTGGGGATCTCACTAACAATACTGTAGGAAGAGAACAGATCACTTAAGGATACATTCTGTAATTCTGGCGTGAAGATCTAAAATGCCACACAAATCCTATTGCATTTGGGAGAGATTGGGCCCTTGGATAGCTGTGATTTACAGTTATTTCAGAATAAGGATTTATAGCATAATTATATATAGTAGATCATAAATTTATATTGTTTGAGTAAGCAGCTATTTTTGCTTGAGAAGAAGATAGGAATTAACTGTTCTAGTCCCCATCCAACTGCATGCTGAGTTTGATTAGAAATTAACCATTTTGCCACATATGTGGGATACTTTACTTGACCCTTCTCTGCCTCTCATCAGTGAGCACGGTGTTGGGATTCTGACTGCTCCCAAGCAATCTCTTGGGAGAAATAAGGCTGAAAAATTGCAACACTGATTTTTTTTTTTGAATTACTATTTTATTTTTTAAATCTGCAGTGTAAATTTGCTTGCTTATGAAGAACTGGCATCTATGTACTGAGTTATAAAATGAAGCAGCAAACTTGTCAGCTGTTTCAGGTTTTCGTTCTTATATGGTGGTATACACAGTGGCTCTAGTTGCTAGAGGCTGATGTTTAGACTTTAAGATTACTTGTCTTACTTTGTATACTTGTCTTACTTTGCTAAACTTGTTTAGCAAGTCCTGTGTGAGAAGATAACTGACCTCAAAAGATCTTCTGGCCAAGGCAATATAATGTGTAGCAGAGAAAAAATAGCCACTTAGTTCAATAATAGGTCAGCCAGCCATGGAAAAAAAAAAAAAAAAAAGTATTGTGCTAAAAATTATAAATTATTTTTCTTTTTGGGAGAAGTTTGGACAAGTTTGTTTCTTGAAAGGTAGATGTAAGTATTTGTGGATTGCTTAATGTGGAAAGACCCACTGCTGCTCACCTTGCTAGTGGTCTCCAGAGTGCCATAATATTCAGCTCAGTAAAATCTCTTGGAAAAAGACGTGCTGGTAGGCTGCTAATATGAGATAAATACCTGATGCTTTTGTCCTTGGGTTTCTTCTGGTGTGAGGAGCTCATTTGTTTAAACAAGTTGATTAGGAGATGTGTTTGTAAAAATTGTGCTTTCTTACTGTTCTTCATTAGGTACAGAATTAGGAATGTATTTGGGTATTTGTCTGGGCACCGCATTTTAAATCTTTCTCGTCTTTACAATATTGGAGAGATTTGCAGACTATTTAGCAAAAAAAACTTTTAATATGACTTTCGCATTCACAGCGGGGAGTGAAAATGCAAACAGGTGGGCCTAATGGCATATGGCTGCATTTATTTCTGGTTCATTTAATTTGCCAGATAAGTGTGGAATCCATGGATTTTGTTTTTGAGGGCAGTCCGAGTACTAATCAGTACTTTCGCTGTACTGTTTGGGAAGAGGGCCGGTTTAGCTCAGTGGGTTGAGCGTGGTGTTTGAAACACCAAAGGTCGCGGGTTCGATTCCTGTTCAGTTCTCACGTGTTGCCTGACCTAGTCGAGAGGTGGCGTCCCTGCCCATGACAGGGAGGTTGGATTAAATGACCTCTAAGGTCCCTTCCAGCCTAGGCCATTCTATGATTCTAATCAGAAGACTGCCATGACTCAAGATCCTGCTTAACTATGTTCAGCATTTCATGCAAGAAAACATCACTCATTTGTCAAGTAAATCCACACATACGGTGGAAGGTGCTGGAAGAGCTCTAAGCTACCCTGGTTTTGTACTGAAACATAATGTAGTCACATGAAAGGTTATGATGTCTTTTCTGAGGCAGCAGCCTCTGGCAGAGGAGTAATAGCTTCTAAAGCTACTTTCATTAGATCTAGAAGAGCATGTCTGCCTAAGCATTGAATTTATTAGCTTCCATTTCGTGTCACAACATGTGCTGTCACTGCAATGAGTTGAAACATTTTCTGAATTTTGTACACGCAGACACCTCAGTGCTGCAGGTAGAAGAATTCTTAGTGACCCTATATCTCTGTAGTGCTACCAGGCTTTCTGCTCTGTGTTTTCAGCTCAAAATATATGCTAAATATCCTCACACCAAGGACTTCTCAGTATCTGAGCATGCTCTTTTCCCCCTTGCACTAATGTGCAAGCTAGCACATAGGCAAAAGGGAGATAAATATTTTCTATACTCCCTTGCAGGCATATAGATATCTTACTTATGGGTATATTCCCATAACCCACTTCTTTCCAAACTTTTGTGCCCAACTGTATGCAACCTTATTGAAAAACATATTACTAGAAGCATGAAAACAGATTGATAGGATCAGAATCTTACTAGTTTGGACTGACTGCTAGATCTTTTCACATGTCCAACACTTTAAATTAAATGGCTTATTATAATTGATGGTTGTTATTTTTGTCAATGTATCTTTTAAAGACTTTTTTACTACAGTGTCATGCTGGCATAAACAAAAAATGGTCGTTTAATGAAACTGGTTTTATATGTTAGATTAAACAGTAATGTCTTGTGGTACGTACGGCAGATCTCCTGTCAAGTACCATGGGTACATTTTCCAGTGTCAAAATAGCTTGAACTTCCAATAACAAATGTGCTCTTTTTTGATCTTTCTTTGTGATCACAATTCCTGTCCTATTAGGATGACATAGCAGAAATGAAGATAAAACTGAAAACTGTGACTCATCTGGCAGATCAGCTGAAAGAGGAGATCGCAGAGAAAGAAGCAGCCCTGGTGAAAGCACATCTAGAACATCAGAGATTAGAGAAGGAGAAGGAGTTATTGAAAGTAAGAGCCTTTACGTATACACCTTCTTACAAAGGATGGTTTCCATGATTTCACAGACTGCATTTTGTTCCTGGTCTGTGGTATTTGTTTTGCTTTATTTTCATAAGTTATTGTGTAATTCAAGCACAAGATCTCAGTACCTTTTAGAGGTATTAGTTAACACAAATCTTCTGTATATCCCCCAGATTTGACCTCTCCTTCTAACTGTAGTCAGAAACATCCTGGATTGTCTGGTGGAAGTTTTCAATCTCTTTGTGACTGAACAGTTGTACTGGGTTTGGCTGAGATGGAGTTCATTTTCCCTAGAGCATCTCTCATAGTCCTGTGTTTTGTAGTGGTCACTAGAAGGGTGTTGATAACACCCTGTGTTTTGGGTGCTGCTGAGCAGTGCTCACACAGCACCAGGGCTGTGGTTTTCCGACATTGAGCCCAACAGTAGGTTGTGGGTGGGCAAGATCTTGGGAGGAGGCACAGCCAGGCCAGCTGATCCAAATTCCTCAAAGGGATATTCCATACCATACGATGTCAGCTCAGATATAAAAGCTAAGAAAAAGAAGGAAGGGGAGGGGGGCTTTTGTTGATTGTGTTTGTCCTCTGTAGCAACTGCTACGTGTATTGAAGCCCTGCTGCCTGGGAAGTGGCTGGACATTGCCTGATGATGGGAAGTAGAGAATAATCTTTTTGTTTGCCTTTGCTTCCGTGTGTGGCCTTTGCTTTCTCATTATTAAACCTGTTCTTATCTTGACTCACAAGCGTCTTGCTATATTTTTTCTTCTCCCCATCCATCTATGAGGGAGGAGTGATAGGATGGTTTGGTGGGCATCTGGCCTCCAGACAGGGACAAACCACCACAAAAGTTTTACTAAAAAGTTCCATTTGGCTTGCAGAAATGTGAATTTTGGGGACAGCCTGATACTCGCAAACTTTTTTAATACAGACACTTATAATTCAAGTTTTTATTTTTAAAAACTTTTTTTTTTTCTCTCTGCTGTTTTTAAGTGCAAACCCTCTTATATTACATTCCACAATCCTGTATTTCTGTGTTACTAGCAAGCATTAGTCTTCTGGGAGTTAGGCAGTGCCTTTTAGTAGGTCCCTCTGCACAGAAAGTTATTTTAATATTGGGGTATAAAGCAGGAAGAATCAGTTTTAAATCAAAGGAAATCTAACCGTGAAGCTCTGGTTCTTCTCAGCACTGCTTGCAGCCCCTTAGATAAGCTATTAGATTTGTGGTGATATCTCAACCCAATTTGCTGTGCTCTCAAAAGATTTGAGTTAGTGTCCACAACAGCTTATTTTTTCTCTCCAATAAGCACTAGAAAAAAAAACAAACAACAACCAGAAAGCAAACAGTCCCCCACCCCTCCTCCCTGCCAAAAGTCCTCTGCCACTTTGTACAATGTTTTCTTTTGTCAATTTATTGCTATGCTGCAATGACTCCTTAAGTTTTCAGCCCCGTTCAGCACATTATAGTTACGACAAGATGTCAGTAGAACTTTGTAAAAAGATGATGAATTTGTGTTCTTGTACCTGATCTGTCTCAGAGCTGTTGTATCAGTGATGGAGAAGTCAAACAGCACCTCATTTTCCTGTGTGCAGCTTTCTGCCTTAACTAGTCCCCAGTTCTGTTTCATCACCTCAGAAATGCCTGCCATCCGTTTGACAAACAGATGATTGCCACATGGTTTATCAACTCAATTATTCACTAGCAATATGTCCACACACTGACATCACATTACTGGCTAGCTTCAGGGCATCGTGGTCTTCTACCTGAGCGTCTCTGCTGAATACTAAAGCAGAAGAGAATTCAAAGGGGGAGATGATTGACAGAGGCACAAAGGAACCCAATTATTTGTGTAGCAAGCCAGCTTCAGTTGGTCCTGTTTGCCTTGATGTGAAGGAAGCAAGCAAGCTGTTCCTGGGAAATCGGTTTAAGGAATGTACTAAATCATGGAGGACTGGGATTCATAGGAATGAAATTATAGAGACCTTGGATTTATGCTTGCCTTAACTGGCATAAAGGTCTTGAAAATGTGGAATCGTGGTAAATGGAACAGAGGATGCCTGATCCAAGCTCCATTAAAGCCAGTGTAATGACATCTTTTGGTTTCAGTTGGTCTTCATGCAGGCTCTCAGATCTGACTGGCTTGACAAAGCATCCGAATCTTGAAAAATATGTATCTGAAAGCTGTAAGAACTGTGACCCTCCAGCTTTGAGCTGCTGGCAGGTGCTTTTGTGTATTTTGTTCATGTTTGTCCATTTATTTATTTATTTATTTATTATTTTCTAGAAATCTGGATGTAAAACCTCTGAGTTGTGTTATTTCAGCATTCTGTGTCTAGCTCCACTTATACTGTTTTATACAACTCATATTTTTCTCCCACCTCTAGAACAAATAAAAATACGTCTTCATTTATACTAATATTTCAGAATCTAGACAAAAATTTGGTTTGAGGTATTGGCATAGGTCCCATATAAATTCTGTTTTTCTTGCTGACTGTTCTTGAATTCTGACAAACTCTCTGAACCAACTAGAAATGAGCTGTGCTGATTTGCAGAAGTTTCAGACATGACCATTTTTCTGCTTGCACAGTAACTGTGTTTATTAATTTCTTTTTCTCTTACCTATATGTGCAAAGACCCTCATACTGTTGTTTTTATCATATTTAGTCTAACTGAAAGTCCTGTTAGCTTGTGGGGCCTTTGTGTGACTTAAAGGATTTATGTTTTTTGTTATACAAAGCAGTTCATATTTATTTTAACTTAGTGCATACTAGTGAGGAGATTTGTTTATATGAATGTTTGCTGCCAACATCTAATGCCATTTCTTGTTTACAACTCATATTTTTCTGACATAAGGAGAACACAGAATTTTGATATATTAAAAAAATATTATCCAGCAATGACAAACACATGAGCAGTTTTACGTCTGTAGACAGCTTTTGCACAGTGTTGATTGCATTTCAGTATGAAGTGGCTTGCGTTTTTATTCAGCTGATGGATTCTGATGAACATCTAACAGTGAGTAAGAGAGATATGAGTGTTGCACATATGGGAAAATGAGAATTTTATTAAAGGAAATAAGAACTGAACAAGCTATTTTATTATGATGATGAAGCTGTTCCTGTTTTAAATCAGTGTTTTTGTGGGTGCAGCCTTCATCACAGCCTCATTCTTTCACCATTGGATGATGCTCTTTCCCAAAAGGCAGCTTGAACATCATCCTTTATAAGGGTCAGAGCTGTGGCAAAGTCTTTGAGTCAAGGCTTGAAAGTTTTCATATCTGTGAAAAAGGACTGTAGTCAGCTACTTCCATCTTAGCTCTAACTAATTGCTTAGCAGTGATAGAAATTTCTAATAATCCAAGAAGACCTTATTAGTTTTTTATCTACTACATGTCTTGAAGGATGGAATTCATAACAGTGGAATAGAATTATTGGGCGTATTCCACTGTTAGTTTACATTGGTGGTGTGCAGTCGTAGTAACAGTGCATGCCTTCTCCTGTGCTTAGGGACAACTCCTCTTTCCCCAGTCTTCCTCATCGACACATCCATTAAAAAAGTGCTAAAGCTCTCTAGTTTTGTTGTTCCATGCACGTTTGCCATCTTATCCACCAATTGTTATTCCAGTCTGATGCTGATTTGGATGGCATATATTGTTACCCATTCCAGCAAGATGAACTGTCCCTTCTCTCATCCCAGGATGATTTTGAACTTTGAATAACAACTCCTTTGAAAAACTTTCCAAATTTGGCCTATTATTGTCGTAGATAAAAATCCATTCAAATTTCTATTGTGTCTAACACAATGATATTAAGATACTGTTTGAAATATTTCATTATGGGTCTTCATGCTTGCTTGTCTTGGTGATTTTTCTCAAAAACTGCCAAAATATGTACCTCTCAGGAAAGTAAAAAAAAAAAGTGTGAGATTTCATAAAATCCTGACTCTTAATCCCAGGTTTATGTAATGTATTATGTAATGTGTGTAAGAAAGCTGTTACTAAGTGCAGTTTACCTATATACTCTGACTCAATCAGGCTGAAGTGCTTAGGATGAAAAAACAGGCTCTGGAAACCAAACACTTTATAGAAAATCAGGAGGCAGAAGAGAGAAAACTCCTAAAAGTTATTACTGAAGCTGATGCTGAAAGGCTTAAGCAGAAGAAGGAATTTGACCAGGTAACAACCTCTAATTTGGCTTTCAAATGCACTGCATTCTGTTCCCTCATTTTTCCAGTGTGTTTTCAATATTGAGATCCTCAGTCACTGTAAATGTGAGACTACTAAAGCTTTATAGTGCCATTGAAACAAAAGTGAATGGAATACATAGTTTGTACTATTCAGTTGGCTGAACCATTATAGGGGAAAATATTAGGTCCTTGCCATATTTGTTTCACTGATAACAGTGAAACATCTTAATGCACATAATTTTGATTGATATAAATATATCCAATACAGTTTGGGACCCGTAACTACGATTATTGCTTTGTATTTTGTCCTCAGGTTACCAATGAGAGAGCTATCCTAGGGTCCCAGCTCGTTCGGCGCAATGATGAAGTGGCTCTGCTCTATGAAAAGATAAAAATCCAGCAGTCCATCTTAAACAAGGGCGAAACCCAATACCGACAGAGGATGGAAGACATTCGACTTCTCAAGCTGGAGATCAAAAAACTTCGTCGTGAGAAGGGAATCCTTGGAAAGAGTGTGGCTAATGTGGAGGAACTCAGGTAGAAAAAATGATTGAATGCATTTCCATAGTGACTGTATCTATGATTCTGTATTTGAGACAGAAAACGTGTTTTACGCATGGTAAAGACTTGTATCAACAAACACTATGCCTTGGAGAAGGGGCTTATTTGGTTCGATTTCAAACACGAACTGGATAAAATTCACAAAACAGCTTGCCAGCAATTAAGAAAATAAAAATATAAGAAGGAGGAAAGGAGTAAAAAAGACATCTTGGCCAAGGTCGAAATAGTTTCCATATTTCCCCTTGTACTGTGAGTTACTGCCTACAGAATAAACTTGACAGACAGCAGCAGAAAAGGTGTTCATAGTTCAGTGAGCTACTTAGTGGTACCCAAGGCCCAAATTAGTGGAACTGCTTTTTATTAGGCAATCCACAGAGGATGGGGAACACTTGATATATTTGTAACAAGCCTCTGCACATTTTCAGAGCTCTCTTCTTCCAGATTTATATGCAGACTTTCTATCTGAGAAAGATTTAGTTAAATTTTCATTGAAGGTTGTGTTTCTTTAAAAGAGAGGTTTAATAGCCCCAGCCTGATTTATCTCCTCTTTCTCTGGCTTAATGCTTCCCTTCTTTTTTTAACCATCCTGTATTTGAGGTGTGTTTTTGCTGATAGACAACTAATTTTCATTTTTTACAGAATCAATCTTGATTTGTCTGGAGAGGCAGCTATGCTTCTAGCAGATAACTGTTTTACTAATTTTGTGTCGTCACCACAGTTTTGGGTGAGATATTTAGCTTAACTGTATCAGTATAATTCCATGGCTTTTCACTGTATCAAATTAACTTCAGTCTGTGGTCAGTGCCATTGACTCCAGTGGAATTACGCCAGTTTGATTTGGTGTAAGAGGAAAAGAGAACTGGGCGCAGAACATTAGCAATTGCAGTTTTCGTTGACTGACTGCAGACAGGAATAGGATTTGAACTTGCTGCCCAAGTGCATTCAGCTGAAAGTCTGTTACTGTATTGAAACTCGGTGATGTTATTGAAGTGTAGTGTGATGCATGCCATGATGGGTGGATCAATTCTTGCTAACTGCAGCGGCAATCACATACTTTAATGAAGTCCAAAACCATCATGAAAACTGCCTGTCGAAAGACTCCATTTATCACTTGTGCTGCTAATTAGCTTTTTTGATTTGCCAATTGGAGATGTGGGTTTTTTTCCTCTTCCATAACCTTGTCCAACCTCAGAGATAAAAAAAGGCCTTTTTCTCTCTAGTGGGCTAAATGCAACTTTGATCTTAGCAGGAAAAGATACAGTGGTGGAGCAGGCCCATGGTGATCCTCTACCCTTGTCCTCTTGGAGAGCTTACAGATTCCACATACTAAAGTAGTTAAGGGTCAGACCATTGCAAAATGTGCCCTTTTTTTTGACTCCCTATCCCCACTGCATTGTCAAAGCATCTTGGGAGTGCTCAATTAATTTTAAATTCAGCAACAAATCAGCTCTGATATTCCTTGAGGAGAGGTAATAAGAGTAAAAGAAATCAAACTTGGGTTCTCTGAAGAACAGTGTCCATCATACTTAGGTCTCAGAGTGTGTTTCATGTACCAAATTGTGTGAGCCATGTAGATTCAAAAACTTCTTTTGAACACAAGCTGTTAGATTCAATGCAGAGGGAACTGGATATGACTCCATAATGGAGTTGTAGATTACTCTAGGTGAATGAACTGTCCTCCTGGTCTTAATGTATGTGGGAAGATGTGGGCAGTGACATCCTGTAGGCTGTGGAGTAGATTGCCCAGGAACTGATGCAAGTCCCCTTTTTGAGCCATTCTTACTAAAATGAGTGAAGAGGTCTAACTATTATCTAATGGTTCCACCTGTTCAGTGACATCAGTGTTGACTATTAATCACAAGAGTCACTTTGGCAGTGCTGTAGTGCATGGGAGACTGATTTTTTAATGTCCAAATTAATGCCATGGTCACACTGATGTGGTTTAAGTGTGGTTTTTTTTCTTTTTGTTTTATGCTGGTCTTAAGACAGGAGGTTCATCACATGCAAAAGGAACTATTAAAGGAACAGACTCGGTGCAAAGTTTTGGAAGAAGAACTGGAGAATCCCTTGAATGTTCACAGATGGAGAAAATTAGAGGTGATGTGTCAGCATTTCAAGTTCCCACAGCCTATATTACCAAATCAGTGACACAGCACAAAGCCTATTTCGTTTACTGTTATGCAAATTTTGTGGAGGGGCGGACAGACTGAAATTTCCATAGTACCAGTTGAATGGTTAACTGCTGAATGGTTTCCTTGCACAATGCAATCAGTGTTATTTTTGTGTTGCTTTCTCAATGAAAAATTGCAGGGGGATTTGTGAAGAGTCAGTCAAGTGCTAAAGAGAGTAAGAGTGAATTTAGAAGGGGTGATTCCGTAACATAGATGATAAAGAGGATGATGGGAGAAAGATACAATCCTACCCTCAACAGTTAGGGAGCTATATACGGGAAGAAAGCTGGAATTAGAAAGGGTCCTAGAACAGGTAGTCTGGGGAATGGACAGACATGAAGACAGAAGGTAAGTTCCATCTGTGAGAAAAGGAAGAGGCCTTCACATAAACAGTGGTGGGCTCCCAAAGATAGCCATTCCAGGTAATGTGAGTTCAACCACTACTTAAACAGCAAATCTAAATTTTCACACTATTTGAACCTGCCAAATGAAGAGGAAAAATAAAAAAATCTGTCAAGTGCAGACCAAGTATATGAACATCCATTGGCATCACTGGATATTTTTGAAGTAAGTCAGAGCCAGCTGAGATTTCTCTGTTGCGTGGATCTCTGATCCGATGCCAGCCTGGATTGCTTAGCTGCTCCAGTAATGAGCGGTAGCGTACTAGACCCTACAGAAACAAAGCTAAATATTTTGGCAGTGCTTACTAGCATAATAGTTAATTTCTGGTCTTTCCATGCTGAGCTTTAAGCTGAATGGTGTGCTTAGCTTTTTGCATGGAAGGGAGATAAAATGCGGGATGCTGAACTAGGCTAAAGACATTTAGGCATAATCTCCAGCAGCACCTTGTAACAAAGGCAAATCAGGAAGATGAAGCTGGTCAAAACATCCGGTCCAGGGAAAATGAATGTATGAAGAGACTGATAATGGGAAATGATGTCTTTCTGTTCTAGGTCACTGGTTGTATTTGGAACATGGAAAGGCCAGCAGATGGCAAGAACCATATGAAATAATCCTGCTGGGGTTTTGGTTCAATTCCTAATGAGCAAACACCCTCATATCACTACAGTTGTCACAAATTGGCACCAACTTTGTTCAGCACTATAAAAAATCAAGGACTGAACTACTTTTTAGCCTGATTTCTCAGGAAATGGTGTTGTGAGAGCTGCATGCGTATCTGTGTTAGTGTCCCAGTTACATTTGAATTGATTAGTCAATTTAGATAAAATCAGACAAAAGATTAAGAGACGCAAGATGCCAAGATCCTTATAAGCCCAAGCAAGTATATAGAGAGCAGGACTTTACTGGAGCCTTTACTGCAGTGTGAGTTTAATCCTTGCGAGACACCACGTGAGAGAGGAGAAACCATGTGGGAGAGAGGTGTTGTGAACTCCCAAGTGGGGAAAAAACTTCAGCCAGAGTTTTCCCTTCATTAAAGGATCCAACAAGAAGATTTCAAGTGGTGGAAAAGTAATCTTTGCTGGCTACTCCTCACAGGATTACTTGTTTGCTCCCTAGAACTTCCTTCAGATGCAATCTGTGACAAAAAAATGAAGAGGGAAGAAGGGGAGACATTACTAGCTCTTGGTCTTTGCAGGCTATGGAGATAGAGGGCAGCAGCATACAGCCTACACTCACCTCTTTAAGCACTTAACTCCATCAAAGTATGAGATTCAGTAAAGCATTTGACACAGTCTCCCACAGCATCCTTGCTGCTAAACTGCAGAAGTGTGGTCTAGACTCTCGGGTAGTGAGGTGGACTGTGAACTGGCTAAGGGGAAGAAGACAAAGAGTTGTGGTCAATGGTGCGGAGTCTGGTTGTATCCACTGTATCCAGTGGAGTGCCTCAAGGGTCGGTACTGGGACCAGTATTATTCAATATATTCATTGATGACTTGGATGAGGGACTAGAGAGTACTATCAGCAAGTTTGCTGATGACACCAAGCTGGGAGGAGTGGCTGACACACCAGAAGGCTGTGCTGCCATCCAGCGAGACCTGGACAGGCTGGAGGGTTGGGCGGGGAAAAATTTAATGAAATACAACAAAGGTAAATGTAGGGTCTTGCATCTGGGTAGGAACAACCCCAGGTTCCAGTATAAGTTGGGGAATGACTTATTAGAGAGTAGTGTAGGGGAAAGGGACCTGGGAGTCTTGGTGGACAGCAGGATGACCATGACCATGAGTGTGCCCTTGTGGCCAGGAAGGCCAATGGCATCCTGGGGTGTATTAGAAGGGGGGTGGTTAGTAGGTCGAGAGAGGTTCTCCTTCCCCTCTACTCTGCCCTGGTGAGACCCCATCTGGAATACTGTGTCCAGTTCTGGGCCCCTCAGTTCAAGAAAGACAGGGAACTGCTGGAGAGAGTCCAGCACAGGGCAACTAGGATGATTAAGGGAGTGGAGCATCTCCCTTATGAGAAAAGACTGAAGGAGCTGGGTCTCTTTAGTTTGGAGAAGAGGAGGCTGAGGGGTGACCTCATTAATGTTTACAAATATATCAAGGGTGAGTGTCACAAGGATGGAGCCAGGCTCTTCTTGGTGACAACCACTGATAGGACAAGGGGTAATGGGCTGAAACTGGAACATAAGAGGTTCCGCTTAAACTCGAGAAGAAACTTCTTCTCAGTGAGGGTGACGGAACAGGGAGGTTGTGGAGTCTCCTTCTCTGGAGACATTCAAGACCTGCCTGGACACGTTCCTGTGTAGCATTATCTCGGCATTCCTGCTCTGGCAGGGGGATTGGACTTGATGATCTTTCAAGGTCCCTTCCAATCCCTAACATTCTATGATTCTATGATTCTATGATTCCACATGGACAGAAACTTTGAAGCCTAATAATAATTCGTCAGAGTACCCTCATAATTTGTTTCCTCGTAATTTCTCAACCGGTTTCAAGACTAGATTGCCGTTACTTTTCCTTTTGTTCAAGAGAAAAATCTTCCTTTCCTTAAAACTCAAGTTGGCACTGTTTGAAGTTCTTAAAACAATGGCAAGTACTTGCACTGTGCTTAATTTTTCAGTGGGCATTTTCAGTTTCTGCTAAAAATGATATAGTAACCTCCTTTTCCTGCCATGTTATCCTATCAAACTTTGTTGGTTTGGGGGTTAAGCTCTGAAGGACTCCTATTAATACTAGTTGTTTTGAGGAGGATTCGTGAGGGTAATAGTGTTAAACATGAGCATGTTCCAATTGCTCTTCAAGAGGCAGAGATTCCAGTTTCAAGACTGCTTGTATACACATCATCTAAAAACACCCCCCAGCCTCCTCCACTATTATATACTGGAAACTTTTGAACATACAGATATTATGGTATTCATTTGCAAGCAAGAAATGCTACCTTGTTACAATGTATGATTTTTGAGACTGCTTTGATCTTATCTAGGCCAGTGACCCAAGTACCTATGAGCTGATTCAGAAAATGCAGAGACTACAGAAGCAGCTTATTGGCAAGACAGGTGAAGTGATAGAGAAGGAATTGCTCCTTCAGGTACTGTAGCATCACTTTTTGTTGCATCGTGTTAACGTATTTGACTTACTCTGCATTCTCTATCTACTTAGATGTGCTTCTTGAACATTATTTAGATGCGTGCCTTGATATTTCTTTTGCATGCCCCTTAGATAGCTTTAGATGGCAGCACTAACTCACTGAAAAAAAACAACTAGCATCTGTTTAGTTGACTTTTATATTCTGCTTGCTGATAACTGGACAACCCTGGAAAATAAAATTAAAGGTTTGGTTTAGTTTATTCATGTCATAGATTAGTCTTCAAGTCAGTGTTAGACATTTGGAAAAGTTTTTATGTCCTTTTAACATGCCTATTATGACCAGGACATGAAGGAAAATCCTTGTCTGATTCAATTTCTGTTTGCAGAAAGAATTCTATAACATTTGTTGACTTAGATATTTTGCTGTCTGGACCATGTTTGACTTCAAAGTCTTTGTGCTGAAGTTTGTCAAAACCTAATTTTTATGATAGTTTTATCTATTTTTTTTTAATCTGTATTGGATGTTATTTGACTCCAGTGATACCAATAAGACTATGGCACATAATCAAGGAGAGACTGTATTCCTGTAGTGCAAATATAAGAAATATAAGAAAAAAAGACTGTCTTTGGGCTTCAACCATAGGTATAAAACTGGGAAATTTGTTTCCTCCTCTCTGGTGACTGTAGGGATAGCTACAGTTTGCCTGCTTTAGGTATGATTTTGATGTCGTGGTCTTACATACCCTCTTAGTCTTGATGCCTATGTTGGGTATCACTCAATGGAGAGTAGAATGTGACCTTTGTCTCCTGTCTTGAGAAGCAGCTCAGGAGATGTCAAGGCAGGATTTGTCTCTTTCTTAGACAAAAAGTAGATGTGCCATTTCATTTGAAGGTGATGTATGGTGTATTATGTCTTTGCATAGAAAGAGGCAGTCTTTATTGCATAGCACTAAAATGCTGTCAGTAAAGTAGTTTGTTAGATTAAACAAAATGTAACAAAAACAGCTTCAAATTTACTGTGCTTTACCCCTGCACAAACCCAATTCTGTTAGATTTTTACACAGTTTGTTACGTATCTTGTCTTATCCCTAGTGTGCCCCTGTTTAGCTATTATCCCTACTTAGAAGTGAAGAACTGAGATATAGAGGTATTAAGGTGCCTGCCCCAGAAAATCTTTGGAATAATAGATATTTGAGCCTACATTACTGTAGTAGCTATTGGCACAATCTTTCTGTCCATGCAGCAGTCCTTCTATGTCAACTCTATAGGGCTTTTTTTATTACTTTCCTAGATTTAAATGAGAGTTTGGCTATATGAAATTTAATTATTATATCTAGAATTATTGATGAGATCCTTCGTGTCCTTAATTCAGGCACACTTTTCCTGTGCAACAATGCTGAAATGAAGGTCTCCCTCAGAGAGACTGACGGTAAAGAAAAGGCCAAAAATACCATACTCCAGTCTGAACCAGTCTGTTCAGGTCTTTACCATCAACATTTCTAAGCTCTTTTCTGGTTTGCCACAGTGTTTTTGAGTCCTCCACAATGACTGAAATGGAGCCCTTTCATATCAGGGCATGGGTAAGGAGTAACCAGAGATGAAAGACATCCCGCAGCGCGTTTCCTTGAAGGGCTGGCTGTATGTCCTGTGGGGTAGGTCATTGGCACAGGGCTTGCAAATTAAGCGTACTAGCTGAGCTCCTTCTGCTAAGTGTCTGGATAACCTTGTATGAGTAATTTTATTATTCTTGGGCTGTTTTTCCTTGGTATGATGATAATATCTGTTTTGTAAAGTGATATTCTCACTAAAGCAAAATGCTCTCTAATGACTTATGAAACTGATGCTATCATGTTCCAAACTCCTCTGGTGGAAGACTGAGCCCAAAGAACACCTCCAGCAGAAGGAAATGAACAGAGAGCAGTGAAGTTAACTTTCTGGAGGGAGCTGAGCTGTATGCACCAGGATGGTTGCTTCACCAGACCCCCTTCTGGCAGTGTATTATTCAGTAGAGAGTGTAGTGTTTGATCCTGACTGAAATTTAGAATTACAAGAAACAGCAGCAATTTAGCTTCCACTTCTGGTATTTTAATTTTTGTCCTCTCAGTACAATTCATGTGGATTATTGAGTTTGCTGTCTGGTCAATATAACAGCCAGTGTGTAAGGCACTGCTCCCCTATAAGGTCTGATCATTCTCTTTTTTTTTTTTTTTTTTTGTAATACTGTAAATCCCCTCATGCTTAAAGGTATGCAACACTTCTTTTTTTTATTTTTTTTAATGAGTCTGTCTGAGAAGTCAGCTCAGTTTAGTCTCTGCTCATTTGCAGGAGTGGGGGAATTGCTGATGACTTGGCCTGTGCCTAGTTGTCATAACAGCCCCTGTATCCAGAGACTGCAGGAGCTGAGGGCAAAAAACTTACTAGGTCAGAAGACAACTGCTTTTCCTATGTTGCATTTTGCCTGCATAAGTCCCACCTCCTCATTCCCATTTTTTTTCATCTGGATTTTGCCCTGTGACAAGCGCATAGTCATTGCTGTATCTACTTTAAAACTATCTTAATCTCTTGCTTGCCACGCATAACTGTTCTTATGTGTGTGGCCATCATGCTGGCAAATGGGATATGTGCTGAGGGTGAAGCTTGTGAGCATCTGTGTCTATGATTTCTCTGTGTGTATATTATTATAACTTAAATTCCCTCATATCAAAGTGTAGCAACAAAACAGATGCAAAAAAACCACCCCCGTGTGGATTGAATATTGAGTATTAAAAGCACCTTTGTAATTTAGAAAAAACCTACATCTGGAAATGGTTGAACCCGGTGTCAACAACCTGCAGTTTGATTTGTAGGGTATTCACCTTCCTGCATCCTCATGCAGAGCCATAATGTTTGTACAAGGAAAAGATAATCCTGTTTGTATTGTATGCACTGTAGTTCTGTCTTCTGTTACTTTTTTTTTTTTTTTTTTGGTAAATGGTCTTTTAAATAAAAGCTGGTTTATGCAGAGAACAGTGTTTCAGGCTGAGCTGGAAATATAAATGGAAGTTTTTTGCTAAGTAAGGATCACAGTATATAGATTCATGTAGAAAAGCATCTGCTTACTTTACCTGCTCCTGGTGTGTATTTGATCATATCCTTTATAATAGCTTCTTCACTATTTCTTACCTGTTAGTTCTTTGGAAATGGTGCAGCTGTAAAAGCATGATACAATCCATGCTCTGTGATTAAAAGAATGATTTGCTACATTTCAGTCAGAAAATTTTGATTGCTGACAGTACAGGAAGAACTCCGCTTGACTCTAAAATCCTGTACAAAAAAATGTCTCTTAACATGTCAGCAGGGCACACTTTTTGTATCAGACATTTGCTGAAAGGTATTGAATATGCAACACGATGAGTGTTGTTTTTTTTTTTAGAATGACTTTTCAACACTGAAAACATTATTAAAGGTGTACAAAGATGTCCCCTGTTATAGAAATAATTAAACTCTTCTCGTGTTTCTGATTTATCTGTGCCCTGTAGCCACAGCATCTTGGGTTATAAACTATCAACTCTCACACACCAAGTAAGTGTGGACATCATGAAACTTTGAAGAGTAGCTGCAAACAGGCAGTCATACTTTCTCATTTAACTCAGGCATTCTCACAGCTGTGAGCTGCTGTGCTGATGAAAAATGCTGTCTTAAAAATCAAATCCAAACCCAAGGTCTTGAATGCTTATGGTCAATAAAAATCCAATGGCATTTTTGCCAAACACAGAAAATGTTACTTCAGGGTTAGCCAACTTCCATGTCTGAGCCATTAGCTTCCTTCTGAATTGGGCAGTTAACAGATACAGCATTTTTGGGTTCTTTTCTAAACTGTTGAATAATATTGCAGGGCTTTGTGGAGAAATACATTGTGTTAACCAAGTGATTTCAATGATGGATGAAGGTCTTTGTGAACACGTGGTATGAACAGAATGTGTTGTATGGCCACAAGGTATAATTATTAATAAAAGAAGTGCTCTGCTGAACAAATCCTGACTGCAAAAAAAATACTTGCTCACTTTGTTTGTGGGGCAAATCTCTCACGTGACTGAAGCCCTACTGCATACTGAGCAGTGATGTGGTAAACTCACAATGTAGCATATTGCCTTGTTAGGATTATTATTAGTGTGGTTTTAGGAACTTATCCCAGTAAAAGTGAATTATGTACTGCTTTATTTGTTTCAAATTTAGTTCTTACTCTTTGGAGTGAACTCCTCTAATTTGATTTTATGACTGACTGAGTGAAATTTTATTCAGCTGCACGTCTTGGAATGGATAACAGTGGGAAAACTCACATTATATGTCAGTTACCTCCGTTGTCAGTCATCTCAGAAGATTGTTCATAAATGTAAAAGAGAGATATTGCAACCGAGATCATTTGTGGAGGGAGACAAAGGCAAATGTGTCTCATATAGTAGTTAAAATATTGTTTTTCTGTACATATATATGTGTTTTTAACCACTATTGTTTTAAATTGTCAGCACTCAAAGACCAGGACTGGGCAGTCGGGATGTGATGCTTCCAGACTGTTAGCATCTGGAGCTCATAGTTTCAAAGAGTCCAAGGGCAAAAGACATGATTAACTCATGTATCTGATTCAGAGATTACAGCCAGATAACACCCACATGTCCTTGTATCGAGCCAAGTTTTGAGCTGAGTTTCAATCCCCCCAAGAGCTGACGGTCCCACTGACAGAGAGTAGGAGGAGTAGAAGGGATGCTGCAGTCTCCAGTATAAATCAGCAGAGTTGCATTTCAGGTATTGTAGGATACAGGGAGGAGAAAGTGAAGGAGACTTCCTCTGTGGCCTTGGGTAACTCACTTAGCTTTTGGGTGTCTCACATCAAGTAAAAGGGGAATAAAATAATTTCCACTCTTGTAGTAGTGTGTGAATGAATGTGATAGAGACATGGCTGAATTCAGTAGTAACAATAGCTAGCTAAACACTCAAAATAGGCAGATATTTCCCTTTGTGCCAACTTGGTAGTAGAGCTGATCTACCCTATTTGAAGTGCTTGTTGCTATAGTGTCTGAACATATACATAACCATCTTTATCTTTTATCTCAGAGCTGGTACTATAGTTTCATAAAGAAATCTGCTTTAGAACTGTGTATTACCATGTGGGTTTATGCAGGCTGGCAGCTACCAAAATCAAGGTTTTCTCTCAATTAATGGAGAAGCTTTGCTTCCATGTATTAGTTGTAAAAAAAAAAATAAATCTGCCCATTTATTATCTAAAATACTATTTTTTCAGTGTATATTTTTTTTCAGCCCAGTTCATGAAAGCCTAGTCCTTCAGAAAATCGTTTCTTTCCCTAGCTTGGCAGTTTCATGAAGCATGCTTCTGCAAGGTTCTTCATTGCTCTCACAGTGCTCATGTAGCTTCTATTATACAGCACGTAGTACAGAAAAGTGTGCTCAAATGCCAAGTAAGAGATTTTCTTACTGGACATCCTGCTAGGGAAAACAGGAAAACACTTCCCTATTACCTGCCTTTATATTGGTATTCGTGAGGCCCAGTTCACTTTTATTTTAGGGGTTATCTACACATCTACAAAATTGGTGAGATTTACTTTACCCTCACAAATTTGGCGTTTATGTATTTTTGGTGCTCAGTATAGATTCTGATTGGATTTGATTGTATAATCTACTTAACATGTTACATGTAGGATAGATAGTCTGAGCTAGGGCGCTTTTTTTGGCAGAATTGTCTATTAAAAATAACTGCAATTCACTTCAGGAAACTAATGACTGTAGAATCCCCAAGAGTCCCTTTTGACCTGCCCATTATTGTTTCTCTGTCATCTTGCCTTTAGAGAGATTTTAGCCGAGGTAGTTTGGGAGAGCGCTTTGTATGCACTGAAACTTACAGGTGAACTGCAAAATCCACAGCCAAAATGCATTCCTTTCTTTACCACTCCTTTATCATTTATGTATAAAGTCAGCCTTTTGAAGGGATTTTTCCCTCCGAAAATGAAAAGGGAAATTTTCTTTTTGGCTTTTCATACTTTACTAGTACTTGGCTCTTTTCTATCTCTATTTCCCAGAGGATTTGACTTCCTCTGGAAGCACTGGATTAATGCTCTCTCTTGCAGCTCAAGCTAGCGGTTCTCTCAGCCCTCAATTAAAGGGGTGAGTATATTGAGCTTTAGGCCTTTTCTATGCCTGAAACTACTATTCCTACTGGCAGAAAAGCCATTTTTCTTATTTAGCTTATACCAGCTCTTCAATGGCAGAGGGCTTTCATGCCGGTACAATTGCATCTAATCGCATAGCCAGTAGCTGGCACAGGCATGCTGGCACAAAGAAATTGCACTACTAGCTGAGAAAGCTAAGCTGGTAAAACTTCTAACCATTGGTCAAGTGGTTCCTAACATGGAAAAAAAAAAATCCCACAGAAAAATGCTTTCCTGTCCTTAAAAACATCCGAGAGTGGTTACGTATCTTAAGCAAGAGGAGAGAGAAAGCAGTATGTGGAGGAGAGTGGGTTTTGAGTTTATGATTCCGGTTCTAAGTTGGTGGCCAGCATTTCAAGGGATTATATTGAAATACAGAAATGAGAAATACAGTAAGGGCTCAGGCCTAACATTTACTTTTTGGCTTTCAACTAAGTATGAATCATAAAGAAAAAAAATTACTTTCCCAGTGCCATGCAGAATTAGGCACTCGTGTGTCAAAAGCACACTGTAAGAATTACCTTGATTTAGAATTGGATTCCGAAGAGAATCTCTGCTCTTTTTTCAAATGAAAAAATAATATATTCTGATTAATTTCAGTCCAGTTCCTTGAATCTGATTTGAACCAGAGTCTCCAAAGGAGTCTGAAGTTGCATATGGGGCTGCTTAATGCATTAAGTCATCTTTCAGGACTACTTTTTCATGTTCTTTCCTTCTTGTGGCATCCTTCTGTTTTCCTTTTGTTGTGCTTGAAATGTTCATTGCTAAGCTAGGGCTTTGATTTGGGATTTTAACTTTGTAAGTGGAAATGTTTTGTATTTTAGTATTGGTGTTAAGTGGAAGGATTAGTGTCTTTTAGTGTTTCTATGCCTGGCATGATGATTTCTCCATACAATTAGAATTTCTCTAGTGTCTTTTGTTCTGACGGTCATATTATTTTTCCAGTTAATCTAATTATTTATTTTTTAAAAAACCCTAGTTGTATATCCAGTAGGGTTCTATGAGTAGGATAGAACCAGAACCACTCACACTGAGCAAATTGTAGGATTGCTATGTTAATTATCAGTAAAATTTACCTGGGCTTGTACACAATCCTGTGATTATGTAATAAGTACTCACATCTCATGAACAGGAAAGATAGGTCACCTGTATGAAGGTCTATTGAGGGCCTACATATCTACCTGAAAATTTTATGTAAGCCTTAAGAATTCAATAGGGATTTGAGGGATGTTAAGTTCTTGCCCTAGCTCTCCTCAGAGGAATTTATTTCTATTTATGAATATTTTGAACGTGCTTCTTGGCACATTAGTTTATTTTAGTCCTTCTAATCTCAGTCCATCTAGAATTAGATGTTCTATGGTATAGAAATTTACAGCACGATAAACCACTCTTAAAAACACACTGACATTTACATTCTTTCCCTCCTCCCACATATGTTGCAATTCAAATGGAAGAGAATAAAGTCTTCACAGGAAAGTAATTTTTTTTTTCCCCTTGGTTTAGTTTGGTTTGTTTATGGTATGTTTGTTTTGGAAAACCAGGTAGCAAGGGTGCTGATTACTTTAACGTTATCAGGTGAAGGTCATCAGCTGCTCTTTAGAGTAAGAAAACAATTTTTCAATAAAAATATTGCAAATAATTCTGGTACTGAAAATGGGAACCAAAGCAGATTACTTAGCAATCAAACATAATATTTTTGGTGAAGAGTTTTCTTAGTGGAAAAGTTTATTTTTTACTGAATCTTTGTGGAAGTACATTGTCCTTATGAAAAAAACAGATTCCCCATGATAAATAGTTCTGGAGAGAAGCGAGGTACAAATTTATTTGAGAAATTATAGCAAACCAGTTCAAAATATCTTCTGGAGACCTGCACCATTGTTACCTGGTGTAATTGTGTTTTAGTCAGAAATATTCGGATGCCTTTTACAAAGATGAGAAAGTTGCAGTTGGAGTGCAAATCTCTTAGGGTTTATAGGTGGCAAATGTGCATGAATACTGTGTAATCTGTTTTTAAAGTTTTTTGGGAGAGAATTGATATATTTACTTCAATTTGAGCTTGAAAGAGAACTCTAGTGTGTCATTAGATGCCATTCCTCCACATCACGTAAGATCGATGTAATTACACAAATACATCCTTGACAGATGAGTGTCAAGTATAGATTTGTTTCCTACATTCTAGTATATGTACTCCCAGTCTAAGAATTTTAGCAGGCATGAAGAGATGGGTGGCTTGAAGTATGCCGTGGTTTATGGTTGTGACTTTTCTCCCACACTTGTAACCTGCTGCTGTAGCTTTAGCCCTGGTGCTTCCGAAAAGCAAGGAGCAGGTATATTGGCTTCCTCAGCAGGGTGATTGGGAGCTTGGGGGACTGAGTTTAATTTCTGCGTATCTTCGAGGAGTTGTAGTGAACTTTAGCAATTCATGGAGCAACTCTTTGTGTCCAGAGCTCCTGTAGAACCAAAAGAGGATAACTGCCCTGGCTTGAAGCAGTATTGAAGCATCAGTGCATCAAAGATTTAAGAGCATTCAGATACTGAAAGGAGGAGGCCATATAAGTAGCCAGTGTGCATCACTGTTACCTGTAATCTGCATCAGAAAACCAGAAACAGTGATCACCAAAGTATCTTATTCAAATGTGTTACATCTGGTTTGAACCCAGAAATCCTGAGCATAGATGCCTTGTGTCATTAGACTTAGGATATTTTGTAAATGTTTGTAATAGTTCTTGTATTTCTTACTCAGTCAAAATTGTCATTAGCTTCAGCAATAGTGCATTAGAAAGAAGCCTGTGTAAAAAGTTTAGGAATTGTTCCAGTAAATAACAAATAACTGAAAACAAACTTGTTTACTCCTCATTCCTGTATTCAGCATGTATCTGGGAAGGAAATAAATCTGCTGTGCACCTCAGGGTAAAGTATATTAATCAACCAGTTATCTTGTTAAGGAAAGTAAATGACTCGCTGTGCTGACTGAATACATTGCAATGCACAAACTTTGCTGTTAGCAATCTGATACTGACTGTCAGCCATCCAGAAGCTGCTAGAGAACTTAAAATACTGGAGGAGTGCAACAGCAGTGTAGCAATACATTCACAAGCCTGTATTACATAGCGTGGCCCAGAGCCATCTGCAAATTTTTATTATTCAGGTGTACTCTTTGGCAGGTGTTCTTCCACTGAGGCAGGGGTATTCTGCTCTTCCCTCAGCAGTGAGATACAGATGATGTACGCCATGCCATTCAGTGATGGATTATTATTTTGTATGATAGTTGCAACAGCGACAACAACAAGACATAACAAAAAAAAAAAGACATTCCACAGGGAGGCACTAAATTTTATCTATTTCAGATCATTTTCATTCTTATAGGAGTGTGAAAACATGCAGAAAGATGCAGCAGAGCTAAGGCTGTTTTGGAGCAGTTATAGGCAGGAAGCTAAAATCACTTCATTGTTGTTGTTTTAAAAGGTAGCTTAAAACTGGACACATGAGGACACAAGACAGTTGCAGAAAGAGCCCCATTCCTCTGTTCTTAACTCTGAGACAGCCAGACATGAGCTGCTGAATGCACAGGAGCCATGAACCCTGCGTAGAGAGACTGCCAAGTAGGGCACAGCAGTCAGCCAGTTGCTCCACATCCTCTGGGTTCAGAGCTCAAGTCTTTCCATGCCTGTCTGACTAGATACAGCTGTAATCTTAAACAGCGGATGGCACACTTGGGCACAGCACTTGTCTTTACATGAACATTAGGATTCACTCTCTTTCTCTTTCCATTAGTCCTGTTTCTGTTTCACTGAATTTGAAGAAGCAGGCAAGGGCAGCTGAAACAGAAACTCCTCAAAGGGTAGCAGAGGGTCAGCTCAAATGACAGTGACTCTGAAGGAAGCCATATACTAAAACATTGCTGATTTCAGATTGCTATTTGTGTTTCTTAGATGTACTGTGATTTCTAAATAGGTTCCAAAGTGTAACAGGAGACCAGTCTTTCTTCCCTGAGGTACCTGGCATGTGCAGGGAAACTCTGCTATCTTGTCAGAAAGATGTATGTAGGTTTTACTGCCTTGTTAGACAGGTATTTGTAGGTTTAATTGGTGGCTTGACTTTGAGACAGCTGTTCAGTGGTAACAAGTCCAGAACAGCAAAGGACTTCAAGCTGAGAGTTCTCATCTTTCTTAGAAATCTTAAGGTTCTAAGTCAGGCAGGTGATTAAAGAGATGTAGGTGCCTGCCTAACAGATAGATATTTCTAGAAACAGCTCTGTAGTTTCTCTGACCCTTTGAGGTTGTGTGTGAGGTCAATCAGAAGTGGGAGCAGAAGCTGGGTCTGCTGGGAATCCCCATCCCAAGCATCCACCCGCAGGTACAGCTAATCATTAACAGCAGAGCTCTGGTAATTCCCCTTTGATTCATCTGATGTTTTTTAAATCTAAATGGCTATTGAATAGCTAAAATACATGCTGTTACGTTGTTAAAATACAGAGGTTTTAAATCAAATAGCCTGCATTTGAAGAAGACTTCTTTTGGCTTGAAATCCTGTATATAGTAATTATTAGCCAGTAGAAGGTTCCCCATTGTTTGCTTTGTAGAGTTATTCACTTAGAATATTTAGGTTCCTTGTTGATAAGATTTGTATTGACCTCTGAATCTCTTGCAGGACACTTTAAGACAAGCTGCTACTAGAATGTGAAACAAAGGTTTGTTTAGAGCTCTTTTCAACCTGTCAGGCTGCAGGCATTGTGGACGTAGCTGGAATATTTACATCAATTCATGCCATGCCAAGGGTGATTCTCATCTTCAAGAAACAGATCGCTTTTCTTTTATGTGTTTTTATGTGTGTGTTCCTGTTCATACCTATAGAAGGGGGAGTAATTACTTGAGCATCATCTGCAATCAATATAAACACCTTGATTAAATGAGCTACTCTGATTAATGATTTTAGAAACCCTTGTGTCACGTCAACAGTAAAAAGGGAATTGCAGCTGTTATTTCAGCAAGAGGCATCCATGTCATTTTCTCATGATAGATTGTCATCCTTGTGTCTCGGAGTTCAGAAGTTGAAAGGAGAGGAGGATACATAACCCGTTTGATTCTCTACTGGAAAAAAAAATGTTTTCCCACACACTTCTTAAGATACAATAGTACCAGTACCTAGCAATAATAATAAAAATAATAACTTGCAACTGCACTTTAGCTGGAAATATTTGTACTTTGTTGTTCCTGGAAGATGGTAATAATGCAGCATTCAGCTCTTACTGTTACAGAAGAGTCAAGGGTGAAGACCTTAGAAGATGCTCCAAGGTGTTTTATCCTCTCTCATTAAGCTGTTTTGAAAATGCCAGTCAATTTGGTGCAGTCTGCTCTGTGCCAAAGGAAACAGACTCACTCTTTAGAAGCATTATTATCAACTGGAGGGATAAGTCATAAAGACAGGTTTAATTTAACTCCATCTGGAATGGTGCAAATTTCATCAAAGATGGGGAGATTATCACCACCTTTCCTTCAAGTTGGTGGCAGTGTTTTAACTAGTATACCCAAAACATCTCATGCAGTGTTAGTGTTACCACATTGTGAAAGGGTTTCAATGTCCTTGTTCAAACCTGAATTAATTTACCCAATGAAAACATCACATTGGACAGTTAAAGGAGAGCCTAGATGATCATGAAAATCCAAGCTGTTCTAGGGAACTGCGTGCTTGCAAAGGTGTTTGCTGATGGAGGTGAAATAGACAAGAAGGAGCAGGAGCTTTTGAAAAGTATTTATTGGGAAAGCTATACTGCACATTTTTCACAGTGCTGGAGGCAACTTTCTTCTATTCTTATAAAATTCATGAAGGTTATTGTATGGTAATTTTTTCTACACCTCATAAAAGTTTTAATTGTAGATGTCCTGAGCCAACAGCTACTGTGTTAGGTATATACATATACGCAAATAAGTCATAGAATTGTAGAATGCTGGGGGTTGGAAGAGACCTCTAGAGATCATCTAGTCCAGTCCGCCTGCCAGAGCAGGATCCCCTAGGGCAGGGCACACAGGAACACATCCAGTGCGTTTTGAAAGTCTCCAGAGAAGCAGACTCCACAACCTCTCTGGGCAGCTTGTTCCAGTGCTCCATCACCCTCACAGTAAAGAAGTTTCTCCTCATGTTGAGGTGGAACTTCCCATGTTCTAACTTAAACCCATTATTTCTTGTTCTATTGCTGGGCACCACTGAGAAGAGATTGTCCCCTCCCTCTTGATACCCACCCTTCAGTTATTTATGTATGTTAATAAGATCCCCTCTCAGCCGTCTCCTTTCAGGGCTAAACAGCCCCAGTTCTCTCAATCTCTCTTCATAGGAGAGATGTTCAAGTCCCTTGATCATCCTCATTGGACTCTCTCCAGTAGGTCCCTGTCTCTCTTGAACTGGGGAGCCCAAAACTGGACACAGTATTCCAAGCGTGGTCTGACCAGGGCAGAGCAGCGGGGGAGTAGAACTTCCCTAGACCTGCTGGACACATTTTTCTTAATGCACCCCAGGATCCCATTGGCCTTCTTGGCCACAAGGGCACATTGCTGTCCCATGGATAACTTACTGTTCACTATGACTCCAAGGCTGCTTTCCAGCAGGACATCCCCTCATCTGTGCTGGTGCCTCGTGTTATTCCTCCCCAGAGGAATAACTGCAATGCACGCAGCTTATACAGATAAAATTACTATGACTAGAGGTGTAAGTATTTTAATACAGGTTTCAGTGTCCCATTTAATACTTCTTAAAAGGGATCACAACCCCTTAAGGATGTTCTGCTGCTGCACAGCATCATAAACAAAATGACTGGAATTCAGCATAGCTCTTACATTTTGGTTATAATGCCAGTAAATAAGAAACCCCCCCATGGCATGTTGGCTGACTTTTTTTTTTAATCAAAGCCAAAAGGAACTGTAGTATGCCTATAGAGTTACCGTGTTGTTTTCTTCACCTTACCAATTAAAATAAGGATTTTTAGCTAGGTTAAATGTTTTGGAGTTTGCCTCCACACACTACATAGCACAGTTTTGCTCTTGTATCTTGTTAGTAGCTGAATTGCTGGAGACGGGAGTTAACATAAATTAAATTTACTCTGAGTCAAAGTCTTTGGGATTTTGTATGTGGTGTTTTTTTTATAATTTGTGTGATAGAAAGCTTTTGGTGCACAGTAGGATTTTTACGTGTCTAGTGGAGAAGGCTGTTGGTTTTGCTGCTATGCCAGGTAAATTTGTTGAAGTATCCACTTGGAAGCAAAAAGCTGATTAAAATGAGCAAGCTGGGACTTCATGGCCTATTTCTGCTGCAAATACATCTTCATTAAATGTACGGCTCAGGATGATACCCTGGGCTAACTAGTAAGATGGGTTCCCTGGTGTCATGGTGAGGGAGAAGATGACATAAAAGGGAGTCCCACATTTAGAGCTTAGTACCAAGTGCATTAGTCTGTCCTAGTGTTGTTGACTGCTCCCAGCTCCTTGTCAAAGCAGTGAAGTGCCTTGGTGTCCTTTTGGGGATGTGTCTGGTCGTGCTGATGGTCTCTCTGGCAAGGAATCATGAGCAGATTGGGCTTTGCTCATCAGCAGCAACAACTTCTTTTGAAGTGGGGGTGTGCCAGAAAAAGTGATTCTTCTTCTTGTAGACTGAGCCAACTTGTGACCATCAGGTCCGGAAAATCAACTGAAATTCACCAAACACCAGCCAGTCCTGCGGAAGAAAATTATTACAACAAGCAGTCCAGGAGAACTCCAGATTCTGTCTGAGACAGCAGCTAGTTAAATTTAGGGAAAAGCACCACTCACCTCCTTCTGAATTAATGGGTGAGAGATGCAGGGATGAAGAAACTTATTGTCATGGCCAAGCCTGAAGGCAGATCTGTGGACTCCTCGGAGTAACCCTGGAAAACATATCTAAGACAGGAAGGGCTGTTCTAAAAATAATATGAAGTTTTATTTACACAATTTTTACAGCAGTATTCACAGAGGTACTGAAATTCTCTTTGAAATGCCTGAAATTTGACTGTAACCCTCAATCTGAATTTCCCAGTGTACCCTACATATAGAAGAAGAATGTGCCCTCATCTCTCCACCATCATCTTGGCTTGGATTATGCCATAAACCAGTGAAGCTGGTTGACATTATGGGCTCAGTCCTACAGTCAAAAGCCTGCTGAATTTTTTTGGAATTTTGCCATGGGAAGAATCCCATAAAAAGCTTTGTTGCTGGCCTAGACCTGATCAGAATACATGTACATTACTCTTGCCAGAGCAAACTTAACAGCATGGATTTAGGGAGATCAGATGAATCTTCCTTCACCTCTTCAAGAAGAGTAGTGCCTTGCAGCTTGTTTGTGACTTTCTTTTCATCTCAAGAACGGGTAACTCTGGCAAATTGTATATTGTGATTCCAGCCTGGCACAAGAATGAAGAGGAGTGTGAGGGGTGGCAGTTTCAGACAAGCCAAAGAAATGCATCTTACACAGGCTCTAGTGGTTTGACTTATTCCTGCCCAAAGGGTGTAGGATTTCAGGTAGCTTTTTCTCCAACGTCATCTGTGCAGCCACCAACAAATAAATGTTTACTGACTTCTACTTTTGACAAAATACTGTTAACTGATTTCCGACAGGCACCAAACAGATCAGTTTACCCTCTTGGTTTTGAATTACTGCTGCACCACTGATGATCATTGCTGACATGATTTCCTTGTCAGTGTCAGGATATCTTCTCTCTATCTGTCCCTGTTGGGTTCTCAGACATTTTAAGGAAAGCACATACATTTTACTTGTTTCCAAAACAAAAAAACCCACATAACATATATTAATCTTCTGGAGGTATTAATTTATGTACAACTGAAAACTACTTTGAATACAGCTCACACATCAGAAAACCCTACAGGTCTTTCTACATGCTCTGTGCTGTACCAGATAGCTGACTACTTATGAGATATCCACATGTAATAACACATTGCACAGCTTGTCTGTCCTTTGAACATAGCTAAAGTATTGTAGAAGCCAAATTTTTCTTTATTAATTTGTGCTTTTCTTTTTTTCCTGAGTAGTCCTGATTTTTTGTGTGTAGAGATAGAAGTACTTGCTGTATGTAATGCAGTTTGGTGGTGGGAACACTTGTGCCGTGTAACTGACTTAGATTTACTCTGTTGTTGTTTTAAAACTAATTGAAGGGAATTGATTTTTTGAAATTTTTTTTTTTTTTTTGCATCCTGTTGTGAAATGTCAGAAATTATAGAAATGCCAACCTGCGAATACAAACTTCTGCTGATGAGTAAAGGAGTATCTAGGTTTTTCTTTTAACGTTTCACTGACATATTGTGCTTGTAACCCAGTGACAAATTAACTGCCTAGATGTAAAAGAGATGGACAGCGCTTAACAAGGAAGGACAGGATACGCGTTATAAGACAGCTGGTTCTGCCTCTGTTGTATTATGGAGACAATATACATCGGAGAGCTAACGAGTCTCTGTTGCATAAGATAGATTCTCCTTATAATAGAATTGCATGCCTTGTCTCTAAACGGGGTTATTATACACACCATTGCACAATGTTTGAAGAGCTTGGTTGGCCCTTGTAGAGGGTTAGGAGAGAAATAAATTGGAAAACAATTGCACATAAGACCTTCAATCCATCAACTGCTCCATAGTTATCCAAATTACCCTTACACTCTTCCAAAATACAAACCTGTGGTACATTCAGGAGTGGAATGTTAATACTGACCAGCCAGATTTTGACATAGCAGATTTTTCTTTTGCTGTTGTTTTTAACTTGCAGTAGAATCTTGCTTCCTCAGAAAGAAAAGGTGGTAGTTGAAACGACTTGTAGTGACATAACAACTCTCTACTGAGAATTTAATTTTTGCTGCTATGCAAACTTTAGTCTGAATCTCAGGAGGTTTTGATTTTTCTGGAAATAAACTGTGAACAACTTAGGAACACTTCCTCAGTAATATTTAGAGTTTAACGGCAATGCTTGCAAAAGTAATTTCTGATTTGAAGTGGTTCTGTTTTTGGGACTCAGCTTGTGACCATTACAGTGCGTGATTTTCAGAAAATGCTGAGATCTAAAAACTCCAGACTTCTTACGCCCTTGAAGATTGGACACCTAGAATTTTACATCTTCAAAATAAAGAACCACTTTTTGAAAATCCTCATTCAACCACTGAGCAAGGCCAAATGTATCAATTCTAGGTGCTGTGGTGACACCATTTCCCACACAGATGGAAGAATTCTATGGTGAGAGTGGTAGCCAGAGCTTATCAAAAAGACAACAAAAAGGGGTTTTGTCAAGGTGAGGGTAATCACCCATCCTACCTCCAACTTGGCATTTTTGTCTTCTTCAGTTAAATCTTTTGTCTTGTCCTCCAACTTTCAGTCAAATAACCCTCCTTTTTAATTCTAGCTCTCCAGGCACCAGACAAGGATGGAATCTTGCTAAATAATGTTAAATAATAATAAACTTAGTCTGACAGGTTAGATACTAAAAATATCATAATGTGCAAACCTCTGAAGGTGCTTTTGTTCAGATCTTTGTTCCTCAGACTAAGAACAAGTACATCCTCAAAACACAGTTGAAAGCAGCATTTCAGTACAGAAGGCTGTAAGTGGGTCTGTGATGTGGTGTCTGTTCTGGCATGGCTATACCTAGTTCTCACAAGTATACTGTATATTCCAACGTGAAGGAAGAGGAGACACGTGACAATGAAAAAGTACTTGGTGGTGTTTGTATGGGTCGTAGCTGTTGCTGTTTATGCTTCCTTTCACAGGGCTCCTGTAGTTAAATTGAAAGGTTTTGTACCTGTGTGTGTGTGTGTGTGTAGATGTGCTTTGCAGGATTTTTTTTGGAAGATGTTCTTCTTTCGTACACTTCTCTGACATATCTGTAGCCTGTTCACATCCTGTTGGGTGAAGCTATGTTCCTTAATGTAAGGCAGTGTGGCTCATAAGAAGAAACGTTGCAATAAGCACAGTTACCAGTAATTAATTTCCTACCCTTGGATACTCTTCCAGTGACTTTTATATTCTCTGTGGTAGGGCGTGTTCACTGATGACAGTGTTTAAGAGTATTTCATCTGTGGCTGAAGTAGCTGGATGTTTCTCTTAATGAGCTCTCCCACTGCTATCACAACGACTTGAAATACCTTATGGCTAGTGAGGAAAGACTGACACACAGGCAGATTTGTTTCTGCAAATATCTTCCCGATTGAGTTGCATTTTTCAGTGAGGTTGATTTCATCACAGGTTGTGCTGCTGGTGTAGTAGGTTTATAAGAGCTCTTCCTCTTGTCTTTTTCTCAGGAAAAGGAGAAATTGTACGTGGAATTGAAGCATGTCTTAGCTCAGCAGCCTGGGCCTGAAGCAGCAGAACAGTTGCAGCTCTACCGACACACTCTCCGAGAGCAAACTAAACAGCTGAAAGTAAGAGATGTCCTCTGTCTGAGGGGCTAGGGAGCGAGGCTTCAAGTTTCTCAATGAACAGTGTGCATACCTTAGTATATTAGCTCAGGAAAATAAGATTAATACTGCATCTCCCCAAGGAAGAACCAATAGCAGCAGAGGACCTTTTTTTTTTTTCCCACATTATACTGCTTTGTGTCATTAAAATAGTGGAAAAGTCTTATTAGAATATGAGAGTGCAGCATGATGCTGTAAATGATTTTTGTGGGTGGGCATTCTGAGACATTACCAGTTTTCCATTAAGCTTATTCTCCTTCCCCTTTCTTGAACTGTTAAGATCTTTAATAAGGAAGTCAGAGCCATTTTGTGTTTTTTTAACAAACTAGTGGGAATATATTGAGAATCCAGTCTTAAATTCTTGTTATTTCTCTTGCAATATGCACACATATATTAGACTTGTAGCTTTTATAGGGATGACAGGAGTAACCTGCCCTAACTCCTTGTCACTAGGAGGGAGGATTTCCTGATTCTGAAGGAATTTTGTGGGAAACTTTGAAAGCATGATATTAAAAAGTGATTCTTTGATAGAATAAGCAGATCTTCCCTTGTTCTTGCCTGCATGAAAGATCAGTCTCCCCAGGAGTTCATCTATTTCTACAGCTCTTCTCTTTGTTGAAGTCATCATCTCCTGTTCACTGCATCATAATCACGTCTATACTAACCATGAGCAAAAAAATGCAGGAGCAGATGGGCCCTTAGGAAACAAAGAGGCTGTTATGCAAATCTTAGCTTTCCATGGAGAAGAAAAACAATGTAGAAAATGTAAAATAGAAGCCAAAGTTTAGCTAAACTGAATGCGATTTGAAGTTTTCCTTACGGTTCCCATTTGTACTTAATGCAGTCAATTGCTACTATGTGTTTCAGACAAAATATGCTGGTGTGTGTGCCACTTTGTGGTGCCAGGTCAAGCTATTCTTCTTCTTAAAGAAAGAAAACACTCTATATATGATCCTGCTTTCTTTAAAGTTTACTGATTCACATGAAAGCAGTGTTGTGTTAATGTTTACGCAGCCTGGTTCTACTTTGCCTTTGTGGATTGAATTACTTCTCGTAATAAAGTGGATCCCTGTGGATAAAACCTATTTTTATTAAATATATGCCTGCTTTATTATTTTTTAAGACCTTAAATTTAGGTTTTCACCCAGACTTGTGTCACAGAGCTTTTAAGAGCGAATGTACATATTAATAACATTCCCATAATGCTTGGAGCATATCTTACATGTCTCATTGTGGTTAAGTGGCGTAGCCTTAATTTTGTAAATTGACCTTAGGTGTGCAGAAGTGATCAAATGAAATATCATGATAGAAAATGAGATGTGGTAGAAAATGGTGATGTCTCATATTGTCAAATGGGAAAGGACGAACTGCTTGTAAAAGTGTAAATTTACTTGTAAGTGAAACTAACATCTCCTCTTTCTACTTTTTGCCATTTATTTGTTAGGTTTTGTCCTCAGAATTGAATATGTATGAATCACGGAGCCAAGAATACAAATATGAGATTGAAAAACTTACCAATGAGCTTCTGAATGTGAAAAAGAAATATCTGGCTCAGAAACGCAAGGAACAACAGGCCAAGTATGGGAAAATAACAGTTTTGTCTACACAACGTTCTGCGTAAACTAGATATTTTTTAGACCCTGCTTTTCCCTTCTGATCAGAACATGGCCAAATTTGACTGAGGTGATATACTATTGTTGCCTGGTTTTCCTGAATGTTGTCCTTCATGTTACTTCAGTCTGGTCTACATTTACTATGATCTATGGTCAGGACAAGCACATCCAGCAGAGATGTTGATGACATGTTCTGCAGTCCGGTTAAATTATTCATACCAATGAGATGGTGCCCAGAGGACACAGATCAGCATCTGCTCTCTCATGTCAAATCATACAGTCATAGAATGGTTTGGCTTGGAAGGGAAGTTTAAAGGTCACCGAGTCCAACCCCCCCTGCAGTGAGAAGGGACATCTTTAGATCAGGTTGCTCAGAGCCATGTCCAGCCTGACCTTGAATATCTCCAGGGATGGGACCTCCACCACCTCTCTGGGCAACCTGTGCCAGTGTTTCACCAACCTCATTGAAAAAGTTTCTTCTTTATATCCAGTCTAAATCTACCCTCTGTTAGTTTAAAACTATTGTCCCTTGTCCGATCACAACAGGCCCTACTAAAACGTTTGTCCCCATCAAGGATCATCTCCTCCAAGCTCAAAGGCACTGCGTCCCCAAAAGGAGGAAATCAGGAAAAAATGTCAGGAAGCCTATATGGATACACAAGGAACTTCTCTCCAAAATCAAGTACAAAAGGGGAATACACAAAGCATGGAAGCAAGGCCTGGTAACCTGGGACGATTATAAGGAAGTTACTCGGGAAATCAGAAACCAGGTTAGGAAAGCTAAGGCCCTGATGGAGTCAAATCTGGCCAGGGACATTAGAAATAACAGAAAGGGATTCTTCAGATATGTGAGAGAAGAAAGAAAAACAGGAGAGAATGTGGGGCCTTTCCAGAGGGATGCAGGTGACCTGGTTACTGAGGACATAGAGAAGGCTGAAGTACTCAGCGACTTTTTTTGCTTCAGTCTTCACTGGTAACTACTTAAGCCACACCATCCAAAGTCACAGAGGGCATTGGCTGGGAGAATGAAGAACCACCCAGGGTAGGAGCAAATCAGGTCCAGGAACATCTAGAGAACCTGAAGGTGCACAAGTCCATGGGACCTGATGAGATACATCCACAGGTCCTGGAAGAACTGGCAGCTGAAGTTGCTGGACCACTAGCCATCATATTTGTGAAGTCACGGCAGTCTGGTGAGGTTCCCACAGATTGGAAAAGGGGAAACATAACCCACATTTTTTTTTTTTAAAAAAAAAAAGGAAGCAAAGAAAACCCAGGGAACTACAGACCGGTCAGCCTCACCTCTGTTCTGTGGATGCCTTTTGTCTTTCCACTCCTTTCCATCCTCAGTCTGTCCCTTCCTCATATACTAAAGCCACCAATTCTGTACATTGCTGAATTTAGTTTGAAGCTGCCTGTATCTGTTTCTTCCTTAATCATATTTCAGCCAGCCAACAGTTTCAATGACTAAATCAGCAAAATAGCCAGTGATAAACAGTGACTTATGTCCATCTGCAAATTGCATAATGTTACCTTAATGTTTGGAATTAGCAGCAATTGTGCAGCGCTAATGGCCTTCCTGGAGCTTTAGGATCAATGTGTGACGCTACTGTATTGCCTGATAATCCATTTCCAGCAGCTAAGTATTCTCTTCACAATCATTTTAATGATGGCAGGGTCCATTTTGGACACTGCCATCATGTTTCTTTCTGTTCATCAGATGAGAAGAAGCTCACCCTTGTTTTGTTGTTATATCATACCTAGAATTAATACCTGTCATAACTACTGAAAACCCCCAACTTGTTAGGGGCATAACTGCTTTAAAGTAAAACAAAAATATTGGTGCAAGGTGGTGGTGACTGAACTTGTGCCTGTTAATCATACACAGTAAGTGCAATTTTGTGTTGCAGGTCAATTACACAGAATAGATATCTGCCATTAGTGCGGCTTGTCAGGTTGTTGTTCTTGTGGGCAGGAGTGGCTGTAGTCTGATGAGTGTGGGGTCTTAGTGACACCTGTGTTTTGGCAGTACTTTCAGATGTTGTTTGTGGTGCTTCTGCAGGAGGATAGCATCTCATTGCTCCCGCCTCAGGCTTGGAAGCTACCAGCAGCACTCTGCTGTCAGCCCTGACTTGTACTTCTCGTCTTTGCGGCAGTCGAGAGGTGTCCAGGTGCTGGGCTTTGCTGTCTTCTGTCCCTCGTTGTTTTGTTCCCTAGTCAAACCTTTTGGACTACATCCAGCTTTGAAGGGTATACACACCCCAAGGAGTAACTGGGCATATTATTCCTGGGTAACTACAGCTTCTGTAACTTTTAAACTGCTCTTTGTGCTGCCCAGCAGCAGCGCAAAGGAAACAACCTTGTGCAGCCTTCATTCTCCAAGCTGCCAGTTGTGTGTGACGTGTCTCTACAACAGAGAGCGCCTGTTGTGCAGCCAGGTCCTTCCCTGAGGAGTCATTCGCCCCTGACATTCCTGCCTTGGACTGGGCTGGACAGGCACTGCCTCGTGTGTAGATGCTGGCTAAAGATCCAGGGCCATTTGACTCGCACAGTCTCAGATTGTTCTAAATCCCAGCTGACATGAAACCACTGACTTATCTCTATCGTGCTGGCTAATGTTAACATCATGTCTGAAATAAATGTGGTTGGTTTTGCTAATAAAAAGAGGATCTTGTCAGGACAATAGCATTAATAGCGTTATTGACTACCCTGGTATGAAAGAGAATTAATACTCTCAGATAACCTCATACAAAGGTATCATCTAAAGCTTTTATTGATTGCACAAGACAGTTCTGGTTTGTGATTTAAAGTCTTGATACTGAACTAATGCAGCTTTCCATGGGATGCTGAAGGAATATAATGAGTAACAATGTGTTCAGGCTGAAAATCCAATGTTTAAGATTTTGGTTGTGAATTTGAAATCCTCTTTTTCCGCTCTCTGATTCTGAATATTGTCTTTCCCAGATGTCCGAGGCTTTCTTTTTCTCTTCCCATTCTTTCCTGCTTCTTTCACCTTTTCTGCTTCACTGCTTTTTCTAGTTGCTCCTAGCACCAGGATTCCAGTTTGGTCTTGATAAGGATTGGTAAGAAAATACATAGTTTAAATCCACACCAGAGACCTGATCCTGGAGTCCTATATATGTAGATAACTGCACTGGGGGACGTTAGCGGTAACTGGGAGCTTTTGCACATGGCTGCTTGCACATTAATTCTGCATAATATATTACAGTATTCAGCTGCATCAGATTTTCTATACTGATGAGCACAGCTGTTGGCTGTCTCCATGGGAGCATGAAGAAAGGATGAGCATGGACTTTGGATCATTTTCTCTCCCCAAAGTTGGAAGCCCAATAGTGAAATAGGATGAGCCATCTAAAAATAGCATGTTAGTTTTCAGTGCTGTCAGCTGGCACATCCATTAGTGCTACATTGGTACAGCTAAAACCAGTCACAAATAGTTTTCATGGTTTAGTTCATCTGTGCCATCTTTTGCCTATTCTCCCATCCCCATATGGGTAAAATTTGGAAAAGGGAGCCTAACTAGTCGTTATACTGGGTTTCTCTGAACTTCCTCCATTCCTGAAACAGTTATTTAGGGGCAAAAAGAAAAGTATTAATTCCAGGAAGTGTCTTCTTTTCACTTACTGGGGACAGAGAAAGGGTACTAAGGTGACAAGGCTAGATTTTGCAAAAACATGGTTTGACTCACGTTTGTGTCTCAGTGACCCTAAAATGGTACTGACCCTCTTCATTGTCATGGGTTAGGGCTGGGCTGGCCACTAAACACAGATGGACGCTCTCTAACCCCCTCGTCCCCCCAAATGGGAAGGAAAAGGGAACGTGGCAGAGATACTTATGGGTTAGGAAAGGAAAACTAGAAGAGCTTTAATGCTGGATACAGGGAGCTGGATTCAGGAACTCAGGATCTGGATCAGAAGCAGGAGATCAGATGGTGTCCTCCCTGGACACCAGCCTGTGCAGAAAAAGGGAGGAAAAGGGACAGAAACTCTCATGATCTCTCAATTTATACTAGATATGATGTGTATGGAATGGAATACTCTTGTTGGTCACCTGTCCTGTCTATTACTCCCCGGAGGTGCAACCTTTTACTTCCTTGTGACCCCTCTTACTACCCAGCACCCCCAGCGTGGCACACATGAGCCAGCAGTGGCCTTGGTCACTGTAGGAATAAGTCTAAGCAAGAGCCTTTCTGCATCCCAGTCCCAGGCAGAACTGTAAACATGAGGTGTTACCACTGCCAGTAGCACACACTGTCTGCAAAAACATGCTGCTGACTTCAGAATGTGCAGCCTTTTAGAAGACACTAAACTGGAAAGTAAAAATCACTAAACAGAACTGGGGTTTTTAGCTAAACCCAGGACATTCATAAAGCCTGGAGACTTTTGCTCTTATGATAAACTAGTCCTTCATAAAGTTCCACTTGGTTAATTTTAAGTATCTCAGGACCTTTCTCTGAAACTTCCATGTATATCACAGTGAGTTTGAAATACTGCCCTATGAAGACAGATAGCACTATTTATTCATTAAAATTCAACAAAACCCCTCTCCCTTTGATGAATGTAGCTGTTTGTTTGAAAACAGGCATATTCATGCTAGAATGGGACGGTGATTAGAAATCTGAAGTCACGGGGCTTATGTACAAACTTGCTCTAATGAGGTCCTCTGACCATTTTGGGGAGTAGCATGAAGAGAGCTCATTTATTTCTAATTTTTAATAATTCCAAAACCCATCAGTAGGCTTGCAATTAGATCCAAACAGACACCTAGTCTTGGCGGTTTAGCCTAATAGGCTTTAATCAACATTTTTTTAATGATCTCTTGATACGTGGTTGCATCAAAGAAACTTTGGAGGACACAGATTTCCTGAGTTTGTAAACATCACTGGGCTGCAGAATGCAATATGTATTTTCCTTTTCTTTTCTTCTATTTAAAGGGAGAAGGAGCGATTCTCGACTGACACGGAGCCTGAGATTCCACACCAGAGGTCTGATGTTCCTCGCTTCACTGGAGGGGGCTTTGCTCTCAGCAGACCTCTTCCCAAAATTACAGCTTAGGAATGCACTCATCACATTCTCATTCCCACTTTCTTGCTAAAGTCTGTTTGTGCTGGGTTGTTTGAGAAACTGTAATTTTAAAAGAAATTAATAATGAACTTCCCCTCTGAAATCACTGTATTTCCTTCAGGAAAGGGCATTTTATAGTAAAATTAACATTGTTTACAACCTGTGGATCAAATCTGCCCATATGATGCCAGCAGAAACCTGCCCTGGTGTAACTGAGTAGTGGAGACCATGCAGATATTTCTTCTTCAATGCTGTGTCTCTTTTTACCACTGTGATGCCTTAATATGCAGTTATTTCACCTTTATCTAACTCTGTTGTAAGCACTGACTCCATTTATCTTCTGACTCAAAGCATCTGAAAGAAAAGAGAAAACAGAAAAGAAGGAAAATTAATAGGCTGAAGTTTCAAGCCCTACTGAGCAAATGCAAAATTAACAAGTCGTTACTTAGATGTACACATGTAGCAGTTCTTTGTGCAGGTACTATATAATAGGGCTTATGCAGTGTTTGCTACAGTTGTTAGTAAGATCAAGGAAGTTTGTGGCCACCAGTTAAGTTATTAAAAATGCGATTCTGTTTACTCTGCTAGACACAAAGTGGCATAATTATGTCTGTTCAACTGGGGAGACTGTACACACTGACTGGGACATGCTGTTCTCCCACATAAATCCTTCCAAGCGATTCAAACTTGGACTCAAAACATGGCAAACTTTACTCTTTAATTTCTAGACACTTGGGCATTTTTGTAACTTTCAGAAATTGTTTTTGTAATACAGCAGGAGCCCTCCAACCTTTTCAGCCAAAAGAGATTTAATTACCATTCATTAACAAGTGAAATAACAAAGTCACGGCATGAGGTGCTAAAGTATAGAAAACTTTCAAGCTGTAAAATAAAATGTTTTGAAACTGGTTTGTACATTGAAGCTTTTTCCCAGCCTGGGGGATAAAAATACTTGTCCAAAGAGATATGCTGATAAATATTTCACATGCACAAAAAAAAAAAACCCCTTTGCAAAGATTTTGTTCTTTCCTTTGGTGGAATACATAATTAAATATTAAAGCTACTGTGGGAAACTTTTATTGGAAGTATTTAATTCAAAGGAATCAACTTAAATACGACAGGGATCTACTTCACTTTTACATTGGGGAACAGAACACTTAGTCATCAGATCCATTGTATTTTTCTTTTATTCCCAAAATAGCTATTATTGCTTTTTCACTGTCAAGTGCATTATGATAAAGTTATCATTTTAGGGCAGTCATTCTGTCTGTCATGTACCTGACACGTCCTTATAGTTAGAATAATTGAGAATAACTGACATGGACGTTTTAGTGTGATGGGATCCCAAGTAGGTTTTACTGAAGCTTTTAAAAGACTGTATTTGTTCGCGTCCCAAGTATCCAGCCTGGAGCTGGACTCTGCTATGCTTATTAATACTGGGAAGTAATTTGTACTGAAATAAATCATCAAAGTCACATTTATTAATTCACATGAATGAGAGGGGCACAATTAGACTCCCAGAACACCATCACCCTGTAGAGAAGCAACTTCTTTATTACACTGTGAACTGTATAGTGTACCCCCTAACTTACCAGAAGGCAAGCCAGGTCTGGGTACGTCTTTCTGTTTGTTATCAGGATTTAGGAGACAAGGTGTTACAGAGGTCAGAGCAAAGGAGGGGGAGCCAAACAGATGGAATATATTCTCTAATTACATATATTTTTAGGAATATGCTAATAAAACAGGTTCTTTTTTCATCTTTAGATGAAGATGGTAGCTTGCATTGCACCGATTAGACTATTTTTAGGGTAAGAATGATTCTTGGCCTGAGTTTTCCAGTCTGCAAAATGAGTGTGATAGTGTTTGTCTAATGACTTGCAAAGGTGAATTCACTTATGTCTAAAAAGTGATTAATCTTCTAAAGAAAACATAGAGGAGTGCAAAAAAAATGGTGATTTACTCATACAACATGTTCTTTCAGTCCAAAGAGCTGGGAAGCGAATACAGTAAATTCTTCCTACAAAGTACAGGAGCTTTTACTGTGTTCATCAACAATTTCAGGCATCCAGATGTGAATGTGTTGGCTACCATGTCCAGCTTTGTTGCACTACTTACTTATTACCAGGGAAACTAAATTTGCAGGTTAATTGGGAAAAGAATTTTTTAAAAAAGGGCAAGAAAATATAGTCATCAAATTATTGCTGGTAACTTTCAGCATAATCAGGAATAGAATAACTGCAGCCAGCTTAATTTATTGTGCTAGAGAGTGAAAACCATTTCTGAGTTCATATAATAGAATGGATTAAAGCACACCAAATCCCTTCCCCCCTGGTCTATAAAAGTCAGGGAGCTTGAAAAATTGCTCTGGATGTCTGTGAACCCAGCTGATGCTGAGGTGCTTTTAGTGTTCAAGGATTTGGCTTGCACAGCAGGGAAAGGCAGAGCGTTAATGAGAGTATCATTTGTTCAGCAGCTTCTGCATTGTGAGCAGCAGCTCTGAAGTGCTTCTCCAAGTTTTGTTGCAGAAAAATGTTAATTGAATTCCAGTCTGTGCAAGACATAAGCCTTGAAGTAGCAAGCATATCTTTAACTTCTAGTTCTTGTAAAGATATGTGAAAAGATGGAGGTGAAGGGCACTTAAGTTAGAGGAATTCCTTCTTCACTTTAATTGGTTCGGATTGGAGCTGTAGCAGCTTGCACAGTGAATCTATCTTTGAGTCTTTTTCAGTGAGCCAGGTAGGTAGTATCATTCGTTTTCAGAGCTCTTGCAATATGTAGATAATATTTTAAGTAACTTCACATCTAACTTAAGCTCTGATCTCGTCTGACAGGTCTGTATTCAGTGTCTTGTACAAGCTGGACACAAACGATGCTGTATGTTGAACTATCAAGCTCAAAGGCAGGAGCACAACCCTTCTGGGATCACCTGTCAACTACCAAACACGTGGCACAAGAGTCCAGTCCCTAATTTCAACTCGCTTTGTGAATTGAGAGCAGCAGGAACACGTACTACACACTCAGTAACATGTCTGACTGCTGTAAATCTGGGAACCCTGAGTCAACAGCAGTGAAACACAAGTCATAGCTCAGGTTTTGTTGTGCTGAGAGCTACAAATTGCAAGGCAAGCTGAAGGAAAGGCTGAGTACTTGGCACCCACAGACTTGTACCAGCACCACAGAGCAAAGGCTTTGCTGTGTGGAATAGCAGGTGCTGGACCCTGGGGCACTAAATGATCCTTAAGGGCCCTGACCAGCCCCACCTGGGCCCAGGGGCACCATTTAACAAGCTCTGCCCTATATCTGAGCTCCCTGGGGTTTGTGTCCCTTAGGTAGCAGCTGGCTCTCACTGCACGCTGACAGCAGGGCATTAGAAAAGTTTTAGTGTCGTCTTCTAAATACTTTCAAAGAGGAAGCTGCCATAGGATGGAGAGGAATGGATTGCGCAGGGGAGGGAGCTGTGTCTGTTGAGACACCAGGTGAAAAAGAAGCAAGGTTTCCTTCCCAAATCCTGCAGACAAGGAACTGCTATGGAGGTGTTTGGCTGCATGTCCCAGAGCCCTGCCTACAGGTGAGTTGCCAGTAACTCCGTGAGTCCCCAGCACCAGATCTTGGGCTGCTGTTTCATATCCTTGTATTAGAATGAAACTATTGTGCCCTAAAGAAGTTGCAAGAAAGAGCAGGGACAAATACATCCTTGACTTATTCCCTGCCATCTATGTAAAGTTATCAGAGAGTAAAATTAGCAGGGGACTAAAAAGGAGAATTCAGGCAGCAAAACCAATGCCTGCCATCTCTGAAGTGTTAATGATTCTTCCTGAAAGTTGGCCCATCCCAACTATCTTTACCCAAATTAGAGTTTCTAAATCACGTACGTTTGTATTTACGCACTTTAGCAATTCAGTATTATTTTCCTAGCAGGTGGTTTAGCTGTTTTGCCATCTCCTCTAGCAGAGCATATTTTTAGTGTGTTTCTAAAAGCAGGAGCTTGATTTTGATGCTCTTTTTCTTCCCTACTTGGGAGCTTTTTAAGCAGCCACAAACAGATCAGTGTATAGAAAGATGTCAAGCTCTCATCCTGTGGGCTTGTTTGAGGACCTTCATTTTCCAAGAGGAAGGTGAAGCTGTTCCTGTAGCACACACATGGGTGTGAGAGAGCAGGACAGTGTCCTCAGGACATGCTGCACTTGGCTCAAGTGAAAGCATCTGCCTACTCCTCTGTTCAGTCTTACCCCTCAGCTTGCTTTGTCCCTGAATTGGAGCACCTATATAGATTTATTCAACCCATATACCTTTTATTCACTCTGCTGACTTCAGTGGGTTTATATACCTCATCACAGGTATACAGAGCCACCCAGTTGATATAAGTAAGGCTCTGGGGACAGAACAGGCTCTAAACCTGCTGAGATGCTCCTCTGCCCTTTGCTGCCTTTGTGCTGGTGAGCACAGGGTGCTGAGCTTTCTGTTGGGGCCTGCCCTGCTGTCAGTAGCCAGGTCCTTGCAGGCAGCTGCAGGAGCAAGTCAGTTTGAGGATAAAGCTGCAGCCTTGCCTTCCATTCACCCTGATGTGAAGAGGCTGAGTAGGGGTCACCAAATATTGAGGAACTGCTGCAATGTGCCCACCCCCAGTGTAGGAGCTGTCTTGTGATGCTCCTTGGGAGATGGGTGTCCCCACTGGGCACTAATGGGGTAGTCAGTGCCACAAGCAGGATGCCCAGGAGGGGAAAAGACAATGGTTTTTAGGGTAAAGGGGGTGTTACTGAAGTGGAGGAACCTGGTATTGAACTCTGCAAACTGCTCTGAAACAACGGTGAAGGTAAGCTTTGTAGTCTAGAAGCAGAAGCCACATGTTTCTTAGGCTGTTGCATCTAACCACAGGGCTGGGACGCACAGCATTGGTGTTGGCCTTCTGCACATTGGCTGCTGTTGGCCAAGGCTTTGGCAGTATGAGAGGCACTTCCACGGAGATGGTTTTAATTTGGTTTTCAAGAGGAATTGGTATTCTCAGTGCCTTTGTGCATCCAGTAGCCCTTTCTGGGGTTCCTAATTTCTCTGCTACCTTGCTGGTTTGTGTGGCGCTTGTCTCTCCTGCAGCGCCTCCTCTGAGAAGGCAATAGTAAACCTAAATGCGCAAGCCATGTATATGTAACCTAGTGTGTATATAAGCCATGTAATATGTAACCAGGCTGCATTTTAAGGAGACTCTGTGGTTTTTAAGGAGGTACTGCATCCTCGAGGAATGAGGAAAGGCTGGCCAGGCTGGGCTTGTCATGGCTGGTCAGAGCTTTCTCCAAACAGTAAATTTTCTGGTTGCACATCCTATGTTGGCTTTAAGGGAAGTCTTGCTCCCTTTCTGTGAATCCCAGGGATTCACCATTTTCTTGTTATTTTTCAGTTTCATTTTTTTTGTTTTTCTTGTGAGCTCTTCAGCTTACCCACCATCCAGAGAGAAGAAAGGGTGCAAATGTTGTTTTGAAGGACGTCATTTTTTGCAGGCTGGGTCTTGGCAGATCTGAGTTTCCCTCCAAGGTGGCCAGGAGCCTCCCTTTCTGAGGTGGGCACTTTAATCTGCCCAGGTGTGAAGTGGATGTAATGACAGTGCTTTCAGCTAGTCTTGACTGTTTAAACTTCACAGTTCTTCACAGCAAGAACCATTTCTCAGGGCTCTTTCTTGGCAAAAGACTAAGTGGTAATTTAAAGCCATTTTAATCTGAAATGAGAATCTCTACATGGGGCTTGAATGCGCTTCAAGTGAAGTATGTATTTAAAACTTTTGTTGATCCCTCTTAATTTTCTAGGTGTCCCTGTAGAAACAAAGTGTGTTTGTGTAGTGGCAAAACACACTGATAGCTTGGCCTCATTGAGAGCTTTAGGGCAGTGAAAGCAAAATGGAGTAAGGGAGTGGTGTGTTTGAAATCAGCAATGGAATGCAGGTGATTAACCGTTCTTCCATACAGAAAATAGAGAAACTGATCAACATGTGCTCCTGTCTCTTCTATCTGGGCACACCCTGTAATTTTATCCTGAGCACAGAGTATTTCTGAAGGAAAATTACACATTTTTGTTTAAAAAAAAAAAATTAAGTGCTGTGCTCAGCTCCTGTGGGAAAGCACAATTTTCTAGGACTGCTTTGACATTCACGTGATCACAAGTGATCATGCCAGAAGCTACCCTGTGGCAGCTGAGCTGCAGGAATCAACCACAGGTATGTTCTTAGCTGGCCCAAGCTGCAGAGTAAAATGTGTTTGCTTAAACCATCGCTGTGACTTCAAATGAAAAGGTGCCTGAAGCAGCAGTTTAAATAAACCTGTTTTACTCTGCAATCAGGGCAGGCTATGAGGAAACACGTGCTCAGTTACCATATCTCACCTGAAGGGTGGTAACGTGAATTTGTGAACCTTCTCAGAGTTGCCTGGTTTTGCTTTGCAAAAGCTATACCTCTCGGCAGCCCCCTTTGATGTAGGGTGTGCGGAGGCACGTGGCATGGCTGAATGGCAGGGCAAACCCTGGGGACTAACTGGATAATAAATGTTCTCGCTTCCAAGTCCCTGTTTGAGCTGCTTCATGCTCTGCAATTTCTGTGTTATCATTCAGATGTATTCCCTCTTGGCAGGTTAGGAAAACTCATCACTGGCGCTTTATTTTAACTGAGGGTACACAAGTCTTCCAGAAATTACTAAGTCCCTCGCTGATTCAGATGCTGTAGAGGAAAAAGGCAGACCTGAAATGTCTCAGACCAGCCTTCTTTAACAGCTCTGCATTGCTTTGTTTGCTTAGTGGTGAGCTATTTTTTTAAATCCTGATGCTTACACACTTGGAGAAGCTCAATAATCAGCTTTTCCTGCCAAAGTTACCTTCAAAATTCCTTAAAGTAACCTCTGTTATGATTTGGTTTTGGAGTGGATCCTGTCGGCCTTTTTGCGGAAAGTGTTTTGATTGGTGTGCAGCACAGCAGAGTTAACTACTTGTATTAGCTGGAGGAAGTGAGCGATTAAGTGAACTTCGGTTATGGAAGTCAACAGATCTCTGCTTGGGCACATTAGCTGAGGGTTTAGTGTATTTTCATCTGCATCTAGTCAGGTGCAATTCCTTCTTTGCTTTTAATAGGATGTGTACTTACTGGATCCAACTCTGGTTTTATTTTTTTTCTTTTACCATTGATATTGAATGTTGATAGCATGCAAACCATTCCCAGGTCAATTGCTGTCCCATAGTGAGTAATAAAGGATAAACAGCCTGATGCTCTGGATGGATACGTTGGGTGTCATCCTCAGAAATGGATGTTTCTGTCTTACAAGAGTGCAGAGGGTCTGGTGGTGATGACATTTCTGGTGGATTTAACTGTTGGTAGACCATAGTGGATTCTGCAGTGGGGAGGTGCTTAAGTGAGGATGGATGGCCAAGAGATTACTTCTTTAGTACTGGATCAACGTTTGAACCTCTGCTTTCTGGTGGCAAAGTTGATTTTTTTTTTTTACCTGTCTGATATGGAGCAGGTGACTGTCCTCACCAGGCACCAGCTGTCCATAGAATCATAGAATGACCTAGGCTGGAAGGGACCTCAGAGATCATTTAATCCAACCTCCCTGTTATGGGCAGGAATGCCACCTCTTGACTAGGTCAGGCAACACATGAGAACAGAACGGGAATTGAACCTGCGACCTTTGGTGTTTCAAGAACCACGCTCAACCCACTGAGCAAAACCGGTCCCCCTGCATGCTGAGCTCTGGTGGGCTGTGCAAGGGTTGAATGGAGCAGGGGATGAGCTCTATCCTTCTTCCCCAGGTGTGCAGCCTCTCTCTGCAGCTCCAGCCAGCAGCAGAGCCAGCGTGGGGATGCCTGCAGCTTCCAGAGCTGTCAGTCATGCACCTTTCACAAGCACTAAAATTCAGATTGGGCTATATCAAGGGGAATTACACGCCAGCATCGCTTGTCTGATCAAGAGCTTCACCTTGTGCTCTTCAGGGATGTGTCTTGTAATTTACTTCAGGCTGAGGGATAAGGGATTTTTTTTCCTTCCTATCTGCTCAAGTGCAAGCTGGCGGCAAACTACCCAAGCGCTCTGCCACCTGGTGCGTCTCCCCTGCCTGTGTCCCTCGCTGGCAGCATGCAGATTTCTGCTGGGCTTCAATCAAGTTTTGCAGCTGGGGCCCTGCTTTCTTCACTTTCTCTTTTATTCCATGTGCTGGCAGTTCTGGCTTCCCCAGCACCATCCCGTGTCCCAGGGCTGCACCTGCTTTGCCCCCAGTTGCCTACAGCCCCTAAGCTGATATATTGAAGCAGCTCAGGGTCTGTGTGGGGTAAAAGCGGTATCACTTGCTCCTGTATCACAGGGCCTGGCCTCTGCTTTCATCAAGGCACCTGCACCCCCTGGGTCGAAGCCTAATTTGAGGAAAGAAGAGAAGCAGGACGTGGTGGCCATGTGCTGCCTTTGGTGATCTGTGGGCACTATGGGCAAGACAGGTCATGGAGAGTTGTGGATTTTTATTTTTTGTCATTGTTTTTTTTTTTCTCTTTTTTTTCCTGGAGGTGAGGATGGCAACTTGAGACTTTCAGTGCTAAATCTTGAGCTAAAATTCACCTGACCACAGCACAGATGAGTATAAGGGTCTGCATTACAGCCCTGGCCCCTGCCATCAGACAAAACCACTTTCTCCTGCTCTTGTGACACTGTAACCCGCCTGATTTCCTCCTCTTTCCTCAGCCCACCACATGCACAGGCAAATCATCCTAGGTGAGCTGGTCAGAGCTCCTGGCCCACTTTGCAGAGTGTGTCTCTCTCCTCTCCTCTTCCTCCAGCTCATCAGTAGAGGACGGGTTTGTTGAGCAGCCAGTGGGGTTTAATTAAGCTCTGGGAAAGGCTTCCCCCAGGGCTGCAGTAGTGCAGGATGGCTGGCCTGGGGAAACTGCCTTTGGCAGCCACCTGATGGGAGAACCAACAGTCAGAAATCATAGATGAAATAATCAATCTTCCAGTGGTTTTACTGGACTCTTGGAAAAACAATAAGACTGGATTTGTTGAAAAATATTTCCACTAGGAAATGCTGTCATTTAAAGCACAGTCCATGTAGCCACATGCTGCAGGCAAAATGTCCCTCAGGGAGCAGGTGAGGGTTGGGAGCAGAGATCCTTGAGACAGAGGAGAGGTTGAAGTGGTGTTCCCAACATGAGAGTGTGGTACCCTCATCCCTTTCCTCTCTGAGCACCTGTAAGGCAGAGAAAGGCAAATGTGTGTTACCATGCAAAGCTTCCCTGATCTTGCCCTGGGCTCACATTGAGGCTGAAGAAGGGAATTGGAAATGATGTTAATTGCCTGCTTGGAGAACAGCTGTTGCCTCGAATCACAGCATACAATTGCCACCGAGTTGTTCACCTGGCCATTGCAAAGCACCTGAACTCTGCTAAGCTTTATCTGGCCCCTCAGGGTGCCCAGGGAAACATGCCCACCGCAGTGTCCTCTGGCTCAGTGGTGCTGTGGCAGATGGTGGATTTCACAGAGCAGATCTGGTTCAAGACATGATGAGGTCTGTAACAGTGCTTCACCTTTCTCTGGCACATTCCGGATGAAGACTATGAGGAACGGGCCACACACTAACTGCATCATAACAATCTTGCTCAGGAGAGATACCTGCATCACATCTTGGACAAGTAACTGGAAGCACAAGGTGACTTTCTTCCCAGTCAAGCCTAAGGTACCATCCCTCAGAGAAGTGTTTAATGTGTGCATGGTCTTTGCATCACGATCCAAGCACGTCCCAATTTTTAACCATCTCCTCGCACAGCAATTGTAGGGACAGACCTCCCAGCCCTCTACGCAGATGGGGCAGTGGAGCAGAGCTGGGGAGGGCAGCTGAGAGATGCTCTGCAGCCAGGACCTGAGTCAGGTCGCCCATACGGAGCATCCTGGCCCTGGGCATTTTTTCCTCTTTGATTTGCTGATGAAAAGAATCCTGTTCCAACGCTGAGCCTCGGGCAATCCCTTGCTGGATTAGGATATTAGAAACATAGCTGCAAATCTACCGAGAAGTTTTTCAAGTCACTGCTTTCCCCGTGGAGGCAGCACACCAAAAGCCACGTATAGGTGAGATGTTTCATCCCTTCTTAGAATTTTTTGTCTAATACCCTTGTCAAAGACTTGCAGGCAGCTGCAGCTCAAATCATCCCGCATTTTTCTTGTGATTGCTTTGCCTGATATCATGGTGAGTTTTGATATCAAGTCAGTGCATGATGAATGGTTAGATTTAAGCTGTGTGCTGTGATCTGGGGGTATAAATGTATTTAAGTCACTTATTCAGCTTAAACACCGGTACTGTCTGCTGCTCCCTCATCAGCATTATAGGCAGAGAGGGATAAAATAGCAGTGGTAATTGTGGTGATGAAGTGTCACAGACAAATAATAGCACAAAGACCATTTTCAGAGACAGATGGAGTATAACTCCTTTGTAATTTTTCTTGAATTATTTTTGGAGTGGGACAGACTGAAAGCCCCTTGAGGAGAAGGGCAGCACGGAAGGTGGGAAGGACTGGGAGCCTGAGCAAACATTGGGATTTCCAAGGAGTTTGATGCTTATTAAAAAAAAAACAACAACCAAACAAAACAAAGGCAGAGAGAGAGAGAGACCGTAGAAACCTAAAAGTGAAAGATGCGGCAATCCCAGAGGCATGAGCTGTTTTCCAGGGAAACTGCTCCCGGAATTGGAGCAGAGTTTAACGAGAGCTGTGGTGATAAATGCAACCAGCTGGATCGTGGGGTTGTAACCACTGCTCAGGGCTGAGGCTGTGCAAAAATCGCTGTGGTGAATTTATGCTTTTTTTTATGCCACCTCCCTTAATTTACAGTGTAGATCAGATGCCAAAGTCCCTTTGCCCCTGGCTTCCCAGTCTTCCCTGCTCTGCTTGCAGAGTTCAGGGGTGGCAGAAACTGCGTGTCCTCCAAAAGGACTTCACCCCAGTGCTCATCTTGCCTCCAGGCTGGTATGTCTGCCGGGAGGTTTGGACTGTCTGTCTTTTGACCGCCTTGAGCAACTCCGCTGCTCCTTGCTTTTGACTTGGTGCTTTCTTGAGGGCAAGGTGAGCTCTGCAAATTGAGGGTGCTGGGAAAGAGCCTCACTTGCTGCAATGGGTGTGAGGCTGCCCCAGTCCGCATGGGATTGGAAGATCTCTGGGATCCCCCTCTTCAGGTGCATGTTGGTGATGTCTTGCTCCACAGAAGCGCTAGTAACACAGCCTGTGGTTTTCTGCAGTCCCAGAGCCAAATCCTGCAGTACTGAAGTCCACTGAAGGTTTTGAATTATACTTCTTGTGAGATCAGGCTTTTGTTCTCCAAGCTGTGCCTGTTGCTGTGGCTGGTCAGTACCACGTGGGAGCAGTTTCGATGTGGTTTTGGTGGGAAGGTTTTTGTATGGCTCAGTGTGTTTCCAGGTGCTGAGAGGGTGGAGGGAGTGCAGAAGTAAGAGTGGAGAACAAACCATCACCCAAATTCAAATGGTGTCAACTGAGCAAATTAAAGAATGAGAAGGACAGGTGCAGTCAGTCTTTCTGACACAGAGAATGAGCATGAAGGAGCAAGCATGTTTGCTGGATTCCTTGTAGCTGTTCCTGCTCCTTTCTGGAGCTACTCGTGGTGGTATCTGCAGGGTTCTGCCTGTGATGGATGCTCTCACCATTACACCAGGTCCTGGGCAGCTCAGCTGCAACCGCATGGGCAAGGGCTGACCTTCGTGTGTTGTCATTTCTGGGCCAGCAGGCACCTGATGCAGCACGGTTGGTCCCGAGTTATTCCCAGGCATATGACACTTGGTAAAACCACTCTTAGGTAGGGAGAGCTACTCCTGCACCTGTACAATAGCTGACTTTGACAGCAGCACTGTAAGGGGTATGTTATGGGTGGTGGCAGGCAGAGCACTGGACAGACTTTCTCTGGCCACAATCAAGTCTGAAGTGTCCAGATGAGGTACAAGGACTCTGGTTTTGAGTTGAATGAGAAGAGGATTATTGCCCATCTCTCAGGCTCTGGTGAGGGATCTGATTTGCAGGATTCTGTGGACATTACACACATCCATCCCATATGGCCTTTCGTTCCTGTGTCCTGGTTCCATCTCTGTGCCAGGAGGCCTCTGGTCCTTCAGAGGAGCTGTGTGGGCGATGGGACTTTGAGTACTGGAGCATCCTTCTGGACCTGCTCTGCCATCTTGGGGCAGATTCACTGCTTTGGAGGCCTCTGTATGTAGCTACAAGTTGGTTTCTTGGAACGATTCGTCCTTACTACTGATACACAAGTGCTGTGATCCTCTCCTAGAGGATTTTCTCTCAATCCTTCATTCAAGAGTGGCCTGACGTAATCAGACATTATGGGATGGGAAATAACAGAGAAGTTGATCCTTAAAGCAAGCAGCATCATTCTTTATCATTAGAGAAATAATATTAGTGGGAGTCCTAAACTGACTCACAGGAGAGCTGCTGTGCCGGAACAGGCTCTTCTCTAGCTCTGGGGTGCCTCTGTCTCCCTGGTTCTTGCATGTGAGTGAGTGGTGGCAACTGGGGGCTTCAAGGCACCACCATACACTCTCAGATGAGAAATGACTGCACTGTGTTGCTACCAACAGGTCTCCTCTCCAGAAGAGAGCAAGTACACTTGCTCTGAACATCACTTTTCTTCATTTAACCAAAAGCAGTGTTAGGAGTGCAAGGAAAACAGCGCAGCTGTGCCAACATGCTGCTTGGTGCTGCTGTGTGTTCAGGGTGGGAAAGCTGCTCTGACTTACAGAGCTGAAAGTGTATTTTCCCCTCTTAATTTTATTTTATTTTGTTACAATTTTGCAATTATCCCCTCTGGGGCTGTAAGTTTTGTTTAATATCTGATTCATTTTTAGAGGCAAAGACATTATTGTTTTGGAACTACGGGTGAGTTTTATTTTTTTATTATTTTTTAATACAGCAGCCATAAGCAATTTTAAAGCACTGCTTTACTATATAAAATGATCTTCTCTTATGATTTGATGTTGGTGCTGCATCCTGATTTATTGTGGAGGACTGCACCAAATGGTGTAAATGCTTAAAAGACAGCCATATAAGATAATTGTATAGGTGATGGACATATGGATAGTGTACACACAGCACATATTAAAAAGACAGGATAGCAAGGCTAGTATTGTTCCACTGCTAAGATTTCCTGGTTTATACAGGATGTAGTGGTAACTACATCGGTCTGGAGGTGTTGGGATCTTGCAGCCCTGTTTTGGGTGTGTGACCCAAGGTCAGCTTGGCACCACTTTTAAAGCAAAAGTATATGGGCAAAGTATTTGGATCCTGTCTCAGTAATGGGCTGCATAGGTAGCTATAAGGGTTTAGCATAGACCAAAACGTGGAGAATTTCGGGCAAGAGATGGGAAGGGCTTAGCTGAGGGAGATTGGAGGAGTAGCAATAGACATTTGGGGCCTGTGGTAGGAGCCAGGGCTGCAGAAGCAACCATACGCATATGGAGGGGCCCTGGGCTTGGTCCCCCACTTCCTAGATTGCTTCTCATTGCTGGGCCAGGTCCTGTGCAGAAACTCTCACTGGCTCAGAGTAGGGCAAGCTACATCAAGGTAAATTAGAAAGGTTTGGGTGATTCCGCACAGCTCAGCATGTCCCAACCTCAGCTGCCTGCAGCTTTGGCATCCCCAGAGAGCCCTAGTGTGGGGAAGGGGCTCACCTCTTCAAAGAGCTGCATTCCCTCAGCTTTGTCCTTCCTCTTCCATAACCCAGATTTGTTTCTCTATGCTGAACATCCAACCACTGCAATGATTATCCTCTGAACTTTGGCTGCTACAGCCCTGTCTCCTCCAGGTTCTGTGGTGTGATGAATTTAGCAGGGAGTTAACCTCCTCTGCCCTAAGCATCTGCTGAATGGAAGATCTGTGCAAGGAATTGGATTCGAGTCCTGCTGCTGACATAATCCTGGGCAAAATCTTCTATAGTAAAAGGGCACCTTTAAAAACTTTTATGTATGTGTTCAGGGCTTCTCCACTGGAAACAGTGAATTTGCATAGGGCAGTAATGGATACTTTGCTATCTTTGTAGAGTTTTGTTTTTTTTTTTTTTTTAATGCTTGAGACACTATGATAAGGGCCAGGACTATTGAAACAGAAGGACGAATTCTTGGCTGTCTCCCTGTGACGTACTTCAGGTTCAGTACAAACTGTTTAAATAATGGGACACCTCACAGAGCTGCTTCATTTTTCTGACTCCCAATGAGGTGAGACAGTGAATACCTCACCAACCACGGAGGCTGTGGCAGTCTAATGTGACATTACTAAAGTTGATTAATCTAGACAAATAGCTTGGCCATTTAGCTAGCTCAGGTTCCAGTTGCTGTATTGTTTTGTCTGGGGTGTGCAAAACGGAGTGCGACAGGGCTGTAGGCAGGGCAGGATTTCTTGGTGCTGGTGTCAGGGCAGCTCTGCTGACTTGCAATGGTGTCAACTCCAGAGCAGAAGAATGCTGGCCAAAGAGCAGGGAATGTCAGAGGTGGGCATCCTACCTGGTGTCCTGCCTGTCAGCCTAAGTTGGGGCAAATGATGGGAAGCAGCCCTTGTATGGCCCGTGGGGAGCTCTTCCCCATCCTCTGTCAAACAATGCCAGGTGTGACAGCATGTTCCGTCCATTTTTGCTCTCATTCTCTTGACCTGGTGCAGCTGGGCTGTCCTTTCTCATGTGCTGCCCCATATGTCCAACTGGAATCAGGAATTGGATAGAGGTGATGGATCGTGCTTTCTAAACAAAGCATCCCAAGCCCAGGCAAGTCGTGAGTTTTATCCTGAAGCTGCTGTGTGCATGTTGAGTGAACTCCTCACTGGAGCCCTGGCATGAACTTTCTTTGCTCAGAGTGGCAGAAAGGTTGTAACGCCTTGAACCCTGGGACTGCAGCAGGAGTGAGAGCCAGACAGGTACAACCTGCGTTGTCCTCAGATGATCCAGATTTTTTTCCCTTCTGGTGATGCCGTACACAAGCAGAGGGGACTGATGCCACAGCAGATCTGCCTGTCTTCAGGCTCAGGGCGGGTGCTGATTGTGCTGCTCCAGCTGAATTGGAGCCTGTGGTGCTGCTTTTTGATCTTAAAGGTGTGACAGGATTCATCATGGGGACCCTGGATGCTGTGAGCATGGCAGGTGAGGAATGGCTGAGGAAGGCTGCGTGCTGGGAAAGAAAATAGCTGCTTTCTCTACAGCAGCTGTTTTTCCCTTTACTCTCCGACCCAGGAGCTGCTCCCCATTGCCATGTAGGGCAGTAGATGTGTTCTGAGCTTCCTTGAGCTGTGCTCAGCTCTAAGTGCATGGAGGGCTGAGCCCTTCTTTGTCCAGCCTAGGAGGACAGCAAGCTCTGAGAGGGCTCCCATCTTCTAACTTTATTCCCTGACATGCCTTGTAGGGGAGCTGTTGGCTGAGCTGCTAAAGCAGATGATTTCATAACTTCTATAGGACCTTGCTCTATACTTTGGTTTCTTCCACCTGAAATGTCTATCTGGGAAGGGCTATTCAGCTACTCGGCTGCTGTTTTCATCTGTGGTGCCAATGCCTCTGCTGATAACTGCTGTTTGTGTGATATGAGTGCAGAAAGCAAAACCACCCCTCTGCTTCCCTCTGCAGCTGAGTGAAGGAAGCAAAATGCCTGTATCTAATTGCTAGAGATGAGTTTATTCTGGGTGCTGACGGGGGACCTGTAAGCTTTGGGACAGTCCCACAAATGTCTGTGGGACAGTCCCACTCAGACTGGGGAAGCTTAAAGTGAAACAGGAGCCAGGGAAAACAGTGTAAACCAGAGCAACCCACAAATGTGGGCAAACTCTGGAGAGGAGGCTCTGCCACTGAGCTGTGTGCTGGGCTATGAAGAAGGACAAAGCTACTTTCTCCAAGCAGCCCAACTGATGGTTTGTTCCTGGCTTAGCTGGAAGAGCCTGCAGAAAGCATTTGAGTGCATCTGGGAGCTAATCGGGCTGTTTTCCTCCCCAGCCCACCTAATCTTCTCCATTGATGTTTCTGTAGCCTTTCCCTTCTCTTGTAAAATTAAGGCTATTATTTTTTCTGTTGAAGAGTTGCCACTAAAGAATGCAGTCTTGGAGGCATATAAACTTTTCTCTGTCACTTTCTAACTTAAAAATACAGACAGCCTTTATGAATGAAAAAGAAGTTTCATAGAAATGTTGAAGGCTATTACAGCTGGCTGAGAGTTTTCTAACTAAAAGCTTTTTAGCAGAATACGCCGACTTGTTGAAACTGAAACTCTTCAATACACAGGCTTGTTTTAACAAATGATAAGGTGTTCTTGGCTCTGTGACAAAATTTCTGGCTAGAAATGGAGGAGAAAGAGCTCAGGCGGCTAATAATGTCCTGGTGCTAGAGTGTTTGCTTCTGAGGGGGGATGCTCTGGCCAGACTAGCACTGGGTGCCTTGAGGTACTGGCTTGGTGGTGGGAGAGAAATGTCCCTTCAGCTGTCATTGAGTCGCAGCCCTGTCTCATGACTTGTCTCTTCTGAGCAGCATCTGTGGTAATGCAATGCTGAACCCTGAACCAAGATGCATTGGTCCCCGCAGTTCCCATGGATCTTGTGGGGGGAGCAGTCAGTGGGTCACGTGCCAGTTCCTATAAAACAAAGATGTTTTTTAAGGCCAAACTAGATTCTCTCATGAAGGAGGGATGAAAGGGAGGCAGGGGGCAGCTGCAGAGCGAATGCCACTGGAAAGGCTATTCTTTGATTTGGGGTTAAAAGCAGATTTTTGTGCATTTCGGCTATAAGCCCTGTTAAGTGCAGCTCTAGGCAGCCTGGAGCTCTGTGACAAGCACTAATTTTGAGAGATTGTTCTTTGCTGGTGGACAATTACACACCAATCACAGCAGGAATCTAAGCCTGCCTAATCTAAATGGCCTACCATTTTGCTATTCAGGAAGTAACGTTTTTTTATTTGTTAATGTTATAGAGCATTTACCCTGTATAAAAAAAAAAGTTCAAATGGTCTCTGCAGGTTTCATTATTTCTCAGGTTTACTCAGTAGAGGCAGGAATAAAATACATGGGCATCAATGCTGTTTATGATTAGCAGAAATTGCCATTTTACTGTAGCTAACCACTCCTGCGCATGCCACCTGTAGCACTTGAAGAAGACAGGCTCTGGTTTGAGGCCTGTTCTGGGTGGGTCTTGAATTGCTAAATCCATGTGCTGAGCTCTGTTGAGTCCCAAAGACCAACAGGACCTGCTTGATGACCGGCAGCCCAAGGGACCTGCATCTCAAACAACAAGCTCTTTGTGAACGTGGTGTCCTTGGGACTGTGCGTTTGTCATTGTCAGATGGAAGCTGCAGGGCAGGCAGCTGAAAGAGAAATTAATATGCACTGAGGCCTTTTTTTTTTTTATGGGTTATATACCATAGGAACGAGAGTTTCCAGACAAAGGTCTGAGTTGTTTGGTGCCTGTCTGTCACAGCTGAGAGTGATTTTGACATCTGGAGGTTGCTCTCCATGTGGATAATACCCACTTCTCTCTTTGAGCAGCATTGCCCGAAGGTCTGTGCTGTCCACCATGGCCAACTTACGATGTTGCTGCTCGGTGCTGTGAATTCAGCTACAAAGAGATCATTGGTATATGGGAGGTATTTGACTGGACAGTTGCCTGGAAATCATTCCCTTTTCTCTCCCTCTCTCCAGGGAATTAGTGCTTGGAACAAATGTCTGAAAGTTTGATTTGAGTTGTTCCTGGCCTAACTGAAGGCAATGATGACACTTGGAGGTGTTCCACTGCAGGATTTGCCCTGGATTCTCTGGTGGCAAGTGCAGGAGAACTCTCAGAGATGTCTCAGGGTGGCTGCTGTTGTGCTGTGCAACACAGTGCCTTGTTCCTACTGCTGCTGCATCCTAGTACTGGATGAGCTGGGATCCAGCATCATCATGCATGATTAAGTGGGCCAGTCAATAAATCCTTGGCTAGTGTAAACCAACTGCATTCAAGGGAGTTGCTCTTCCTCACACTAAAGAATCCAGCCATAAGCATCCAGATTCATCTTGAGAGCAGCTTGTTAGTAGCACCTAGATACTACAGTAAATGGTGAGCTATAAATACCAAAGGCAGACATAATATTAAACAGGCTGTGTCATCAATTAGCTAACGACAGAAGCATAGAAATGTTGGATAAAAATAACCTGTAACAGCACAATCCTTTCTTCTTATTCCCTCCTACTCTCCCTTACCCAGAAATGAGCAACTCTGGGACACCTCATTTTTTACTATTAATAATTTAGGAGCTGTAACGTTCTGTGATGAGCAGTGTCTGATCTGCAAAACATTCATTTTTTCAGATTGCTTTACACTTCCAATCATTTGAAAGAAGCAAAGCTGGTAAAAACAAAGATGATTTGATATATGGGATTCTTTCAGGTAATGAAGTGGAACACGTGGCACAGCTTCTAAATGGAGTTCGTTTAGTTTGGTGACATTTATTGTGAGGGCAGCAGCTGCCCATAAGAGCCCCAGTGTGGCACAACAAACAGTGCACACAGGCACGAAGTGTGAAGGGGGCCCCCAGAAGAGAAACTTAGCATTATGTTCATTCATGTGCTTAGATTTGCAGCTGTGGACCAGACAAATTCAGCTCATATCAGTAAAAACCCGGACTAACCCTGTCAGAGATGACAGTGTCAGAGTCCTCCTCGTGCTTTCACCACGCATCACACAGCAGAGCCCTGATCCACTGCTGCGAGTGGGCGCATGCTGTTATTGGTGGAGAAATCCGGCTCCCTGCAGAGCACTGACAGTAGCTCTTGTGTTTCTCCTTGCTCATGTCCATGTCCCTGGGCAGAGGAAAAGGCTGTGGACCCCAGGTCAGCCCTGAGGTGCCCTGTGGCAGTTTCTTGGTCCATAGAAATGCAGAGGGGTTAAGAGGACTGACTTGCTCACCACTAAGGAGCAACGCTCCTTTCCCTCTGGATGTTCTGGCTGTAGCCAAGAGTAGGTGTTGTGAGGCACGGATAACTACAGGCATAGCTGCATGGCTTTGGTAAGGGCAGGGAGCAGATTTCCTTTGTCAGTTTTGATCAAAACTGACTGCCAAACCTAAAAGGTTGTGAGGGAGGAGGATACAAGGAAATGGGGGTGCAGAAAAACTGACCCCCACACAGTGTGAGTACGTAGACCCTGTTCCCTAAGTTTATCAACCTGAGAAAATCCCTTGGCAGGTTTCCAGAAAAAAACAGAGAGCTCTCCTAAGTCCATGTCCTAGCTATTAACCCCCTTAAAAAAACATTTTTTTTTTCTTTTTTTTTTTTTTGGCAACCAAGAGGCTGACCTGAGAGCTGGAGTCTGGGAACCTTTTCTCCCTCCAAGTTCCTTTCTGTGATTTAAGAATAGCTCAGGGTCCTTTATATAAAACAGCAAGACAGATGAGCCCTGGCTTTCTATTGGTTTTTAAGTGGGCACAGAGTGAACTGGGAGGTTGCTGGGTTGCTCCCTGTCTCTGAAAGCCTTGGCACTGCTGTGTGTCCCTGCCACCACCAAGCTTGTCCTTGAACTTCAAATGCAGCCCTGGGCTTCCCCTGAGCCCTGGGCAGGGAACACAGGAGGGTCTTGGGGGCACGGAGAGCTGCTCTTAATGATGTTTTATCTCAGATGGTGTTTAGCACTGTAACAAAAGCGATTCCTGCTGTTCTCTGTTCTGTCCCGGCTATTTTTGGTTTGTTTGTTTGGCAGTGCTTGCGGCAACCGTTTAAGGTTTGGGCAATGTGGTTTAAGCCCTAAGGCAAATTTCGTGTGACACTGGGGATGGGGATTCACAGAGGCAAACTTTCCGCTAATCTTACCGGTTACTTTTGTAGTCAGAGAGCAGCCATCTCCTCTGCAGGGTGATTCAGAGGCTAAATTAAGCTCTTTCTCTGAATCAGCCTTCTGGGCAACTCACTCTGCAGTTCCCATCTCTACAACAGCCTCGAGCGCTACAGCTGGGCTAGAGATGACTATGAGAGGTCTTGGGGTGCTCCAGCTCTGTGGTGCCAGGGTTGGGAGGCACCTGCCCCCCAAGGGGAAGGTCTCTCCATTGCCATTGTCTCTATTGCATGCTGGTGATTTGGGGAATCTGGGTTTCCCCAGGAAAAAAAATCTGTGATGTGGGTAACATCGTGATTAATTCTGCTTTATATTTGGGAGTGGTTATGAGTCAGGAAACCCCTGCAGAGCCAGCTTGTGTGGTCTGCGCTCTCCTGAGCTTTGCAGCTCAAGAACCAAACAATGCCAAGAGGGTGAAATGCTGAACCTGGTCTCGAGCAGAGAAGAGAAATTGTCACAATGCAATTTTCATCTCCTCTGAAACTTCCTGCTGTTTTTTAACAAAGTCAAACCGCATTGTTTCTATTTAAATAACAGAATTTACTGGAAATGTTGAAATCCAAGCATTTTCTTCACCTCACTTTCTCTTTTCCAGATTGTGAAGGTTAGGGTAGAGTTTGATGGAGATATCCTGAAATACCTGAGCTTTTGAAAATAGAAACAAAATGGGGTTATTTTTTGTTTGTTTGCTTATTTGGGAACTTCCATTAGTCTTTAAAAAATCTCAAATGAATATTCTACACTAAATGCTCTTTCTTCTTTTTCCCCTGTGTGCAAGAAGCAATGCCCTTGTCTAGTTGCAGGGAGCGTGTGCTCGCTGATGGGCAGGCTGGAAAAGCCTTTAAAGAAAAGCTCTGGCTAACTTGTGCTGTTGGGAATATCCAGGCTCATAGCGGATCAAACCAAGACAGTGAAAACAGCAGTAGATAAGTAGGAGAAAAGATCTGTGATGGGCACAGTCAGTGAGGATGAGGGGGCTGGAGATGGCCCAGAGGGAAGGCTGGGAGGGGAGTGAGGGTGCAAGGGACCCCCCAGGACTCACCTCTTGGCAAGAGCAGGAGGTGCAGCTTGTCCCAGACGAGCAGGTGGTGACTCCTCCCTCTGCTCCTCCTCCTGGCTTTTGTGAAGCTCTAGAAATTGTAAGCGGGCGTGATTGAGCATGTCACTGCTGAACGTGGTAGGCTTTGTGGTAATTACATTACTGCTAATTCGGAATATCTTTGGGTATTTCTATGGAAGAAAACACTGATCCATTTATAACAAGTCACCACTTGCAAAGCAGTTACCTAAAATATTTTTCCTTTTCTATAGAAAGAATTAACTTCTTTAAATTTTGAAATCAAAATATGTCAAAGATACATGTCAAGAACGATAGGTCTTTGTACTTTAAATGTTGCAAATGTATCCTGTGAAATGTCTCTGATAAGTCTTGGTTTTATTAGTTTAAAAAGAAAAAAAACCAACCAACTACACCACAAAAAAAATCCCAAAACATAAAAGCAAGCATGACCAACTCTTCAGAGTGTAAAATGGACATCTTGTTTTTCCAAAACTGAGACAAACTTCTGAAATCTGAAGCCTCTGTGCATACACATTTCCATGTAAACATCACAACACCTGTGGATTTTTGCCTCATTCTTTTTTTTAATGTTAACTTCCATGACTGGCTGCATGTACACTTGTACGTGGAGGTGACTCTGGTCTCTGCCTTGCTTGGCTGTGAGGACCAGGTTTAATACAGGGGTGCTCAGGAGTGATACCTGTGACCTTTGGGTGCCCAGCTCATTTCTTGTTACGGGTGTTGGACTGTTAAACTGTGGATGCTTTATATGGAGTCAAAAAAAATTGGAAAAAGAGCTGGTGTCAAAACTATGTTATGTGCAGTGAGCAGAAATTACTTCAGTGAACTCTTACAGTGAAGCAGAAAGCGACGGTTGAAGTGCGGCACCAAGACAGACGTGGTAGAGTGGAAAACTGATCTGAGATGTCATGTGCACAGTGTCTAAGCCTCATTTATTCTCGGGTATCTTGGTGACATTACAAGTGTCCTAATCGCAGAGGTCTCTGCTCTGCGAGTCAGCGTGGTGTGAGGGCAGCCATTGTGCTGTGCCCACCACCGGTTCATGCTGCATCCTTTTTTCTGTGCGTCTCTAACCTGTCTGCTTGCAGCAGCGAGTTGCTCTTTCTCATTTTGTTCATGGACTGCAGAGCCAGTCGGAGCAAGGACCAAGTCTTTGGCATAACTGTCACCCTCTGCAAACTATGTGGAGCAAGAGAGGACAAGGCTTGCTGGGGTCAGGGAAGCATCTCACCTGTTTCGATCTCTGCCCTGGAAATGCTGCTCTTTGTGATTCAAGGGGAGGAAGCTAAATGCCATCTTGTTTTCCAAACCATTCTGACAGTGGTGATGGCGAATTTGGCTGAATAAATTAGAAGACTTGGGAGCTTAAAGGGGATGAAATGTTACATGTATTTATTTTTAAAAATACATACCACTTTTTGCAATATTTTCATGGCTCATTAAGTTCTCTTTTAATTTCCTTCCTAGAAACTGTATGATGTGCTACTCATTGCTCAAACTCAAAATAGGATTTTTATCATTGGTACTATCTGTTTAAAATATGTTTGACAGATAAATTCCTCTTATTTCCCTCTTTCTAACCACTCCAGGGTTTAAATAGCTCATAAACAACAACATCTACAAAAATCGTTTTGTTATTCAAATGAGACTTCACCACTGCAAATTCCTTCCTCCCCAAAACCTGTGCTTTTTTTAACAATAACTGCCTAAAGCTCACTGATAATTTTTTTTTTTCTTCATAGGCAATCGTTCTGGCCAAAATCAAACAAAAAAATAAGGAGCCTAATAAGCTAGAACCTGTTTTGCATACACCTGCAATTATTATTTAGATATGCACATCAAAGTGAATAAGCTGTTGCACAACATAATTGGTTAATTTTGATTGTGCAGGAACATTGTCTTGCTGCATTGATAAAAGAAGCTCTTGCTTATAGGCTGGCCAGTCACCAATCAGAGATGGGCAGGGTGTTTCCCAAATACAGGACAGGTACCTCTGAGGATGAGGGGGCTTTGCCATCTGTCTGCTTGTCTGTTGCTAAAGGCTTTTTGACATAATCAAGGGCTGGCACTTGTAGCATTACTGATGTTTTGCCTATGTGTGTGCATACAATGAATATCTAGAAACGTTAAAGTGCATTGAAATAATTGTCGCACAGCAACATAGTGAGATAGTGTCAACCTCATTTGACGGATCATTGAAGGAGACGTGGAGAGTTCAAGTGATTTGACTAATGTTGCCTTGCTCTTGCAGCAGATTTGAGGATCTGCAGTGCGAGGCTGCACGGAAGAGGTGTTCTCAAAGGGAAGATCCTGCAGATGCCACGCTGTCCACCCTGCTCTGGCCCCAAACTGTCATCAGAAGCTGGGGTGTGGCACCAGTCGGTGTAAGAGGTGTCCTCAGGGGGTAGTTGCTGGTATTGGAGGTGGGGAATGCAAGCTGCTGACACAGGTCTGCATGGGGATGTGGCTATGGGGAGACTTGGTGCCACAGTCAAAGACAATGAAGAGTCAATAGTTTTCATCACAGCCAGTGGTCTGAAAAGGGTCTGAGTTGCTATTTCTCCAAACAGCTTGAAGAGTTTAACATACCTTCTGGATAGGGAAACACTTTACATCTACTAGTCTGAGTGGCAAATGCTACCCATGCTGTTTTCTGCCCTTTGGAGGGATGTGACTGCCCCAGTCCTGCTGATGGAAGGGCTCACCCCAGTGCTCTCTGATCTGCTGCATGTGAAGTCTACCAGCCTGAACAAATGCAGCCACAAAATGGGCTTAGAATGACAGAATCATTTAGACTGGAAAAGACCTTTAAGATCACTGAGCCCAACCATTAACTGTGAGCTCCTCAGGCTGATTTTCCATCAATTCAACTAAGGAAATCTGCAGAGACCCGGAGTATTGCGTGGGCAGGAGAGCTGGCAGGTGGCAACATAGCCACGAGATGGAAACCTTTTTAATCAGCACATCTGCCTGCAGAGAGCCCCATGTATCTTTCCCCTCTGTATCTCCTATAACGACTGCAATTGATTTCATGGCAGTTGGAAACTCTTTTGAACTCTAGTTCTTAATAAGCCAGAGGAGACCATGGCACCTGGTAAGTGCTCTTGATTGACCAGACTATCCTTGGGGTTGCTCTATGAACATCATTCAGGTCTGGCCATAAAAGAAACCCTATTACTGGAGCATGGGGTGGGGGGAGTCCAGTCTTGAACAAAGCTAAAGCAGGGAGATAAAAAGGTAGCAATACTGAAACAGATGGTGAAATCGGTGGCTATAATTCACTGGTGTCTGGCAAATGAATAAAGTCTCCTATCACAGACTTGCTTCCTGGGACAGAGCTGTGTGATGGTGTCAGCTTCTGCCTGGGCCAAGGGTGTTGTGCTGAGGCCCAGCTCTGGGTAAGGCTTCTGGCTGCTGCTGGGCAGAGGAGCAAGTGACTCCTTTGTACCTGTGTGGGAGGTCTGGAGGCTTGGATTTAACAAAACCTGAGCAGATAGAGCTGAAGTACATGGTTCACTTTTCCATGCATTTAAACAGAGTCACAGAATTGTTGAGGCTGGAAAAGACCTCTGAGATGATCATCAAGTCCAACCTATGTCCCACCACCACCACATCAGCTAGACCACAGCACTAAGTGCCATATCCAGCATTTCCTTAAACACCTCCAGGGACGGTGACGTCACCACTTCTGTGGGCAGTGCCTCCCAGTGCCTGATCACCCTCTCCACGAGGAAGGTTCCTTGTTGTGGTATGGTGTTTGAGTGGCGGTTTTGTTTTGGTTTGTGGGGTTTTTTTCTTTCTTCTTCAGAAGAGGGCTCTTCCTTGTTCTTTGGACAAATGACTTCAGCTGCACAGACCAAGGCCTTGGAGAACTGTAGAATGTGGAGACAGGCGATCACACTCAACCAAGTCATGGCTTTCACCAGTACAGTGATTTTTCCTTGTATCTTTATGCTTCCAGGCCCAATAGCTGTTATGAGCTGGGACACACTGAAAGCCTCTTCCCCAAACCCAAGTGGCATATTTTGGCCACGAAGAATGTAATGGCGTTGCTGCAAGGATGGAGAAAGGGAAATCTTGTCCTGGATTGCTGTATGTGTTATCTCAGTTGTGAGACATGAGGCAGTTCTTTTAGACTGGGATAATCTGTGAGAAGAAAGTCATGCGCTGCACCTCTTCAAAGCACTATTTTTGCCCTGGTTGGCGGTGGCATGGAGGAGAGGCGTGGTTAGTGACAGAGAAGGGCTTTTTGATGACAACCAAGAAGGCAACTGCTGACTCATGTCATTGTTTGTGTTTTGGTTATTAAAGCCACATGTGGCGGTGGGGCAGATTGTGAGGAGGGTGAACATCTGGGAAGAGAGATTCTGCCAGATGTTGCACCATCTGCTCTTGAATGCGCACTGTGGAATTTGGGAAACAAGAACTGGGAAAGGGAACTGAAACTCCTGAGTGTTCATGCTGACCCTACCGCATAAGCATCTCTATGCAATGCTTTGAGATTTCTCTATTAACTATTAGTACAGTCCCGGACCTTGTTATGACTCTCTTTGAGTGATTCTGTTTAAAGTACCTTGATCTATGGCTAAAAAGCAATTTTTAAGAGCTAGGTATTAGCATTTTTTTTATGCACTCTTATCTTCTAGTCCTGAAGTGGAAGATTTGAGATGAGAAGTGATACTGCAGGAACTATGCTCAACACATCTGGATTTGCAGAAGAGAGAATATCTGGAGAGCACTGAGGGCTTCTCCAAGGGGAAGTTTCAGGCTATTTGAGGTTTTCTCACCATTTCCTTGTTGGACTCCCTCACTCATTGCATGGTTAACACAGTGAAGGTGAGTCTTGTCCTGCAGTTTTGGTCATTGTGCTTCTTTGTGAGGTTTGGAGGGAGTGCGAGGGTTAACTTCAAAACCCCGCGTAAAGGAGTGTGACAGGAGACAGGCTCTGTCCTGAGAAAGGAAAGCTGTCTCTGAGGCATAAGGAATCATGGACATGTTATCCTTGGGCATTGCTCCTGGGAATTAGATGGGTTTTGCCATCTGGCTGGGAGAAATGATTGTTTTCTCTCTGCCTCAGGTGATCCCACCACTGATGCTGTTGCAGGATTTGTCCATATGTTTTCCTGAAGGGGCTGGCTGATCTCTCTAATTGGTGCAGGAGGGAAATGGCATGGCCCATGACTACTGAAAGGAGAGGTCTCACCTCAGGCAGTGGAGTCCTTGTGTGCTGGGAAATGGAGCTGTTTGGTTTATCCCTGCTAGTTGACATTATCTACTGCTGGTTTTCTCTTTAGTGCCCCAAAATCAGAAAGCGCGCCAGCCTGTCTGTTTTCCCACAGCCTATAACAACTGGCCAGCATGTGCAAAGAGGTCCTTATAGCCTGGTGGGTCTTGAGGGTGTGAAGCCATGTGTGCACTGAAGGGTTTTGATGGCACGGTAAATTCCAAATGCCAAATTCTTGCCCAATGCTTGGTGACTCTCTAGACTGACTGTGGTACTCAAGGAGGGGCTGGTGAGAGAACAAACGAGCTCAGTGTTTATTCCAGAATTGTATAGAACAGGGCTGGAAGGGGTCTCAAGGGTCACCTAGCTTAGCTTATGCAGAATCAGTGTGAGCTGAAGCACCAGCTATATCTGACTGAAACCAAGTCACGTTTGCATAAAAAGAAGCTTTCTGAGAGCTAGAATTTCATTGTCTGAAAGTAGGCAGAGACCCAGATCTACTTTGCTGAAAAAGGCAATCTGTATTTAAGAAGATGTTCTTGAAAATTTAGGTTATTTTCTCAATGCTGTGCAATGTTTGTTAGTGTAACTTCAAAAATCAATTACTTCCTTTTACACTAAATAATGATTAAGCTGTTCAAACCACTTGGCAAACATCTGCAACATTCAGAGAATGAGAACTTCTGGAAAAGACCACAGTGATTGATTAGATACTTGCCTTTGATTAAATTAGAAATACAGATTATTCCCCCTCCACCCCTTCCTCCAAGTCCTGAGATGGGTTATGTAGGAGGCTCTGAACTTGTATTTTTACATCTTTGTGCATACCTCTGAACACATAATAAATATTTGAGAGTTTATCTTAAACTGCTCCAAATGATTTCTAGATTCCCAGAAGAAACACTGAATTGCCTAAAAGAGGAGCTTGAAGATGAAACAAATGCTGCAGTAACAAAGCAGATATGAAGATTACATACTTGAGTAATTGGTAAAAGTGCTGCTTTTCCAGACCTTTCATAGAAGAAAGAATATGTGTATTAAAGCCCCAGATTATCTGGGCAGACTCTGTAACCATAGAAATCACAGGCAAACTGTCAGTTCTCCCTCTGTTTTTCTCTCCTTTCCAGGTGGTGAACTTTTTTTCTAAAGGATTTTTTTCTTTTTTCTGTGGGAATCCAGAAGGAAATGCTGGAAAACAGATAGAGATTAATATCCTTGATTTGCAACAGAAAAAAGTGGGGGCAGAAAGCAAAATCCTGAACTCCTACAAGGCTTAGTATTCTGCAAGCAGCAGAAAATGGGAAAGTAACTCTTAATTCCTCACTGTTTGGCTGCTGGTTTGCGAGGGGACGTGTGTCTCTTGTGCAAGAAACTTGCCTCCCTGCATAAAATCAACTCCATCCTCTTTGTAATGGATTGTTTTGTGAGTGCCGTGGTTGTGCTTGTTTTGTTTCACACTGGGCTGTAAACCTGGGCTGAAAATTTAGGTAAAGCAGCTGCACGTATAGGATGCCCAACAAGGAGTGCTCTCCCTGAGGGGCTGGGGCAAAGCCCAGGCTGTGCAAGGAATATTTGGAGTAACCAAGAGGGCACATGTAAGCTGGCATTTTGAAAGCCCTGTTGCTGTGCACAATCTTCCCGTAGAAGTCTTTGAGAGGGTTTTTCTATTGTTTGTATGACCTTGCTGGTCTATAGCTGCATGGGATGTCTCAGCTGTGTGCAGCAGGGGTGCAGGTCACATAACGCTCTGCATCTGGAGGGGCCAGCATCCCTGTGGGACAGCCACAAATCTATGCTTTGCATCGTGGTGACCCACCTGGTCCCCATGCTCAGACCATCTGTGGTTTCAAGATACCTTTGTGCTTTCCCTGCTCTGGGGTCAGCTGGAGGACTATCTGTCCTTCCATGCAATTCAGAGCAACCCTGACAGCAGAGCACAGCCATGGGAGGAAACCCGGCCACTGTAGGAAACCCAGACCCTCTATCACAGCCCAGCGCAGTGGTACATGATGATTGCTGAAAGGCAAACGTGGTCTGGTTGTGTATCATGCGATGGAGTATAGCCCCTGAAAGCTTATTCTTTTTGTCAGTTCTTTTTTCCCTCTGGGTTTTAACTTTCTGCTGCTACTTAACTTTGTAAAATAATAAATGGCAAAAAATATTTCTTAGAAATTCAGGCCTGAGGCTGGGGCTTTTTCTAAGTAGTTTTGACTCTTCAGAGGGAAGCTACTACTAAGCAAAAATTACCATAATTAACTGTAGTAAACTGCCTGTCATTTGATGTCTGAGACTTAAAAGCTGCTGCTGGGATCCAGACAGTTTTTGAAAACAAGGCCTCAATGGCCTAATTAAAAAAGAAAAGAGAGATAAAGGGAAGCAGGAAAGACTGGTGATAAATCTAGAAAAAATCACAATGAGCTGACAAGAGGAAAGGTAAATGCAGCCTTGCTTCTTGGTCCAAAAATATAGCCCAGGAAGTCTGAATTTCATCTTGACCAAAAATGCTTTTTCTTTGAAGAAAATGGTTCCTGTTGCTCTGGATCCACTTAGGTTGAAGTACATTTTGTATCAGGGTGCAGTGTTTCTCTGAGTATGCAAAACAGATACATCTACTTTAAGATTTCCAGTCTTGGGAAAACACATCAGATCTTGAGGAAGTTCACCCTGAGGCAGCAGCAGCCTTGTGATGAACGTGGGCAACGCAAATATTTGTATAGCAATTAACTGTGCAGTGCAATGCTAATAACACAAATATGCTTTTAGTGACAGTGCTTACAGCAGTTTAAATTGGGGCTGTAAATACATTGATTTCCCGGGAAGCAGGGGTATTCACAGCAGCAGAACTGCTCTCTCTGAGGTTGCTGGCTGTTGCACTGCTGCTGCCTTGGTGTGGGCCAAACAGGTTTCAAAGGGTGAGTGCTGACCACACAGGCATACCTGCAGCACAGCAGAGGTCGGGCATATTGTACCAGGGAAGGGCCTTCTCTTGCTCTTTCATGTGCTTAGACTGCTTATCTGTGTAATGATATGTGAGCAGATGGTTTTCATCATTTTGTGCTGGAAGAAGCCTGGAAAACTGGTTCATGTGGACAGCAACCTCTAGAAGTGAATGTGGATTCCTGTTGCTCTCTAGGTGCTTTCCGAGGGCTCTGACTGATGAAATCGGTTTGTGTTTTGGCACTGCAGCATGTCTCCATCCCAGTGCAAATGCAGAACCTTGTGCATCACTTCCTGAGCTTGGCTCACAGCCCCACAGGGCAATACCAGCCACACCCTTGTGGTTGCCTGTGCCTGGTGGGAAGTATCCCTTGAGGCCTTGAACTGCAATGTCACAGCATTTTGTACTGCCTGCAAGAATGTGGCCAGCTATCAAGCAACAGGGTCCCTGGAAAAGCTTTGCTGCTGTGATATTCAGTGCTGAGGAGCTTTGGCAGTGCTGTACAGCTGGAGTATGGGTGTGTGTCTGGCTGCTTTGTAGGCAACATGCATCACAGTGGAAGGTACCACCAAAAATAAGGGTGTTCCATGGCTGGGGACCTCTTAGTATCTGCTCGCACTGTTGTACACGGAGGCAGTACATCTACAGACTCTATCCTCAGTGGAGCAGCCTTTATCTAGCCCTACAGATTTACCAGACTGAGCTGGTGGTGGTGACCTTCAGGACTGCGCACAGAGGCATCCAGGACATGGCTGCTCTTCTCAGTTGCTGCACCTTGTACCTGGTCATGCAGAACACACGGGGTTGTGCTGCGACTGTGTCATGTCAGGCTTGTGAGCTGGAGGCTGACACAGGTGAGCTGTGTCTCCCAGGCTGAGCTGTGTCTCCCAGGCTGAGCCCTGTCTTGAGCTTCTTGTGCCCCCTCCTGCAGTGCTGCTGCAAGAAAAGACACCTGGAGGCAGGTGCAGCCTTTACAACCTCATAACTTTTGGCTGAAACAAAACAAGAGCAAAGGGAACTGCTTGAAGGAGTTTGCACTTCTAAAAGAATAGTCAGATTTTGTCCTCAAGGAGGAAGTTGGCTGGATTGCAATTGGCTGCCCACTCTGATGATGGCCAGATATTTCCTGAAGCCTTTTAATGAGAGTGACTGTGCTCACCTTTCTCAAAGTCCTGATGTGAAGCTGGGTTTCCTGCCTGTCCCTTTTGGCATTTTGTGTAGTAGGAGAAGCAATTTCTTTTCCTTCTGATGTTGACTCATCTCCAGTTGTGGCTCTCTGATGTACAAATGAGCTTTTGAGTTTGGCTCCATGAATCCTGCTGTTCTCCCCAAGTCCACAAATGAGTCTGTAACCATGGCAATTCTGTTGCTGCTCAGACAAACCATCAATGTGGAAGACTCTCTGTCTGATATCCTTAAAGGGAAAAAGCAAAGCTGTCTTTGCTCTGAGAGCTCAAAGGGGAAGGGATGGAAGGAGTCAAGAAAGGCTTCTGGCCACTGTTTGGCAGTGGCTGCAGTGAGGACAGCCCTGAAGGGTCAGAGCAGAGATCTGTGACGATGCTGTGCTGTCACCAGCAGCAAATACCTGTACGAGGACAGGGTGAACAAAGAATGATCTGCTCTTCTCACCTCTGTGCTGTGCTTTTGGTGATCTTAGAGGCTCCCAGAACCAGATGTGGTGTCTGTGTGCAATAGGCCTACAATATGGGTTAAGCCCCGTTCCAGCCTCCATTTATTTATATGCTAAAATCTTGGGCCACATTCTGGTTTCTTTAAGGCTGTGTAAGTCCAGTGTGATTCCACTTACTAAAACAGGATCACCTTGGCAGTCCTTTCCCATGCTGCATCCTGCCAAACTTCCTCAGAGCAAACTCCGAGCACAAATGAGAAAAAGCTACATTTTTGGCCAGTAGAGCCAAGCTATCCAGCAACTAGGATAAACTAGACCAGTGAAAACATAATTTCTTATGTCCTCTGAGCTACAGGAGAAAAATCACCTATTTGTCTCATACAAAGAGGTCTAAAATGAATTGTTCCATGTTTAATGGAGGAAACAGATCAGTAGTGCAGCTGGGCTGATCCAATGTCTTCCTGATCCTGAACATTTTTACCTTCCATTCGTGTATCTTTGGTGGCACAGCTACTGTCAGCTTTGATTTTTGGTGTTACTAGTCAGCTCCTGCTGAGATGGTTCAACTCACCAACCTGGCAGAAAAATAAACTTGGCCAAAGCTTTTCTTCCAGAATAGATTAAAGGAACCACTTTCTGTCTGATTACTGAGGTGAACTGGGTCTGAAGGGACTGACACAATCCCTAACATTCTGTGATTCTGTGATGAGGGAGGGAGTGGGACCACGCGGCTGTTAATCAGGTTGGGGAAAGGGAGGAAGGAGGGGTAGGAAGACTAGGACTGACTTCTGGTGGCACAAAACTTTTAAATAATCTGGTATGTGGCTGAAACATGCCATTAGCCGTGACACCTAGCATTAGAGAGATTAATTCTGTTCATGGATTTTAAGCCACAGTGATTGGGTGAGGCAGACTGTGTTAAATGCGGTGCAAAAGCCCAGCATGAGGACATCTCTGCTTTCTGAGGAATGGATGTGCTTGGAGTCATGAATGACTTTTGTCTGAAATTTCTACCAGAAACTCTATACAAGATTGTTTACATTATTGTGCCTTCTTTTGCCTAATTATTCAGCAGAAGCCCCCCACGGAGCTGCAGCGTAAGCTAGCAGAAGCAAAGGCACTCCTGGTAAACCTAATTTACCTTCCCAAACAGCATTAGACATGGCAAAGAAAGCAGCTGTCTATGCTACAGTTGTTACAAGCTGTTATTCTTGCCTCCTACCTACCCTTTGAGATGATAATGTCTGCAAAACACTGCAGTATATGTACAGTATTTATGTGCTGTAAATTGTAGTGCTTACTGTGAAATGCACTGTGGTGATGAAACTCCCTTTTCTTGTTCTCTGTCTGTCTGGGAGATGTATTGCATAGCTTGGTGGAAAAGCCCAACAGCAGCTTATACCTGCAGCAGAAATTTCTCCCAGGAATCCAGACACAGCTCTAGCTTCAGTTACAAGTGACTCAGAAGCTGGAGAAAGTACTTTGGGTGATGGTGGGAACCACTGGAGCCTTCTGATGGCTCTGGATCCTGGAGACTACTCATCTTTTATTAGAATAGGACAACCCTTTGGACCTGCTTCTAGCATTGCATAAAATGCAATGTAGTTTCCTAGTTGTATTTATGCTTCCCTGCGGTCCTGACAAGCTGACTGGTCAAGAAGGCCCTTCCATGAAAAGGCCTACAAGTAAGAAGGGGAGGAACTCTTTATAGAGTAGTGATAGATAGGACAAGGGGTAATGGTTTCAAACTGAAAGAGTAGATTTAGATTATATATTAGGAAGAGAGTCCAGCGCAGAGCCACAAAGATGATTAAGGGAGTGGAACATCTCCCTTATGAGGAAAGGCTGAAGGAGCTGGGTCTCTGTAGCTTGGAGAAGAGGAGGCTGAGGGGTGACCTCATTAGTGTTTATAAATATGTCAAAGGTGAGTGTCAGGAGGACAGTGCCAGGCTCTTTTCAGTGATGTCCAATGACAGGACAAGGGGCAACGGGTACAAGCTGGAACATAGGAGGTTCCACAAAGACATTAGGAAAAATTTTTTCACTGTGAGGGTGACAGAGCACTGGCACAGGCTGCCCAGGGAGATTGTGGAATCTCCTTCTCTGGAGACTTTCAAAATGTGCCTGGACGCATTCCTGTGTGACCTATTCCAGGTGATCCTCCTCTGGCAGGGGGGCTGGACTAGATGATCTTTTGAGGTCCCTTCCAACCCCTAACATTCTGTGATTCTGTGAAATAATTTTCTCCGAGCGTAGTAAAACACTGGAACAGGTTGCCCAGAGAAGCTGTGGAATCACTCTACCTGCAAGTATTCAAGACCAGGTTGGATGGGTCTTTGAGCAACCTGGTCTAGTGAGAGGTGTCCCTGCCCATGGCAGGGGGATTGGAACTGAATGATCTCTAAGGTTCCCTCCAACCCAACCATTCTATGAATAGTAAAGCTTAGGCTTCCCATTCTGATCCCCCTTGCAGGGTGCAGAAATGAAGCAATAAGAAGGCTTTGCAGTGTGATGCTATAGCCTGAATAAAGATGAAGGGACGTATATATGCTGGTAAAGCAGTGGGCCATGGAGCTGTACAGGCAGAAGAGCCTTAGTGTAGTCATAGGTAATGATGGTTTGATTTGAGCATTTTCCCATAATGGAGGGAATTGGCTGTGGGAGTGAGCATGGCTCTTGCTTTCTCCTACCATCTGCTGAGGGCTGAATACATTTCTGGGGCTTCAGGCTGCCCAGCATGATGGGCAGTGTCATGGGCCTTATGAGATGTCTGTGTGCAGTCTTGCAGACCAGATGTTATGTGGGCCTGTCTGTAAGAAACAAAGCAGGCATTCAGAGGTGGAAATGTGGCTCCATAGACAGGCCGTGGTGGGAAAATGGTCCTTCAGCATCTTGTCAGGTATCTGGACTTGAATAGCCTCCCGTAGGATTGCCCAGTATAGCAGTGTTGAATGTTCCTGTAAATGCAGTGCTTGCTCCATGCCTTACTATTATGTCCTGCCCATGCCTTGCCTTGAAACAGGACATGTCATGTGCTTCATGCCAGAAAATGCTCGTTTATAGTACTAACACAACATAAACTGCAGGTTATTAATGTCAACAGGCTGCAATTTCACCAAATGTGAAACTTTAGGAGCCAGGTTCTGGGCTGTCTTCTCCATATCCCTCTGCCAAAGCACCTGCTTCTGAGCACCATCTCTTTCCTTCCTAAGCACCTCGTGCCAAGGCTGTGCTGTCTGCAACCCCTGCGGTGAGATCTACCCTGACACCACGTCTTGCTCCTCTTCTAGATTTATGCAACTCTCTACCTTCATCTCCTCTAATACTGCTGCTCCTCTCAGCAGCTGAAACAGCAGGAGTGAGTGTTTTGTGAACTCTGGCTGAACTGAACTGATGGGATCTCTTCATAACACTCCACATTTCTGCAATTAGTTGTTGGGTTTGGGGGTTTTTTTATTTATTTTATATTTTAACAGGCTTTGCTCCCAGATTTACTGAGCTGAACGCAATTGCTTAGCTTCATTATTTTATTGCAATAGGTCTGCCGGCAAGTTTATTAAGCAATAAGGGATGAAAGGCAGCAAGTTTCTAGGTGGTTACAGTGTGTGTTGTGTAGTGTTGATAAGGCAGAAGGCTGAAGGCTCACAGCTTTAATCACTGGAGAAAAACACCCTGGAAAGACAGAATCTTATTGGTATAATGACATGGAAGTGAGTCATAAAAAAACAGTACTGCTATAAAAGCTGCCCATTCCTCTTTGCCTGGAGAAACTGATGCTTAGGAGAGATTGTTTGTAAAATTGCTCTAATGTCACATCTATGGCTATCTTCCCCCCAAGGATTATGGACCAGGTGTGAACTTGAAATGGAAATCCCCTGAACTGGCTCCTTTCTTTATCTGCAAGTCAGAGTGTTCTAGTTCTGTTGATGAAATTCATGCTGAGGGGCTTTCTTCCCCTGCAGAAACCCTGGAGCTTTCTGTGTCTGCAGGGGACTTGTCAGATCTTGTGAAGCTGCTGCTTGTGGCCCTGCTGGTGTAGTTGAGGTTTCACCTTGTGGTGCTGCTGCTTCTCACCCTCTGGGATCCCATGGGTGTTCTGCATGACTGTAAAGAATCAGCATCTTCCTTGGGCCTGAATATACCTGAAGTATACAATTTTGTGCACATGGACTCTATTTTCCCTAAATAAGCAGGTCACGGACTGCTGCCTGTCACTCTTTCTTATCCTTACCTACTGGTGTGAAATCCAACTTTTAAATCTCTGTTCATGTCTCTACTTTGTCACTGGTCATCGATGTGACGTTTGGCAAGTCATGTCATTGCTACCAAACTCCTGGCCTTACAGACACCCTGTGTATCTGGGCTAACAGTACACTGCAACACAATACAGTAATTTCAGGGTGAATTAACAAATTTTGGAGGATTAGAGACATAGCCTTTAGAAATGCTAAGTAATAATACTGTGTCTCTGTGGAAGCTATTAGAAATTGAAAGATACCACTGTAAGACATAGAGAAGCCAGACGGGCAGGTGATCCACACAGCTTATGTCAAGAAAACAGGAAGCATCTGTCTCTGTGGGGAATGGAAGGAATAATTAATGTATCCATGTACAGCCTCAGAGATTGATAGCTGTAATTTAGCAGTGGCTGTTCAGCACTTCTATCAGCAATGACAAAGTGGCCTGCAGTGTTACCTGTTTCTTAATCAATCTCTAGATTGCAGTATGGAAGAGGCTGGAGTTACTCTCTGAAGACCAAGATCTTGTAAAGTGAAGCAACAATGGCACAACCATATGGGAGGCCATATGTGAGAGCAACATCTACAGAGGGCTTCATCTTTTCGTTCTCCTTTTTCCCCTCTCCTCATCTTACTTAATTGCGACGGATTACTGGATTAATATGCATATCAGCTCAACAGCCACAGCCGAAGAGCCCAGTACTATGAATCAGACTCCTGTGCAGCATCAGAGAAGTAGCAGATGGCTGATTTAATGCCCCAATGTGCAAAGCCTGCCCCTGCTGTAGGGGATAGATGCTAGAGGGGAGAGGTGCGTTACCTGGAATTTATGCTGAATATTGTTGTGGGTCACCACATGAGGTCGATGTAAACTGCTGTCATTAAAGGACACTGTACAGTCAAAGTGCTTGTCCTTGTTTTGTAGTTTTAAGTAAGCCATGCTGTAGCAGCAATATTCTAGTGGCTGGAATAGTCTACGCCTTTTGTAGGTGAAGTGATGTGACAAGGGTTAATGTGCTCAAAAGCTTGTCTGTTGCCCCTACCTTACATCCCAGATGATCCGCTTAAACTCGAGAAGAAACTTCTTCTCAGTGAGGGTGATGGAACACTGGAACAGGCTGCCCAGGGAGGTTGTGGAGTCTCCTTCTCTGGAGACATTCAAGACCTGCCTGGACACATTCCTATGTAGCATTGTCTAGGCGTTCCTGCTCTGGCAGGGGGATTGGACTTGATGATCTTTCGAGGTCCCTTCCAATCCCTAATATTCTGTGATTCTGTGATTTAACACAAGAGATTACCTCTGACCCATCTGTACAACACCTTCCAGCGCACCAAGCCCCCTGCAGTGTCCTGCTTTCTCAGGAAGGCAGAGCTCCCAGATATTTCTTCCTCTTGGAATGTGGGAGGAAGCAGGATATGGCAGAGGAGGATTAAGGAGTTGCAGGTGTACTCTTGACCCTGATTCCCTGTGGCAGAGACCGCAGGGCAGGGCAAGCAGTGATGCATTGAAGAGAGGCAGAACAGGAAGATAAGAGGGGTGGCCAGGAGGGAAGTACCCAGTGTTGTGAAACCCAGTTCCTGGACCTCAACTGAGGATATTTTTTTCCACAGATATTAATTGCTGTAAGTGCCAGGTAGTCCTGAAGCGTGACTGGTTCAGACACAACCTAAAAGCCTTGCTAAGGAGTAGCTGTAGTAGAAGCAAGGATGGACCTCAGGCCTCTGAAATCCCGTAGCTGTGCTGTGGTCCTTTGACCTGGCTTGGCATCCAGAGAAAGGTCTTAAATGATAGGCTGAGGTGACTGAGGGGGCCTGGGCCCATCGGTTCTATGAGCAATGCTTCCTGATGTGGCAAGTGAGTTATATCTGACAGGCCTCATCAAGCTACATTATTTTTTTTAAGTGAGCAAATGGAGAACGTTGCCTTTCATCTGACATGGCCCTCAGATTTGAAATGCAGTGTGGGAGAGAGAATTACTATAAGGATAGAAAATTGTGTTTTACTGTTTTATAAGTCTCGTTCTGTTTATAGCCATTTCTTGTTCTGTTCAACTTAGTGAAACAGATTTTCATCTGGAGTAAATAATGTAACTGTTCCCTCCAGTGGAATTGTGATGATTCACACCAGCTTGGGTTTGGTTCCACTAACCTTAACTCCTCAATGTAACGAGCCAACATAATTGCCCTCTCTTATCCATGTTTCACATCTCTGAGACTACTGCAATGATTTTATATAACCTGGGATAAATTCAACCCTGATAAAACTTCTTTAAGATCATCCCGTTTTGTTAGGTATGGAGGTGCTCCTTTGATACTCATGATTGTAAAGCGTGATTTTCCTACTATTCAAAGTGTTCAAGTGCACAAGGTTTTTAGTAGCACAGTGAGTACCTGACATCTTTGCTTTAATAGCCCTGATACCACTGGCAGTTTAGTGTGATGCCAGGGCCTTAGCACTGTTACACCAGTGAGAAGCTGTAGGGAGAGCTGTGGTGATGGAGCTCTGGTTGAGCTCTGCTGGAGACAGGTAGGTGGAAAGCAGTTTGGAAACAGGCTCAGCACCTGCATCTTTTGCTTGGGTGCAACACTTTGCTGCTGTGGTTAAACTGCAAGGATTTCTGGACAGAGGATATACAGAAATGTGAACGTTCACCCTGTGCCAATCATGGTAAGATAGCTGGAGCTAACAAAGGGTAATGAGGAAGCACAATGTTTCCTGGATGCAACTTGAACAGCAGCTGAACTGTGTGGATGGGTTCACTTTTCTTGAATGTCCTGAGTCACTAGACAAGAAGGGATGTGAAAGAGGGAGTCAATTGACATTATAGCAATGGATATTTTATTGCCCCATCATCTGGTTCCTGCATCCACCTCAAGGCCTAGTTGTTAATCACACGGCCCTTTAGCTGAAAGCTCTCTCTTGCAACATGCTAGCATAATGGCTTTGTTGTACAGTGAGGATGTACAATTAATTCTTCTATGTCTGCAGCAATGACTCTGGCCAAGGACTCATGCCATGGTCCTCTCACCCCCAGAAAATATTGGAGTGAGCCAGGGAAAGGCAATGAGCCCCAGCAAATTGAGCTTGTGATGCACTACAGAGCTCTCTTGTCCGAACATTCTCTCTTCATTGAGGAAGGCAGAGTGGTTTGGTGATAGATTTCCTGGAATGGGACACCTGAGAGCAACAGCTATTTGAGTATAGAGGTGTTCTTTATGGAGAGATTATGTTTTTGTTTAAGCTTGCTTGGATGTCAAAATGACAGCTGTGTAGAGATTGTGTGGACAAATGAAGTGAGAGCTAATGCTCAGCAAAAGGGAAGCAAGCTTCCCAGGGGGTATGGATTTGCAGCAGAACACAAAATCAGATTTCAGAAATCAGCCATGCTGAAAAGGTATTGACTGAAGATAAAATGCAAGTACTTACCTGCTCATTTTCTGCAGTGCTTTATTGCTCACTTTTGTTTGGTTTTGCGCTAAGTAAAGGGATCTTTGTCTTCTTTTTCAGGTAGGGCTACCCTTTGCAGGCCCACAAAGGTCATCTTTCTTTCCTTATATAGGAAAGGCTGAATTACAAAGGAGAAGGCAAGGCTTCATTTTCTGAGTATGTCAACAAACAAAAATTTTCATTATTTGGCCATATCTGCCATGGACTGATGTGATCGCCTTCACCTTTTGAGGGTTTTGGCCTTGTTTCCCATTATGAGGTGAGAGAAAGAAATGAGGACAGGGAAATAATGTAAGCAAGTGCTGCCAGCATACTTTCCATGGCAGTGGAAGAGAATTGTCTGGTCTCTTACCCACAATCCTGATCATGGATGGATGTTGTAAAGGGAGCCGTGCAGGTGCAGGCTGTTCTGTGAAACAGAAGTCCTAAATGTTTAAGTTTAAATGAAAATTCAAAGGTCAGGGATTCTCTGGAGGGCCCCAGGATGATCTGCTGAGGAATTTTCTATGCCATAGGCAACCACAGGCATGTGGAGACTGAGTGTGGCTGTTAGTCATGGACCACCAAGCTGGCAGAGGCTGGACTAGTGCAGATCCAGAAACTAGGGTAGATGGACTGTCAGGGACTGGGGAATTTGAGGGTCTCATGTTTTTAGCACTTCATTAATACTCAGGTTCATGAAAACTGGAAAGTTTTTGAGATCTTTCCTGTTCCCATCACAGTTTAGCTGAAAATGAAGAAAATTAACTCTCTGGTTGGGATGAGCAGGCAGATTTCATGGCCCTGTGCTGCTGGATCTCCTGCATTCAGGAGCAGAAGTCACTGGTTTAATGTCTTTTCGCAATCTGTGCGGTCCCAGTTCAACTCCTTGTGATGAATGTCTCCTTTCCAAACACTCCTGGGGTAGAATGGATGTGGAAATTGAGGTGGTTCCTATTGGTCAGGGTGGACTGACAGGATGGATGAAGGTTGTCCCATACCTCTGTTGTGAGCACAGGAATTATTTCTTATGCTTTCAGCAGACATTTTCCACTGCCAGTAAATTCCCTCTGGGGAAATGCAAGCTGGCTGCCGCTTCCTACAGGCTGTGAAATCAAACTGATTCCTGTGTAAAGAAAAGCAAGGATATGGACACAGGTGTTCAGGTGGCTACAACCTCCTGCCTGCCTCTCCCAAGACTTCTAGGTGAGAAACGCACCAAAAAGAAGGGCAGAAATCACAAGCTGCTGAAGCAGCTATGAAGGAAATTGTGTGTCTGTTTAGGTGCATATTTATCTCAGCATGTGTTTCACTGGATTTGTCCTTCTCTTTCTGTGTTCAGAGCTGGGTGACTAACTTAAAAAAGTGCATAAATGATTTGCCAACCAAAAATTACAAATTATTTATCTAAAGAATGTAATTTTTCTCTTTGTTGATCTAGCCAAATTGCTGGAAAATAGATTTCCTACTAAATTAGTGACCTATCAACAGTCTAACTGCTGGAGGGACACTACCTGTGAGTGCCAGCAGGCAAGCTGTTGTGTACTGTTGGTGAAAGGAGGATAAGAGCAAAGTAAAAATACAAGTGAGAGAGTGTATGATGATGTGCTCACTATTATGCTTCCTAATCTTTTAAATGACTTTTGTTTTTTTGTTTATTTAGCGTATAATCTTAAGGTAACAGATACATATAAATGAATACTTGGAGAAACTGTAGGAATCTGACTAGAGACACTGTGGAGAAGTTGCATCTGTAACAAAATACAGTATGCTGGGCAGACCTCTGCCTGTTAGAAGTGTGTGGCATGCATGGCTACAGCATCACATAAACATGGCTGTTCCTAGTAACGTAACAGTAATGTAAAATCTGCAAATCCCAAAATGCCTTGAACAGTGAGATCTGGTAGCGTTCCTGTCTGGGAGATGGCGAGGTGGTGGCTGAGCCCAGTATCAGCAGCATCATGCCATTAGTGGCAAAGCTGAGGAGTGGCTTTAGGTCTTTTTCCCTCTTTCCCGGGCTACTTTGCTCTCCTTCCCCAGAGGCTAAAAATGTCTTCACAAAGACCGTATCACATGCCACAATCTTGCTTTGTGCAAGCAGGAGGTGTCTATGGCTCTCTGGATGGTAAGATCTCTCCCATCAGGTTTGCTTCACAGTAAGAGCTATAAGGTGTTCTGGGTATGCTAGAATACTGATCATCGTTGATGTACTCATCTGGAAAGTACAAGATACTGCCTGCATTTCTTCGTTTGTCAGTCCCCTTTAAAATCCACTGGAGTTGACAGGAAAAGAGCGGGTCATGACTGTTTCTCTTGAAGCTGAAGGAAGGTTCCTGCTGAGCCTGGTAATTGGGGATCAGGTACTACTTTGTTCTGTCCCTTCAATCAGGGCTTCCATCTGCTTTTCCATAAACAGAAAGCACCAACCACCTCAGAAAATCCCGTCCCCACTCTTGACAGCTGGGGTCATGTAGGACTCATTAAAGAAAGTAAATAAAGGCTGTGGGCAGGCCTGGCAGCGACAGCTTTCTCCTGGTGCCAGCAGGCCCTGTGCCAGGTAAAGCTGAACTCCCAGCGAGAGCTTCTCAGAGCACCTTTGGGATGTGTACAGAAGAGTTCTGTGGTGAGATGAAATATTTAAAACCACTTTGAGTTGAAGCGAGGTGGTAGAGCAGCAGCCTCTTTAATCTGCGCACAGTTTTAAGACTGCGCGTGAATCATTGATGAGGAGGGCAGAGTGATTCTAAAGCTCTGGCAGGTCATTAAACCTGGTGATGGGCTCATTAAACAGGGAGCTGCATGGAAAGCCCTGGACAGAAGTACTGGAGTATTTCACATGCATTGCCTTGTGGAGCACCAGCAGTTTTTACCTGTGACTTTCAGAGTATTGTTGCAGTACTTACTAATAAAGGCAAATGTTTTAGACTGGTGGATTGTGTTAAATAAGAGGAAACGTGTGAAAGAAGCTCTTTCGCCTGTCAGGCAAAACCATAAGATACAATAGTTGGAATTCAGGACTCGGGTGTTTCTAACAATGTGATTGTATTGCACATGGGTGTTGGGTAAATCACCAGTGCCAACTTGCCACCTCTTTTAACTGGGACTTAACTGGGGCAGTGAAGGCAGGGGAGTGTTGCAGTGTTGGTATTCCCATGGCTTCAGTGGAAAGGAAGTAGAAAATGCCACTTTGCCAGGTGGTGTCCTTAACCCCATGCATGTTCTCAGCTTCTGCTGGCTTCAGTGCCCACACCATAGTGCTGTTTGACCTCTACTGTACATGCTGTTCTATGCCTTAGGCTTTTTCTGACCCACCTGCAAAGATCGTACATGCTGTTCAATGGGTTGGATAATTTGCCAGCCATTGCAATGCCAAATGCAGTGTCAGATGATCCCTTCAACTGGTTTGAATTTTGTTCTCTTCTGAAAGAATTTGCTTTTCAGTAAAACTGTGCTTAAGTGCTGGCCACAGACCTGAGCAAATCTGGCCTTATTGCTTACAGCCCCTTTGCTTCATCTCTAATTGTTAATTACACAGACCTGGATACTTGGGTGGTGTATATTGGCATTACTCTCTTGGCTTCAGAGAGGTTTACAGGATTTGAACAATATCCCCTGATTGTCTTACATTTACATAGCTGTGTTCCAAAGCACTGTGCAAATGTCATGCAGAGGAGATGATATCTGCCTTCCTGGGGTGGGCTGGACATTGTCCCTTAGCTGGCAAGCAAGCAGCAAATGCCCTTTTCTGCAGAAAGGCCACAGCTGTCTGCACTTGCTTCCCTGGTCCTCAGGAGAGAGTGGAAACAGCTGCAAGGGAAAAGATCCTTCAAATTTGCAATGTGGAGGAGGAGCAAGGGGTTAGCAATGTGGAGAATGTTTCTGGGTTGAGAGCTCAGAGTTCCTCTGCCACTTGGTTGGGATGAGAATGAAAGGAGCTAGAAGGCAACTTAGAGGAAGGACTTGTCAAGCATGGCAGAGGTATGGGGATTTCTTGCTCAGATGCTGCACTCGTGGCTCGGGTAAGTCTATGCATTGCTTGAAGTCATAGGTGATGGTGAAACATCTCTATTCTCCCTTGATGAGCACGGTAGCTGCATCTCGATGTTTATACTTAAACTTTTGTTGGGAGAGCTTACATCTACAATGCAATTACTTCTGGTAGAGAGCTGATCGCTACTTAGTATTATTGTTTAGGAATCCAGAAGAGGAAGTGAAGAAGAATTAAACACAGAATTCACCTTCTGCTGTGTGCAAAGGTATAAAATATGCTCCAGCTTTATTCTCAAGTAAACAGTAATTGAGTTGTTCTTTTTGATTTTTTTTTTGTTAAATGCTTGGAACAAATAAGTTCTTCTTCAATGATCAATTTCCAGAAATCCTGTAAGCAGTTTACTCAATGGGAGTGGGAAGAGGGGTGTGTACAAGGGCTTGGAATGCACAAATAGGAAAAGGGAGTGCAGTGGGAAAGAACAAATTATTTCTGACACTGTAAGTGAAGATTAAGCAGTGAAGAGAGTGCAGATTCAGCTGGCAGTCACTGCATGAGCAGCTTGAATATTTCAATAATCAATTTAAAGTTGAGTTTATCAGGCATACAAAAATCTCAGCTCTTCAAGGTGTGTGGTTGTAAAGAGAGATTATGATGGTGTGGTGTAAAAATCCATTAATGAGATCTCTTCCATATGTTGGAGGAGGAGACAGAGCTGGCGTAGTCAGGAGCAGATTTCTGTTGCTCATGATCCCCCACTCTTGTTCTACTAGGAGCAGAGGAGGAAACTGTTAGTTTTCCTCTGTAGAAAGCTGAACCACCTCTGGACATTCCCAGCGGTCTGTGACTTTCCAGTCACATGAAATCCTCTGTTTTCTTTTCCCCCCAGCATAACAAAGTGGCCTGCAGTGGACAGATGCAGCAGCATGGGCCCGTTCTCCTGCTCATCCTTGCCCAGATGTGCTCCGACTGGTGCACGCCACCCTTTCTGAGGTCAATGGGGCTGCAGGAAATGACCTATGTGGCTGCGCTCACTTGGCCAGACCTTCAAGAGATATAAATCTGCACAAGCTTTTTGCTTCAGTGGTGCTGGAGTAATTTGTAGTGCGTTTTGCAGTATTTCTATTTGGGCAAGTCAGCAGACAATTGACTTAAGAAGAACCAGCTCCCTTAGGAATTTCTGCCTGGGGATATCCAGCAGCCGTGCTGTGCTGTCTGCAGCACTCTTCTGCCTGTAATTACAGGTGGTAACTCTGTTAGATGCTTTGCTAAGAAATTCATTTTTATATCTCACTTAAGCAAAAACATCCTGTAGGAGCTGTTTATTCCATTTTAGGGCTCTGTGGTGTGTGCTCTCTCTCTTATCTTCAGTCCCTCTCTAATTTCCAGCCCTTGGACTGGAAGGGATTCTGTCCCCACTAGTTCCTCCAGTGTGTAGCCAGTCTTTGGCTGTGCTTTTTCGCGTCTAGCGAAGTTCAGCACCGGCCCTGACTGTCGTCAGCTGTCCCACACCCGATTACTGCAACTGCTCTCCATTTCAGCAATGGAGAGGTTGAAGCTTGACCCAGATGCAGGAGTGGTGTTTTGAGATCCAACCCTGTGATGTGGCTGGATGTAGTAATGGTGTCCATATGGGACATGCTTGCTTGGAAGTGTTTTTTTCTGTTCTTGTGCTTGCCTTTATTCTCTGTACCAGAGGTTAGCCTGATCCTTCTTTTAAGGAAGTAAAGGTGCATTCAAAGGACAGAGTGATAGAGGAGTGAACAGCCAGCCAATCTCCCATCCCATTGCTTCACTAGAGAAGAAAGAAGTCTGTGTTGTATTTTCCCCTCTGGAAGGAATTTGGTGTAACAGATGTAATCCCATAGTCTGCTGCATCTTTCTGTCCTATCTCAGCAGATCAGTGTGCCAGTCTGAGCTGTTCAAATGCAGTGGGACAACAAAACAGAGACAAGTCCAGGGGGCAAAAACATCCCCAAAGAGGCTACTGCTTTTCCTCAGATCTAAAGGGCTGGAAGAAGGTATCTTTGGAAAGGATGAAAATCCTGAATATAGTTTACATGGCTAGAGGATAAGGATGGATGTATGTGCACATGCAGAATGCGTGCTGGGGCGTGGCCTACAAAGCAAGCCACAAAAGGTTGCTGAGAGCAGTAACATAAAATTAAGGAGGAACTGTAGGCTGAAAAGAATTGAAATTGTCCTGGTGAGAGATCTTTAACAAGCTGTGGGTAATTTCCTCAAAGGTAGTGATAGACTCTCCATTGTTGGAGTTGTTTAAAAAGTAAACTCAACAAACCAGTAAGAAATATGCTCTAAGGACTAATCTTCTGTCGACTTGATGGATTAATGACCTAACTGGTCCTTTGGTTTCCTTCCGTCTCTCATGCCTACTGTTCTGTAAGCAGCAGGTTCTAGTCATTAGGAATAAGACTAGGTGAAAGGAGTAGTGTTACTGGACATACTCATTTACTTTGAGTGATTTGGTCGTCATACAGTTCCTTTGGCCATGAGAAAGCTTTGGTGCTGTGGGAGACAGAATGGGTCCGGTGCTTACAGAATCCCAAACTGAAACTGGCTTTCTGTTTACCCTATAATGCCTTGAGTTGTTTCTGTCTCGGGACAGAACATCAGAATATTTTTTCTGAAATGTGGCCCAAAGCAAGCTTTTCATACAAAGCTGTGGTACTTCATTGCCATTCCTACATCTATTGGCTGGGTTGTGCCAACCTGCTCTATCTGCATGATCCTTGGGGCTTTTTCAAGTTACAAATAGGCAGACAAGATTGTTTCCTCATGAAATCTAATGGGTTTGGGCTATCTGGTGATAAAAACCAGTATTTTCCATCTACCAAGTTTCCTGTGCTTCGTAACTTCCCAAATGCCCCACCTAAGAACAGGGCACATTATCAGGGAAAGAGGAAGGGTGTGATGGATGTGTATTGGTATTCTTTGTGCCTGGAAAATACTTTCCATGCATTGGAGGAACCTTCAGGACACTTGAGATACTCAGGAGACCAGAACATGTCCTGCACTGAGAGAATATCAAGCAAGGCACAAAGACAGCTGGTCTTGCACCTATCTCATTTCATCCCAGCAAAGATAAAGGGCATCCTTTTTTCTTCTCACCCTCCTCGACTGGTTACCCTTCCCTTTGCCTCTTTCTGTACCATTTAGGGTATGTGGATCATAGCTATATCTACTGTGCTTTCATACTTAGATTTTCAAGAAAACTGCTTTGCTGTAGTTTCCTTGTCATCCCTTTGTACATCTGCTGGTAAAGAAGCCTGGCAATGGATGAAACTTTAAATATATTAGACATGCATTTGCATTTGAAGAAGGAAATAAAATATGCATGACTCATCCTAATTCAAACTTGCAGACTGGTTCCAGATTACCTTGCTGCAATCAAAATTTAACTTTTAAAAACAATTTTGATCACTCAATGGATAGAGGTGATCTCTGGGTTTGATTTTTGAAGTCTTTGGCTCTGGTCCCTGTGAACTTCTGAGCATCATCAGTCCTTCTCACCTTGGTGGGGTAACATAGGCTGAGCCTTGGTTAGAACTGACCCCAGTATTTCCTGTGTGCTTAAACTCACCTCAGACCTAGTCTTCTCCTTTTCCTATTTTCAATGATTTCTCAAACTTCTTACAGGTGTCTGCTCCCTTGGAGCTTCTCAACAGATTGCATTAACTGCTTTTAACTTGGCCAGTACAACCTTGGCAAATGGCACTTGAAGCTGAGGTCTCTTTGAACCCCCTTATTTATATTTTACCTTCTGTTATTTCAGTGCCTGCATGTTCTATTCAGTATTACCCGGTTACCAGAAGGAAATGGCAGTGGAGTAGTGTCACATCCCACCCAGGAGAGGGGGACAAGTGACTTAGATTCATAATTCCCCAATGGAGTGGAAAACGGCGAGACAAGTCTCAAGGTCTGTAAGCAAACATCTATTAATTTCTCACAATGTATAGACTGGAATCACGATAATTGGTTTTAGTTACATGATACGCTAGGGCAGGCAATATACCATGACAATGATAAACAGGAAAAGACTAGGTATACAACAAACTACAGCAAGCTGCATATTACTTAATGATAACAAGGAAAAAGGGCATATAACAACTTCTAACAGGCAGTATCATACTTAATGATTACAAGATAGAAACTAAGTATAAACTAAGCAAGCAGTATGATAGGCCTTCCATTACTTGGTGAGAAAGGGGAAAGCGAAAGAAAGAGGGAGGTGAGGGGAAGAGAGAGGGGGGAAAGAGAGACAGAGATCACCAGTCCAGGTTCCTGCGTTGGTCCCACCAGTGAGGGTTCAAGGATGCCACCATCTTTACTTCTCCTCCTCCACTTCTTGGTGTTTTTATCTGTCTACATGTTTCTATGTCTTGCTGCTTCTTCTGTCTGATTCTTTGCTTTTTCTTACCTCAATTTATATGTACTTTTCTACATGCAGATGTGCAGTATGTCAGGTAGTGTATCAAGGCACTTCATTGTTTAAGATAATTCTCATAAGCATACACGATTGCCCACTCTCCTTGGGAGATCTGCTATGAGACAAGGCCATCCTGCCTCCGCAAGACTCCTAATCTCCTGCATATTTGGGCCAAGGCTGTTTGAGGCATCTGCTTGCTTAGCCTTGTCAGATCTCTCTACCATGTTTCATTTGGCACTTACCAGTTTGCCACACAGGGCCAGAAACAGGTCTTGTTTTTGTCCAAGCTGGGACATGTAAAATGCCAAGAAATGTTTAAGGCAAACGTTCACATATCTGTCCACCGCAAGAAGGCCCACTAATCTTCTGTTGGGCTAAACTTAAATTCACTGGCATATAGAGCACAAACTTTATGCTGAAAAGTGATTTCTACAGACTGCATCCCTAGCTTGTTCAATGCAACACGGGATTTATGTGTGTGGGATGTGATTGCACATGTAATGACTAGTGCAAATCTTGGAGTCCTTTGAGAGAAGTAGTAGTGGGGTTTTTAGCCAGTGAAGACCAGTGACGGAGATAGATAAAACTGGTGAATGAGAGACCTGTTAGTATCGAATACCGGAAGATTAGAGAAATAAGTGTTTTCAAAAAAATCACCAACAAAAACAAATCACCCCAAACAAACCCACAAACCCCAATGATTAGTTGCTTGGAGGGAATGGTATGCAGTCCTGGCTGTGGGAAGTAATTCCAGTCTTTATCTTCAAAAAACTGGGAGAGAAACTGAGGAAAGGTTCTGGTAAGGAATGAAAAAAGTTATTAAAGTAACTCTGGAAAGGTTCTGAACACCCAGTTATTTAGTGTCCATATGCAGTCCTTTCTCCAACAGCTAAAACTGAGGAAAAAAAGTAGAAAGGCTTTCAACAGCTATTCACTGGCAATTAGAAGGAAAATATCCACTGTGCTGTGTATGTTTCCCTTGGCCACTTCTATTTAATGAATACCCTTAGAAGAGCAGCTCTGCTATTGAGCCAAAGCAAATTCTGCACCGTGTCGGTTAGTTATGTGTACCCTGCGGACAGAGAACAAGTGCTAATGCATGATTTATGTGTTGAACCGGCACAGTAACATTAACAAGCTAAGCTGCACGGTGAGCCTGTTGAATAGACGCAGCGTCTACAAAGGCTAAAGTGTTTCTCACCCTGACCCATCTGCTTTACTGAGGTAGTTCTAGCTATTCCTCTCCCTGCCTTCAGAGGTGAAAGTGTCCTCCGTGCTGCTCCTGTGATGCTTGAGCACAGGGAGTTTTCCTCCCTGTGCTCAGCCACTGTACAACTGTCATGGGTGTCACCAAGCTGAGTGTACCTGCTGAACTAGGGGATGCAGTGAGGTAACAGAAAGAGTATCTCCAGGCAGGCTGTTCCGCTTAAACTCGAGAAGAAACTTCTTCTCAGTGAGGGTGACGGAGCCCTGGAACAGGCTACCCAGAGAGGCTGTGGAGTCTCCTTCTCTGGAGACATTCAAGACCTGCCTGGACACGTTCCTGTGTGGCATAGTCTAGGCATTCCTGCTCTGGCAGGGGGATTGGACTTGATGATCTTTCGAGGTCCCTTCCAATCCCTAACATTCTATGATTCTATGATTATTGCAGCCAATTCCTCAATGATGTGAAATATATAAATTTTCGGGTTCATATTTTCTTTTAGAATCTCATAGCAGTTTTGTGGTTCTCCCTTCTGGATTCTGCTAAGGCCTAACTGAGTGGGAATGGGAAAAGGACACATGTAAAGAGACTAAATCAGAACTGTAATCTGAAGAGGGATGGGGCAGTTTGATTCAGAAGTTGAATAATTTTTCTTCTCCTGGCTTTTGTTTTGGTGCTCTCAGCAGCATCCAAAGGCTGATCATTGTGTGCTTGGGCTGGACTCTGTTCTGAGCTTGTCTGCATCATCTGGGTCTGCACACAGGTGCTGCCTCTTGGAAATGCTTCTGGGACATGCGCAGCTATAGACTGTGTCTTCATGCTGTGTAGGTTTGTGATGCAGGGGCAATAGTACATGAGATGCAAGTAAATGGTACAAGTACCACGTGGGTGGCAAATGCTATTAACAAAGCGTATTCTCTGTCTGCCATTGGGTAAATGAAACAGCTGAACTGCCCTATAAAGAAATTCAAACAACTTCTAGGAGTGGAGACGTTCACCTGCTCTGTGAACTTTTTGTAGAAGGCACGTTATCTGTAAGGGTATGCCATTTTGCACAGATCCTTTCCTCTTACAGTTTTACTTCTGTTGTTGAAGGCTTAGGAAAGCAATGTGTAACCCAGCAGGTGGTTGTAACCTTTGTCTTGCTGGCAAGGTGTGGCAACAGGATAAAATTCGGGAATGAGCTTCTCTTGATTTAACGTAACTTCTGTTCAGCAGAGAGCACAGTCAAATACAGATATACAGCTCTTCCCGGCTGTGTGGTCCTACCACCCCTTAAGGTGGGGAATTGTGAATAGGAATATCAATCCCAGCTGTCAGGGTGCTTCCTCTCTTGAACCTGTACCATTGTTCCATGTTTTCATGATCTCAGGTGTGCCTATTAAGACAAAAAAAAAGAGGCCATATTGAAAATCAATTTTCTCCTTGCAGGTCTTGAGCAGTTTTGTAAGATATAATAAGATGAGCAATCTGGTTCTGGCAGTGAAAAGAACAGATGCCAAGCTATAATTTCTCTTACCAGAAAACGCTGTGGAGTCAATTTGTATTGCAGAAAGAAGAATCTGTGTTATTAATAGAGGACAGTTAAAACTTGGAGTCCTGAGAGAACACACTTCATTTGGTCTGTGCCATATGGAGAACAGTAGGCAGAAACACATCCTGGTCAGCCAGAAGAGAGATGACAAGATCTTGCAGCATGAGAGGTTGTCTGTACCTTGACTGAGCAGCAGAAACTGTGTGATAACACATCCCATAACACCAAGGGGTCGTGTTTCTGACTGTAGGAACTCTTGTATTTTTTGGGGGAGTCCAGCCTCCATAGAAAATGAAAGAGAAAAGCTGGCATTGCCCATTTCCATAGAGCTGGTATGTGTGGGGCCCTGACCCAGGTCCTTTGCATACTTCTCAGCTGAACAGGTTCAAGGAATTGGCCAAAGAAAATAAATGCACTGAAATTTGCCTGTGTAGATACATTCCTTCTCTTAACTCTAGAAATATACTCAGTCTGTCACCACCTTCTTGTCAAGGTCAGACACCAATCAGCTTCTATACACTATCCCTGCCCACTTATTCTGCAGGTACAGATGTGCATCACTTTAAAGAAGGTGCTGGCTAGTGCAGGGTCACAGGAGTAAATTCACAGCTGAATTTACTACATTTTTATATCCCTAGGCAAGCAAGCCCTAACTTATCTAAACAGTTTTCAACTTGTTCTCTATTCTGGCCAGCTCCCTTATCTCCTTATTAGAATTGTGTTAAGTTTTGGGTCACAACTAACCTTTTATTCTGGAGGCTGTGGCAGAGATTCTCGACATCATCAGATTTGTTCTTCTCCATTAACTGATGGGCTTATGCTTTTCTTTGCTCTCCTCTTACGTTTAATGTATTTATAGAGCTGCCTTTGTTGCCTTTATGGCCTTGTTAGTTGTAATTCATCTTATGCCTTAACTTTTCTGATTTATCCCTGCATGCTTATGCTATTCCTTTATACTCTTTCTTAGCTGCCTGTCCTTGTTCCCACTTTCTATACAGTTGCTTTTTGATTGTTCAGTCTTTAAAGTGCTCCTAATGTAACCATATTGGTTTCAAGCTATGTTCACTATCTTTCCTCAGTACTGGGATAGACTGCTATTGTGCTTTTGATACAGTCCTTTTCAGCACTAGCAGATATCCTGTATTCCTCTCAACCTTAGATTATCTTCCCAAGAGACCATGCTTCACAGTTCTGAATGTGTTGAAGTCTGCTGTTTCCCTCCCCCCTTCTTTTTTTCAGCTTCATTGTCCTCATTCTCCTAGTGTCTTTTCCCTTCTTCTGCTGTCTTACGACCCCTTCCACCTGCATTGCCTTCTACGTTTCAGTCCTTAATAGCTTGTCCTTATTGTAATCAAATCTGAAATGCCCACTTACTTCCTATATTTTTTTTCACCCTTTAAAACAACAGCTTTTTGTCATCACAAAGGACTTCAAGTTACAAAATCCTCCATGCAAGGTGATATTTCTGCATTTACCCAGTAAAGACTCATCCACTTGCTTCTCTTTGGACCATCCCCTCCTCCTCACTTTCTTTAGAGCAAGAGACCTGGAATAAAGCCTGACATTCCTCCTGCTTCCTTCAAGCGTGCACTGCTGCCATGAAATACAGCACTCCTTCCTTTTTCCTATGTATTTATTCCCTTGAATATGTGAATATATACTTTCCTTGTAGTTTTTTGGTTTGGCCTTATTTCTGATAACATAATTTTAGGCATGGAAAAGCCCCAAAGTTACAGATCAAGCAAGTGAAAGCACAATAGGATCCTTTATAATCTATTCTAGAAATTGCTTTTTCATTCACAGTGAGCTTTGAGCTGCTGTGAAACATCCTACCTGTTTTGGGGATTCGATACAAAAGCTTGTAAACTGATGCTGGCCTACTATAGTTTTGCTTTGAATGCTATCTTCCCCTCTCTTTAACATGCTGTATCAAAAGAATGTGTTTATTATGCAATTTGAGGCCTCTGATACTACTAACAGGTGATAGGATGAGACGAAACTGCCTCAAGTTAGTCCAGATATTAGGAAAAAATACTTCATAGAAAGGGTTATAAAGCATCAGAATAGGCTGCCCAGGGAAGTGGTTGAGTCACCATCCCTTGAGCTATTTAAAAGACACGTAGATGTGATGCTTAGGGACATGGTTTAGTGGTGGACTCAGTATTGCTCGGTTAACAACTGGACTCAATAACCTTAAAGGTATTTTCCAATTTGGTGCTTTGCTCATTTTGGACAATTTCAAAAAGAATCCTTCTCCATAGGCTGTGTGCTATGATTTCTTACTATCTAATCCTGAGTCATAAAGCACCCAGAATGGGTTGCTTATGTAAGTGTTTTGGTATTTCTTTCATCTGGGGGAAAAATAATTAAAAAAATCATATATACACACAGAAGCTTGAAATTAGAAATTCTAACAGGTTCAAAAGTCGGAGTAAGTAGAAAGTTGAGGTGTGTTACCTATTTTTGATCCTATCACTTCTGAAAGACACTTTTTTTTTTAGTTCTTAAGCTGTAAGTATTAACTCATATTAGATGCTGCTGCACTTTTAGATGCTGCTGCTGACTTAGGATGGTTTCCAATAGGTTGTTTGCCTCAAGTGATAAAGAAATGCTTCCATCATAAAAAACGTAGCAAAACATTTGCCATTCATGTAGGTTGAATGATAGATCACAGATGGGTAAATGGTTTGACTACCAGCCCAAATAAGAGCGGTAGGTTCAAGTATTTACTCTGCTTTAGAGTTTATTTATCACCGAAATTAGAGGTGTTCAGTAGTGTAACTCTGAAGAGGGGTTAGAGATGCAAGTATTTGTTTTGTATATCACAGTCTCTCAAGTTCCCCCCTGTTGAAGGTGTATGTGAATAACTTCTTCTAGTGTTCGGAGTCTGGAAATTTTAAAGATTCTTTAATAACAAATAGCTGGGACTGAGATTGTCTCTAGAAGTGAACTCAGGGTTTCAACTAGTGAAATAAATTAGCCTCCTAAACTCATACGAATGCCCTCACTTAGAAATAAAGCAGTCTTAGATTAGAGGAACTTAGGTTAGAGGAATGAGTGGCAGGGCTTGAAAAACTTCCAGAGCAATGATGCTCATTTGAGAGTCTAAAGAACCTTAATCTATGTGGGCTGCCTCCATGCCACTTTCTCATTCGCCTCATCTTTTCTGAGTATTCTTATGACAAAAGGGAATCATAACTTAAGCCTCGTACTCCATTATCTGAGTATAATCCTAAAGCTGATGTTTCCTTTGCATACACTGATGGCAACAAATTCAAAACCTGTTCTCCACAACAGTTACAGCTGTCAATATTTCCCTTCTCTGGTAGCATTCCTGCCTGAAGTCTCATTCCCTCCAGCTGTGCTATTCAACCATCTGTGCCAAGTTAGGAAGACTTCTTTGTGTTGTACCATGTCTGTATATCTCATCCATGCTGACATATTTTGATCCTCCTGCCCTGTCTCACAGGGACATCCCAGTGGTGCCTCATACCTAGGCTGAGAACTGCTGCAGCAGGTTGCAGAGATGTTGAACTGAAGTGCAAGGCCTATGTATTGGCCTGTTCCTAGGGAAAAATTAACAGTGAATTGGTCTTCTTATTTGCTAATTTTTACCTTAGACATCAATCCAAAAGCTGCTTTCACACACACATTCTGAACAAACGTGGGAGTGGAGGGATGCTGTCCACCTTCCCTTTCCTCTTTGCTTATTTTAGTGAAAAACTGGTTATTTGATGTTAAATGTTACAATGACTGTCAGAACCAGGAGACAGTATTTCACAGCTGGCCCCAGGATTTGCTTTTTTTTTTTATAAAACACTAGCTAGATTTATATAGCTTGGAGATGCATGGTGATCGTAACTTTAGTTATTTTGTGTGGGCTGTGTTTGCACTCAGACAGCCTGAGGGATCTGAAACAGAAGCTGTTGTTGAGTTACCTGGCAGTCCCTCTGCCCAGGGAGGTTAGCAGCCAGGGGGTGCTTGTAGGACAGATCCAGATCAGGTCCAATCTGCAGGACGGAGGTTGGTTTTTCAGCTTCCTTGTGCTGGTGCAGTGCCGATGTGAGGGTTACTCCAGCGTGCTGATTTACACCACCTGTGATGTCACTGTGAGGTAAAGATCCTCTCTCAGGTTACTATGATGAATTACTGCACATCAGCTGAGCTGCAGTAACTGTCCCTAACTGCTGGGTCAAAAGAAAAATAATGCAATTAATTTAAATCTCCTTTTATTGCAGTCTAAACTGTGCAAGGTAATCTCACCCTTTCTGTGACAGAAGTGTTTCCATGGATGTTTACCATACCTCAAATAATTCATCAATTTAGACGCCTGTGTGAGCCTCTCCTGTCTTCGTAATTGCTGAATCTCTAAAAATAGCTTCCTTCTAGACACGGCAATTTTTCTAGATTTGGCCAAAATGGGAATGAAACAGTTGGAATAAAACACAAGGAACTGAAATCAGATTTTTTTCCAACTAACTCCTTAATTGAGGAATTTTCAAATCAAAGAATATAGAAAGAAAGGTATTGATTGTTCTGAGTACTTACAGGCTTACCAGCGTAACACTGTAATAATCTGAATCACACGGACAAGTTTTGTGTTTAAGGAGGGCGCTGTTGAATGAAGTTATGCATCTGCTTGCATTATGTTGCTCAGCCTTTAGATGTCTCTTGCTGCTGAGAACAGTTTGGAGAGGGTACTCCATGCTTAACAAGAAGAGAAAGTTGGAGTGTTAAGTTTTGCTGAAGCTTCTTTCTGTTACCTTTAATGGATGACTTTAAACGTGGGGGTTTTTTTTGAGAAAATCTCTAATTCTGTATACCATAGAAGCTAACAAGGGTGGGTAGTGGTAGCTATAGTTTCCAAATCAGTTCACTCATTTCTTCCCAAAGAAGCTTTTTTGAGTTTTGAAGCTTACAATTAAGTCTAAATATACCACTTCAAGTAAAGTATGTATATATTTCTACAGTTTGAACACATAAAGTGGTTCGTGATCATAGAACAGCAAAGATGCTTTTTAACATTAGATTACTTCATGCTCTAGAAATAATAGCATTAACTTTAGAATTTGCCTCTTTAATAAGTACGTACATGAAAATTATTTCATATGCATAAGCTTTTCCTCTCAAATAATCCCACAGCTTTTTGCAGATGTATATATTAACTAAAGTCAATGAAAAATCAAACATTAAAGTGCAACCTGAGAAGTGCTAAGTTTCAGAAAAAAATGCAAATTTTGAAAAAAATGCAGGATTGTTTGAGAAATTGTTTTAAAATTAAGTGCTTTTTATTTTCTTGTGTGTCTGTTTTGCATATTAATAATATGGGTTTTTTTCCTACAAAATTTTTCTGAGAATCTGTTAACATTATTTTTTTTCCGCAACATGAGGTAATGTAAACCTGATAATGTTGAATATGACAGCAGCTGAACAGTGAGTGACTCCATCACACAGACTTAACTCTGGGAGCCAAGCCTATGAAATAGCAAATCAAAATTGGAGGAAACTTAAGAGAGCTGTGGTTCAGAGGGTTAAAATCTCCTTGGGAGAGGACAACTTGTGCCCTGCATATTTAATTCAGTGCACTAGTGTTTTGATTATCAGGATTAATGACCTTGACTTTTAGCTGTCGATCAAAAGGCAGTGTCTTCTGTGCAAGTCATTTGTCCTACCAAATAGATGGTTCAGAATCTCTAGTGTTGCTAGAAGCAGCTATGACTTGAAGTTGGTGGATAGTTTCTGGCTGGAGTTCATTAGGTAGTTTCTTCATCCAGCTACACTTTTACAAAACTCAAAGAGCTTCTGCTTTGAAAAATTTCTGGATGTATTGGTGACAACATAACCAATGTAACCTGGTGGAAGGAGGTGTAATGGGCAGGCAAGAAACTTCCCCCTTGCAAGTCTGTGTGACCAGAGCCTGTGAGGCTTTAGGTCAAGAGCTTCAGCTGCCCCAAGGATCTCGGCTTCAGTGTCTCTCATATACGTTGTCCTTGTGATGACGTGGTTTCCATGTCTCTGCTTCTGACTTCTTTCTTTGTAGGAAGAATTAGGAATTCCCTATACTGATTTCACAGGCCAGTAGTTGAAGTATTTACCTGCAACAAGGATGACAAAGGTCCAGGTCTGAAACAGACACAGAAGACACCTCAGCACAGATTTTCCACACATTCCTCCACTGGTGTAGGTTGAGGAATGTTGAGTTGCATGCATGTCCATTTTTAGATACTGACCAAAAATCCCAGTCTTTCAAGATAAGTTTCTTCTGAAAAGAAAAAAAAAAAAAAGGTTTGAATTGACAATTTCTTGTGAAAACAAGTGTGGACTTAAATTCCTGCCCTGTTTCAGTTTTAGCCCTGCTTAGCTTGTGAGATCCAACTCAATCAAAGTACGTGTTGACATGGCTGCAAGCACAATATACTCTGTGGCAAACGTTAAAGTGTACAAAAGAAAGGGAAATGAAAATCATTTTCTTCTCAGCAGGTTTCCTGGAACACTTTAGTATGTAAAACACAACACTGTTAATAGTAATTTCTTACCCCCAGGGTGCCAGCTCCTGAATTCTGGAGGCCTTCAGAGACACTACACAGCAGTGTTTGACAAGAGACACCTCTTTAAAATTTTAGCCTGGGCTATTCCTGCTTCTCATTTCCATTATCAAGTAAAATAAAAGGAAGGGGGAAATCCAAGCACTAAATTCAGTGGGATGAGAGAGGAGGTAACGGGAGAAAGCTCTGTTGTGAAGTCTTTTACAACTTTTTGAACTGTGCCCAGTTAGGATGGAGAATACTTGGTCTCACTTAAAAGTAGCTAAATCAATTTTTCCTCTATGCTAGCATTCAGTATGTAAGAAACCATTTGGCTCCCAGAGAGTAAGCAGAGTAAGATCGTAGTGCACTGCATAATTATACAAATTAAGGATTGTGTTCTTGGGTGGTACAAAACACTGTTGTCCACTTTGTAGCCACAGCACTGCAGTGAAAATTGGCTGGCTGTTACTTTCCTTTCTGTTACTCTTAGGCATTTGCTCAGTGCCAAATGTCTCTGTTTATATGGCAAAGTTAGTGATGGTACAAGAGAACTTTCTAATGAACCTCACTGAAAAAGCAGGAAGAAAAGTTTGTCAGAGGAATTGCTCACTCTTTTAGTCTTCCATATGAAGTTCCCAGTATTGGTGGAACCTCTGAGTCTTTATGAACTGCTAAAACTATTCTATAAAAGAAAAAGAGGGTAGAGTAGGGGACTTCTCCAAGGTCATGAACTGAATGCACTAAATTCTTAACTGTGTAGAATGATAGTCTTCACTGAAAGTACAAAATGCTGGAAATCTTACAGGAGGGACAGTTCTTTAAATGGCTCTGATCTAACTTTTCAATTCCAAAAGCCTTGGAAGAAACCTGTTTCTGAACAATTTCAAGGATGTGATTTTTAACACCCTTAAAAAAATGATTAGATCTGTTGGGACTGATATAGATCGCAGTGGTCATTCCTGAGGGTATAGAAATAGATTAGACAAGGTATTTTTCTCACTGTACCATCTGTAATTCTTTGATTACCTTTTATTTCATACTGTATCCTGGGCTGTGAAAATATTAGAATATTTGGATCTTCTCGGTGATTTTTTTTCTCGCTTGTGTTAGGCAATGTTTGTACTAAGAGACACATTGCTGGAACATATTCCACTGAGATGTCAATCAACTTACCTCTACAGAAGACACGATATGTGTTACGTACACTGCTGAAGTTATACCTAACTTTTCTCTGATTTATTAAGTTTCAATTTTAGAGCGATCTAAAGAGATTAAATGCTGATTTTTAATTACACAAACAGATGTAAGTGCTAAGTATTTAGAGAGTAGCTGAGTTAACACATCGTATTTCTCATGGCAGTTTGATCTTTTCTGTCAACTAGTATTGTCTTTCTAGTAGCTTTGACTACATTGGAAAACTATTGTTGATTCACTTCCTCAATCTATTATCTAGAAGAGCTTTGCACAGTTCTGAAATATATATGCAGAGAGAAGAAAGACTTCATGCTTAGAAAAGTTCCATTTAAGAAAATTACAGTTTGACTTACCCTTGCCTTAAAGAATTCCAAGCTAGCATGTTCAGCCCAAAGCTCCTAAGATCATGGAGTGTATGATGTTTTCTGATATTACTCAGAGTCAAAAAGTTGGGACTGTATTATTCTCTAAAGTTACAAAACTTAAAATCTTAAGGGGCTTTTTAGGATTTCACTCCAAGGTGAAGAGACCAAATAATTGCATAAATGAAATGCTTGACAGACACTGTGAGCTGCATCAGGTCAACAGCATTGTTTCCTTTTTGGTGTTGTGCAGAAATGAGAATGAGTGTAAATAATATTGCCATGGGTTTTCTGTGTGATGCTAGTCATTCAATATTTCCATCTGTAATCTCTCAGCATGTGGAGGATTGGAATCTCCATAGGTGTCTCAGATCTTTGGCTTGAAAACAGAATTTTGGGTTCAGATCTTGACTGTGTTCGTGAATGTTCCATACAGCTTCTTTTGTAATTCTCTTGAAGCAAAGAGGTTTCTCTATTGGTAGATTACCCTTCCTCCTTCAAAATCATGGACAGAAAATTACCACCAAAAAATCTCTATCAGTTCTGGTCTCTTCGGGATCAAATCTAACTCTGGGTAAGAGCAAACTGTGTTGCCTTCACCTATAGAGAGTCATACTCCAGCTGAATTGTAGCAAGCAATAGGATTGCCTAAGTAGTAAAGAGAGAAGGATGCGGAAGTTTTGGTGTTGCTTGCATGTATTGAGTAATTCACTGATTCTGTCCTTATAAGGAACCATTTCAGAGTTTGACTTAGGAGAAGGCATAGATAATTGCAAGAGGTTGATGTCCCTTCTCAATAGATTCAAGAATGCTTGGCAGTCATGGGCACTCAGAATGTGAGTGAAAACAGCTATAGGCAAGTGTCAGGGCACTAACGAGTATTATATGTGCAGAGATGGCAACAAGAGCACTCCACAAGTTGATGGAGGCACAGTCTCCTCTTTTAGAGGTAATGTTTTACACGTTTTCATAGATCAATTAATACTTAAACCAGCAGTGAGAGCAGGACTAGACTCTAAACACCTGATGTCCTATAAACCCCAAAATACGAAGGGTGAGAGGAAGAGAAGGTTTCTTCTTGGTCTTACCTCACTCTAGTGTTGCGCCACAGCTAGCTCCCCTGGTTTCCATAGTGTTCTTCTTGATTTGCTCATACACTTCTTCACAGGCTTCAGGTCTCTTAATCTCATTTTCTGACCAAAAGAAAATTTTGTATTACTATTTTGTTCCCCATTCTCTTATTTGTCTAGCTGTAGGGAAAATCAGGCAAGGTTTAGCTGAGCTCAGCCTATGGTTGCTATAATTTGCCTTAAGGCTACTCTTCCCTTCAGTCCCAGCCTGGGGATCTCGGAGCTGGCAGTAAGCAAAAGATCACAGGTGAGGATGAAAGGCCTTGGAATACTGAAACGGCTTCTTGTCAGTCCACACTAGGCTACTTTTAAAAATTAGGTTGCATGAGGAAAGCAGGCCAAGACCTCCTAGGTATTAGATTAATCTAAGCCAATACCATGCTGAGGGAACAGACATCTCTGCAAATGGTTCTTCTGGGGATTGAGAAACCGGTGGCAGATCACACAGAGCATCATACAAGCACTCTGCTCTTTGCTAACACAGCAGTTCACAGGGATGGCCCTTCCCTGCCTGACCTCCAGAGAGGACAGAAGAGTGCTGCCCCAAGAATTACTCAACAGAGGCCTAAAGCTCCAGCTGCCAGAGGAGATTGCTCATCTTTGCATTGCAGCAGACTGAGATTAGCATTACAAGAAAAGCTCTGGGAAAGAGCTAGTCTCAGTGGCTTTGGAAACTGTGCTTCCATGGAGCAACTTACAGTGTTTTCAAAGCAAGTTGTCTTAGGCTATTTCATGGGTGCTCATCAGCCCAGAGAAAGGTTCTGGAGAAAGAATTGTGCCTAAATTGCTGCCTTTTTTAGTCCTTTGGATGAAAAAGTCTTCTAAGAATCTCCTTGGAAGGCTTTACTGTAGACAAAGGAGGCTTTAAAATCTGAAAAAAAAGTGTAGAAATTTGTAAATTAAAAAATATCAAAAACTTCAGACAGTTCATGTGACTGGATCCTATAAATACACTTTATAAGAAGACCCTGTAATGGCAACAATCCATCACGTACTTCACTAATTTCTGAGCCTTCCTCTGGAGTTTGCTGGGAACCTGTCTGGTGGTTGAATCCCTTCTGAGATACTGCAGTGACTTGTTTTGTGTCCACAGGCTTCTGACCGCTACTGATGGTCAGACAGCAGGGAGTTAAGAGCAGAACGGTGAGGAGGGTGCAGAGGAAAGGTCTTTCACCCTGTGTTCCTGAGGCTGTCTTAATTAAAATGTAAAGGGCAAGTAGTTTTTTATCCTCTTATGCCTGTTGAAAACAACTGCTTGTATGTGTCAAAAACATTTTAATTTCCTTCATGGCCTTCTCTGCCTATTGATTTACTCAATTAGTAGTGCGTGGCATGTTTTCCTCTTTAACAAAACAGTGTGGAATTTTTGACATTTAAAGGATTGGACGATGCACATGAAACACACGCTGTCTAAGACAGTCTTTGGTATAGAGATCCCTATGTTTCTTCTCAGCAAGTACTTACAGCTTCTACAAAACACCCCACCCTTTCCATCTTTGCAAAGTATTTATGGCAACAGAAACATACCCTGTCATACCTTGTTTGGTCTAATTGATAACACCCTTATAATGCTACTAGTTGCAAGGAAAATCATGAATTATATAGAAAAATAAAAATATCCACCACAACTCTAGCTTTTTTTGTGTGTGATTTTTTTTTTTCTTGAAGTGTTGACATCAAACACCAGACATCAAATGAAGTGAAACAAAGCCCCTAATGTCTTAGTCTTTTGGAAAGAGGTAATGATCTCTCCCTCTCTAACAGGCAGTTTATTTTTGGTCAACTTCAAAGCTCTGTTTCCTTTCCTTCTGGTAATGGGAGGATGTGCCCCTGAAATGTGCCTGTATGGAACCAGGCTGGAGTTTGAACTGAATATTTTAAGAAAGATAATCAAAGAGTGCTGTGTGCTGCTGTGGTTTTTCTACTTTGCCAACTGCAGAGGGACTCTGATCAGAGCATAAGGGCTGAGGTCTGCTCTGTTTGCTGACTTACTGATTGCATGGCCACAGTGACTCTATCACACCATTGCTTTGTGCCTCTGTTTTCTCTTGTTATATTGGGCTGCGATTTGCCAGCTTTTCAGCCAGATTCTGAAGGAGCTTTCTGAGCTCCTCCATTTCATTTTCATTGCCTGGAGCCTGATGTTTTACAGGATTAACATGGTTTCAAAATGAAATGGGCAAAACATTTAGAGAAGCTGATGTTGGTCACTTGCATTCCTCTATTTCCCATGTTTTCTTGCTGTATGGATTGCTTGCTTTGAAACTCATGGTAGTGGAGGAATGGAGCCTGGATGTTTCTGCTCTGAAAACCCTAAAGCAGAATCTAATGCAGCTCTTACTAATATAAGGGCTGTGATATTGCTGGCTGCAGGAAACCATGCTGACACTTGTCAGCTTGGCATAGCTTAATAGGGGACTGGTCCTGTGTAATTAAAAGTCTGTGTGACCGCTAAGCAAATTTTGCTTCAAGCTTAAAGTGGTAAATTCAGTAGAATTTAAATACCTCTTCATGGGCATCTCTGAAAATTTCAGCCTTGGTGACCTGCTGGGTAGATCTCATTTATTGTACATTGTTTTACCTGCCTTTCTGCCCTATTTTTTTTTAAATAATATAGGCTGATGCTTATCAGAAATTACATATCCACAGAGACATTATGATCAGTGATTTTAATATTTTCCTTGAAAGAGGAGGGGAAAAATTCCATTTTTAAATTTAGTAAGCCTTGTCAAGCACAGCACAAAAATACAGGTGCTGGGGGAACTTAGTCCAATTTAAGTCCTGTCAATCAGATGTGATATTTATTTTGCGTTGATCTATGCCTGGATCACTAAGTTCCCGATTTGTTTAGTGTTTAGTCAGTATTTGAGGTCTTAAAGATTGCTTAGGTTAGGTGAAGAAAATGCTGGTGGGACCAAACACTTCGCTGATAAAACTGCATTCATGCACAGGGGTTGTATCAAAGGTTTTCTTTCAGTTAAAAATCTGCCTCAAAGCTCCCTTTTTCTTTTTGCGTACATATTCATTTGTAGACATTTCCATGAGCGAAGATACAGTCAGTCTAGTTTTTGAGTCATGACTTCCCCATAGTTCACTAAAAAAAGAATCATTTCATGGTTCCCCTATTCTACCCAAATGGAAGAAAACTATCAAACTAGACTCCTGCAAAGTGATATGAGCACCTATAGAACAAAACAAAGTAGCAGCTGGACAGAAAAATGTCAAATATAACCACCATTTGGACTTGGCATGCAGAAAATTAATTTAAGGCTGTGTTTAGGCAGCATATCTAAAATATTCTTTTTTTTTTCTTCCCACTCATCTGTTTTTACTGTGCCCTGCTTTTTGTCAGAATGTGCTGAACGTTATGCGGTCTCCAGCAGAACACAGGACAGAGTCCTGTTGTGGCATGAGCTGTGAAGGAGCCCTAGGATTAAATTAAGCATTTAGAGCTGTTGCTGACTGAAGATTGGTTTCTAACAGCAAAAGAATACATTTATTGAGATGTATTAAACTCTTCATCCCTACTTTCCCTCTCTGTTCTTTGAAAGGGTGGTCCCCTTGTCACTACTGAAAGACACCACTGTAAAATGAGGGCGCTCACTGTATGAAGTAGACAATTGTCCCAGATGTCCACTTGATAGTAGCAGAGCTGCTCGGCTAAGTTTTCCTTGTTCTGCACATCCCAGTGCTCAAGGAGGCTCCCTTGTGAATTCAAATACTAACAGCTATGGGTTTAAAGTAGAAAGGTTGAAAGTCTGTACCAGCCACTGCTGGGGTTCTTATAGCAGGGCTTTGGTCTGCGCAGGGCTAAAGTGGACTCAGGTATTTTACAAGGGCCATATCCTAAACTGTTGTAACTTTCTGAGATTCGCTGGGGCTATCAGATTTATGACATGAGCATCCAGCCCAGTTTGTCATCTGAGGACATTTCTAGCCTGGTGCATGTTCAGAACATGGCAAATTCATACAGTAGTCCATGAACTGCTTCACCAGAACGAGTCACGTTCTAAAAACAAAACTGTCCCCTCTTTAAGTGGCAGATCTGATATAACACAGTGACACTGGTGCTCTTGGGAAGCTTCACTCAATCTTCTGCTGAAGGCGACTATTCATTCACTCTGGAGCATAACTGCCCTATATCCAGCTACCTTCCCTTGGGACAGGTTTCACCTTTGCTCAGCTGAGCGTGTGTGGGAGTGATCCACAGGAGCACACGGAAAGCAATTTAAAGCAGCAAATTTCCTGCTGCTTTCGGAAGCTGTTATATCAGGTAGTTCTGGAGTGAAGAGAGGATACAACACAAGAAATTCTCTCATTCTGAATATGCTCTGTGTTGTGAACTGATACGGCTTCTATACCCCAATGCTAAATTCTTCCAGTGTAAATTTTTCAACGAGGTTGTTTTTTTTTCTTAACAGCAGCAATAAAAAAACAAGAAGAAAAAAGGCAGGAATTTTGAAAAATATGCTGTATATTTGTAGCATGGTATTTCCTCTAGCTCAATAGATCTATGATGAAAAAAGATGTGTAGATACAGATGAGAAGGCTACATCTGGCTGTATGTTCTGTCTGGAATGACAGAAATAGGTCATGAGATTGAGTAAAGTTAATAAATGCTAAAGGGTACTGGTCAAATTTCCACATGTCTCCTCCCCAGTAAAAGAGTTTTAACTCAGGCAATAAACAACCCTCTCTGATGTGCCTTTGACTACAGTGGACTTGACCTACAGAATCAGGCAACTTATGCCATAGAAATAAAGGTCTTTGTTCTGGAGCCTGTTGTAAGGTCCAATGGAAGTGGTCCTCAAACATTGCTATGGTGAACTCTTTGCACCACTTCACAGTGGCTAAAATTTTCTCTGTCATTTGAAGGCTTCAGCATCCTTCAGTTCAAGGCTGTTTGCACAGCTGAGATTCTGCTTGCTTTTAGTCCTTCACAATGCCAAATAAAACAGATATAGGTAAAACAGCCTTCAGTCAAAAAAATGGCTTTCTAAGCCTCTATTTTACTACTTAGTGCACATGCAGAAAAGCATTTTATGTGTGGCCTGGTGAATTTAATTTGTTTGATTTTTCTGGGGATCTTGGAATATTTTTACCAATGTTAATTAACACTTTCTCCTTTATGAGATGCATAACTGCTTCTGTTGTTCTTAGGAGAAATATCTAATATAAATTGTTTGAAAACAGACATTTGTGGAGGATCAATTTTGGGCTGGTTAATGTTGCTTATCTGTGATCAATGGATAGATGTATTTTGCAAGTGAGTACACCCTGTGCTACTTCTAGAAGGCTCTAGAAATAATCTACTGAATTTTTTGTTTGATATATTTTACAAAAAATTCCAACGCAATTTAACAGATATTAAACCAATAAAGTTCTGTGTGAATGAAACCCCATAAATTCCTCCCGACATTAATATAAGAGAGAATCATCTTTGGATTTTTAATTTTATGTTTTGCTAGCTGATACCACTTATTACAGATGTCTATCTGCTCTGAAATTGGACAGAAAGGTATTTTCTTTCAATTATTTTTAGTCACACTTTCAGTTTCCATTTGTAAACAGTTCATAAATAATTTGTTTTGATTAAATGGTTATTAAAGCATTATCCTCCTCTATGGAAGATCAATAGGGCCTTCTCCAGAGGTGTGCATATCCAGCCATAACGTACAATGTTCATGTGCTGTCCGTGGCTCAGCTACAGTTTGCTAGTGGTTATAGTCCACTAAAAAGATAACAGATAAAATTTGGCTTCTGTTTCCTAACCTACTGCTGGTGTCCTGTCTGTGCAATAATTTTCCCTATATCCCAAGGACTAAGGATTGTTATAATTAATTACATACGGAATATTAACAAATATTGTGTGATCTTAATGAATTTTACATTTATCACAGAGTCATTTCTCTCTCTGTACTCTGCTAGTTTCAACCATGAATATAGTGAAGCCATGAGCATCTTGCAATACGGCAGATGGATTAGCTTGGAAAACTCCTGGCTACCAGTCAGTAGAAAGAGATGGGCACAATATCTAAATTAAGCCCTGCAGTAGCTTCTTGTTCACTATTCTTTCAATTTTAGACACTGCAGCAGTACTCCAAGAATTTTGTTGGTGCCAGAGGAGGTAGTGTGAACAGGGGCCTGTGTGACCGGCTTACAGGAAGCCCATGCTACAGCAAGGAGATGGAACTTGATCTCTCAAGTCCTTGACTGATTAGTGAATAACTGGAAACTTGCACATGACTGTGTCAACAGCCGGCTTTGGTTCTTGTTTTCCATCTTACATACAGGGAAAAAGGCAGGTTCATAAACAAGAAGTAATTGCCTCAAATCATTTTAGCTCAGTGGGTTGAGGGTGGTGCTTGCAACACCAAAGGTCGCGGGTTCGATTCCCGTTCGGCTCTCACGTGTTGCCTGACGTAGTCGAGAGGTGGCGTCCCTGCCCATGACAGGGAGGTTGGATTAAATGATCTCTAAGGTCCCTTCCAGCCTAGGCCATTCTAGGATTCCATGGTTCTATGATTTAAAATGCCAGTGGGAGAGCTGGCACCAGCTGGCCAGCCACAAAGAACTTTTGATGCAAGATGTCACTTTGTACGAGTTTTTAAACACATACAATTAAAACTGCTCCGTGCTTAGTGTACCTTTCTCTTTTGTCTTCATTATGTGTAGCTTTCCACTGTAACTACTATACAAATTGTCAGCCTGACGTCTCCCAGAGGTCTATTTGAAAGATGATGTTTTCAATAAAAAACAGCCTGTAAATTCATGCCTGCAAAGCTCTTGGATACAATAGTGGAGTGGCACCTGCCCACCTGTCTTCTAGACTCAAAAGCCAGGTAGTTTGTCATGAGAAGCCCATGTGTGGGCTCATTCCTCTGTGTACTCAAATCCCAGGCTGAAGCTGCACCTTTAAAATCACTCTCATAAAAAGGTGTCTTAACTTCTGAGTAGTTGTACCAGGAGCAGCAGAAGGCATGAAGGCTGTTTTCCAGCATGGCTGCGACTCTTCCAGCAGATTGAGGGAGGTTCTCCTCCTCCTCTGCCCTAGTGAGACCTCATCTAGAGTATTGCCTCCAGTTCTGGGCCCCCCAGTTCAAGAGGGACAGAGATTTACTTGAGAGAGTCCAACAGTCTTCTTCTCTGGAAACTTTCAAGACCTGTCTGGATGCATTCCTGTGTGACCTGCCCTAGATTCTGTGGTCCTGCTCTGGCAGTGGGGTTGGACTTGATCTCCAGAGGTCCCTTCTATCCCTTAACATTCTGAGATTCTCTCTTTCTGTCTTTTCCATACATATGACTGGGGACAGGGAGAAAACTTTTCTGATGTCTAATAGAGAATCCCATATCAATGTCTCCTCCTTTCCTCTGTCCTGTTATTTGCATTGAAACTCTTTTGAGAGAGTTCATATCTCTGAAGCCTCTGCTGGTTAATCAAAGTGGTTTGAAAGTGACCAGTTAAATCAAAAGCAATAGGATGGGTGGGAGGGACAGTTGGCCAGGCACTCCCTATGGGATTTCCAAATGGTAATGAGCATGTCAGAGGGTGGGTGGACGAGTGGGTGAATTAATGCTATTAACTTGTACTGCCCAGAGTAAGATTTGTATGCAGAGATTACTTTTTTTATTCTCCAGATATACTGGTATTGGACTGTGCATTTAGACATACTGGGGTTTACTGTAGCTGCCTTTGCTTGATGCCTGGGTTGCCGCAATGCATTTGCTGCAGAGGTGTTACAATAAATTAAACTCAATTTCTGAGAGGCTCTGCTGGCTGGGATGACATGAAAGTCAACCCTGGCTGTTGTCCCAGGAGATGTATGTGGGAACAGGTTTATCTGTATGTTTTTACTAGTTTACTTTGAATTAAGCATTAGATTTCAGTTCATTTTGATAAAAGCAGAACATGCTGCAGCATTGCTTTAACTTGAGAGATAATAAACAGACTAGCTCTCAACACTGATTAATTGGGAGGTCCCTTCTCTGCCAGAGCATCTTTTACTGTCCTGTTTTTCCTGCCTTGCTCCAGAGGGGTCCTTGCTAGACTGTTAGACTGACTCTTCTACCCTTGGAGTAACGCGGCAGACAGCAATGAGTTTGCTTTAGTGAGTAGTTTGCTGAAAGTGGTGGGAAGCTAGAGATAGGAAGGGCTTAGTGGAAATATCTTACACAATGGTTAAACTTTCCCCTTAAAGACAGGGTTTTGGTTATGGTTTAACTAGTTGCTCAGTTAAGCCAGCTAAGGCACTACATGAATGACAGGAGCATTGGCGGTATTTATAGACTGTTTGATGTTGAACGGATGTAATGAAAACGAGACGCAACCTCTTCCAAAAAATTCGGTCTTGCCGATCTTTTAAGAGGTTCTTGTGTTTCAGCAGCTGATGTTGCTATAAGAATTTTATTCATCCATATATATTCACTTTACAGCTGACGCCCAAGATGGACTAGGTTGTGCACATAACCAGATGAGAGGTTTTGAAAATGGTTGTTAAAAAAAAAAAGTCAACATTTGGTTCTCATACAGAGCGAAAGGGACTTTTCACTTGTCTTATCCTAAGAACTGTTTCTCCAAACTCTCTTCTTGGAATGCTTTTCCATTCCCTGCTCACTTGATTGGAGAACAGAATAAGCTTGTGTTAACTAGTCATATTTTTGTTGATCTTTTCTTCCTCATCTCTGTTATTTTAATGAGGACTTCATCTTTCCATTTCAACTGTTCATGAAATGTTAATCAGGTGTTAACCAGGGAAAATAATTCATCATTTTCCTCCTGTGTCTTTATGTTGGCAGGATGTGTGACCTGGTTTGTGTTCTGATTGCTCCGAGTTTGCTACAGCAGGCTTCTCCCTCAGCCAATTTTTGCTGTATTTTTACCTCTGTGTCTGCTGGTTTTTTTTAATATTAAATTTTGTGTTTAATGAGAGTTCATTTATTAGCAGCACCAAGAACTGGGCTGCTCTATCATAGGTTAGGAACAGTATTTATTAATAACAATAATAAAAAAATCCAATCAGAACAAATGCAACATGTTCACACTCAGAGAGCAGTGACAGTTGGCTAACTAGTTTTGCTTGGCACATGGAGTCCTCCTGCCTGCCACCAGGCTGTACTCTGCCTAGAAATAATAATCTTGTTCTCATCTCACACTCTGATTTGGTTCTGTGGCTGTTTGGTAAGACACTGCTGAAATATCTGACACCACTTTTGAACTTGGGACATAACACTCTTCTGTGAAATGACTCTTATTCCCAGCTCCTGCTGCCAGCCTATGTGCTTGTATTCTGCAGCTAGCCGCTAAGGTCTGTTAATAAACACAGAACTTTCTGTTTATTATCCTTCACATAATCATCTTCTGAACCGTTTTTATTCAGTGCATCTCATAAATGGCATGCCAGAAAAGATTAGGAAGACAAGTTTTAATCACTATCTGACTTAAAAGGATGATAATTCTAGTGGTAAATCATCCTGACTTTATTTAATTGGTCCTATGTTACTTCCCACTGTGCGCCCAATGGGTAATAAGCACCAATTCTCAGTGGCTAAAGCTGCAGCATTTATGATCATACCCTAGAGACGTGCTACTCTTCTGTTTCCCATGAAGAATGATGTGGTTATTGTGTGCCAAGTGCATGTAGCTTCTAGTGCTTTCAGAATAGAGGATTCTGAGATATCTTAGGAGCTGTGTGTGTACAGCCAGAGGAAGCAAGAGCTACTGTAGCAGTGGGGTTTGCTGAAGTTGGGTAATATACATGGAGGACAATGGTGGTTCAGACAGAGTGGAAACTTACAGGGGGAAAAACTACCAAGCATCTAGCAGCCTAGCAAGCAGTGAGGTGAGCTCCTGTAAGAGCTCCTTAATAGTACCGTGTACTGGTAGAATGCTCCTAAAGTGAGCGTAGCTGTATGGGCAACAGGGTACCCTGTACAAAGAGGGAAGCAGAATCCCAGAAATTCCCTTTTTGCTCAGTAAGGTACCATTTGCTCTTCAGATTTTTAAGTCAGTCTATGGGACTGGAAAACTACCTCCTCCTCAGCCACAGACACATATAGATCTGATAGGCAGGATGGCTCCAACAACATGGTATTAAAGAAATCAATGCAACCTTGACAAGCACATGGCCTGATCAGCCAATATGGGTTCACTAATGACATGCTCTTGCATAATCCTATTGTTTGAATCTGATGGTTTCTAGGCATGATTGATTCCAGTGTTTGCAAGGAAGCACATAAGAAAGGATAGAATTTACTCTGTGCAAGTTGGTTATAGAAAGTAAAAATGTTTGGACACCAGAGCGGAATTCTGTAGCAAACTGGCAGGCTTATATATCCCTTTCTCATACTCTGAATCTTAATGCTAACTTAGGAACATGTGGCTGAATGGTCTTCAAATCCAGTTACTTCTAGTCATGGCAAACATGTTATAGGTATGTGCTCTTCAAGGATGACGGAAGACCCACTCCTACTTCCTACCACATTTCCACAAAGATTCCATTTCATTGTCACACACTTGTGGTACTAAATACCCAATTTTTCCGAACAGCAAAGTACCACAGAACACAGGACACCTCAAGGGCTTTGCTAAAATTCTGTGTCCCTGCAAAAGCCAGGATTTGAAAGTGCTCAAAACACTTCAGGATGAAGGACAACCTCTTATTTGTGGGGATTCTTTCTGGCAAGGGTCTGAGGAAAGAGTGGAAAATGTAAGGGCTGAAGACTGTAAATCTCAAAGGCTTCCTTTTTGTTTACTTCAGCAGATTCTAAGAAGTCTCTACCTGGATTATTTCAAAAATTGTGCAGGACTTGTCCTGGTTTAGCAATTCTTCTCTTGCTTTGTCACCTTGTACAGCTTGAGGAACATGCAACTCGATCAGTTTTCTAGGGCGTATTTTTCAGTCTCGGACTGCCTGTCTGTTTCATAGCTTTGGATTGTGTTTTCAAGGAAACTCCTAATTCAGACGCGAGTAGCCATTCATCAGTTAAAGAACATAGTTGCAAAATCTATATAGAAAACAGTTTAATGGTCTGGCAGCTGGCTCCTTCCTTTCAGCACCTTGTTAAGACTGGTTCTCTGGTCTGCACCTCTGAATTGCTCAGGTTTATGTGAGGACATGTTGCGAATTCTGTGGGGTTGAAAAGCAGCTCGTAAGGGAATATAAAATGGAAATATTTTGGTAATTGTTTCCAGTATAACCAGAATCTCAAAAGCGATCGCATGCATTTAGTGCAGAATTTGTCTGTAACAGCTGAAAAGAGTCACTGCTTTCTTAGCTGAAGCCCCAGCCGGGCATTTCTTTAATGGTATGAAAATCTTCAAAGCAAACAGGAATGGAAACGTTATATCTTGACTTTAAAAATATATTCAAAATGGGCTTCTATTTGTAAAATATTTAAACATTTGCCTGCAGTCATAGGAATACAAGCAAAATTGTGCTACTGCATGAAAACCTTATGAACTAGCACAGAAATGAAGGTCTAGATGCAACTGCAGTTTAGGAGATGACTTATGTACGTAACTGTAAATTATTCTCTGGAAGAGTTACTTACAAACACTTTATTTTATGACAATTCCATACCGGCCACATGGAAACGAAATACATATTTCTCTACACACATATATAACATCATCATAGCAGATTTCTGAACCTGCCCAAACCGATCTGGCTCTGCTTCCACTGAATTGCTTATCGCCTTGTCATCCTGCTCTACATCCCTCCACCCGTCCTTGCCCCTTTGACCAGAACTGCAGTTCGTGTGCTTTCGCGATGTGTAACATTTATGGTTTCTGTGCAAACGAAGACATTTTGTGTTCAGGAAATTATCCTCTAAGACTGCCCGAACCCATTTGCAAAAGTTTCTTTTGGACCTGAATGGTCTTTTTTTTTCTAGCTTCTTGCTTGCATGAACACGAGGGAGCATCAGAGCGTCCCCTTCTTTTTTTTTGATCCGAAAAAAACCCCCAGTGGGTGTGTTCGGGTGGGAGCAGGACTCGAACAAGGCACGATCTGGATGTGAAGTGTCGCCGAGGCGCACAGTGCAGGGCCGTCCCTTAGCACCGCTCCCCGCCACAGCCCGCCCACCTGCGCCACGCTCCTGCGCGCTCCCACGGCCTGTGCGGGATGCCCCGCCTTTAGCGGCCGCGCGCCTGCCTGCACTGCTGCCCCTCGCCGTCCTCGCGCCTGTTCCAAGTCCCCCGCTGAGGGCCGCGCGCCTCTTTGAAGCGCGCGCTCGGCAGCCCGGCGGCTGTAACCGCCCCCCTCAGGGGCCGCCGCAGCCCATGAGGGCCGCCTCCCGCAGCGGCCGCTGGCTCCGCTGGCCTCAGGGGGTTTAGCAGCGGCCCGGGGTGCGTTGGGAGCGTCGTGTGGTTGTTGTCTTGGTGCCGGGAGCGGAGTCGTGGTCCTCGGGGTAGGCCAAGCAGCAGCAGGTTCCGCCAAGGTGCGTGTGTAGGGGTGTCAAGGCCCTGCACTGCAAGGACCAGTGCAGAGCCGGGTGCATTAACGTATTTATGTTGTTCTACAGCCCGAAGAAGTGAAACTGTGATGTATGAAAGCTACTTATCTGTAGCTTATGACTACTGCACTACTTCTATGTAATCAGCCAGAAAACTATCTTAGGAAGCCCTATTTTGCTTCTCTTAATGCTGAGAAGAAAAATCCCATTTACAGCAGTGATACCGAATCAGGAAGGAGCAGATGCTGGAAAAAAATCATTTGAAAATTATCTTGAAGAGGGAGGAAGGATGCAGAAGGGACTAGACAGTAAGCCGACTGAGTTTGATTAGGTATGTGATACAAAAAGAGCAGAAAATTAAGGCAGCTTTTAAAAGAGGTGCCTATAGGGCTGTAAACGCTGAAGAGTAATGCTTGAGGACTGGGGATAACATTATGTAGAGGTTTGCAATGTAATTAATTTGGGTCCTCTAGCAGGTGGTGTTGGAAATCTAGTGCTTCCTCAGTCATGTTTGGCTGTGCAAAGGTGCTACAGGGCTTAATGTCACCTTCTCCAAACATATGCAGGGATCCTGTGTGTGAAGTGGCCGTTGAGCTCCATGAGGCATTATGGCAGGGCATTTTGATCTTCAGCTGTTTCAGCGGTGGACAGAGGGTTTGGGATGACGCAGCACTGTGCACAGCTCTTTGGGGGTGAGTATGTAGTTGTCTGCTATTTGTCTCCTGCCAGGTAGGTCACTCTAGAGTGACTCACTTATCTTAATGTCCTGGGACAGTGGTGAGGTTCCTGGAAAAACAGTCCTTGTCATGTGCACAGGTCAGCATCCAGACTCTGTGGGGAATGCTCTGCTCATCCTCACATGGCTCTGGGAGAGCCTTGCTTTCTCAGGAGCTGCAGCACACTGCTGCAGGTCTTTGTTGTTCTGACATTGCTGTTTCTAGCTGGGAGGACAGAGTAGTGAGGGACCCCTGTGAAGAGTTTCTGATCTGTAACTCTGAGCCTGTGTCTCTGTAAGCAACAATCTGCACTTTTTAAATAAAATTACTGTGTTTAGCTTCAGCCCTGTAGTTCATGCTCCCATTAAAGGGTGTGTTATGAAGACCACATCAAAACAGAGTGGTTAGTGAGGAGGCATTTCAGTTCAGTTGCCTTCAGCCAATGCATTTCTCTTTGGCAGTCTCCAGTTCTTTACTTTTGGTTTGAAAGCTTATAGTTGTAGTTCCTTGACCAGGAAGCAGCATTTGGGTGCCTATAACCACGCCAGCTACATCAGGGCAACAAAACTGTTACTGCTGTCAGTACTAGCCCACCATCAAGCTTGTAGGCTTGAGCTGGATGCTCTAGTGTAGCTGGGATGGTGAAAGGCTGGGAATTCACTCTTTTCTTCTGCTGCTGTGCAAGCTCTCATGCATTCTGCTGACTTCCTTGCATAAGACCTGCATATGGGCAGCTCTCTAGAGCTGTAACTCTGGCTTTAAAGAAGCTGGCTGCTGAAAAGGTTGCTCCTTTAATGCTTACTATTATGCTCTGTTTTTAGTGCTGCCAGATGCACTGATACATATAGAGTTAGGTGACTGCTTTTAGCCAGATTATAGCAGCTCACACAGCGTGCGGGGTTCACAATTACACTGGAGTGTGCTGCAAGCTTAAGAGAGGCATTAACTTTGCTGTGGATCTTTTTTTTTACTGTGTGAACCTTGTGCCCTTGTCTCATCTGCCTGCTTCTGGGATGAAGGGGCACTCCAGTTGTATTTCTTTCACTGTCTGTATTGACATCTAGTTAATATTTCTCAAGGCTTTTTAAATATGTGTAAAATGTAACTCCTGGGCCTCTGGGAATACATGTCTGACTTTTCAGGTTTTATCGTTGTCATTGATCCCTTTACAGTTACTTCAGCCAAAGGTGGGGAAGTGATGTGTGAATGATGGAGCAGCTCTTTTTTGTGACTAGGCTGTATGAAAGGGTCAAGTGTTAAGCTGGGAGTCTTACAGAAGCCCCAGAAATAGGTTATCTCTGCTTTTGTGCGGTCAAGACAATTACTCCAGGGAGAACACTCCTCAATGCACTGAATTCGTCTTTTTGGTCGTATACTTTTTTCTGTTTTCCAGTCCCCCCGAGGGTGAACTGGACCAAGCCTATATAAGGGATGTATCCTGTGAGGTCAAACCCATTGCAGATATTTAGTATGGCCTCCACAGTAAGAATTGCTCAACTTAGTGTTTCAAGAAAGTGATAATAACTGATTCCCGTACAAGGTTTACTTTAAAAGAATTTGAAATTGATCCTAAGCCAACTTGAAGGAGATTATAGAAGAGAAGACTAACTGGCATTTAGTTTTCTCTGATAAGAGTCTTCAGTTCATCATGATATAGTAAATGAGCCTTTTAATTAAGTAATGAACACAAACGGAACAGAGAAAGCCTCCTGTCCTTAGCTGTCAGTGGTGCTCTAGCATTGCTTGTAGTTACCTTGTTTCTTTTCAGATAGTTGTAAATTGGGCTGATAGAAGATCCTGTAATCTGGTGGACCAGTTGGTTGGAGAAAATACATCTCTCATGGTGCTGGCTCAGGATGAGGGTTTTTCCAGAAATTTTCAGAAAATATTATTTTAAGGATATCATTATGCCATCTGGAACTATTCTTCCATATTTCCTAATTCAGAGAAAGAAGGTACAAATAAATATGCAAGAAGATTACCATTCACTGGTAAATTCCGGATACGTTTCTTTGATTAACCAGATACTACATTGTCTGGACAATATTTTGCATGAAACCAGTGTTTCAAATCTAGGAAACACAACTGCCAGACTTCTGGGCATTACAGAGTGAAGTAGGTGTACATAGCTGATTTACCGTCCTGCTGAGGCCAACCTTCATAAGCAAATCTATTCCTGAGAGGAGAGATCTAGACATACTAGTTTTCTCATTTTTGGTGAAGCAGGTGGCTCCACATTTTCCTCCTAACAGAGAAGACCATATCCAATTGAGAGGCGCAGCTCTGGGATAGAGAATGTTCTTGAACACAGTGACAAGGTTTGGGGCAGTTGACAAGTAGTTTTCAGAGATGCACGAAATCACAACACTGTGCACTGTTATTTACCTGCTGCCTGTGTAGCACAAACAACAAAGCTACAGGTGCCATGTGGATACATGTTAAATCTAGTTATGATGTTGCTTTTCATCAAGTGAGTTTCCTGCGATGCATAGCTACATGCACTGTGTTTGGTCTCAAAGCACAGACTGCTACTGCCTGAGAACAAAATATAATTCTGCTTCTTAAGGCAATGTTCACCAGCCTCTGTCTCTGGCCTGCAGCAATCTGGAGACATACAAGCAATGTAAGCCCTTTAATAAGAAAGCCTCCTGGAAAGTATAGGCAAGGGACAATGTAATTAACATTTTTCCCCATGGTGCACAGGTGCGATTTGAATGCAGAACACTTCTGAACAGGGAAGGTGGAATAGGATAATAATATCATGAGGATCTAAGTGCCACACACTTGGGTAGAAACACTCACTCCTGAGGAGATGAAATCACATCTGCTTTTGGCTACATGTCTTGAAACCACCCTTGCAGGTCCAGGTTTACTGGAGCGTAGATTTAATGCTCCCTCACTGAGCTTTTCTGCCAATTGATTGATGAGGTAATTGACAGACTCTTAATAAGAAGGAGCTAATGAGTAGAGATGCATGGCAGGTGGACTGGAGTGTTATGCAGGGCAGCAATGCAGGGGATGAGTTCTGGTGACGGCTGTTCAGCAGCAGGGCTTGCACCACAGGGTCAGGTTCCCTCATACACAACAGCACGTGGGCCTTACGGCTTCAAGGACTCAAGGCAATATCATGTATGTCACATTTCAGTAGGGTACTTTGGATAACCTGCTGTCACCTGTTTGGAAGATCTTTTTTTCCCCACCTACCCATTGAAGTCCAGCTTAGACTGAACAGTCTGATTCTTCAATGCTTCTCCATTGCTCTTTAGGTAGTAGTAATTATCCTGGACGCTATATGATCATCTGCCTTGTAAAACATTCTCTGGTAGGGGTATGAGGGCATAGTCAAGCAGAAACTAGTTTGGGAATTGTAGGCAGAGAAACTGGATTTGAAGTACTGGTCTATTGTCATTGTCTTGAACAGTGAAGCTGGCTGGCAGGATTTCTGGCTCCTGTTCTCTTACCAAAGGGACATCTTTTATAGGATAATTTACTTGTCCAGTTTCCAGGAGATCCCCGTGAACAGCCTTATTAGCAAACCTCAGAATGTGAACTCTCAAGAACTGGAAGAGTTAGAATTGGTGGGGGAAAGAGGGGAACATTTTAAGCTGGCATCAATGCTGAAGATGTGATGCTACATCTCAGTATCTGCATAGAGTCTGTGGAGAGATGGAAATACTTCAAGGGGTGTAGAGCACCTTAATTCAGTGCCTACAGTAGACATCAGCAGAATGTCAACCCAAATGAGTCTCTGATTCATTCCTGTTTTTTTAGACTTTGTGCTTGGTTCTCTAGATGCCCTTTAGTTTTAGACTGTGCTAGAAGATGTAATTCAATTGCTAGGGCCACCTCCAATCCCTTGATTCTCCTTTATGTGTATGGAGTTCCTCCACCCCAATTTGTTCCTCCCACCCATCCCTTTGTATAGAGTGGGGGAAGCAGCCTCCAACACAATGTGCCCAAAAAAGGATTGTGCAGTTGTGAGGTGCATGTTGCCATCCTGCCATCACATCTCCTTTACAGCAGGGGTATGACTCAGCTGTCGCCCCACATGGCTGGAATGTGTCACCAAGTGAATGATGACCTTTTTAAATGCAGTGGAATTTGGAAATGGAGTAAAGGGAAGAGGAGTTGGACTATGAAAGGACATTGAAGAACACAAAAGAAGCTTTTAGTTAAAGAAATATGCAATTTAGAGAAGTGTAACACTGTCACCTGAGCATGTTGCAATGTTGTTTTTTTTATCATAGAATGGCCTAGGTTGGAAGGGACCTTAGAGATCATCTAATCCAACCTCCCTGTCACGGGCAGGGACACCTCTCAACTAGATCAGGCTACTCAAGGCTCTGTCCACCTTGGCTTTGAACACCTCCAAGGAGGGGGCAGCCACAGCATCTCTGGTCAATTTATTCCAAAGTCTTGCCACCCTCGTACTGAAGAATTTCTTCCTAAGATCTAATCTAAATCTATTCTCCTTCAACTTAAACCCATTTCCCCTTGTCCTATTAGTGGATGCTCTTGTAAAAAGTCCCTCCCCAGCCTTCCTGTAGGATCCCTTCAGGTATTGGAAGCTATTAGGTCCCCCCGAAGTCTTCTCTTTTCAAGACTGAACAATCTTGGTTCCCACAGCCTGTCCTCATAGCAGAGGTGCTCCAGCCCCTGGATCATCTTTGTGGCCCTCCTCTGAATGCGCTTCAACAGTTCTATATCCCTCTTATGGTGGGGACACCAGAACTGGACGCAATATTCGAGGTGGGGTCTCACAAGAGCAGAGTAAAGGGGGAGAATCACCTCTCTTGACCTGCTGGCTATGCTTCTCCTGATGCATTCCAGGACACGGCTGCCCTTCTGGGCTGCATGAGCGCACTGCCGGCTCATGTTGAGCTTCTCGTCTGTCAACATCCCCAAATTCTTCTCTTCAGGGCTAATCTCAACTCACTCTGTCCCCAGTTTGTATTTGTGCCTAGGATTGGCCCAACCCAGGTGAAGGACCTTGCATGTTGACTTGTTGAAGCTCATGCAGTTTGCACTGGCCCATTTCTCAAGCCAGTCAAGGTCCATCTGGATGGCATCTCTTCCCTCAAGTGAGTCCATGGCACCACACAGCTTGGTGTCGTCGGCAAACTTGCTGATGGTGCACTCAGTGCCGTCGTCCATGTTGCTGACGAAGATGTTGAACAGCACTGGACCCAGAACAGACCCCTGAGGAACTTCGCTTGTCACTGGTCTCCACGTGGACATCGAGCCATTGACCACAACTCTTTGAGTGCGACCATGCAGCCAGTTCTTTATCCACCGAGTGGTCCATTTGTCAAATCCGTGTCTCTCCGTTTTAGAGACAAGGATGTCATGTGGGACAGTGTCAAATGTCTTGCACAAGTCCAGGAAAATGACATCCGTTGCTTTTCCCGTGTCAACCAGCACTGTAGCTTTGTCGTAGAAGGCCACTAAATTAGTCAGGCACGACTTGCCCCTGGTGAAGCCATGTTGGCTGTCACCAACCACTTGATTATCTTTTATGTGCCTTAGTACTGCTACCAGGAGAATCTGTTCCTTGATTTTGCCTGGCACAGAGGTAAGGCTGACTGGTCTGTAGTTTCCCGGGTTGTCTTTGGTTCCTTTTTTAAAGATGGGGGTTATGTTCCCCCTTTTCCAATCTGTGGGAACCTCACCAGACTGCCAGGACCTCTCAAATATGATGGCTAGTGGCCCAGCAACTTCAGCTGCCAGTTCCTTCAGGCCCCGTGGATCTATCTCACCAGGTCCCATGGACTTGTGCACCGTCAGGTTCTCTACGTGTTCCCGGACCTGATCTGCTCCTACCCTGGGTGGTTCTTCCTTCTCCCAGACCCAGCCAGCACTCTCTGTGATATGGGTGGTATAGTTCGAGTGTTATTTTACAGTGCAGGGATGGCTCATCTAGTAATTAAAAATTTTGCGTATGATGTGAGTAATTTAAGTTCAACTCTCTATTCTGCAGTAAATTTCTTGGATCTCTCTTACCCGATCTCTAAAACAAGGTTAAAAATAGTGTTCCCCTCATGAGACTGTGGGGAGATTTCAGTCACAGTCTCTATGTATTGTTGTCATGGAGCAGATCTGATTGATGGACCTCCCTGATGCATCAGTGTTTGTGAAGCATTTGGAGCTCCTTTGATGGGTAAAGCCATGAAAGCACAAAATTTTATTTTAGCAATTCTGGATAACAAGATCCATTCACTACTTGTGGTACTGTAGTTTTGGACTAAAAGTAAATCTGTTGTGTTTAGATGGTATGTAGACAAATGAGTCTCAAGGCTCACATGGAAACTAATGTATGGAGGCACCTTGTTTTGAAAGCACGAGCTACTCGAGTGCTTCAGATACTAGAGATGGTGAAATAGATATTATTGAAACCCAAGCAGTCTGGGGTTTTGTGTAAAGACAGTTTGTAAGTGTGGGAAGTTTTCACTCTTGTGGATAAACCTCATGTTTATTCTTCACAGCAATGGGCAGCTTTGTGAACAGCTAACGGAGGAACAACTGGGCTCTAAACTAGGATTCAATCCATCAGACACTTCTTTGCTATTGTGGGGAAGTCATTTAGACACAGTGAGCCTTGGTTTATCCGTAAACTGGGAAAAATATCCTTAACCTGCCTCACAGTGGTCATAATGCTCATTTATCCGATTTTTTTTTTTAAAGACTTTTTGTGCCATCCTGCTGTCTGAGATGCTAGAGAGCCTCATTTGGATGTAGCCTAAAACAAAGTTCCCTGATGCTTCATAGACATTATGGGACCGTTTGTTCGTGTTAGACATGAAGTCCTGGCCAGAATCCAAGTTTAGCGTAGTCCCAGCCTGTCTACCAGAAAATCTCCTTTGCGTTTTCAGTAGGATGTGCTCTTGTCTGTTATGCCTGTCTATTGTGTGCTGTTAAAACAGCTGACATGTTTCACCCTAGAGGAGCTGTATGCTATAATTGGTAAATCTTTTCTTTCAGTATAGCAGTGCGTGGCATTTAAGTGCTTTGAGATTCCTTTTGGGAGAAGGAAACTTATATAAAAGGATGAAAGAGCATTCTGTTTAGATGGGAAGTGACTAACTATGTTCTTTCTTTGGTAGAGCTTTAATTCCATATTCGGTGCTTAATGAACATATGACAATGATAAATGTTTGAAGAATATTGTTATTGAACAAATGTTTCAAGCCAGCAGATGGAAACATGGATTCAGTTAGTATTTAGGAGTCCAGAAACATGAAAGCAGAGGCATGGAATGAGACTTCTGTGTTGGAAGGTCCAGGTCTGTGCTGTCAAAGGCATTAACTGTTTCAAAAACTGATTAAACTCACTTTAAAACAAGCTAGGGATCACTTCTATCCAAAAGTTGTTCCATAACACTTGTGGCTAGAAATCTTTATTCCCCAGCTTAAATGTCAGTGCATATTAGTTCTTTCCTTGGTGTTAATCACATAATATTTGTATGGAGAACAATCTCTTTTTTCTTCTGTTTTTCTAAACTAGGTTTCTCCTGTGGGATAGATGTTTTTCTTCCTGATCATACTATTAGTGCTATTTCATATCATTTCTGATCTTAGTAGATCTTATGTGACTATAGGTGACAGAAGCTGATCCAGGTGTATCCAGAAACCTTCCCTATGAGTCTTTCGGTCCTCTCTGGGGATACGTGATCCATGTAATCCTTTCGCCTTCAGTTCAAAAATTAGTTATCTGTCCACATTCATTTGTTGTCTTTGGGTTTAGATTGTAAGGGTTCTTTACCGCTCGATGTCCGTACAGTGCCTTATACACTCCACACACAATGACAGCTGTCTCATTGCTCAGGCAAGCATGGGAGGGCAGAGATTAAATATTATAATATGTAGATCGAAACAGGGAATTCTAGCAGCCTGAAGTGGGATGTTGTGGCTGCACTGTATGTAATTTCATTTTTCTGGCAGGACAGTTTCACTTTGTCATAGCTGCTGAAATGCTGTCCTTGGGTTGAAGATTGTGACAATGCACAGCTACCACTGAATACTGCCCAGGCTGATGAAGATGCTTTTGTGGGCCCTGATCTAGCACAAGATATTATTTGATTTTGAATTAAAAAGAGAGATACTAGAAATGATTGGCTGCAGTGCTGGTAATTCCCTCCCTTTTCCCCCTCCCCTCAGTGTAAGCAAGTCGCACTGAGATTAGATAAGATGTGGATCTTTAGAACATCAGCTCCACTTTCACTGTGGGATAAACTAACTCATACTTACTACAAGGTAAAAGCGTGTAGACAGGCAGCAGCAACAGAGTAACCAATGTACAATAAATCTACATACGATAACTGGCCTCTGTAGTCACCACTTGTCTCCTTCCTTCCTCTTGGCAAGTAGATTCAGAAATGAAATAGCTGTAATTTTGTAAATGCCCATCAGCTGAACAGAATCAGTTTCAAACAAGAGTTGTGAGCTGCAAATTTGGCTGCTTTAATTTGTAGACGACTCATCCTTCTAATTTATCTATGTCTGTCACTCACTAGGAGTGGCTTGCTTATGGAAGAGTTCCTATCTGGACACATTGAGCACAGGACATGTGATAAATGCCAGACTGGAAATTGGCACTGACCAGGATTCTTGGGGCTTCAGGCTTCACTAGCAGCTCACGTGGGTGAAAGCCATAGTGTTGGCTTGGTGTTGGTGAAAGAAAAGATGTTCAGCAGACAGTAAGGTCTCATTCAGCTAGTCTTTTGCTCCACTTGGTTCCATTTGCTTTCAGAAGAAGACTCATAGTGTGGTTTTTTTTTTGTGCTGTCCCAGGGCTGCAATTCAGGTCCCTCTGGGGAGGATAAGGTTCCTCAAAATGAAGGATGACCAGTAGGTCCATTAATGGGACAAGAAAAGATTGCTCATACTAAGGAAGAGCTCTGGTTTTGGTGGAGTCCTACCATATGTTACTGTACTATATACTTAGTTATTAGCCCAGCTATTCTTGGGGACAACCCATCTCTCCAATATACTCCTACTGGGTTATCTCTGTTCTCCACTACATGATTGCTGTTCAGGAAATGTTTCATTGCATCTCTTCTCTGATCCGTCAATTTACATGGCTATGCTACTCTTCCTGGAAGAGGCTCCAAGACAGCAGTTTTCCCCAGATCACTTCTGTCCCATTTTGCTCTAGATTATGTCTATTGGCATATCTTTGCTTGCAGCCTTTGCAGTCCTGGTCCTGATGAATGCTACCATGCTGAGGGGAAACTAAAAGAAAAGGTCAGGAGGGATCCTTGGTCTTGTCTACACTAAGAAGCTGTGCAAAATTTCACAGTGGATCAAATTTATCTTCTCTACCTGTGCATGTGAAAGGTTGCAGCCTAGCAGCTTGAACACTGGATGGAGTCTGGGAGAATCTGAGCTATTTCTGATTTTTTGCCCAGGTTTCCCACCAGCCTGATGGATGATCTTGTGTAAAGCATCTCACTCTCCCTTCACTTCTACAAAATTGAGCTAATAATGCTGAAAAGTGTTTTTCTTTGAAACATGCTTTGAGGTTTACTGATCAAAACTGATATTTACCGTCACCTTTGTGTGTCATGGTTTTCTTAGTGTACGTTGCCCACTAGATTCTTTCAGTGAAACCATACTTGGCAGCAAATTTGTTATTCTTCTATGTCTGTCCCTCATGCTGGCAAAAGCCCTGAGTAGGGATTTTTTTCATCACAGTGACTACTGTCAGCTTATAGCAAAATTCACATGAGGGAGACTGAAGCATCCAACAAACCCTAGTGGTAGAACTCTTAATATGTCCAGAATAGAAATGAATTTGCACACAGAATACCGACCACTGAACTACCATTTACTGATTACATCCTGTCATCCACATAAGTCTTTGACACATTATGTAACTTTGGGGTGCTGCAAGTGCATACGCTATGACTTCCAATTCACTTAGCAGGCTCTGTGGCTGCTAGAGTTTACAGTCAGAGACAAAAGTCACACAAACTCTGGGTGTACAATGTGTGCTTAGCAATGAAGGCTTCAAAGATGGAGTGAGGCCTCAATCATCAACCTAAGCAGGTGCCACACACCTATGAATTTATGTATGAGGTTTATGTTTCCTAGGGATCAAGCCTCAGACCTTCTGAGACAAGGGACATGTGCATGTTGTGGATTTTTGAGGCAGGGAAGGCAGTGTAAGGTAAAAAGAGAGAAGGCTGTTGGAGGTGTGAGGTGAAAGTAAAAATTGAGAAGGAATGATGAAGGTGCCTGACATCAGCATGGAAGAAAACACATCACTGACTGATCTGAGACAGTGCAGAATCTGAAATATGTAAATGCAAGATTTGGAAAGCAGAGGATCTGCACATGGCCACTCTGCTTGCTTGAAATTACCCAGGAGATCTGGCTGTATTTTTGCACGTTATCTCCAGTTGCAGAGTATCTTAGTCACAAATCTTGCTTCATACTGACATAAAAATCCTTCTTGGGACTCAAGCAGTTAAATTAAATACAATCTTCCTGTCACGGTCTGCCAGCACCTCACTGTGTATTACTCTTCCTACACACAAGGCCTTTATTGCAAGAAAGCCAGTAAAAAGGCAAGGAGAGTTGTTTCTCAGAGTGGAAAAAAAAAAAGGCAAAAAAAGTTATCTTGATAATTGCTGAGGAAGATTGACATTGCAGTATAATCATATGTAACCTCTACTACACTTTGCAGATTCAAAAAACTTTGCAAGATGTGCATGTGTGTTTGTCGAATTGCCTCAACAGCAAACTTCTAGAGCTTTGGTCTGCATAACAGCATAGTTGTAAAAACATGTCTGGGGGAGGAACTCGGGTGCTTTTGAGTTAAGATAGATTCATGTCCACACAGCATCCTGTCTGTCAGACTTAGTGGCTGCTAGTCAAAAGTTCTCTGATGGAAAACTTTTTGTTGAATAGTTATTTTCTTCAAATTTACTTGTGAAATTTTTAGTTGCTTCTAAAAAAGACAAATAAAATGTTCTTTTTCATAAAAGCTTTTAAGTAAGTTTTCATTATCTTCTGAAAAATGTCTTTTTTTAAAAAAACCCAAGCCTTCTATGGGGTGGGAGGAGGGAGCAACTTTCATGCTTTTCCTATTCTTTGTATAAGTAGGGACAGACTGCAAGAATTGGAAAAGAGGGAATTTATCAGAAAAACTCACTGCGAAATTTTTGCCATTTTTAAGCAGGCACAGTTTGGTTCTGAATCTTTTTTATGGGAATAACAAACTGCCGATGGTTAGAATTTTGAAGTGAAAATGTGCATTTTGTTTAAAATTTTGAAAACACATTTTCCCCACAACTTTTTTTTTTCCCAAAATTTCATACGAAAGGCTGTCTAGATTCTCCAAGCAGCACACTATGAGTTACCAAAAAGCCTGAAGTGCAGGGAGCCCTGAGCAGCAGCTAGGGAAGCCTGCTCTGGAAGATGGAAAGCTATGGTAGAGCCTGAAGTCTGAGCGGTCTCCGAGATGGTGCAAGGAAAGTGGTCCTTGTGGAGTCTCCTGCCTTCTGTCCCTGTTGCAGCTCACGCTGGCGGGCGATGGTTTATGTAGCAACTGTGATTGAGACACGCCTGCAGCATGAGGAGCTTCAGAGCTGGAGGGTGTCTCTGGCTGCAGCAAGCAGGCTAGCACAGAGGTTACTGTATGCCTGTACCCTTGGCTTGATCCACAACCAGTTTTAAACTGTAGGACAAGCAATTATCAATAAATCTAATAGTCAAATGAATTCATATTACTATTAATTTCATTAATTACTCATTTTCCCCCTTTGGACTTCCCAGTATACTTTAATGCTGGCCCTTGACCTCAGAAAAGGGGGCAGGCAGGGAATAATATTAGTCCTGATCCTAGTATCTCTGCTTTCTTTATAGATCCTTGTCCTGGTTTCAGGTGGAATAAAGTAAGTTTTCTTCCTAATAGCTGATAAGGTGGTGTGGTTTGGATTTAATATGAGAACAAGGTTGATAACATACTGGTAGTTTAATTGTTGCTAAGTAGTATTTGTGCTAAGTTAAGGATTTTTCAGTTTCTTATGCTCAGCCAGCAAGCAGGGGCACAAGAAACTGGGAGGGAGTGCAGCCAGGACAGCTGACCCAAACTAGCCAAAGGGATATTCCATGCCTTAGAACATCATGGTCAGTGTACAAACTGCGGAGGGGGAGTTGCCCAGGAGGAGAGGACTGCTGTTTTGAAACTGTCTATGGTATCAATCAATGGTGAATAAGAAATTGCATTGTGTATCACTTGTTTATCTCTGGGGTTTAGTTCTCTCTTTTTGCTATATTAATTTTGATTACTATTGATAGGACAAGGGGTAATGGAATCAAGCTGGAACACAAGAGGTTCCACTTAAATTTGAGAAGAAACTTCTCAGTGAGGATGACAGAGCACTGGAACAGGCTGCCCAGGGGAGTTGTGGAGTCTCCTTCTCTGGAGACATTCAAAACCCACCTGGATGCCTTCCTGTATAACATCATCTAGGTGTTCCTGCTCTGGCAGGGGGATTGGACTAGATGATCTTTCGAGGTCCCTTCCAATCCCTAGCATACTGTGATATTTTAGTGATTAAACTGTTCTCACCTCAACCCACAATTTTTACTTTTTTTTTCTGATTCTCCTCTTCATCCCAATGTGGGGGGAGGACTGAGTGAGCAGCTGTGTGTGGCACTTAGTTGCTGGCTGGGATTAAACCACAACAATTCACCACCTTTCCAGCCTTTGTTGGTGCCTGAGGGCAAGCCATGGTAGCGCATGCTTACAGCAGATGACTGTTGACATCTGGCAAGGGAAGGCAGATAGAGGCTTAAGGTTGCCATTTTGTATCAGAGCTGTAGGCTGTAATTCTCTGCCACAGAACGTGTGAGTAAGTATATTTAGTTCCTGTTTTATTCCCTTTACTTCCTTATTAGGAATGTAAAACATCCTCCTAAGATAGTTTCTGAAAATGCTGTTATAGAAACAGTTGCTATGATGGAAAACCACTTTGCCCATCTGGCTGCTGCTAGAATCTGCCTCCCTAGCTACCATAAGCCCTAGGAGCTGCAGATGTAGACCTGACATGGAAGTCTCAAGTGGTGTTCCCCAGGGCTCAGTATTGGGGCCAGTTCTGTTTAATATCTTTATCAATGACTTGGACGAGGGGATTGAGTACACCCTTAGCAAGTTTGCAGAAGACACCAAGTTAGATGAAAGTCTTGGTCTGCTTGAGGGTAGGAAGAATCTACAGACCGATCTGGACAGACTGGGTCAATGGTCTGAAGCCAACTGGATGAAGTTCAACAAGGCCAAGTGTCGGGTCCTCCACTTGGGTCACAACAACCCCAGGCAATGCTACAGGCTTGGGAAGAGTGACTGGAAAGCTGCCTGGCAGAAAAGGACCTGAGGGTGTTGGTCGACAGCTGCCTGAATGAGCCAGCAGTGTGCCCAAGTGGCCACGAAAGCCAATAGTATTCTAGCTTGTATCAGCAATAGTATGGCTAGCACGACTAGAAAAATGATTGTCCCCCTGTATTTGGCCCTGGTGAGGCCATAGCTTGAGTACTGTGGTCAGTTTTGGGCCCTTTGCTACTAGAAGGACACTGAGGGGCTGGAGTGTGTCCAGAGAAGGGCAATGAAGCTGATGAAGGGTTTGGAGAACAAGTCTTATGAGGAGCAGCTCAGGGAACTGAAGCTGTTTAGCCTGGAAGAAAGAAGGCTGAAGGGAGACCTCATTGCTCTCTACAGCAATGTAGAGAGCTTGTAGCAAAACGAGGTTTAGTCTCCTCCCAAGTAACAATTGATAGGACAAGAGGAAATGGCTCTAAGTTGTGCCAGAGGAGGTATAGCTGTTGGATATTGGGAAAAATTTCTTCGCTGAAAAGGTTGTTTAGCATTGGAACAGGCTGCCCAGGGAAGTGGTCGAGTCACCATGCCTGGAGGTATTTAAAAGATGTGTACATGTGGCTCTTCGGGTCATGGTTTAGTGGTGGACTTGCCAATGTTAGGTTAATGGTTGGACTCAATGATCTGAAAGATCTTTTCCAACCTAAAAGATTCTATGATTCTATAAAGACCGTGATGTGCAATCCTGATTTCCACCCTGATATGCTGGATCACGTGCTGTGCTAATATGAAGCTCTTTAAGCATGGATACATGTGACTAGACCTTCAAGTAGCATGCTCTGCGTGTGATACCTGCTGCTCCCGCCGTGCATGCAGTATAAAGCCACGTTTTCCCTCTATCTCTCTTAAGGCAGTCCTGGTTTGGTCACGGCAAATTATTGATTTTTCTTCCTAACCTTTGTATTGTATGCTTAGCATGAAAAGAGTTTTAGGCAGTTACATTCTGTGCACCACATACAATACGACACAATCACAGAAGTGGTTGAAATCTTTGAATGCTGTTGCAGTATCTCTGCTAATGACTTCTTGCCAGAGCTACTAAGCCAAATCCTGCAGATGTGGGTGTGTTTGTATTACAAGGAAGTTCTCCCTCTTCCTTTTCCTTAACTTTGTTTCCTATTTCCCCAAGCAAATGCTGACATCAGGTACGTGCATCTAGTGATACAGACAATGGCTCCTTCTCTTAAACTGAACTATTCCCATCTTAAAAGAATGGAGAATTTTGTGACTTACCCTGGAGCACTGTGGTGTAGCTGGCAGCAATAAAAAAAGCTCAGCAGTGAATGAAGGAAGGTCTTTTTTAGACGATTGGGAGTTCGGGATGCACTCACAGTTGAGCTTTTGTTTGCTGTTGTTCTTTTTAAATAACTAAAAATTCAGGGAGTGTGTTGGTGGAAGCCACTTTGATATGTTGGGTGCTCATCTATCCGGAAGGATGTGGCCTGAGCATTGTGGACAGTTTCCTTCTCTGTGCAGAACAGAGGAAGGATTGTCCAAGTAACAGAAAGGCAAAGCAGTGATCCTTCAGACCACGGCTTTGTTACTTTGAGCTTTTATGTTTGGAATCAGGAGTTTCTTTAGCTCTGCAATTTGTACTGTGTTGTAAGGCAAAATGGATGAAAAACACGGTCTAGGGAGAAGACTGAGGCTCTCTTGGGTTTGCACTGATATTGTCCAGCCTTGATATTTTTGTGGGTTTTTTTTCTGAATCTTGACATTGAAAGCAGGTAAGAAGGTCTGGGACTTTACTTTTGGAACCTCTGAGAGATTTGGCTTTGAAGGAATACAAGCCATCACCCTTAATGTATGTAATAATGCAAAGCTGAATTTTTCAACTTTTGGCATCATGTATTTTTTAATTCTCTCCTCTGTGACATTCCATTCTTCCACTTAAGAGTGATGTTCAACTTTGGAGCTTTGGTGAGAGAGGGAATGTATTTCTTCATGATGTAGCTGATACTGGCCTTTATTGAGGGGCAAAATAGTGAGCAGAAGTCCTGGTGGCTTGATCTCATTTGGCAGACTCCATACTCCAGTGATGTCAATGAAAGGAGACATGGAACCAGGTAGCACTCCCAAATTATCTTCTGTCTGTGCCCATACTCATCAGTGCAGTGCACAGTCTTGCTCCCTCACGTCTAAGGGCTGCATTGAACTGCTGCTGTGGTGAGGTCTCCCCAGCTCTGTACAAGTTGTCCACCTCTGCGGGGTCTCCCATCAGTTCCTGCTAGCTCTTGGCTGGTAACTTTGCCTGAGGCCCTTCCTGTACTTAGTTCAGATGAAGACAAGAAAGGTCAATGGAGTTATTCCAGCACCTTCCTTTTTCTCAGAGCCACCCTGACTCTGCAGGGATTTTTAAAGCTGTACTATTTTTTCTCCTAGAAGCCTTTGCATGTTTCTCCTGTTTGCAGGGATCTGGATTGGCTAAACCAGTTCCGTTGCTGGTGGGCCTTTTTGTGTTTGAACAGAACCTGCAGGATACATATTCTATTTGTTTCACCAACTTTAACTACACTGCAGGAAGATGAGCTGTGAAGCTGATACTGGATGAGGGGTAAATGTGATTCACTGCATTCTCGCTCTCTATCCTCCCCCTTCCATTCAGACAAACGTTCAGGTTTGTTACATTTGCATGGAAGTAGGAGGTTATGAACGCAACGTGAATGCTTTTTTCTCTTTATTATTCACCTAGTTAAGCTCTTATTTTTCCTTGTTTGCCTTTTCTGTAATGACATATATTCTTCTTACCCCTGCATGTTAGATGTGCCTTGATAGATTTGGGTCCTGGTGTAAATTTTGAGTAACTGCCTTGATCTTAGTAGAACTGTTTTTTGGGGACAGCTCTCTTACAACTCAGAGTGATGTAAGCCAGAAGTGAATCAGGGAACAGTGTTCTAGTAGCTGTTGACCGCCCAGGAACAGATGCTGGCCCCATTGCATTTCCTGTGCTATTACTGGCTTAAAGTTGCTCTCTGTTACCTGTCACTGCCAACCACTCCCTGGCCCCTCGCCTACTCTGTACTGCAGAGATCAGAGTTTGACTCTCTGCTGCCTCTTATCTGGGCCTGTTCCAATGCCACAGAAGGGTAAAAGGAGGAAAGACATGCACACCCTGGAAAAACACAATTCTCTCCAGTGTTGAACCTGGAGTCGTTTACCCGTGTTTTTAATGTGACTTTCAATTTGGCCACAAGCAGTCACATTAAAGGTGAGCCCATGCCCTGCATATTACACACACATGAGTTTAGAAGTGACAGAACTTCCTGGGAGCTTCCAGCAACAGAACGCAGAGCAACTAGAGGCTTATGAATGAGTGATTTATTGTGGAGCGGGGTAATGCTATTATTGTGGCATGAGACAGGAGTATTTAATGTTGTACTGGTCACTAATTCATGCGCAAAGCCTCAAGTGCTGATCTGTGTGGATTAAATGCATGCTGAAGATGGCTTTGGTACTGTGCCACTTGAAATTCTCTCATGATGCAAGGCATTCAAAGCAAATAATTTTCCGTTTCCCATTTGCCAGTAAATGCGTGCCTTTTAGTTTGTAATTGGAATACAGCATGCTGTGTGTGTGTCTTTGCTAGATCATGAAAAGTGGTCCATTTCCTAAATTGCACAAGTATTTGTTACCTTTGTTTTAAAATGGGAGCCATAAATTTTATGAGGTATGTGAATATATATATATATATTAGTTTTCTTACACAGGTGAATCAGTCACATATTGATCTGCCTAGGACTTAATGACCCTGCTCAGGTTACATTCGGTACTAAATTTTGTCTGTTGCTTCTATGTTTAAATTTTTGCATTGAACTTTTTTTAAGGAGACAAAAATATGGAAGAAGTAAGGGGCTGTGCTTCTACATGCTATTCGTAGGCCAGGAGATTCAATGAGCTATGCCAGCTTGGCATGTTGAAGATGCTTGACAGTCCATTTCTTATTAAATATGGTACATTTAAAAACTTTGATTTTACACAACTGCAGATCCCTTTGATTAATGTGTTTTCTAGGGAGTTGTTAAGTACTTGTATTGGCTGAATAAAAGTCCACTAATGCTTAATGGGGCATGGCAGTGGCCTCAGCCTAGCTGTGATGTGGAATGTCATCCGATGGTGGGAGACAGAAAGGGTTGTAATCCTAATGTTATGTGGGATAAGATGCAAATGAATTAATAGAACAGATTTCCTTCACACTTCTGGAAATACATTTTATTCCAGGTCAGTAAACATTATAAAAGCCTTGTCATCTCTGCCTCTGAAAAAACCTGTGCCTTTCAGAAAGTGACAATGAAACTCCTCTTATTTTTTCCTTTTCTGATCCTTTTCATTTTTCCTTGAATTTTTTGTTGTTGTGGTTTGGTGGAGGGGCTGAAGGAGAGCAAATGGGGGCAGTTGGCAAACAACGTGACTTAGCATGACAGAAGTTAATCAGAGTTCATGTGCCAAGCCAGAGTTAGTAAAAAAAGGCACTGCTGCTGTTTCTGCAAGAATAAACATCTTTGTGCTGTTCAGCTGTTTTTGTATTTTGGCATGGGGAGAAAAAGGGTTCCAAGAAATGGTGTGGGATTCCTGTCTGCCTATGATTTGAAATATACATGGCATCTGTGGTGCAAAGAGGACTGCGAAATGCAGTGCAGAGGAAAATGCTGTTATAGAGTTTAAGTGGGGTTATCTGAAGCACCTAATATTGCTGTTGGTGAAAATTTTTACTCTTGCTCAAAGAAATTGAATTTAGGCCACTGCCAAGAGCTGATGAAAACCCCGTCATGGGCTAAGATCCTTTTTCTGAGGTTAACTCAAAAGGAGCTTTGCCATGTTGTGATGCAGGATTGAAACCAATGAGGAAATAAGAGGAGATCTGGAAATCGTCAGAGTAGTTAATGGGTCATGAGATTGGGAGAGTGATTGTAGAGGGAAGAAGCTCTCATTGGACTGAGTGGTGCTAAACTGAGGCGTGGGCTGGTTTGCAGGACTGAGGTGTATGTTGGTTGAAATAAGCACAAGGACTACAGACAAATTTATCCTGAACTTAAATCACTTTTGTTCTCATGCACTGAGTACACGGGCAGTGGGATCTTATTCTCTAGTGAATTTGTTGATCTATTTAAAGCATAACTCTGTGCTTACTCCTCTGGGATTCACTGGTCTTATCTCAGCATTGCTATTTATCAGTACCAAACAAACTTGACTTGAGCTATGGATATAATATGCACTTTATTGTGACAGCCTTTGGATCAGGATTGTATTATGTGGAAGCTAGGTTTGCATTACATCTAAATAAAATATTGTCAGTGTCTTGCTCTGCCCATGCTAGTATATTTCTAAGATTCAGAGACAATTTCCATCTTTTTCCTATCTCCTTGCCAGTAGACAAATTTTCCCAAGACATGGTCACTCAGCAGGTCTCATTTTTACATAGACCAGTTTTCTGTGCATTGCTAGGGTGTCATAACTAATTTATGTTCATATTAAAGAGGCTTTACAGAGGATTTAAGAAGCTTTAGTATGAGGGAGAACCAGACAAATTGATGATTTGGCTTTTATTTTTCCAAATACACAATATGCAGAGGATTTCCTGAGCCAGGTACTGAAGGGGTGGTAAAACCCATTCAGGCAATGCACTTCTTGACACACGAAGTGTGAGTCAAGAATTCCACCACACTCTAACTGGCTTGGAAACAAGCTGTTGTACATGTGGAGTTTTTTCAGTCCATAATACAAACCAGGTTGTTCATCTCCTCACTTATCAATTAAAAGAGTTGGTTTAGAGCACGCAGGTGTCATTAGATCTGAAAACTCAATGCCTTGATCTATCATAAATGGTTAAAGATTAATATGGAGGAGGCTAGCTTTCTTTTAGTATATCACAATTTGATTTAGCCTAGATATTATTTCCCAGTAGAGAAGGAGTTGTTTACTTTGGAAATATCATAAGTGATGGAATATTGTGAATTGAGCATTCGTTCCCTTAACGCTTATGCACAAACATCACTGAGATGCAGGGTTAATTACAAAATGCAACGTTCAGGTAGAGTCGCTTAGAGAAGTGGTTTGATTAAATCTCAGCAACTAATGAAGGGTGAATCCATACCTAGCAGTCACTATGAGTGCATTATGAAGGAGACATCCTAACTTTTGTCTTTGAAATATAGAGATATGCATCCACGGGTGCTGAGGGAGCTGGCTGATGTCATTGCTAGACCACTCTCCATCATCTTTGCCAAGTCTTGGGAGACGGGAGAGGTGCCTGAGGACTGGAGGCAAGCAAATGTCACTCCAGTCTTCAAAAAGGGCAAGAAGGAGGACCCGGGTAACTATAGACCGGTCAGCCTCACCTCCATCCCTGGGAAAGTGATGGAACGACTTATCCTTGGTGCCATCTCAAGGCATATCAGGGATAAGAGGGTCATTAGAGACAGTCAACATGGCTTCACGAAAGGGAAGTCGTGCTTGACTAACCTCATAGCCTTTTCTGAGGATATAACAAGGTGGATAGATGATGGCCGAGCGGTGGATGTGGTCTACCTTGACTTCAGTAAAGCATTTGACACAGTCTCCCACAACATCCTTGCTGCTAAACTGCAGAAGTGTGGTCTAGACTCTCAGGTAGTGAGGTGGACTGTGAACTGGCTAAGGGGAAGAAGCCAAAGAGTTGTGGTCAATGGGGCGGAGTCTGGTTGGAGACCTGTATCCAGTGGAGTGCCTCAGGGGTCGGTACTGGGACCAGTATTATTCAATATATTCATCGATGACTTGGATGAGGGACTAGAGAGTACTATCAGCAAGTTTGCTGATGACACCAAGCTGGGAGGAGTGGCTGACACACCAGCAGGCTGTGCTGCCATCCAGCGAGACCTGGACAGGCTGGAGTGTTGGGCGGGGAAAAATTTAATGAAATACAACAAGGGTAAATGTAGGGTCTTGCATCTGGGTAGGAACAACCTCGGGTTCCAGTATAAGTTGGGGAATGACTTATTAGAGAGTAGTGCAGGGGAAAGGGACCTGGGAGTCTTGGTGGACAGCAGGATGACCATGAGCCAGCAGTGTGCCCTTGTGGCCAGGAAGGCCAATGGCATCCTGGGGTGTATTAGAAGGGGGGTGGTTAGTAGGTCGAGAGAGGTTCTCCTTCCCCTCTACTCTGCCCTGGTGAGACCCCATCTGGAATACTGTGTCCAGTTCTGGGCCCCTCAGTTCAAGAAAGACAGGGAACTGCTGGAGAGAGTCCAGCACAGGGCAACTAGGATGATTAAGGGAGTGGAGCATCTCCCTTATGAGAAAAGACTGAAGGAGCTGGGGCTCTTTAGTTTGGAGAAGAGGAGATTGAGGGGTGACCTCATTAATGTTTACAAATATATCAAGGGTGAGTGTCAGGAGGATGGAACCAGGCTCTTCTCGGTGACAACCACTGATAGGACAAGGGGTAATGGGCTGAAACTGGAACATAAGAGGTTCCGCTTAAACTCGAGAAGAAACTTCTTCTCAGTGAGGGTGACGGAGCCCTGGAACAGGCTGCCCAGAGAGGCTGTGGAGTCTCCTTCTCTGGAGACATTCAAGACCTGCCTGGACACGTTCCTGTGTGGCATAGTCTAGGCATTCCTGCTCTGGCAGGGGGATTGGACTTGATGATCTTTCGAGGTCCCTTCCAATCCCTAACATTCTATGATTCTATGATTAGAGTGTATAAAATGATACCACCTTTGTTAACATAAAAAACATATCTGCCTGTCTCATTTCCATGTGTTGCCAATGTTAATTAACACCCCATTCTTTGACTCCTGAGGAGTTTCTTTGCAGTGGTGCAGCTTAGAACAGGCTGTGGTTCCAAGCTTCTTTCTTTCTCATTTGCTTATTGACAGCCAGTATAAATCTATGAGGGCAAAGAGTAAATTTGTTCTCCCTTTAATGGGACCATTCATGCAAGGGCTTTGGGATTAGATCTTAAATTGGCACCTTTTAAATATTTGATACAGTTACAGGCTCAGTGAGCCATGTAGAGCTCTCACCTTTCTTACAGCTAAAACTAGCTGGAAATTACTTTTCTCCTTTGTCAAAATATGTTTTCTAACAAACATTCAGCCTGCCTGCTAAAACCAGTGCAAAACACTGAACAAATGTAGTTTATCTGAAAATATTCAGCTTTATTTCCTTTTCTAGAGAAACAAAACATAAACCAAAAAATAGCTAGGAAAAGTAGATGACATTTGGGGATAAAATCTATTGCTGTGTTTAAAATAAAATCTTGGGGAGGGTAAGGAAAAGGAAAGCAGCACCAAATGAACAGTTTTACAATTCTAATCACCAGTCTGACCAAAGTCAGATAGCAGATCTATCCTTACTGTTGCAGCCATGAGGTAACTGCTCTTACAATGCAACCGTTGTGGTGACAGTCCAAAATGTAGAGGGGCAAATGCAGTGAATATTTTACAAGGAAATGGACTGTTTCAGTCTCTGATGTGTTTGTCAGGGATTTTCACACCTAGCATCCAAGATAGCTTGTATGTCTGAATGTGTTCTCTCTGGAAGAGTATTTCAGAGTTCCCTCCTGTGAACAAGGGCAGGCAAGAGGCTGGAAGCGAATTTGTGGGGCGGGGAAATGTGCAGTAGAGAAAGTTTCTCTACTTGCTGCCACGCACACAGCATTAATAAGTGGTCATGAAATGACTTGATTTTCACATTGTGCCCTGCATATTTGAGTCTTCAGTATCACAAGGCTTGGGTTGGAGCTTGTATTTAAATAGCGGTGCTCAGATATTTTAAAATGATCCTTTGTAACTTCCAGTATGAGATCCTTTTGTTAGTGAGAATATTACAATGATAAAGGCTTTAATATTGCATCTGTTTGGAGATATTGTCAAGGAATTGCTGATCATACGTTCTCTGAGTACACTCGCGTAATTGGTTGCTATGCAAAACAGCGTTAATGCTAGTCCTGCAGGCATCTCTGTCCTTCAGTCTCAGCGAGCATAGATCAATGTACCATGCAAGATCAGGAGGGCTGTAGAACATGTGGAAGGCCAGTTTGCAGACATAAGAAGGAATAAGACTTCTCATCTGAGGAAGCAGAGTTGGGAAAGGGAGCATATAAATAAAGAGAATCTCCTTTTTGAGATGAAGTGTGGTCCGTATCAGAAATAAGTAAGTTTTAGACCTCTGCTCAGGGCAGTGAACGTAATGAATTAAAGGAGCAGAAAACCCAACTATGCCTGTGTCAGAAGGCAGAGCAGTGTCAAGGATCCTGGACTTTTTAGTTCACTTTGCCATTCATACTATGTTAGTTGCCTGCCTGAGCCTGTTCTAACTTTATATCCTTTAAGTCATAAAAAAAAATACCCGTGTATGACCTCCATTCCCCTTCAAGAGTGATACAGTTTGCAAAACCCTCTGGGATCTGCTGGAAGGAGGGGATAAGAACGTCACACATGTTCTGTTGGCTCCTCTTGTGGCAGAGTATATTCAGAGCATTTGGAGTTGCCAACTTAGACTTTCATTCTGGAGGTATTTGTTCAGTAATAAATGAAGCAGAGGAGCAGACCCTGAGAAATCTGCGCTCTCTGCTACCCTTCTGAGTATGCTCAGATGGTAATGTAGAATGTCTGTTCTCTCCAGGGGTGTAAAGTACACCATCAAAATGCAGATAACAGGCCTCATAGAAAAATTGTGCCTGTAACTACATGAAAAATGGAGAAATGAAAAAATTAAATGAAGCCAGGCTTTTTTTTCCTCAAATGAAGGCAGATCTCCCATTGCAAATGATGAGAAGTCTGCAAGATAATGCAACAGTTGGAGGCTTCTGTATGGGTTTAACTGGAAAGAGGACAACTAGCAGCAGCATCCCAGCACTGGTTTGCAAGAAAGTTGCTAACAATCACATCTCTGCATCAATCATGAGCCGTAGAAATTACGAAAATACGGAAGAAGTTAAAAGGCAGCAATCTTCCTTACATCTAATGATGTCCTCTTGGACATGTGCTTTCTACTGGGATCTTCTAATACATCGAGATTCATTCTTGCTGCTGTGGCTGTTTGATTGTTATTGTCCTGATGTTCCTAAGCTGGGTTTCATAGTGTGAGGACTGTAAAGAAATACAGTAAATAATCATATCCTCCAAAACCTCTTCTGAAGTTAGAACAAAACAGCTTTCTCTCCAAAATTTACCTGACATTGACAATGTTAAAGAAAGAAAGAAAAGATAGAATAATAGGCTACGCTGTCACTGCCTACTCCATTCATTATAGAAATACCTGCTAAAATAAAATGATGTGCTCTTTTTGGCTATAGTCTGGCAAATGAGCAAACACTTAATCTTAGTGTCTGCTCACAGTTGCTTGACTTCAAGGTAATTTGATCAAAAGCTTCACTTAATTGTATGGCAAGCAGCCTCTAGGGCTCCCTGACCTCAGGTGTGTGATGTGGAAACTGGTGAAGACAGCCAGTGAGGTCTATGTCTGTAGATTTCTGGGTGCCTGTAAACATTTATTTTGGATTTTGGTGTCCTGCTCAGTTTTAGTGAGGAAAGTGGACTCAGGTTAAAGTACCAGTTTCAAACATTTTTATTTTGGTGGATGAAAAAACTGGACATGATCGAACAATGTGCGTTTGCAGTCCAGAAAGCAAATTATATCCTGGCCTGCACGAAAACAAATATGGTTAGCAGGTCAAGGGAGGTGATTCTCTCTCTCTGCTGAGACTCCCACCTAGAGTACTGCATCCAGCTCTGTGGGCCTCAGTATAGGAAAGACATGGACCTGTTACAGCAGTTTCAGAGGATGGCCACAGAAATAATCACAGGGATGGAACACCTCTCCTACGAGGACAGGCTGAGAGAGTTGGGGTTGTTCAGCCTGGAGAAGAGAAGGCTTTGGGAAGGCCTTCAGTATATAAAGGGAGGTTATAAGAAAGATATACACAGACTTTTTACCAAGGCCTGTAGTGACAGAAGTTGTAGGTGCTTTGCTGGAATTGTTGATGATCAGGTTGGACAGGGCTTTGAGCAATCTCATCTACTGAAAGATGTCCCTGCCTATGGCAAGAAGGTTGACTAGATGATCTTCGAAGGTCCCTTCCACCCTAAACCATTCTATGACTCTATAATTCTATGAAATATACCTATGAAGGGCAGTAAGAAAAAGACCAAAATAAGGGGAATAAAACCTGTTGCAGAAAGAAATAAAAAGGGTCAGTGGGTATTACCTTCAAGAGTTTTGCCTAGGTGGCTGCACAAATAAAAAAAAAACCTTGAACAGAATGAAGTCTGCTTTTGCTGCACTCATTCAACTTAGGCAGAAGAGGAGGAGGCTAAAGAAGAGAAACTTCTAGGGCTTTCTTTGTAAGATCTGGCAAGCAAAAGGAAGTAGAGGACCAGCAGCAAATATAAAAGGCAGCTGAAAGTTCAGCCAGGAGTACTAGAACAATGTTACATTACAGGTGTGTGTGCAGCCTCACCTGTGACTGCCAAATCCAGGGAGCAAAGATTTCATTCTTCGAGTCTCAGCTCAGCCAACATGGCTGCAGATTTTCTGCTTCTGGTATGGAGCAGGGTGCATATCTGTTGGTCTTTTACTGAAAAAGGGAGACCTCTATTTGAGCAGGTGTGGAAATCTAAGTCCAAGATCTAAAGGAACGCTGAATTGAGAATTAGAGATGTTAAATCATTTTGGTTGCTGCAGAGAGAGATGTAACCTCAACGTGAATGGGGTTGTGTGAGCTCCCTCCTGTGTCTACTTGTGTGATAAAGGTGGACCTCAATGAGAGACCTAGGCAGAGAAGACTCTTTAGTTGTCGTTTTAACATACTTCTGAATCTCCTATGCTGGTAATGCAGTGATGATGGCAGTATAGGGAAAAGTCTAGCAAGAGGAATAAGAAATATTCTGTTCAGTCTGGGCTAGGGAAAGCTAATTGCAACATAAAAATGCTATTATGGTGTTAAATGAGAAATCCAGTTATGGAAAGCACAGTGTCAGGCTGAACCTGCTGTTTATAAAATTTACAGAGCAATCCACTAATCTGTTTGATTTAATAAAAAACTGCAGTTTAAAAGTTCTTTAAAGAAAAATATAAAGATTTAAAGAAAATATTGTCTCTGTTGAGGTCTTTGTGATTTTTTTTTTTGTCTCTCCTCCCTCTGATTTTCCCTAAGACCAGAAATCGCAGTATTTCAGAATTTCAGATCAGTGTTTGAAGATCATATTTTAACTCCATTTTGTCCCTTAGAATACTGGAATGAATAACTTCCACTCAATTTCTTGTTCTGTTTTTTTATTACTTTCATCGTTTCTTTTGTCACAGTCAACCTTCCAGGGGTGAAGAAGTATTGAAAAGGTGCAGCTTGATGAAGGGGAAAACACATGCACTCCACAATGGAAAAAGAACAAAAAACTCTGAAATCTTTAGTTTCTCTCGGTTAAACTGCAAAAGGTAGAAAGGAGGAAAGAGAGGAAGAACTTTTCCATTCCTCAAAATAAGAAAACTGAACTGGCAAAGATATGTGACAAATTAAGGGTTTGTGTGGCTCTAAGCTCATCTTTTTCTCAAGGTACCTTGAGAAAATTATGAGAAGCTACCATTCCTTTCCAACAAACCTTACTTTGGAGTCTCAACATTTGTAACTTTGAAATGATCTTAAAAAAGAGTCAATAAAAAGGTGCGAATGGAAAGCATGTTCTATCTTGGGTTAAAGTGGGGTCCAGGTGCCCCCAACCTCTTTTTTTTTCAGCCAGATCTGATTCAGTGTTTTCCTGTTGCCAGCCAGAAGCCAAGTGAGTGGTGTCAGTCACAAAGTGTGGTCGTCAGTCTGGCAACTGGGCTAAGTCCCTCAGATACTGAGTTTATGCTTCTCAATTCCTTACTTGGGACACTCCTTTTAAAAGGAGCAATACTTTAAGCACAGCTAGTGGGAGAAGCAGGAGAGTGAATACTTTGTGTGGAATGTATAATTTTATAAAGGGGTAGGAGGCATGGGGTGGGCAAAACCATGTTCAGAACTTCACATTTGAAGTGGTGATGCAATTTCAGCTCCATTTTACAGACGGAAACCAGTTTAAAATTATCTCCAAGCTCTGAAAGGAAAATCAGCCCTACTTTGACCACTAGAACTATCATCCCAACCTCTGGACTACAGTCAATCCCTTACAGATTAGTAATCTTAACAGTACCTTTCAGCTTTTATCAGACCATCTGATCTAATCTGTGGATGTGAAGATGAAAGGTTAATCCCCAGGCAGTCTGCTCTCCTTTACCTTTTCTGTCTGATTGCTTATTTCCTTGTCTTGCCTGCCCACTTTTGGCATATGTCTCCCGCTGTGTTATAACACTAATACTGGTTTACATCTGACTCTGTGCAGAGGACCGCATCCTCTTCAAACAGCAGCTGCCTGTTTAGAGATGGCGAGTTTCTTTCAGTATTTTTTCTCCTCTTCTGGCAACTCCTCTCAGTATGATTTATGAATAGCAAGCATAGCTGAGGGTGATGCGAAGTATCAAAACCTCTGAATTCCAGTGATAGGAGCTGAGGTAATTAATAATAACAAACCAGGAGTGCTTGCTTTGCATGGAGATCACGTAGCAGAGAAGTGTGATTCCGTATTCTTTGGGAATGTGGGAAGTCCGTCGTAGCCCTTCCCTGTGCTCTTAAATCTGCATGTCATTTCCCTTAGATAATTAAGTAATCCCAGCCTTTCAAGGAGAGAGACTCCCTCCTTTTTCCCTGTTAGCTTGCAGATGTAGTACATGTACCTTGCGGCAAATCAATGCTAACTATATTACCATGCATTATGGCAGTAATGGAGTAGAGTAAGCCCAAGGAAAAATGTTCAGCCCTTGCCGATTGCATTATGAGCATGAGGTTCTTTTATGTAGTAGATTTATTAATTGCATTTTCATTTGTGTCCCTGAATTTTAACCCTTTTGAGATTGCTCTTCAGTTCCAAGATACCACTAAAATTGCCAAGTGTTGGACAGATTCAGAAAAGGGAAAATAACAAGAGTAGTGTCAGTGGTACTGCACTAGAACCTGGATATCTGTAACAAAGCTAAGGTATAGATTTAAGCAATCACCAAAAGAAGGAAGCTGTTCAATCACTTAGTAGAACATAGAATAAACATATTGCTTGGAGTGACGAATGTTGTGGCTAGGTACTCTTTTAAGGGAAGGAGTATGAAGGGTTTTGGCGCCTCAACCTGTGCACCCATTGGCCTGCTGTTTGCTTTTCATTGCACAAAACACCTGTGCAGGGTGTTCCTCCTCTCTCCCCAGGTGAACTCCCTGATTGACCCAGTAACATTTTGATTTTGTGAAGATCAGCTTCCTTAGCTCTGCTCATTTGCAGTCTGTCTGAAGGCAGTGAACTTGTGTGTTTGTAAGTCACAATCTAGAGTTCAGATTATCTCTTTGCTGTGTTTACAGGCCTTTTCCTGGAGTCTGATAAGAACTCTAAGCATTGCTAGAGTTTAAATGTTTAACTTAGTAACTGGCATTTGCATCATGGAAGCACATAGAGCAGTGATATCAGCCTAGCCTTTGCCACACTGTGTGTGGGTTACATGCTGTTCTTTTCATGGGGCCAGTATTATTTTTTCTGATTTCCTGTGCTTATGTGAAACTTCAGCTGGTACTCTGTGAGTTGAAGCTATCAGCCAATACAGTCTATCAAAGGCTGTAACAGCTGCCACTTAATTTTGCCCTATTTCCTGTCTTAGAGGTGTGGGGAGCATAAATTTGCCCGACATTCCCCCTTCCAGAAAGTTTCAAACTCTTTTTACATGAGATTTGATTCAACCTCACTCCTTTTAGGAGCAGGTTGTTGCTGAATCAGTGCACAGGAGATACGGGGGACTGCTAGGACTGGCTTGGTAAGAAACAGATGCCTACAGCCAGCAGCTTGCTGCTGTAGTTCTGTGTTATTTTTCTTTATAGTAACACTTCATTTTTGTTTTGTTCTTCCCCACTAAATATACACCTTTCATGTTACTAGTATAAAGTCTTTCCTCAGTGTTGCAGTTCAATTCCTCTCTTGTTCGAGATTGTTCTTGAAAGAAGGGAAGGAAATAGCCATAGGTGAGAATCCTAAAAGGTGTTTGTTGAGGGAGAGAAAATGGCACCAAGCTGTGGCAGGTTGAACATCTTCCTGCAAAGTCCCCCCATCAAAGCTGGAGTCCCTGACTGTTGTGCTTCTCTCTAGCTTGCTGAGAAAATTCTGCCTTTGCACATGCACACAGAAATTGGTTTGGATTTAGCTTGAGCAGAGAAGTAACAAAACCAGATCTTTCTGCTTCTAGGTCTGTCTCAAGCTTGGGGGGAGAGGGAACTGGAAGAGGGAAAGATTTGTATGGAAGAGGATAGAAAGTGGAAAAAGTACCTGGGGTGAGAGCAAAGTCTTAATTGTGGAGAATTGTTTCTATGTCACTGACCACACCAGCTTCATTCTTCCAGTATGTGCTCTGTGGAGCGAGAAAAGGCAGTTTGTGTTGTCTTTCTGCCTTGTTTCCGATTTCTACAAGAGTGTTTTCTGAAACATCCAACCAGTGTCTGGTTGGCTGGAGGCTATCAAGGAAGTTTTTCATCCTTGCGGATTTGTAGGTTGTTGCTGTTTCTTTTGCAGTAGCCTATGGAGACCTGGATGTAGCTGATGTTTGGTGTCCCTCTTTATTTGAAACTACTAAGTCCTTTGAATTTCTTCCCTGTGGGCATCTCCCCCAGACTAAGGGAGGAAGTAAGTCTGCTGGAATTGCTGAGGACAACATTATCTAGTCAGTCTGGGAGCTGGCACTGTGCTACATGGGACTGCTTAGAGAAGCCATGGTCATCTCTGGTACGTGACACATTCCGAAGCTAACTCTTTAGTTGAGGTTTGTGTTGTAAGACTTGTGGCCCTACAGGGACTTTGGTTTGCAGCCAGTAGTACAGCACTGAAAAGCTGATTGCTCCTTAATGGGCTTTAAGGATGTCACTATTACAATCTTTGGATCATAACAGTGATCTCTGCAATAAGACTGTTCTAGGACTCCTCTAGAAAGAAAATCAAGATCAAACAGAAATCAGTGGGTCCCACATGGTCGGACCCCTTGGTGGGGACTGGGAAATACAAGTGATATTGCACGCCCCACACAACTTTATTTGCACCTGATAATATTTGGTGATTCTTCAATGATTCATCTCTAAATAATATCCCAATCAGTACATGCTTGGAAGTAATGGAAATTTAGTCTTTTTGAACTAAAGTGGGAGCAACTGACTTTGAGGCTAGAAGCCATGTGAAGCAAAGGAAATTTGAAGCCTAAGGACATGTTCAGGGAAGGAGAGGGTATAGGCTCTTGAGGAGTCCCATCAGGATATGGGATGAATACGGGATATTTTCAATTTTTTTCTCTTGCCTGTAGTCACAAGCTGTTGATACCTTTTTAGTGGGACTGTTGAGAGGATGGAGAGAGAGGCTCTGATAACAGACCTTCTACCACAACGTAGTATGAGGGACAGTATGAGGATTGAATCCGATAGACCACAATTTGTCTTTCATTGGATGCTTTTAAACATCCAAAAATCTCTCCCATTTAACTGAGTCTCATCCTACTATTTTAGCTGTGATTCGCACCTTATCCTGTGCTTTGGTTTAAATGCCAGTTGAGCCTGGTTTAGAGAAGAGTAAATTAATTATAGGACCTCTCAAGATCCCTATATTTGAGGGCTCTAAAAATGCTAGTCACTTCTGAAAGTCTCACCTTAGTGACTAGTGAAATCTGGTCATTCTTAAACCCTAATTCAAAACCTGTGCTTAAATACAGAGTATGCTTGGGTCACAGGGAGAGGTCCTGCTCTGACAGTACAGTCATCAACTACATTTTTTACTGCACCTTCAGATATGCCAGCTGAGCTCCTCCATTATTTCAAACCTGTTTCAGTCAAAGTAAGGAATAGCTGAAATGCTTGAGCTGGCAGGTGACTGTCAGTGTGGGTCACCAGAACAGCACAGCCAGCAAGGCTGAACTGGATGGTAACAGGTTGCTTCCAGCAGGCACAGTGGCTAAGGATGGATACCTCTTCTCCTGGCACAACAGGAAGAGTATTTGAAAGGTGTTTACCCAGCAGCAAGAGGTGGCAAGATTTAGCACTGTGCTTTCTTTCTACCAGAAGTTTGTGCTACATCTTGCCTTGTTCAAACACTTTCATGCCCCTGAAATCAAAGTAGCTGTAGTTACTGTTGTCCTGTTTTAAGTCTTGAAGAGAAGACCTGAACCTTTCCAGATCACACTGTGCCCTAGAGGAGTAGAACAAGGGGAAGGTTCATGGTCACAAAGACTCTCTTTGCAGAGTAAGACAGTATTTGTGCTCTGCTGCTTAGTGGCAGAACCCACTCCTAAACAATTGTAGACATGAGGCTTCATTAACAATCAGAAATGAAAAGCTGATGAGAGGTGCACAAAATTTCTAATAGTAAGGAGGATTCCTTCTCTTGATGGAAGCTGCAAGACTAAGGCATACCTTGGGACAGGAAGGGAGATGAGGGTCATTTACTCTTTCTGCATCAATGAGCACGTGCATATTAGCCATGTTCCCTTTTTTAAATCAGATTTTCTCCAAATAGGATGTCATAGTACTCATAGCATATTCTTGGATATTATACCATCTTAAGACATGATTATGCCTCTCTTCACTATATGTGGCACAGCTGCACCCAGCTTTTTACATAAGCTCTTTGAATTCAGAAGCCAAAGAGGGGCTGCGGGTTTGAATGTCCCGACTCGGAGCTTTCTAAGAGATGCGAAGGAGCATACTTTTGAAAACTTGGCAAATGCTTCTGAAAATCTAGGATTTTACTGCGGTCCTGGATGCTTTGCAATCTGGGAGACAAGGAAACCTGTATTTCTGACTGGGGTCTTCAAGGTAGAAATATGTGCAGCCTGCAGTATACAGTGAATTCAACACAGCGAACCGGTGTGCTGCAAGACTTATCTTTGTATATGCTGCAAATCCATGCACTTACTCCATTCTGATAAGCTCTTTGGCATTCCTGATAATGCTGATTATCAGCAGAAGGGGATTTTCTTATCTTGGCTTTAGGACCAACACCAGAACCCAACATCAACAAGAAACAAGATCTAAAACTTGCAAAACCTCTCCAGAGCATTCAGAACAACTTTGCCTTGTCAGTGCATTGCCAAGTCCTTCACCTGTGCTGTGCTGGCTGCGTACCTTTTGGGCAGCATTAGCAGTGGGTGAAGACAGTGGAGCTGTCTGAGCATTCCTAAATGAAAGGGGCTCTTCTGTCTCCCACAGACACGGTGTCTGGTTCAAAAAAAATCAAAAGGAGAGATGCAGACAGGCTGGTCACCAAATCTGGCATTGCATCTGCTCGCACTGATGGAGTTCTGAGCCTGAGGGTGAGATCTGCAAAAGTGGTTCTTCACTCTGCTAAGCCTCTACCTGCCACAGTTCTAGTGTGGCCTATGGCTCTTTCTCCTGCTCTGGGGCATTATGTGGATAGTGTTAATAATGACAGTGGTGCTGTGATGCACTGAAAGGACCCACTACTTCGTAAGAATCTTGCTCCGAGATCAGCTGTGACCAAATTGTCCCACCACTGTCCCACGACCCAGGATTTGTAAAACACTTCCCTTCGCATCCTGTTATGTGGTACCATGCTGCATGGTTGTGTGCTGGGCTGCTGGACTTCCACTTCATTGTTTAGTGTAGGAGCTAGATTCTGTCTTAGAGCATCTGCACGGTATTTTTTTTTCCAGCCCATTTAGAAGCTTTGCAGCAAGTCTGGTAATGCTAAAGGCTCCCTGCCATGGGCTTGCTGTGCTTCAGAGGCAGACTGTCTGCTGCACACCCTGACTGGCTGTGCTAAAAGAAAATCTGTCCCATAATGGGAGTAGTACTGTACCAGCAGAAATGGTGGGGGCCCTGCCTGCAGGTGATATTTAGTCTGAGGATACAGGGACACTTCAGATTTTAATGATTTTTGTTTAGGTAGATTCAGGCATTTCCTCAGTAAACAAGACAGCATTATCACAGAGCTGCTTTGTTTTCCAGTGACTGGTCTCACACATAATAAATAGATTAAAGTTAACTGAAGCAAGGATTGATTTTTCTCTTAGTACATGTGGGATTTCCTCCCTTGGGAGGGCTTGAATAGTGCAGGAAACTTTCAGGGGAAGGTGCATGTGTGAAGAGAGTGCCTTGTAACTGGGGCATTACTTTTTTTTCTCCGCTCTAAATTTATTCTTTTATGATCTCTTCCCTAACTCTCTCCCCTTTCAGGTTCCAGCAAGTAAGGTTCCAGCTCCCACTCTGAAATTTTCTGGGGTGACAGTAACTGGGAGGCATACTCTGGGCCTCCCTCCTGTAGGAGGAGAGGGTCTGGGAAAAACAGAAGTGAGAGGGGTAGCAGGTCTACAACCAGCAGTGGAGGTGGTGGTGATGGTGAAGTTATTGATATGTGTGATAGGAGTTAACTCTTTGATTTCATAACTACTTTTTTTTTTCTCAAATAAAAGTCACAGATTAAGGGAAAAAAAAAAAAAAGAAAATCCCAAATGATGAATGTTGCTTTAGAAGGCTTTGCCATGAAATTATTGCCAGGCTCTGTTTATTTCTTTCTTTAGCTAGTATTCTTTAGCTAGTACCATTAGACTTCTTCCATCCAAATAATTTCCTCCAAACAAACATAACTCCTCCAATTGTCTTTCTCTCCTTAATTGAACCCAGATCCCCCTTGGTTATAGGCATGTTCTGCTACTTTTTATTTGTGCCACAATTTGCCTTCCAGAACATTTACTTACTTGCTTACTTAGGAACCTACTGCACTGCCTGTTGTTATGGCATATGGTTGCCTTACATCAGTTAAAAATCAACATAGTCCGACAGAATATAACACCAAATCCTGCTTGTTTGAATGGATGTTTGCACCTGGGTAGGGATTAAAGCAGACTGTAATGGATTAGACCAGGGATTAAAACAACCTGTAATGGATACTATGTTGGACCATTCCATTTCTATTCTTCGATGTAGACTGTGCAAATCTAGGGTTGTTAAATGACATCCTCACTGTCACCATGTCATGCAAGAGGCCAGGTTTTAAAACAAACCTGAAATTCCTGCAATAGGGATGGTATCAAACTGAAAAAGGCCCTTTTCTGTGAGCTGGTGATGAGCACGCAGTTCGCGGATTGTGCAGGAGATGGGGGTGTTGCTCACGTTACCTTTGTCTTCTAGAAAAGGAAAGGGATTAGAGAACACTGCTGCTTCTCTCTTTGGCACTGAGGCCTCTGTTAAGGGCCGAGAGATCTGGAACGGGGAGATTTTAATAGAGTCCCACATCACCAGTGACACTTCAGCTGTGTGTCATATTATTTAACAGTAATAAGCAGACACTGGCTTTAGGATTTTCTTTAGAAACACCAGCCCTTCCTGTGAGATGAGAAATGAGGTCCCGGGGTAATCTTCCTGACATAGTATGAAGTGAATGTCTGGGATTGTCCCCGAGTGTGGCAGATGTGGATGGTACTCACTGAGGGTGAATTTATTTGTGGGTAAGAGCTCTTCACTCTGCAGGGTAGGATAGACCTGCTACTGGGGTGGTGAAAGTACCGCTCTAAAGAAAGTGTTGGTGAACACAACTGTGCATGAAGCCCATCACATTCTGTGCCATGTCCAGCACAGCTGAGCTCTTGTGGTGACAAAGAGCAGTCGGGTGGACACAAAGCAATACCTTGTGCTGGCAGGATTTCGGAAAGGACATGTGTCCACAAGTCCTGTCTTGATGTGGGTAGGCTTTGGTCACAAAGTCATGGATGACGCTGCACATACGAGTTGCTGATCCAAGTGTGAAAAAGGACTAGGTCTTAAACAGCATCCCACAGTGCTGAGGAGATAAGTGGGACTGTGTGGACTGCATGATGGCTAAGCAGTGGGAATTTTTAACCCCATGGTAGCTTTTACTTTGTGTTAACAGGGATTCTGGACATACAGAGATCTTCAGGAGCAGCAGTAAGCTGTGCCTGGGTCCAGAGGGGCTGGAGAAACTTGAATGTAAGGATGTGTTCTGCATGTCACAGCTGCAGCCTCACTGTAAGAAGATAACATTAGGTGGGCAGTGCATGCCTTCACAGTGCATAGCCATGGCAAGACCCAGGGGTCGCACATGTGCCACTGATGCTACATCCTGGGGACACTGTTCTTGCCGCAGTCAGTTTACGGATACAGTTGAGATCCCTCCTGTTCCCCATACCCTGTTGTTCCTTTAAAAGCAGCAAGAAGGTGCAGTCTCGCTGCTGGCCCAGCTCTGCTCGTGCAGAGGAGTGCCTGCCACAGGTGTGTGTAACTTGTGCAATACCCTCAGTCGCGGTTTTATGGATCAGCTCTGGCTGAGGCCCACGTCACTGCTCCCACACAAATGAAATGTCATCTCCTAAACATTTTGGCAGTGTAGTTTGAAAAGGAGCGGTTTCAAGACAGAAATAACATCCGTTGGGTTGGGGGCGGCTGATTTGCTTCCCCTGCCCCCACCTCCCACTTCCCTTCTCTGCGTCGGGATTTGCAACTCATAGGCACGGCCGTGCCCGTGGATAAGGTGCCCCTACAGCGCGCCGGCTCGCTTACCCCCCTCTCCCTCCCCGCGCCTTCCCGGAGCTGTTAGCGCTTTTCTCCGCAAGCCGGCTGAGAGCGCGGACTCGCTTTTCACCCCTGCAGGACAGTCATTTAGCGACAGCTCACACCGTTTGCAACAGCCAGCTGTGTTTGCAGTCCGCTCTTCGCTACTCGAACTTGCTTCTCGCTCTCCCGAGCAGCAACCGAGCTGTGCAGACCCCCCCCAGCCCGAGTTAGAAGCTTTGCAGCACAAGGTGGATAAGCACAGGGCATCGGCTAGAAAGGAACCACCCCCCCATCCCCGCTCTCCCAGCGCGGGCATAACCATCCTTTCTCCGACCATCTCTCCTCCGCTCCCTGTCGGACTGAAAAACCCACGTTAGGCGGGAGGAACAGTTGAGCCATCCCCGCTTGGGGACTGGCAGAGCTGGGGTGAGACCGCAGGGAAAGCCGTGTAGTTCGTGGGGACCCACCGTCATCGGACGGCAAAGAATGGCTGATGTGCTAAGTGGAAGGGCGGGACGATTAACATAACACTAATTACTGACACTTTTCAAAGGGAGGAGGAGAACGGGGGAAGGTCGATCGCGGGTTTGATATGAAGAGAAAGTGTCGACGTGTTGCTGCAATGAATCGCTCCGGAGGGACGTGGCACAGGCACTGATGGTTATGACAAGGGTGACCCCCGGGAGGATGGGGGACGCTCCGCAGCTGTCGGAGGCGGCAGCCTGCCCTCTCCCCTTCGCACCGTGCAATTACTCACACCTTATCCAGAGGCTGAAGCTGCAAACGCTCCTCGGGTGTCCTAGCTGGGGGAAACGTTGCATCCCTGCGATGGGAGCGGGAGCGCTGCGCTGCCATGACCTAAAGAAATACACCTCCCTTGCTCCATCTCCTGACACAGGCCCGAGATGTTGCTGCAGCGAGCTGCCTGTAGATACTGCCCTTTCTTGGTTACTCGTCCCCCCCAGTTAGATCCTGTTAGTCTCCCTTCCTGGACGGTGGCAGGGTTGCTGGGATTCCCACGCATACGCGCGGTTTCCCACGGCCGGGAGGCTCCGCTCGGGACGGGCACATCCACATGCCCGGAGCCGGCTCCGGAGCGGTGCTGCTGGATGGCGGAGTCCGTGGGTGCATTGTTGCACACGGGGAGTCACCCAGGAGCTACTCATCCCAGCTGCGTTGCCTTATACTCGTCCCCAGCCTTGTGCATACATGTGCATATATTCCGGGCGAGGAATACCTACACTGCCGTAAATACGACTATGTGTAAATATACATCAGGAGAAACAGTGAATGCCGGCTGCTTTGTCTTGGGCAGGAGCACGCGTACCGAATCAGGAGAAAAGGCTGGGTGATGCTCCAGCTGATTCGGTGCGGCGCGGTGCCCCGCTCCCGCCCCCGGCCCCGCTCCCGGCCCCCGGCGGCGCGGCGCAGCGCGGCTGGTGACTCGGTGGTGTATTTCAGCGGCGGCTTGGCAAGGCTCGGGGCTCCTCCCCCCGTGTGGTGTTACCCTCTCACTTGATCAAATCCTTGAACGTGAACAGTTTCACTGAAAAGCACTTTTCAAAAAAAAAAAATCCACCAACAGTAAGGAACAGAATCCAACTACCGGGGAGAGAGTTTTTTCTTTTTCCTTCCTTCTTTCTTTTTTTTTTTTTTTTCCCTTGGTCATCGTCTCAGAGGCTGAGAAAGGGGGAAGAGAAAGAAGGAGAGCGAGAGAAAGAGGAGGCTTTTGCAAGTAATAATTATTATAATTAGAATCCGGCCCCCTTCTCCTTATTTAAAAAAAAAAAAAAAAGCAGCCCCAAACGCAGCGCCTCGTCCCCCCTCCCTCTCCAAGCCCCCCGACTCGCTCCGCAAAGGCATGGAGAAGGGGACTAACCGCTTTCCGACCTGCCACGCCGTTTTTCTTGCCTGGACATGGCTCTTACTTCTCTCTTGGTGTTGCACCGGCGCCGAAATAACTTGCCGATCCTGCTCGTCTCCATCGCCCTCCTGGCCGTCCTCCGCGTCTCGTCTTAGACAAGAGCACCGACAGCCGCCGCCGCCGCCGCGAGGATTACGGATCTGGCCGGGCGGCAGAGCGCGGGACTCGGCCGGGGCGGCGGCCGCCGCGGAGCCGCTGCCGGGCGGGGAGCCGGGGGGCCGCGCGGGGCCGCGGGGGGCTGCGCTCCGCTCGGCGGGGGCGGGCGGCGGCGCGCCCGGGGGCCGGGGCCCGGCGGCGCCGCGGACCCGGCGGAGCAGCGAGGGGCGCCGGGCACTGCCGGCGGGCGGCGGCCGGGGAGTGCCCGCGGCCGAGGGGCAGCGCGGCGCCCGGGCTCAGCCCCGCGGGCCGCTGGAGGAGGGGAGAGCGGCGCGGCTGCGAGGGGCAGAGGAGCTGAGGCTGAGCAGCACCACCTTCGCGCTCACCGGGGATGCGGCGCACAACCAAGCCATGGTGCACTGGTCCGGACACAACAGCAGCGTGAGTATCGCCTCGACCCGGCTCGGCTCGGCGGGGAGGCAGCCGTGTGTCCGGCGGCGGGGCGGGACGGTGTCGCGTTTGCCGCTGTGGCCGGGGGTGCGGGGAGGAGAGGGGCGCTCGGTGGGTACCTTGCTCTTTCGCCAGGGGGTGGGGCACAGGGAGAGATGGTCACGGAAAAAGAGAAAAGTTTTCCTGGGGAAAGATGAAGGAGAATGGGAACACCTTTCTCCCCCCGCCCCCGAAGGCAGAGCTGTGATCTCTGGGGTAGCGCGGTCGGAGCGCCGCCAAAGGGGCTGAGCTGCGCGGAGGTGGCTGTTGGCGCACGGGGAGAGCCCCGGCTCCCCGCTCCGCTCTGTCCTATGTGCCTGCACAGCTGGGTCCCCCTTCTCTCTGTCTGTTCGTATGTGAACACACAGGTCGGCACACTTCACTGCCTTTGTGCCAGGGAATGACTGATATACGGTGGTGGTGGAAAAGCCCGCTGGTGGTTCCCCGCTCTGCATGCTGGCGACAATAGAGATCCCATTAATTCATTAGGGGGTGGAAAGCCCCACAGCAGGTTAAGGGGCTCTAAAAGGAGGCGGGTTGTGCAAACACAGTGAAAAGTTTATAAAAAATTGATGGTATCTCGCGGCTTTTTCCTGAATCAGTAATGAATCACAGAGGTGTTCCTGAAAGTCTGTGGGACTGTGTGCGTGTGTGGGGTGTCCCAAAAGCCCACACGCCATCGTGCCATGATAATGCAGGGCTCTCCCTCGCACACTGCTTTGCAACACCCAGCAGCTGGCCATGGACAGAACTTCAGTTTTCTTTTGAGTTGGTATCAGAAATGATATTTCTACTCTGATGTAAAGTCTGAGAACAGGTATAATTTAAAGGACTCTGGGAAACCTTTGTGTCTGGTGACAATATTCCTGTTATTCTGATTATTATAGCTTGTCACTGCCTTGAAAATGTCTCTCTTATTGTTTTGTCACTATTGGAAGTGGGTATAAAGCAATTAACAGTATTAAACAGATAGGCTGGATTTTCAGATACATTCTTCATGGAACTTATTAGTCATTAAAAAGCAAATTGTCTGTCTCTGTACATCAACTATAGCTTCATAATGTGCAATTCAACCACTTCTTTATTTTTTTACTCAGTTTTTCTCTCTATTTATTATTACTTAGGTAGTAATTCTGACAGCAATGTAGATGTTACTTTGATTTAACCAGTTTTTCAAGGCAGTTGTGTTTACCAGACATGAATTCCAGTCTTGTTAAAGATGAAAGCAAACATTCAAGAAAAAACAGCTGCATGGTATATTTTAGCACTACACTTGTTTCTAGGATTATTTATTTTTAATATAGCATGGCATGTAATAAAGAAAACAACCTATATGCCCTCTGTTTTGTTTCATTCCGGTGCTGAATCAAGGGATGTTGAGTGAAAGACGATAAAATCCCTGCTGTCCCCTTCCAGCACGGATTTCCAATAGTTTTGAGTATTTCTGGTTGAAGTAGCAGAGAAAAGTCATTCTGTAGGCATTTGCAGGGAAAGAAAGGTTATTTTTTCTAAAGTGCAGGTCAGAAAGTGATTTTTTACAAAAATTGCCTTCTTACATCAGTTTCTTTTACAGAAATATGCCATTTAAATAACTAGTTTCCTTTATTCTTTAACTCCAGGTGACTGAGAAGGGTAGTAAGAGAAAATGTCTTGATTGTTCATGACTTTCCATTAAGATTTCGCACCTCAAGATACCATGCATTGAAAGCTTCCAACTCAAAAGCACAAGCAAAAAAACGCCAAAGACTGGTGTTTATTGCCAGTGTCGTGTTTCTAGGAAGGAAAAGCAAGCATATTAATAAATCCTAGTGTTATCTTTTTGTGATTTTTCTAATATGAGTTTTAGCATCTGGAGAGTTTTTCTCTTCTGTCTCTTGGAGAAAACACATGGCATTTAGTGACTAAATGATTTTTTTTTTTTTTTAAACAGTGTAGAGATCAAGTTAAATGCTTGAACCTGGGTCCTTTCATGTATTAGCAGAGAAGGCTGAATCCAATCCCTTTTTTTCTGCTGCAGTTCACTTTTTACCTAATTCTCCTGTTGGGGTGACTGTGGCACAGGAATCTCAAGCCATTTGCCCAAGGTCACTCAGGGAAACTGTGTGGCTTCCTTTGCCAGACACGTTGGTTCCCAGCCTCTTACCTCAAAGCATGTATTTTCTCAGGTCACAGTAGATTTAAAGCAGTAGGAAGGTGTATTGAAAACGGACAAAGATTTTAACTCATGTGTCATGATTATGCCAGATGACCCAGGAGCGCAGGTAGATCATGTCTGTGTGCTATTGTTTTTGGGCTACCAAAGCAGTAAAAAGGTGTATGGCTTGCTTTTACAAATCCCGGGGTACTTTGAATAGACTTCAAAACATAAGCTTTTGTCACATTTTATTAGAAATACGATCAATCAAATTTAATACAGCGAAGCGATATATTTCAAACCAGACACTAGTGGTGCGAGATTTCTAATGACTGGATGGATTTGCAAAGAAGAAAGCATGGTAATTAAAAAAAATGTGTTTTTCTGGGACGTATAGATCTACAGACACTCCACAAAAGGGAGATCTTTGCAATTGCTGCATGTCCCATTACCTACAATGTTAAAAATCTACAGCATTGGGTTTTTTTATTATTTTAAGAGAGCTCTCCCTCTGTTTCTTATTCTGCTTTTCTGCCATGTCCCTCAAATCTCAATTTAACTTAATAAAAAATAATCCCTTCCAGGCAACAAACTTTTGTTTTCTCCATTTGGAGATAATGAGGTCAGGATTAGGATAGAGGCAAAAGGCTGGTGAGATTGGGGAGTTTGGGTTCTTTGCTTTGTCCTGCCCAGAGGCTTTTTCTGTGACCTTAGGAAAGACAATTAACCTCCCTGGATCTCCTTCTCCATGTTAAATGAGGATAGTACTACTTAGCTACCACAAAGTGGTGGTGTGGAGCAGAATTCATTTCTGTGTTGTACGATACCTGAAGATCTTCAAGTGGAAATTGTTAGGAAAATGCAAAGATACTATTCTGTGTACGAATTAAGTTTGGGTTCTCTGTGTTCTTGGGAAGGGGACCTGTCTTAATTCAGTGGGTCCGATACTAAAAAAAAGGAGACTTGTGCTGGAGCTTTAAGTATCAGTCTACTCTAACAGAAGCATTTATTGAGGTCACGGAAGCTCTTGAGGGATGTGGTAGAGATTAGATAAAATATTTTCTTGGTAAGGCTTTTCTGAAGGAAGAAGAATTTTTAGTGAAAACTGCTGTTATTCCCAGAAGATCTGCAAGCTATTCTTTTTTCAGAGCATTCTCTGAACACACACTGTACAAATGTGCCATTCGGTGAGGAGTTGTATCCTCTACACTTGTTTTCCCTCTCTCTAGACGGTTATGTTACTGCATGATTTTTTTTCTCATTCTGCTCACCACATGCTATCTCCAACCTTCCTGTGACGATGATCTGATTCCTGAGTTTATCCTTCCTTCCTTCTTCTCTCCCCAGTTTCTAGAATAAGGACCCGCAAAAATAAGTAGCAGCACCTTTAGTACAGTTACGGCTTTGTATCTCGTTATCTTGTTTCTTGACAATATTTTTTTTCAAGAGATTTCAACAAGCTACGACAAGCTACACACTTACTCAGATTGCTCTCCTGATATGATCACTAGTGGAATGGTAAACGGTGACTGTTGTCGTGAGGTTTCACAGTTGTCACTCTGATGAATGTAGCTCTTTATAGGAAGTACTTAATTCTGTCCATGCTTTTTCCATGGTGGAAGTACTGTAGGTTCTGTGGTGGTGTGGGTGGGGTTTTTCAACATAAAAAAACGAAGAAGACTTTTTCACTCCATTATCTATGGACAGGCCTCAGCTTATGATCATTATGTGCTTTAGCTCTCCCCCGTATACATGCTTTTGCCTTTCAAATAACTCGAGGCAAACTTGAGACAAAGATGAGGAAATGCGCTATAATGCCACAGCAAGAGAAGAGGGCATTTGGGTAAGACATGTGCAATACTGCAGGTTGCTTCAGCCAGGCCAAGTTCCTATATGATCCTAGGAGTTGGATTTTTCATACTGTAGGAAAAATGTGAGCAGTGCGTATCTGCATGTCAGTGCAGTGCGGCAGTGCAGAAGATAAACCTGGAGAGGTGTGGTGTGCCTCAGTGATAACAGCTGCTGCTTGTGCAGGCCATGCAATTGTGTTGGTGCTTATAGTATGATTTAGACTCTTGAAAGCTGGAAAAGGCAGGATGAGAGCTGGTAAGACACTGGACTGGGGCTTCATTTTGCCTTGTAAGCCATGCTATGTTTTGTTTAGAGGTCCGGTCAGCCTGAGGCCATCATCTCGAGAGTTAACATGGTTGCAAGATTCGCTCCAAGACTGGGAATGTCTTTGGGACAAGATACTGGTAAAGAGGATGCTAATAGTAGTACAGCAGTTGACAGCTACTTGAAGTAGAACTGGAAAGAAGATGCAGCTTTTCTTACTGGTTGAAGAGGAATTAATGTGTGACAACAGCCACAATGTATATCAGATTTGATGCTAGGAAGAGTTTCTTCTCAAAGTACTGCAGTAAGACACCAAAAAGTTTTGGGAATCTCTGTCTTTGGAGATTTTCAAGACTCATGTAGACATGATCTGATGGTAACAACCTCTCTCTGAATGAGTTTCTTTTCCTCCTGCTACCACTGATCCTGTTCCTTTACAGTGTGCAAGCTCTGAGGGCTGGCAGTGAAAAGCAGGTTGTATAAGTTCTTGCAGTGAAGCCTGTCTCTTCCGGGAATGATTCCTCTGAATGCTGTTGGCAGTGTGCTGGTGTGATCTGCTAATGTACTGGTGGTTTGCTGCTGAGACATTACTCACTCCCATGGCGAATTACAAGCTGGGGAGGCTGATGGGCTCGCTGTGTGCCAGGTAGTTTTTCATTAAGATGCCTAGCAATGCAGTGTGTAATGGGCAGAATGAGATGGGCAATATTTGCAGTTCCAGATAGACTGCTGTGCTTGGAGGGGAGGAAGCGGAAACGAGTCTTTAGGCAGGCAATGCTGCATGTAGTTGTCGGCCGTGGATAACTGCTCCAACAGTCCAGTTGGATTTCAGTCTAAAATATTTACTACTAGAAAGCAAAATGATGACGAAGCAGTCGTATTAATTGCACTGCATTTGGTAGATATTTTAATTGCTCTTCTAGACTGTTACTTTCTCTGGTGGCTTTTGGAAAGGTTGCGATCTTGTTGCCGTTGAAGGTAGGCCGGCTGTGTCACAATGTCTTGATGCACTTCCCCCTACCTTTAGTAATGAAATTGTCCTTCTCCAGGACTTTGTCAATCCATTATTAATTAATATTCAAATGCAAGATGGGGAAATAAAAATTAAATTTGTGCATGGCAATTGCTTTTATGGTTGTGTTGAATCAGTAAAGCAGGAAGAAGACATCTGGAAAAATATTTTTCCAGTTATTTCTCTCCAGAGTGTTTCACAGGATAGTCAGGTTGATGTCCAGTGGGTGGGCCTTGATGTTGCTTGTAGGTCCTGTGAATATGGCAGATTCCCTGGGCCATTACCCTGCCTAGCACAGCAAGCTGTCGATATTCTTACAGCTCAGAGCTCAGTGACAGAACTGCTCCTGTTCTAGATGCCTGCCAGCAGTTTCCCTTCAGGCCTCACCACTCAAGACTTTTTCATGCTCAAGGATGAGGCCTAGGGTTTGTGGCTACGCTTTCACAGTGATTGATTTAAATGCAAACAGAAACAGCTATGTGAATCTTTAATTAATATTTTTATGGAAAACATTCATCCCATTAGATGATAAAGTATTTTGAAAATGGGCTTGAGCAGATAATTGATGTTAGGCAGAAGAAGTTTTTCCCAAAAGGGAGGTGAGATGAGACAAATATTTTTTTAAATGCAAGGCTGTGGGAAGATGAAACTTTCTGAGAGTTTCCAAATTGATAGCTGAATTTGTAGTAGAGATCTTAGAAAAAATATAACAGCAGTGTCATGTAGTGAACAAAACACAGGTTAGAGAACAAATACCTTTAATGTTGGTTGTACTAAAGGATACTGGAATCCTGACTTGCAGACAGTCAAGAATTTACTTAAGTCATGCCATAGTGTCATGTTCCTTAAACTCCCTGGATGTCTGTAGATAAAATAGAGGTGAGCAGTACATGCTTAGCTGAGTCAGTATGCTCTTAAAAATCTAGATTTGTTTTAGTATTGAAGGCCAAGCCTGAGCTCATGAACAACTGCAAGGAACCTGTCAGTTATGGAGTTAAGCCTTGGGTTTGGCTGGGATATGGTCAAGGTCATGTTCCAATCAGAATCTCTGTTTGAAGGTGTGGAGTCCAACCTGCCCCTAATTACAGAATCACAGAATTATTGAGGTTGGAAAAGACCTCTGCATCAAGTTCAGCCTATGACACAACATAACCACACAGGCTAGACCATGGCACAAAGTGCCACATCCAGCATTTCCTTAAACACCTCCAGGGACGATGACTTCACCACTTCCCTGGGCAGTGCATCCCAGTGCCTGAGCGCCCTCTCCGTGAGGAAGGGCTTCCTGAGATCCAGCCTAAACCTCCCCTGACGCAGTTTCAGGCCGTGCCCTCTAGTCCTATCACTGGTTGCCGGGGAGAAGAGCCCAATCCCCACCTGACTACAACCTCCCTTCAGGTACTTGTAGAGAGTGATAGGGTCCCCCTGAGTCTCCTCTTCTCCAGGCTAAACACCCCCAGCTCCCTCAGCCTCTCCTCAAGACAGTAAATTAAATGACATGTTCCTTGCAAAGCACTGAATGCTGTAAATGCAGAAAGGCCCCAAAGCAGCAAAGTATTTGGTTGGATCCTTAGTGTAAACTAATGTAGGATTGATCTGGGCCTGTTTACTATGGTTGAGAATTCAACCTGCAGTATCCTGCAGCAGTGAAAAGTGCAAGATAAGAATGAAAAGTGATTACAGAGGTGAGGAAACATGGAGCAGTACAGCAAGGATACCTGTGGGCCCTTGACATTCTCTGAATTACAGCCACAGGGCTGTGGGTGGATGAGCTTCCTTCCCTCATGTGCACAGCTCTTCTCTCTCTTTCTTGCCTCTAGGAGGTGGGAGTTGGACCCACACTGTAAGCCGTGGTGGAGACTGATCTGGTGACATAGTTGGAAGAGCCCAACAGGGATTTTAGGCTGAAATAACCCTCGGAAAATACTGCTTTACTGAAGTCACACCTTTGCGTGCAAGTTTCTTGGTTTACTTAAACTCGCCGTGGGAACCCAAGACAAACAAGTTCCCAAATCCTAACTTTTCATTAATGTCCAGGGAAAGATGAAGCGTTGTTGTTAACATTTCCTCCATACAAAAAAGAAGGGCATGACAGCATTTTCTTTCCTGCCTTTACAGCATGTTGTGAGGCTGAGGGAACTGAATAGACCTTACTGCATGTTTGAGGAGTGTAGCTGTGAGTGTTAAACATACTTGATAAATAAACTGCTATGGAAATTCTAGGGTCAATTCCCAGCCCTTATGGCCAGCAGAGTTGTAGAATCGTATCAGCTGGAAGAGACCTAGAAGATTGAATCCAGCCTTTGTCCCAGCCCCACCAACCTACTAAACGATTCCCCCTAATGCAACATCCACCAGTCTCTTAAACACCTCCAGGGACGGTAACTCAGCCACCTCCCTGGGCAGCCTGTTCCAATGGCTGACAACCCTTTCAGTATAGAAATTCTTCCTAATATCTAACCTGAACCTCTCCTGATGCAATTTAAATCCATTTCTCCTCACCCTATCACTCTTCACTAGGGAGAATAGACCAACTCCGGCCTCTCTACGGTCTTCCTTCAGGTAGTTGTAGAGAGCGATGAAGTCTCCCCTCAGTCTCCTCTTCTCTAGGCTAAACAGCCCCAGATCCCTCAGCCTTTCCTCATAAATAAGCCTTATGTTCTAAGTCCTTTACCAGGTTGGTAGCCGCCTCTGTACCCTCTCCAGCACCTCAGTGTCCCTCTTTACTTTTAAAGCCAGATTAATTTCCAGCTGGGCCTTGGACCTTCTAATAATCTCCCTATATAAGCTGTCATTATCCTTATACTCACTGTGAGTGGCCTGCCCTCTTTTCCAGAGGCCATAAGCTCTCTTTTTTTCCCTGATCTTGAGCAATATGTCCCTATTCAGCCAGGCTGGTCTTCTATGCTGCTGGCTTGTCTTAAGGCATGTAGGGATGGCCTGCTCCTATGCCTTCAAGATTTCTTCCCTAAGTCGTGTCCAGCCTTCCTGGACTCCTATACCCTTCAAAACCAATTCCCAAGGGATTTTACTGAGTAACCTCCTACAGATCGAAGTCTGCCCTTTAGAAGTCTCAAGTGGCAGTTTTACTGTCACTCTTCCTAGCATTTCCGAGACTTGGTAATTTCATGATCGCTGATCCCTAGACAGCCTCCAACTGCCACATCTTCCACTAGACCTTCTCTGTTGACAAACAGAAGGTCCAGCAGGGCACCTTCCTTGGTCGGTTCACTTACCAGCTGTGTGAGGAAGTTATCATCCACACATTCCAGGAACCTTCTGTATTGTTCCCTCTCTGCTGTGCTGTATTCCCAGCAGATACCTGGAAGGTTAAAGTTCACCACAAGAACAATGGCAAGTGAGTCGCAGCATACTATAAAAATTGGAGAAGAATGTTGTTGAATAATCAGACCTCTCTTTTTGTTTTCCTCCCTTTCAATCCTGAAAGAGAACTGATTGCTCTCCCACTGAAATGAGTGGCAAAGCTCTGCTGTTAAAGGGTCCCTGACGCTGAGTCTGTCACAATGTTTTCTCCCCTTCGTATTCTGATATGCGACACAAATGCTAGCCAGACAGATCTGCAGGGCGCTACAGGGCCTCTGTGCCCAGAATAGCATCAGTTTTAGTTAGCTCCAGCATGATTTGGACACCCTGGGGTGCAGGCTGTAGGAAGGGGTGCTGTGTTGCTGGTGTGTGAAAAGCAGAGCTGGGCGCTAGAGGGAGTGTGGGCATTTGCTAAAGGAAGGAAAATACTGCAGCGGATGGGGAGGGGAACTGGGGCCGGGGAAATGCTCGGTGGAAAGACAGACGCTTCTGACATACTGATATGAAAACCCACTTGGAGTCATTGACTTTGTGAAACTCCTGCTGTCTGGAGTTTCCTCTGCAAGAGAGGAAAATAGTCTTAACATGACTCGGCTGTGTCACCCCAGTTGCACCTCGTACTACCTCCCTTTTGTGTCATCTCTAATTGCTGCCAGGCTTTTTCCTGAAGATGGGAATCCCAGTGCTGCCTCAGTCCCCTCCAGCCTGAGTCATGTGCCTGTAAAACCACCAGCAGCCCTCCAGCAGCTGCTAGCTGTGCCACTGGTTTGGGAGAAGCGATGATGTTAAGCTTTACAGTGACAGGAAATAACAGTTTGAATCCTGACTGCTCCTTACTGAAGCAGTGTGTGTGTACTCTTCATCTCCTCAAGTGCAGTGCCCCGTTTTGTCTCTGGGACTAGCCGTTGAGGATAGCTGTTGATAGACTCACTTTGCTGCTGATCTTCTGCCTCTCCTATGCCAGTTAGAGCTGGTAGGTGAGGGCAGGGGAGTTGTGCTTCATTGCCTCTCTCCTCCGTGCCTGATCTGCAAGGGATATGCTTATCCTGACAGGTCCTGCCACATGGGACTCCGTAATATTTTGACCACCTTGAAGATGTCGCACAAGTCTTAGCATTTCTGTTCCTTTCTCCTTTTCTTTCTTGTGAGTGTGGGGCTACAGAATGGTGGGACAACATAACTTTTCTTCCTGGGAAAAGTGGTTGCACTTACTAGTGACCTTGGTACTAAAATGTATGCTTGGGACTTAGAAAAAATAGGACTGAGCTACCACAAATCACTTAGGTCAGTGATGTGCTAAAGGCCTTGGGATTCTAAAAGCAGTTGCTTTGGCACTGCTTCAGACACTACACCAGTCTATAATGTGTGGGCATAGTTTCAGTGGACTGATGCTGCTGATGTGCTCTGGAAATGCTTTGAGCCCCTTTTGGGAATTCGGTAGAGGACTCCAGTGAGGGCTAGTGGAGCAGAAAGCTTGAGCACAGAGCTCTGTTGACTTTCAAGGCAGAGAGGGAGGCACAGATTAAGTTCAGATGAGCTTCCTTGGGGAGCCAGAGGTGAGCAGGCTGTACATGCATGTTATCATCATGATTTTTGGACATGCCATTGTGCCTAATGAGGGTGTGCATTGTCCCATGCCTCGGCTTCCCTATCTACAAGGAAGAGTTAACTCACAAGCAGGGCTGTTGCTGAGGCTTGAAATGGATGGGTATTTGCAGAAGCTGTTGGGTGAAAGGGAATGTATAAAACATGATTATTTATTTCTTGCCAAAAGTGCTTTAGGACCTCATGGGTGCAGGGAGGGAGGAGTGGGAGCTCTAGTGGGTTAGCCTTTCCCTGTGGTTTGTGCCTGATTGGAAAATCCCCCCCAGTTGTGACCAATACCATCAGGTTCAGGCAAACAGGGCTGCCTGTCTGCAGTCCTTACTTGTCTCTGTCAGAACATTGGTGAGGGGAAATTACTTTCTGTAGAAGATAGTGTGCATAGGGTGGATGACTGTGTATTTGTGGGTGTTTCTTTGTTCTAGGTTTCTTGTCCTTTACCAGCAAACCCTGTTAATTTTGTGCTTACAGAGTAGACATGACTCTACTTACAAAGCTCTTATGCCGCCTACTTCAGCTGTGTATTTCAACTAAAAGGAAGGTCAGTAGTATAAGTCTTACTAGTCTTTTTTGTTTGGTTGTTTCTGGGTTTTTCTGGGGGAAAATGAGGCATGAAAGAGAGGAGGGATCTCTTCTGGGTTGTGCTGGTAATCGGCACTGAGGTCAGAAGGCAAGTTTTCTGACTCCTGTCCCTTATTGATATGGCTCCTTAATGACAAAGGACTTAGTTTACTTAATCTGCCACAGCTCAAATTCTGGGTGTGTTTTCTTTGTAGAAGAGACTGTGTGAAATAAAGGAAGAAGTGAGAAGAGGAGCTAAGAGGAGGAAGAACAGAACTCTCATTAATAATAGAAGAGTGGATGATGCTCAGCTAAAATCATTAACAGATTGATCCAGTTAAAGCACTGCAAAATTCTGGCTGAAAGTTATTTAAGAGCATCTTTGTCTGCTGTTCTGATCCCCTTACTAATATGGCTTCCCAGATTGAGTTATTTCAAATCGTAGCTCCTTTTTGAGCTGGATGAGAATTGACATGGCGAGACTGTGGGAGCTGTGAATTTTGGCTTCCATTGGAAATACAGAGACAGAAGAGGAGTCACATCTGTCTACTGAGGGGATTGGGAGCTGGCTCTGAATTACGTGGCTTATTTGTAATGGGTTGGAATAATTTAGACACACATAGATCTGTGTGCACTTGTTTGTGCAATCTTGTCATGGGGTAATATGGTAGGATGCAAAGTTCAAGGGTCTCGTTAGCTTTTGGAATCATTACGGTGGCTTTCTCACTCTTTGTATTTGATGCAAGGGGAGAAGTCTTTGCCCCACACCATGTGCAGGTGGAGGACTCCTGAGTGAGCCAGGGCAATTAAATCTTTCTCTTACCCTCTTATAAGAGGCCTTGGGCTGGCTGTCCCCATGTCTTTCATCTGCAAGGTGGAGGGCTGGGACAGTATTTGGAGGGTAATGCCCTTGTTTTGCCACCCAGTGTCTTTTTAGGTTTTTTTTCCAATACAGAAAATGTTGGTAGCACTTGACGCTATAGTGGAGTGTGTATGGGAGTGCAGAAGGATATTTGGGGCTGGTGCCTTACACTACTGGAGAGACCTACTATCTGAACTGACACGACTTCTGTGCTTGCAGTGGGACAGGGTTTTGCTTCTGCATGGATGTTGAAAAAGTCTGGTGCAAGACATGAGATTGGGAAACTTGCACGTAAAGGAGCTTGGTGACCTTGTGCACAGGAGGCCTTGCTTACAGCCTGTGGTGGGAGAGGCAGACAGGCAAATCTGCATATCAGGCAGGAGACCTCTGAAAACCACATTTGCCATCTGGCCTGTAAAAAGGCTTGCCTATGAGACGGTGAAATTGCATACCAATGGGATAGCCATGCTGTTTGAGAGGATCTCTATCCAAATGTGCTTAGTTGGCTATTGGAGCACCACCAGGACAAAGCCCCGTGCAGTCAGTGTCCATATCAGGTGTTGCAGGGATACAACAGAGGCGGTTCAGCTGTCATTGGCCAGACTTTTCTGGGTAGCTGAGCTTTAATAAGAAGGTCTTTTGGAAGAGTGTGTGATGTGGAATATGGCAGAGAGAAGGTGAGCCAGGACACCCCATCAGATTATGATTTCCACTAACTGTTTCTGAGGCTCTGCCCCAGTAGCTGCACTGAACATTTCGTTATCTGGCCTGTGAGAGCTGTCTGCTCTCTGAAGGCCCAGAAAATGAGTAAAATGCCTGGTCATTTTGCTAAGCAACAGAAGTTAGCCATCGTTTATCACTTAACTGGTTGCTTTTCCAGGACTCTTCTGTGTTTTCTTTCCTCTCTGTCATGATTCCTCATTCTGCTGTCCATTTGAGGAGTAAATAGTGGCACATACTGTACTTGGCTGAGCATTACAGGTAAGCTGGAAGGCTGTCTGTAGTCGATACCTTGACCAGTTGAAGCCCTGCCAGCTATGAGGATGGACACCGAGTGGCTTATGGTTCAGGCCAGATACTATTTGGGACGTGCTTCTTCGCACAGTTAAGCTTAGAGGAACTCAGTATGTGTGACCTTTTTTCCCTATTGAGTTAATTTCAAATTGGTCAACAGATTCTGAAGTTATCCCTTTCATGCTAACTCACAGACAACATGATCTGTTGCATCCAAAGATGAAGCATTGTTTCTTTTTGAAGGCAACCTAAACCACATCTACAGCACTAGCACTGAGGAGGCCTTAATTTACTTAATTGATATTGTTCACTGTTGTTTTTTGCCAACCTGCCTGGGAACTCTATTCCTTTAATCAGAAGGCAACATCGCTGGCAGCGTAGCATTCTCAGTTTGCTTGCACTGCATCTCTTTGTTGCAGGCTCAATTATACACTCTCTTGCTTTTAATTAATTAAAGATTATCTTCATTACTTGTTCCTACCTCACATGTTACAAGTAACAAAGCCTGCCTGAGTTGTGCTGAGGTTTTGTTCTGGTGGCTTTTAGCTTTGTGTTTGCTTTATTTATTTTTTTATTTTGTTTGTGCTTCCTGTAGTGCTACTGAAAACAGGCAGGAAACTGGATTGGGGAGAAGGTGTCTTACTGAAAACTCAGAAAAAGGGAAGGGGCAGGTCTGACTCCAGCACTGAAGAATGAGATCAAATATTAGATGGTAAAATAAAATACTGGATTGTTTGAGAATGCTATGTTTTCTGTAAAATGGGAGATTGTCGTCTTCTGCAAAGATAAATGTTGTGTCTTGAAAGTCACTGACTAATGGAGGCTGTTCTCACATTGGGGCCTGAATGAGCTGCAGATTTCTTTGTGTGCTCATTCTAGTGGAGACAAGGGTGAGAGGCAAGAGCTGATCCGTGGAACATGGGAGTACACAGAAGTGTTGATGTGCGTGTGAAAGTGTACAGTGTTGTTTCTGTTTCACAGCTCACGGGGAAACACCTTGTCTAATGCCGTGCATTCTTACCTGTGAGACTTCTCTGTAGCATTTATTGCCCTTGGTAGCTAACAGGTTTATTAGTACAAAACTCACTGAACCTGTGCTTATCAAAAGGGCACCTGAGAGGAGGGTTAGAAGGGACAGTGTGGGGCTTCCTGGGCTTTTTACATCTTTCAAAATTCCATTTCAATCACTGTGTGTTTATAAAAAAATGTGGTTTAGAAATGTAGAAGATAGCTTGCTTCTGTTTGTGTCTATAAGGATATGTGAGCTAATAACTATAGAACTAGGTGTAGGACTATTTAACTAACTAAAAATTTAACTACCGTATAACCTAGAGGTGATTTGGGGCCATAGTCTCATTCTGTCCGCTTTTCCTCCAATCCTGTTGTGCTGTAGCTCGTGTGTTCTAATCTCTTTAAGCGGGATTGCAGCTCCCTTCCTTCTCCTTCCCTTGCTGCGGTCTTGGGCAGCGGCAGTGACTCGTACAGCCTGTGGTACAAGACTGTGAGGTTTTTTTTTTCTGTGCCTGGTGTGGTTGGATCTTGGCAGCCCTCAGTTACGCACCAAATTCCTTAGGTTGAATGTGGTTTTTCATGTGCTGAGTTTGGAGCTCTCAAAAAGCATATATATGTCCTCCCTGGGTTCGGTTTTGCTTTGCTCTTATCTGCAGATGTAACTGGTCACAAGATGGGAAGGAACTGTAGGAAAGTGGAAAGGAATTGGCAATTAGTTGGAGTCTGTCCTTGCAACCTTTTCTGTCCTGAACTAAAAGCATTTTTTCAGAAAATGCCTTCGGAGCTCTAGAATTTTTAGAGATAAGTAGAAAACTGTGCTTAATGGTAAACATTTGGGAAGAAGAAAGGCTTTCCTCCTGCCCGCAGATGTGTGTACAACACCTTGCACAAATGTTGTGTCCTTAAAGGATACTGTGTATAATATGGGTGACATAACCTTGCCGTTTTTTTTTTTGCTTTCGTGAATGGAATTTGACCTCCCTGAAAAGGAGGCAGTGTGGGCATACCCTGCCAGCCTGTTCCTGCAGACCACAAATGACCAGTTGTGATGGAGAAGGTGTGGCCTTACTGTCTTTTTGACACCAACCTGTGCTAGTCTCTGTGTGGCACACTGGTCAGTTTTTGCTCATTTTCTCCTTCCTGAATGTGGGCCTCTCCGTGATAGTCCCCTATGGTGAATTCGCACTGACAGACAGTGCTGGCTACAGGGAAGCTGGTAGCTATTTCAGGTTCATTCTTTATTTAAATGCTCTCCCTCCAGAGGCAGGCTTGTGCTTGACTTGTACTGATTCATTTTCCTTCTGCATCCTTCCGCTGTTGCAGCTCCTCCCCAGAGCAGGGACAGAGAATGAACCTAATGCAAGAGATTAGCACCTGAAGGTAAAAAAACCAAACAAGGCATGCACAACTGCTGGGAACCTAAGGAGTATTTTGATGCTATGCTGCTTTGTGGCTAAGTGTAACCCCCACTGGGAGAGAAAGGAAGAAAATGATTATTTAGAGTCAACATGCAAGTGTGTGGACACGGTCAGTTCAGGTTAGATGTGTCATGGCTGGGTGATATTTGGAGTTGTCTCAGACAAGAACTGGGCAGAGAAATGCTGTCAGGAGGCTTTTCTCTTACTTATTTCGGTCAATAGAGTTGAATGGGTCATTCTCACCTGCCAGGGTGCATAAGTTGCTGTCATGCCAGCTAAAGCTTTCGACTACTGGTTAAATGGTCTGTCCTGCCATTAACTGAAGGGAGAGGAAGGATGTCACTAAATATGTATTACTCTTTCAAGGGATACTGTTTTATGCTGGTGTTGCTTTAGTAGAGCTTGATTTATATTAGTATGATCGGAAACCTAATGTGAATGTTTCTGTCTGCAGCCTTAGTTTTGCCAGTGTGGGTCTTTATGTATCTCCTTGGCCTTGTGCCCTTGATTTTTATTTTTTTATTTTTAATTTTTTTCCCCCCGGTCTTCATGATTTTTCTTTCCCATTGTCTTGAGTTTGGGACAGTAAAAATGAGTTGCCTGATTGTGGGAAACATTAATAAGTCTGCAGTTTGAGGGAGGAGGATTGAGATATTGTCACAGTGTGGGCAAGTTTCTCTCTCCCTCTCTTGTATTGGTGGGCAACTTGTATGTTCAAGTGTAAATTTGCTGGAGTGCACTAGTATGTGCCTGTGTTGCAGATGTTAGCAATACAGACATTGATGTTCATTAGCTACCAGCAATTTGGACACTTGAGGGTGAGAATTACGAAGCTCGACTTGGCAAATCTCTGTTCTTTTGGAATATTTCTAATGAAAACCTCAGCGTGAAAGTATATTGTAAATGCTAGTGTGCTGGTTCTGGGAAAAGAGAAGGGTGTGCATTCCTAGTGTACACAGTGTCTTTCAAAGTCTTTCAGAAAACAGTGTGCTCTCACAGAATCACAGAATGTCCGGGGTTGGAAGGGATCTCAAAAGATCATCTAGTCCAGCCCCCCTGCCAGAGCAGGGCCCTGCTAAATACCTTCACTGCTTGTGAGGGGCTGTTGTTTTCAGAGGTCACAACCGACTTCCTGAATGGAGGTTGCAGGGAAGGAACAGTGTGTAATAAACTAGCAAAACAGACTTTTAAAAATTGCGCTGTGATGGAGCCTTGAGCTGGGATTGCAGATCCTTCTGCACTTAGAGAAACATTGCCTGTGAAGAAATTACTTTTTTTTGTTTTTTTTTTCAGTTGCGTAGATAATAGTACACAGACTTGGCCAGACAGCCCAAGTGCTGTGAGTGATCCCTTTGCCAGATAGGAAATGCTGTTCTAGATCTTTGTGCTTCTGCTTGGAATAACTTGTCACTGGAACCCTTTGGTTTCTCTTTTACTCTTTCTTTAATGAAACTACTGTGTTAGTTTTAAATCCCTGGTATTGTAAAAACCGCTTACCTTCATGAGGACCCTAGTTTGATGAAGCGATGGCTTCTGCCAGAACAGCGTATTTTATTTCAAGGGCTTGTTTTTCACCATCCTGATGCTGGAGTAGGACAACAATAGTATCTTCAAAGTTGGTGGTGATACACTGATGGAGTGTCAGTAAAATGACAGACCCATGTGTCTTCTCTGGCTGCTGGTGGGCTTGGGCAGGATGGAATTTGAAAACCTCTTCCATCTGCATGGCTGTGTTTCATAACAGCCAGCAACCAGAAAAGCATTAATACTACCACGAATTACCAAGTGTCACAAGCCGTTGAGCTGTGTGGTGAAGCAGAGGGTTGTCTCCTGAAAGGGATTTGAGAAATCCAGGAATACGGTTCTTCAAAAGTAGCTTTTAACCACGATGAGGGCTTCAATTTCAAAGTTCCCCCAAGCAGTGTCCAAAAAGCACGTCAAACAAAAATGAGACTTCTTTACTACCTTGGCAGAGACCAGCCTGGTTTGTGGTCTCCCTGCTTTGCTCATTGCCTGAGGTCTGAATTGCTTTTCCAAGTTCTTATGTTTGTAGTGATGATCTGTAGCTGTGCTGTGCTGGTCCTTCACTGGTCCTGGGTTTAGGTTCTGCACTAGGTCAAGTCCTGCTGGCTCATCTGAGGAGTGAAGCCAGTACTTTATAGGGTCTTGGTGAAAGCCTAGAGAAGTCATCTGGGCTTTGGCTCAGGAGTTAAGGCTCCTCAATAGCTAATCTTGAGGCTGAAGGACTTAAAGCACAAATAGACAGTGCAGTAAAGGTGGTACATTTATTAGAGCAAGTTCCCATTGACTCTTCTCCTTGATGGGTTGTTCTTGTCCGTTGTCGTCATACAAGGTCTGACTCAAAGCCAGTGAATTCTTTGCATTTTCTATTGAGTTTAATGGGTTTTGGACATGTGCCCAGAAACATAAGATCCAATGTACTGGATGAGACCAAAAGTCCATCTATTCCCAATGTCACGTATCTGACATTGCTCAGTAGCACAGCTGTATCTCATGTTGAATTGTTTCTGGCATATCTTGCATCTCTCTGGAATCAAGCGTATGTAGTGCACAGAATTCTGCAAATTACTTCCTGCTCATCTTGGTGTTTTTGGGTGTGTGAGCAGAAGGGAAATAATTTGGGCTTAATCCTTAACCCTCATCTCTATCGTGACAGGTCTCCCCAGATTCGGACTTGTACCAACCATAGACTCTCATTCTAGTTTAAAAAATATGCACAACACAACCAACCAACCAAATAAACACATCCCCCCAATTATTAAGGAATTATTTAAAATTTTTTTTTGTAGAAAAGCTGAGATTTTTATTTTAAAAGGTTAAAATGAAACTTTTATAATTAAATATGTATGAAAGCAAATTTAGCACAGTTTCGAAGGTATAAAATATGCTGGCCTTATGAAGTTGCTATTTTACTGTAAAAAGTCACGCTTCAAGATACTACCCCCTCTGAGTATCTGTGCTGTGCTGTATCTTGGTGCAAAGCTGGTGAAAAGAAGGTCACAGTGTTTACATGCTCTTGGAGGAAAGCAGTGAGCTCTATGGATAAAAATAGATATTATAGTGTCTGGTGCAGGCCCTGCTAGTAAGATTGCGTTGCTTTGTTTTAATTGCAGGAATTACCTTGCTGCCATCTGTTTGTCAGTTAGCAGGGCAGGTGCTTACATGCTTTGCTGGAGTTGGCCAGAAAGTAAGTTACTTCAGAGAGTGGTTTTGTTTGTTTTTGTTGTATAAGATTTTGAACTGAAAAATTCAAACTGAAAAGTATGTTTGTGGGGTTTTTGTTCATTGTTTAAATGTGGGTTTGGTGACATGTTTTGCAATAGTGGTTGACAAAAGCTAAAATCAAACTCCCTTTTCTTTGTCCTGGTTAGAAACTCACCAATTTATGTCGAGCAGTTGATGTGTTGAAGAGTGGAAGAGGAGTTTGCACTTCAGCTCTAGATCACTTGGCCCCATTTCTGATCCAAGAAAATCTTCTGGCAAATGCTTTCATTTTGCATAAAGGACTGGTTTTGGTGGTATTTTTTTTTCCCTTTGTTTGTTTGGTTATTGGTTTTTTTACCCCAAAGTTAGGTTGCAACTTCAATGGAGTAATGTGTGTCATTGGAGGCAACAGTGTAGAGCTCACATGTACGTTACTTGTGTTTGATGGAGAAATATATGTGAGGTTATCCTTTAGCCTTTACATTAACCACTGACAAACTGTTTCCCTCTGTGCCTCAGTTTCTTCTTCCTCTTCAGAGGAAGCTGACCTACTTTGCAAAGCTCCTTGAGACTGACTGCTGAAAAGCACTGGATAAGCACTGTTGTCTATAGCTATTTGCCTCTAAGGTTTGTTAAGATGCTTTTTTTTTTCCTCCTTCCTGCAGAGAATGAGGCACTGACCACTGTTTAAGGTTGGCATTAAATGTAAACCATTCTACTGTATTTTTCCAATCTTAATTTTCCTGGGTTGCATAAAGAGCAGAACAAAGTTGTGAGACTTGTGGCCTGTTAGGCTGTGATCCCATCTGTCTGCAGGGGGTTGTAATCTAAGAGCTACTGCATAGATGTTCCAGTTGAATTCAATTTATGCTTTGTTTTTTTGAAATGTGTAATTTTGTTTCTAAATGTGGAATGTATACAGAGCTGAAGATTTGTCCTGATGCTGGCAGGGTGGGAGGAGAGTCCTAGTCTGATTCTTTAAAATTAATTAGGTCTGATCAAATATTTAGCCTTTAAACAACACATTTAATACAGTGAATTGCATTTTATTTATTAATGGTTGTTGCAATGAGATTTGGAGAGGAATTATGCTAAAATACACTGTTGTGATATTGCAAAATATAGTAATGACTGTAATATTTTATTGAATTATTGATATCCACTGTGCCTACAAAACTATATAAGTGACAGATTTCAAAATTGTTTTTATCTGAATAGTGATATGTGGACATTGTTTTGCTTTTTTTAATAGTTTTTCAAATAATTTTTTTATTGTTAGTTAATGGAACCACATGAAGTCAGGAAGGACATTCAGGTGTTGCCACTGTTTAACTCAACTCTCTTCTCCTTACCAAAACACCCTCAGGAAACATGTTGAAGATTATTTTTCTCTGCCAGAACCATTTAAATTTTTTTTTTTTTTTTTTTTTTTTTTTTTTTTTTTTGCAAAGACAGATTCCTTGTAGTGGAAGGGTTGCAGTTAAAGGGAAAGGTGTGTGGGAAAGCCAGGCACAGGGCTGACTGAGATTGCTGCTTCTTCAGCAAAACACCCTTTTCTTACTGCTGCCTTCTCTACTGCTAGCTGGCTTATTTGTGCAATTCATTCATCCCTTGGTAGTTATTGTCAGAGAAAGCCAGGCAAAGCATGTTTAATTTCTCTGGACCAGATTGTCCTCCACTAGAACACACGTTAATCTGTCAAACATTTGGCTTCCAGCCAGTCAGTTTGCTCAGTTTAATTTGTGACTGTGACCCTGTGAATGTTGGCAAATTCTGCCTGTTGGACCCCAGTGCCCACCTCAGGAGGGGGGCTCCTTACCTGTTTCATAGAATCGTTCAGATTGGAAAAGACTGTTGGGATCATTGAGTCCAACCATTAACGCTACTCTACAACGTTTAACCCTAAACCATATCCCCCAACACCACATCTAAACAACCTTTAAACATCCAGGGATGGTGACTCAACCACCTCCCTGGGCAGCCTCTTCCAACGTCTGACTACTCTTTCTGTGAATTCTTTTTTCCTAATGTCCAGTCTAAACCTACCCTACCCTGTTGCAGTTTGAAGCCATTCCCTCATGTTCTATTGCTAATTACCTATGAGAAGAGACCAGCAACATCCTTTCAGGCAGTTGTAGAGAGTGAGGAGATCTCCTCTTAGCTTCCTCTTCAAACTCTTCAAACAGCTCCTTCAGTTGCTCTTTGTAAGATTTGTTATCCAGGCCCTTCACCAGCTTCATCGCCCTCCCCATTCCTTGTGGTGCGTAGGGAGCTCCTGGGTGTTGACTGGCCCACGCTTGGCCTGCTGTGGGGGTGTGATGGTTTTGCTGTCGGTGCCCCCTCCAGCACGGTTGTGTCCCATGCCAGTGAAAACTTTCAGACCAACTCAGGCCCGGTTTAGGGGACAGGGTAGCCCAAGGATGTTTACTTTTGGCACTGTGTCTTGGAGAGGAAGGAAGTTTATCCAGATGGAGGCAGACCCTGACGTACTGAGCAGACTCTAGACCAACAAATGGGTCCTGTCCTGTCTTATTTATTTTTTTTAATATGGGCATAGAAAATGAAGAGCAAAAGTGATATGAAAGTAAAGGTCTCAATTGCATCAATTGTTTTCCTACTGTTCACCTCAAATGAAGTAGAAGTTGCCTGAAGTCTTCCTGGATTAAATTTGGGGCCTGTAATACCAGTACAGGACAGTGAAGATGTGGGAATATATCAAAGATTTCCTGTATCTGCCTAAAACGACTGCTCTGGAAGCATACAGTTAAGCCATTTGTCCAATTACCCTTTGCTCTTTCTGTGACTGTCTGTGTTGCCAGGCAACTGGGAAAAGCTTGCCAGACATACATGTTAATTACTGGCAGCCAGTGTGTTTTCTTCCTCTTCCCATCATCTTCCTATTTTATTTAATTTTCCAACTGAAGCTGTCTGTCCAAAGGAAGTCTTTCTGGAGATTGGGGGGGGTATCCTGAGGCACTTGGAAAGATTTGTGAGTCTGCCTCTGGAGATATTTTACTGGGTCTGGCTGGGATGGAGTTAACTTTCCCCATAACAGCCCTGATAGTGCTGTGTTTTGTATTTGTAGCTCAGAGGTGTTGATCACACACCAGTGTTTTAATTATTGCTCATTAGTGTTGCAACTGCATCAAGACTGCCTCCTCCTGCCCTCCCTTAAGGCCGGGAGGTTGGGGTGGGCAAGAGTTTGGGCGGGGATATAGCCCGAACAGCTGACCCAAACTGACCAAAGAGAGATTCCATATCATATGACATTGTGATCAGCAATAAAAACTAAGAGAAGGGAGGAGAAGGAGGGGAACTAAGGCATCTGTCTTCTAGAGCAACTGCTATGTGTATGGACATCGCCTGCTGATGGGAAATAGGGAGTGTTTTTCTTTTGCTTTGCTTCCATGTCTGGCCTTTGCTTTTCTTTATTAAACTGCCTTCATCTTGACCCATGAATGTTTTCTTTTTTTTTTATCTTATTTTCTTCCTCCATCCTGCTGAGAAAGGGAGTAATAGAGCAGTTTTTGTGGGCACCTGGTGGCCAATCAAGGGCAACCCACCAGAGATGTACATAATACACAGGTATACCCTATTTGATAATAAATTAGAAACTCTTTGAGAAGCAGGTTCAAGTAGGAAGAATGTAAAGTGCTATTATAACTCTGGTTTTTATGGAGTATAGATCCTGAGCATAAACTCCTAGCTGCATGTCTTAGAGTAGAAATTGAACAGGTTGTAGCAAACAACCTTGATGTGTTCAAAGTCACCTGGAATAGAATGACCAGCTTTCTTACCTTTAGGAGCCAGATGTCTGAATCTTTGTTCAGGAGCCAAAGGATATGTATTGCAGAGAACTGATGGGAGAGGGAGCTCTGAACTTCATCTGAAGACAGGCAGTTGCACTGCTTTTTGCAGGCCCTGCCATGGGATGAGATTGGACTTTGCGTGCAGCTCTCAGACCTAGTGAAGTCAAAGAGACTAATTCTGAAGATCAGACTAATTGCCTGAAGATCAGGCAAAACCAATAGGAGCAAGGGCAAAATAAGCTCAGGGTTACATAAGACTCCCAAGAAAATTGTTAAAACTTTTCCGGTATTAACTATTTTCTTTCATCTTGTATTTGATAATGCTGGTCCTACTCTTTGGCTTCTAGAGAACACACTTGAGTCTTTCAGCAGAGCTATATTTATGCAAACTGAAGAACTAGTCTTAAAATAGCATCTAGCATTAAACTGTCATAAAAATCTTAAAAATGTATGAAGTGGTAGTAGTACTAAAATGAATAAATATACCATCTTAACCTTGTTACGAGGCACATTAGTCTCCGTGTTCTTTTTCAGACAACCCTGTATTTGTAGGTAATCTACTGGAAGAGATGGCATTAGTGCAGTCTTGTTTCTAAAATCCTTCTGACAAGTTTCCCCCTGTTCATCCATTGGGGAGGAAGTAACAGTAATCTAACAGCTAAGTCTGGAAAAGAAGTTTTACGTTAAGAGGGATGCAGCTACATTCATATTTTGTTCCTGAAGGATAGAGTAATTAATTCTTGGACCATTTAATTATCTTTCTTTTTGACTCTGTTCTTGCTGTGATCTGTGGGATTGCCCTTTGTCTTGAAGAAGGAACTTTTGGAAGGCATCAGTAAAAGGCACAGTCAGGTAGGAGTCTGAATGGCACCAGTCTGAGGTCAGTTTTCACCGTTTGTAATCTGATCAGGAGCACAGTGCAACTTACCAGGGTGACTGCTTGTTGACTCATGTACTGTAGGTGGGTTTTGACAGCAGGGTGAAGGTGAACATTTTCAAACTGTAACACCTAAGAATGTCTATAGCCTGTGGTGCTTTCTGGGAGGATTTTTCCCATTCTAGGACATAGTCTTAGAGAAAGTTTGTGAATTCAAGGCTATTTCTATTCTAGACAAGAACATACATTAGTGTGCTTATGGAACAGGAGCTTGCTCAGATGGGGAGAAGATACCTCCAGTTGTGGTGAAAGCTTCAGGCTTAGTAGAGAGAAAAAAACGGGACTCTTGTGGCATTCTTGACCAGGATGCATTTTTCCCCTGTTAGGTATTCCAGAAACCACTGACCTATCAGACATAGATGCCTCTCATGGACCTCTCAGACAGAGTAAGGTGCCCAGCACACAGCTCAAACTCTGCAGTCTTGGTCTCCAACTTTACTCTACAGTGACCTTTCTGATGTAGATGCAGTTACCTTTATTTATATTAATTTATTTGAAAGCAGTCTGTGGTGCAGAGGGACTCTTGGGCACCAAGAAAAAGTGGCATTGTCCAAGTGTGTGGATGAATTGAGGGCTAGTCCTAGGCAGAGTTAGTCAGCCTCCACACACCTCCATGGGTGTTCTGTCTGTTCTCTGTCTCTTTGTCTGCTGTAATTGCAATGAAATGATGGGAATAGGGAGGAAACATCCAAACTTGGCTGGAAGCTAACAAGAATCAAGTCTGCATGGGACTGTCTCTTCTTTTTCTGAAATTCAACATACTTCAGATTTGATGTCAACAGCCAGCACAAACATCTTCTCTCCCTTGGGCCAGACAGGCCCTTCAGTTAGGGGCCAGTGTGGTCGGCAGAAAGTGGTGGGATTGCATCATCAAGAGAGACCTGATAGAAAAAGCAGTTGTAGCAGGTTAGTATGTCTAAAATAACACTTTTGAACTCCAAAGCACAAGCTTGCTACTTGCAAGTGGCGACTGGGGCTGGCTGTAAATTTTGATAACGCCCTAAATAAACAAAAGTTGCATTCTCCATTTAGTAGAGAGAGAGAGGCTGATTGTGTGTTGTACTTCTGCACATAGACTAGATAGGTTGGGAAAACCATAGGGCTGGGAGTCTGGAAGGCAGAGGAGCCTGCTGTTCAAAAAAGAGTTACTGAAAAGAAGTGGCTTCAGAAAGAAGGTGGTGAAAATCCTGGTTGGAGGGAAGATCTTCCTCACATCCCACTTCTTGGAGGTCAGGAAGATGTGTGGAGATGAATGCTGGGGTGTGCCCAGAGACTTTGGCTGGTAATGCCCAAGACTGTGACCAGTGGCAGAACACAAACAGACTTGAGTTTGCCTCCTTGAACCAACTGTGACCTCCTTGCAGGAAGCGAAGTCAAGACACAGTGAATTGTAGTACTGGGAAGGGACCAAGTGAGTATATGTGTGAGATAACCAAGTAGAGTAAAAGCTCCAATATCACCAATTCTTAAGTAAATGCAAGTATCTGGATTCACTTTGGGTTGTGGTTTTACTTAGTCTTGCCTGTGACTCAGGGGACGCTCCCACCTTTTGGGAGGTGACTGTATGTAGCCAGGCGTTCTTAAGGACAGCCTGGATAGCCGTGCGTGAGTATAAAGACCCTGATTCTCCAGGCACCTTGGGAGTGTTTGTGGGGGTCTCTCTGCTGTAAGTTGGAGAGACGAAGTCTTTCTCAGCCCCAGGATGGTAGTCTCAGTAACAAGTGCTGGGCTTTTCTGTGGGTGGCAGAGATGTAGCTATATTGCTTTATTCGGTGTGTTGAAGTGGTATGGGTCTCTTGAGAGGAGCTAGACTCCTGCAGCTTGCAGAACGGGGTCTAAATTTCAGTTCAGGCTTGTCTGAACTATGTCTGTGTATTGTTGCAGAAGGAATGGTCTGTGGTCTCTGCAGCATTACAGGTATAAAGAGGTGGATTTTGCAGAAGTTGAGCCTGAGTTATGCTGTGAGGTAGACAGTTGTGTCCAATAGCCTCTGTCCATCCACACATCCTCTTTAATCCGGGCCCCATCTCTGCTGTATTCTCTGTAGCCACAGCCTGGAGAGCTTGCGGAGAGAGAATGCGGTAGGCTTCCCTCCAAGGAAAGCTCTTAGCTTCCCCAGGGCATTCCACTGCCTGATTAGTTGATCAGCCTCAAAGCAGTGTCTAGGGAGGAATCAATGCTCTCATCTGGGCTCCCTGGCTGCTGGTGAGAAGATGCCCTGCATCACGGGGGATTTGATTGAGGCTTCTGGAATGCTGCAGGGGTGAAAGGAGGCAGGTTCTGTAGAGGGCTTGCTGATGATTCAGTTGGCTTTGAATAGTCCTGTCTCACAACTGTGCTCAGGGAAGGAAAGCACCAGGGGAACTAGAGCTTGCCTTCAAACTCTTTTGGGTGTATCTGAGGTAACACAATGAAAATGCAATGGAAAGAGAAGAAGCCCATTTGTGTCCTGCATCTACTAATGACCTCTGGCAATTATCTACCACCTTCTGGTGAGACAGGGGAGATCAAATGGAAGAAAAGGAGGGTGAAGATACTGCAGTCTTTGTAGAGATCGAGTGGTTCAGGGAGGTGAAACACGTGGAAGCCAAATGGGAAGATGGGAGTAGGGAAGCCAAGTGACGGTGAGGTCTGAGTTCAGTAGAGCTACACAAAGTGTAGCCAGATTGAAACTTGCTGGCCATAACCAATGGGACAGGACTGTTTGGTCAGCCATGTTACCTTTAGGCTATGTTAGGCAGCTTTTGAGCCACTGTCTTTCCCAAAAAGTTCTCATGGTTTAGGGAGGATTGTGGTCCTGTGACCTCCCTTTGGTCAGCACAGCGAAATGTTCCTCCGTGATGAGGCCGTGTTTCTCTAAGTTTGCTAGGTGCCGAGCTCCCATTTATTACTTTGGCAAAGATACATCAAAATCCACTGAGGAGCTGGAGTACAGAGCTACTTTCAGAACAAATTGTCATGGGAGAAATCCTGAAGCTTGTGCCCCTGTTGAATCCCATAGATATTTCTCTGATGGTAACAAACATGCCACCGTGACTGCAGAGAGGAAGTACACAGATATTTGTATTTACCTCATTGGCTTTGCAGAGTGTAATAATCTGTTGTGAGGAAGAAAACCATTTCTGCTCAAGAAGACAAAACTTTGCATTAAATGAACTTTAACTTAAGTGCAGGGATTTGTCAGAGAGAACTGATAGTAATAAACAGAATAATTTGATTTAAAGCATAGAAACTGTGTAACCTATCTGAACTCTATATAGAGGGATCTAAGCAGATGATGTGCTGAGTGAACACACCATCCCTGATCCCTGTATCTGTTCCAGGTAGCAAAGACCTGCCTCTTGCTTATTTGCACACTTGTTTCTGGTGCTTGTTGCTTATGTTTTGCCACCTGACATTGACAGGCAGCTTCCACTTGCTAGAAAACAGAATTTGCTTATCACTGCAGGAGACTGTGGTGTAACTTTGACCACCCAGGGCTTGATCTGAAGCTTTGCTTTCTGGAAATGGGGGTTGACTCATCTTTCTTGAGCTTTCACTTTTATTATAGTCCGTGAAATGCATCCATGTGGTAATTGTCTCAGAAAACATATCACCCACTTTTTCTGAATTTCCAAATGATATCTTCTTTTTTTTTTTTTATATATTTATACACATGTTGCTAGGAATATGATGGAATAAAGGGATTCTTGCTTGCTATTTTTCCCTACTTAGACTATAAGGGTATGACCACAGAGGGGGAAAATAGTCTGCTTCCCTACTTTGTGTGTTGCCAGCTGGGCCTGATCTGGATCAGGTGCTGGGGGATGGCTCTGTCCCTGCGCAGTTCCCTTCATCTGTGTTTGAGTTGCAGCAAGCCTTGAATGCAGAGAGTATGAACGGGTGACTGAGGATTATAATGTGACCCTTGCTACTTCTGATCTATTGAGCTATTCCCCTCTAAGTTAAACATCCTCTTTCAGGGGTGTTACCCTACTATCGCTTAAATAAATACTACTGTCTCTTTGTTTTGATTCAGGTAAGAGAGTGCTGGGAGAGCTTCAGTTTTCTTGGGGGAAGTCTAGTGTCAATCTCTGAGCTGACTTTAAGACTCATGGGAGAGGAGAGTGATTACAAAATTACTATTGATGTGATTTTTCAATGTAATCAGTTCTTCAAGAAAATTGAAAATTTCTTGGAGTTTCAGTTTTAATCAAAGGACTTTATGATGGGGTAATCTGTGATTTATTTTTTTTTAGGATATTGCACTTTTTTGGGTTGTTTGGTCCTGGAAAAAATGTTTTAAGTATTTTGAGCAATTTTTAAAAATATGTGATAAATGTTTACCAAGATGGGGAAAGTGTTGGAACTTTAAATGGGAGTGCAGATACTTTCCAATCAGCTCCAGTCATAGATAAATCTGTCAACATTTATAATCTCGGCTAAGAAGTTTAAATATCAAGTATCATGTGCTGAATGTTTATATTGAACTGCCTACAATCAATCCGCAGGGTCAACTTTTTAAATGTCAGAGGTTTAAATAGTACGTGTTGACAGGAAGCTGAGATTTGCTCAGAGCACTTGTATACAGACCAAGATGCCGTGTTTCTCAGATGTGATACTCATGGCTGATCTGTTACCTGTCTCTTGCTGGGGTAATTTCTTGAGTTATTGAAGGTATCTTTAAAGATTTTTGGTGTAGTTGGGTTTGGGGCACTGGAGCTGATTCTCCGTTACTAATACATCCCTAGGGCTGGCATTCAGTACTTTTGGCCTTAGGGGAATTACTTCCTTTTTTAATGCTGCTGTGCTAGGAAATGGCTTGCAAAATCAGATGAAATAAGGACTATTTCAAGGGAAGATGTCTGCTCTTGAAAATCAGGAAAGAATTTAAGATGTGCTTTCAGAGCAAGGCTAAGGAGAAACAAAGGGGGTTTTGTCTGTTTATGTAGCAGTTGAGAAATGAAGAAAGGAGAAAAGAAAGCTAAAGACGCTAATGGTCAGTTGGGAGATTTGCGTTTATTTAGACTTCAAATGTTAACAAGTAGCTTATGCTACCACTTCCATAACCTCTGGAAATGTGAAAACGCTTCCTTTCTTCCACCTGTTAGAGCTTGGATATGAGGGATATGAGCACCATGGCTGCAGATGTAGTGAGAGAGTTTAGGGAGGGTTAATGAGAGCGGGGTGTGATGGGTGACAGATGTGAGCGTGCAGGGACATGATTATGAAAAGGGTTAACATGGTTTGGAGTAGGGGACATCTCTTGCTCTTTGGAAAAGCAGTGCCTGGAATATTGAGAACCTGATCAGATTTGGAATTTCTGTGTAAGTAAACCACCCCAGTACTGGACTTCCAAGGACTGACCCGTGATCCAGTAAGATAACTGCAGTGTGCCTTTGCCTTTGCTTTCCCCATTCTATATGTTGGAGCCATTCCCTTGGTGAGAAGTTAAAATGCTGTCGGTCACTCAGGCTTCTGGAGAAAATGTATATGAAAATCTGGCCTTCAGGGAAAATGGCATGATACAGTACCTAAGTGTGTTCAAGGAAAACAGTGGTGAAAACCTGTGAATGGCAAGCTTTGTGATTCCTCTAGTCTTGAATCTAAAAGCAACTGTTTGTTGTGTGCTGATTTTTTTTCTGTATCTACCACCTAATGTGCGCAGACTACAGTGGGAATTTTTCTCAAGGCCTGTGGTATCTGGGGTTTGGGTTAATGCAGCTGACAGTGATGAGAGGAGTGTCCAGCTGGGGAACACCTGGTTCCAGACTCAGCCACGAATCTGTTTGCAGTGCTAACCTGGAGTCTGAGGGAGACCCAGGCAACGTAACATCTCCCCTTGGCCTGTGATTTCTCATTATGATCTCCTGGAGACACACTTGATGTCTGAGGCAGGAAATTTGTTCCCTTTCAAATGGTTCCTCAAAAATCAGATCATTTGAGTGTTTTTGAGGAAAGTTGTGGAATATTGGTCTTAGCAATACCAAGGAGCCACAGTTCCTTGACTAGTGGTACAAGTCTTCTGTATTACATAAGCCTAACTCACCTTTAGTCTGTCAGCCCTTGTTGTGGCTGTGAAAAGTCTGTGTACCAAGTCCTTCCTTATCTCAGGCTGGAAGATGATAAATCTTGAGGGTCCCTACTACAGAAGGCAGGCTTCCCAACAGAACGTGAGTGGTTTGAGCCTTGAGGACAGTGGTGTCTGTCCTGCAGAGTGCCATCAGGGAATGTGCTAGTACAAAGGATGTCACTGTAGCCCATACAAGCACACTGTTTCTGTGGGGTCATGCACTTGAAAATAGCTTCGCTTAAATAAGCAGCTTTACTGGCTAGCTGATAAAGGCTTTTACAGGAGCTGAGACAGTAGGCTCCTGACCAGTGAGCTGTCCTCTGGCATGAGGATTTGGTGCCATCCACTTCATGGTTTGGGATTCCTTGTTACTGTAAACCTCAGGGGCTCCTCCAAGGACTGAGACATCCTGGTTCTTTGGGAGTTTTGTCCACAGGTAATGCCTGCTGTAAGGCTGAGAGATTACGATAGATCAGGCATGTTCAGGTCTGGAAATGAAACATGGTTCATTGAAAGTGAAAGCTGAAAGCTTTATGGTGAGGTGGGAAAACAATGCAGTAAAAAGGTTTACCCAGCTCTTCTGGTTATTGTCAGTAGTATTATTTGCTGTGTTAGTAGTTTAAAGCTCTGACTTTGGATCAAGTTCTCTCTGCTTGACTGCTTACGGTGCTGATAATCTCTGCTCAAAGGGCCTGGAGGTCAAGCTCTGCATCCTGTGAATGAGATCACTGAGGCCTTGACCACCAGCTCTCCCCAGTGTTCTGCAAGGCACTGGGAGAAGAGCTGCTGTTCATGTTGGTGTGTTATGGGCTTTGCACTGAAGGAGTTGAACTGCTCTTCTCCGAGTCTCTTTATGTTTGAGAACACACTGATTAGGAGCAGGTAAAAATAAAAATGTAGGAGGATACATGCTGAAAGACTGCCTTAAGCATGCAGGAGAAAATAGAAACTTTGCTGATTATCTACACATATATAGACACACATATATATACAGACATACACACACACCCCCACTAGGAAGCTCTGCAGGGAGTTGGAAAAGCAGCAGTCTCTTGTGATCTGGAAGCAGCTGGTTGGATTATCTGTGAAATGTGCTTTATTACGTCAGTCATCAGCTCCAGCATGTCTGGCACTGTCTTCAGACTTTTTTTCCTCATCTGTCTGGTCTGCCAGAGCCCTTTTCCCATCCCTGAAATCTTTTCTTCAGGAGATACCTTGCAAGAAGTTCTTCCTTGTTTAGTTTTAGAAGCAAACTGTACAAGTAGCATGTTCTGTACCAGCTTCATCTCAGTCTTTCCTTGTATGTGATTCTTGTGTGTGCGTATCTGCAAGTGTGAGGGCTTTTTTATATGATGTTGAATGATGCCATGGGACAGAAAAAATCCAAAAAGCAGAGATGTGTGTTCTTGAAGAAGAGATGTGCCTGGGCTTCTTAGGACTTCAGTGCACTTCAATCTTTTCAGACTGACACCTGAACCACAGATGTTTTAAATTTTAGGATGATGCCCTTGCTTGTCGTGTTGGGGTAAATCAATCTCTGCATGGATCTCTAGCAATTACTTTTGCTCCCTTGTGCCTGGCAGAGCAGAGTATTGAGCTACAAGGGCAGCTGGCAGGGATGATATGCTGCAAAACATGGTCCTCCATCCATGTCCACCTCCATCCTCTAAGCCCTCAACCTTTACTCAGCTTCTGTAAGGACTGTTGTTTGACAGTCTCAGCTGTTTTTTAACATGGAGCTTCTACACTGCCTTAATGGATTTTGATCCTTGGACTCTGATTTTTTTTTTTTTTGTGGGAACTCTTCAATATTTAAAAGGATTCTCTTAGCGTGGCTATTTATGAGCTTGGTTGGCCAAGGATGTGTTTAGAGAGAGACACTTTTAAGAGTTAACTGTATTCTTGGCAGTTGTGCTGATTCCCTGTATCTCCTTCAAGCCTTTAACTCCATAGCAACCACATGTACCTCTCTGTCTCTTCCTCATTTCTCATCAAAGCCTGATTGATTGAAGTGTGCCAAGGATGGGATGTTACTGAGTGATGAATTTTGTAGAGTTGGTTCTTCCCATGTGTTGCTGTGACCCATTTACCCTTTTGGGATTAGAGCTGACCTTAAAAAAATGCAAGTCTAGTATTTCTGGAGATGTTTCCTCCTGTTCCCTTCTGGTTGCTCTCATCTTGTAGCCAAATATTGTGCAGTTATAGTCCTTCTCCTGAAATACATGGTTTTGTTTTTCTAGGTAGTTTACTGCAAGCAAGAGTGGCTGTAAATCTATTTTGACAAAAATTAAATGCATTCATATGCTCAAATTCTGTGTCTTTGAAAAGAAAATGCATAGTTTCAGGTATGTCAGTAACTTGTGGTATCTTAAACCACGTAGAACAACTGATGCCTTGATTTGTGGTAGCTAACTGTGGTGCACTTTTACTCCCTTGCAAATAAGAGGCAAAATGTGTTGCCACAAAACACAGGTTAAGCCAATTTGCTTGGCCATTGGGACTTGGCTATGAGTGTGCATATGGCCAATTACCTTTGCTCATCTGAGAAACAGTAATTTCTTACATGTGGTAACTTAATTGTTTATAACTGCCCTGTTTGTACCTTGTCATTTCAAAGCACTGGATAGATGGAAAACCTCAAATGGATTTTGGATTTTTAAACAGATGTGATCCAGATAGCCAACGGGTTTTGTTTTTTTTTTACAGATAGATGGCATACCAGGTCTATGCAGATGTAAAATGCTTTTTGATTATTTGGTTTGGACAGGATGCAGACAGAGAGCACTGACTCCTATAAGACTGCAAGACTACACTTTATTTGCTGGAGACATGATGTGATAAGCCAGCTGTCCTTTAGAGCTGGTGGACAAATATTTTGTCAGTCAGCTTTTTGTTCCAACATAGCTTAGAGCTAAGAATGGCTGTTGTACAGAGCAGCATAAGGCTCTGTATTTGGTAAGCTGTTGGTGCCTTCCCAGCCCATGGTATGACAGCGCCTTATCTCTCTTGAGAAGCCCTAGTGCTAGTGAGCAGAGCATCAGACCCTTCTGTTTTCAGACTGATGTCACCTTAATGCCTTGAAAGATTCAGTTTGAGGACTAAGAGGGAAGAAGATAGGGCTTTGAAGATATTGTGGAGTCCATCTCAAGCTGGGCTATTACTGAGAAGCATTATGGCAAATCATCGTAATTGCCCTGGCAAACATCAGCTAAATTTTTTTGCCACTTCTAATGTTTTTTAAAGCCAAGTGCTGTTTGACAAACAGCACTGAGACAAAGGCAGTTTTTAACTGCATGCAAAGTTGGTGCTGGTGAGTGGAGTGGCTTCTGATTTATGTTTAGTTTCGTGCACATGTTGATTTCCCAGTTGCAAGTCATGGAAAAGAGCTAACCAAAATACGTGAGGGGATTCCACCCTGGCCACCTGTGTCTGGGGTTCCCGTGAAGGCACAGGGATGCAAAAGGAAGGGGAGCTTTTGTTTGTGCAAAGGAGGAGGCTGGGAAGGAAGGGTTGAAATAGCCTAGGATAGGATCAGTCCTTAGGGTTTTTGAGTGAGATAAAGGTGAAGAACTTGATGGGACTTCACACTAGGAATGCTACTGGTGAATTTAGGCTGGTTCTGCAAAGGTTTGTGCCTGTTGTGGTGGAAGTTACTGGTTGTCTTTTGTGCTTGGATTCTGTTTTGCAGAACTCTTGCTGCTTGGGCTGCTTTTGCAGCATGCTGACACGGAAAACAATCCTTCCTGTACTCAGGGAGTATCACCTGTGGTGGAGGTGTGGGAGTGGAGTAGGTGCCTTTGTGGGACTGAAATGTCACAACCACACCTGGAGAAGCTACTTTCTCTTAGAAGGTAGCTGGGCCTCTGTAAAACTGACTTAGACGCTCATGTTCAAGAGGTCACCATTTGCTCTGAAGAGATAAAGGCAAAAGATAGAAAAAAATGAGATTCTCTGATAATGATCGACAGTGTAACACTTGATAATATCTGCATTCTGGGTAACAGAATTGTACGCTTCAGGGTCTGTGGGCTAACCAGCATCTTGCAGCCTGCCACTTTCCCTTTTTTTTTGTCCCCAAACTCCTTAGTCCGTATCTTCACAGAGTCTGAGAGCAATGAGGGTGATTATCCAGATACATTTGATGCATTGAAACCCATTCTGGAGACTTGAGCCAGAGGAACCTCCCTCGCCTTCTCCCAAACCAGAATTGTCCCGACCACTTTTTTTCTTCTGCCCTGTCCAGCCACAAGTCTCTAGACTCATGCCAGCTGCCTTTATGCATGTGAATGCATGCACGTGCAATATTCTTAGTGCCAAAATTACTTTGATGTACATGGCTGTGATGTTCGTTCATTATTCTGATATATCTGTCTTGCTGCAGTTTGAAGATGGATTCCTGGAGGCACTAATCTGATTTCTTTGGTTTTTTTCCAAATGTTCCTTTATTGCTCTGTTTAAGGTGTTTCTGGTGAGCTAGGCTTTATTACTCTCCTAAACACTCATGGCTGAAGAAATGTTGCACTCTGATTCAATTAAAGAACAAAACAAACCAAAAATTTCAAGCTAGGCCACTTTTATGAAGTACTTTATGCTGCTTTCTTTTACTGTCTTTGCTAGTAACAAGGGTTTTGTGACATTAATGCTGTCGCAAATTGGTGACTGCCTATGATTGTCATTATCTTACAATTCTCTGTGACCACTTGGATTCCACTGCACCCGCAGGGATCAAACAGCTGCAAGAGGAGAAGACACTTAGTATAAAAGACTCTCAGGGATGCTAGTCAAACAGTTCTGATTTCCTCTACTCTAGAAGATGGCCTAGTTATGTTCTTGCTGATTCATTGTGATCGTTCCCCAGAGGATGACAATTTTCCTGATCTTTGATTTAGCAAAGGATTTGGTTATTGAACATTGAGGCTTTAGGGGTTATAAGATGTGGTCTTGCAATGAGATTTGAATGATTTAAAGAGCTACTGTCCCTCAGCAGAGACAAGGTAAGTGATTTTTTTTTTTCTGGAGCAACCTTGCCTTAACTCAGTGTAAAGTTGAACAGATTCTTGTATTAGCTATTTAACATTGGTGTAATGTTTAATCAGCTTTCCTGATTTCTGGACGGTGGTGGTCTCCAAGGTACAGTAACTGCTTGTGGAACCCTACTGATCAGCAAAATGACTTTGTCATTTTGATGTGGCTGCTTCATGGTAACTGAAGGTGAAAATCCAAACTTGGAGTCAAAGGAGCAAACTATTAACTGCCACATAGATGTAGGGGAAAAGTTGTCCTTGGCAAAACATGAGACTACTTTCCACTCTGGAGTGTGACAAGCTACTGCAGTAACATGCTGTACCTTCCTTTCCTAGGGGCTACCAACCTAAAACATGTTTGTAGTTAAAATAAGCGAAGAAGGAATTTGTTTTGTTCAGGGAGTTTGATGACAGGGAATCCTAAAAACTCTTTTCTATTGTCTACTTGTATTGTTGTTAAATCTTCTCTTTTTTTTTTTTTTTTTTTTGTGAAGATGTCTTCATAAGAATGGGCTATCTTGCTTACGAGTCTTACCTACTTGCTCCAACTGTGGCCAGCATAATCTCTGATGCAGAGAATGTGAGGACTTGATTCTTCAGGTTTTGGGAGAATAAAAATGATTAATAAAAAGGGGATAAATATGAGATTTTTAAAAAAGAGCTTTTCAGGGGCTGCTCTGAAGTCCTTTGTGGTACTCGTGATGCTAATTTTGTGGAAGGAGTATTTCCACATTACTGTAGGAAAGTCCGAGCTTGAGGGAAGCGCAGCCATGCAGTTGCATGAGGCCTTGCAGTGTCTTCGTTCCTGGACATTGCACAGGGCTGGAGGCCAGCTGGTGGAGCCCTCTCAAGGCTTTAACACGCTTGAGTCTTGCAAAGTGCATGATGGAAAGAGTGACCTGGGAACTGTGCGTGTTGGAAGCCTCAATAGTTCAAACTCTGCAGACTTAGCTACATCATGCACTTTGCATTGTGCCGTATGACAGTTGATTTCTCCTGGCAGTTGGCTGAGGACTGGGAGGATGGCTTATGTTTTGGCAGAAGGCTCACTGAAATGAGTGTGCTTCTGCAAAGCATATTCATTTTTATCTGGGGGGAAGCTGTCAGCAACTTCTGAGCAGCTGTAGTTGCAGCATGCCTGTAGGGGAGGGATCACCTGGCAGCAGCAGTGGCGGCAGGAAAAGAGGCATTCACATCTTATTCCTCGTGTGTTTGAGTAATACTGATGGAGGTTGATTCTCCAAGTATTGAATTCCTGTGTGCCAAAACGCTGATATTGACAGGAGTCTTGTTAACCTCGGCACTTGGTGGAATTAGTGATTTGTAGAAACATAATGAGATGATTATTCTGTGAGACCCGTATAGATTGCTTGAGATTGTAGTGATTCTTCTGACTGACTCCTACAGCCAGCAGATTCCCACTTGGCTGTTGTGCCCAACCAAGTCTGATTTCCCCATTGCTTGCACCAGTGCTCTCAGGAGTAAATGTTATTTTTCTGATATGGTTAGACATTGAATTTTACATGTGCTTTGCTCAGCATTACAAGTTAGGGTTGTTACCCTATGGCCTTTTTGTTTCCTTAAAGTTACATACCCATCTTGTTTTTGTTCCCTAAAGTTCACGATCATCCCAGCTGTAATAAGCTACAGACATTTGATTCTGATGAGCTGTCACAAGAGAGATCACCGACGTAAAGTGGGTAATAGCAACAAGAGATGGAAAATGGAGATGAAAATAAAATGTTTTCAGGGAGTTCTTAGCAATTCCCTTGTGATCTTGCTGTTGATCTTGACTGCACAGAAATGACAGCATGTACTGAGATGCCTTTTGCTATGTGGAGAGAAGTAGAAATGACCTGTCTTCAGATGTACTGTGGAAGAAGGCTTGAATTCTGGAAGCGAGCATGAGATTCTTGTCTCCAGAGACAGAAGTCTTGGGTCGATTAGCTGTTGAAAGCAAGGCTTCTGTATCTATATTTAAGCAAACAGATCTGCAGAGTTCTTTAGAGACAAAGCAAAGTCCTTCCTAAAGAGAGATGGGCAAATTCAGACTGAAACTGTTGTTTATATTGCTTTCAGAGTTACTGTTTTTTTGTATGTTGTTTTGGTTTGTTTCTTTTTAAACCAGGTACAAGACAAGTGTCTGTATGTACACACACTTATGAACTCCTTGGGACCCAGAGCCCTCTGCTTGAAGTGGTGGGTTCAGATGTTAAAGCCCAAGTGAAAAGGTAGATACAGACATCTGTTGACTGGTACCTAATCCTGTACCCTGTGCTTTATTGATTCTCTCCTTTGGTGGTGTTTGAGGGAGGGAGATTAAGAGAAAGAGCTGGATTCCTGCTTCGGATCCCTGAGGCAACTGGTGTTTGGGAACATATTCCTAGGTATGTGCTGGCTGGATGCTAGAAGTGATGATCCTTCATTATTTGATTCCTCATTTACCCAGTTAAGTTATATTCTTTAGAGTAGAGATAGGGTTGTGGGGCTAAATCATTCCTGTGTGATGGAGTGATGGCAGAAAACGAGATGACTGCGACTAAATTCACTTGGTATTCTTGATGAGCGCCTGTTGGAGAAGATGATTCCTTGCCCTGTCCCGTTCTTTGTCAGCCCTTTATTCATACTCCCCGTTGCACACCACATTGCCCAAGCCTTAGGAAGATGGTAAGGCATGAGGGAAAGTGATTTGTTTCCTGCCAGATGTGGGAACTGGTTTATCTTGCAGAGTCTGACTCTCTACCTGGTACCCAAAGCTTTGAGGGAGTGGATGCAGGTAGCACCGTATGATGCCTTGTGCACTGAACATGGAATGGGAGCAGCCAGGGTCTTGATCTAGTTTGTGAAGGTTTGTGAGTATTTGTTTCTCTTGTGTGTTGCTGTTGTCCTGTTGTGCAGTCAGGAGCAGCCTGCTGCTCGGCTTCCTCTTTCGGAAAAAGAAGAAATGCAAATGGTTTTGTCACCTTGCTACTCTGGGAAGCTGTATATTTTGGTGATTAGAATCAGCCGCGTATGATCTTGGGATTTTTGACTTTTAAGATATATCATTCCAGGAGATGCAAAAACCCCTGTAGGAAGCTTTGTGGTTTGCAATCCTCCTTACCCTTTGAGATTGTAGCTTTTGAATGTTCGTGTTGTCCTGTAGTTTGTTTTTAAGCAAGGAATGTGAGAATTCCTTTGAGTTATTTTCTTTTTATTTTTTTACTTATTAAAAATAACCTATTCTTCTGCAGAACAGGAGGAACTTTAAAAGGCTGGATTGGTAAATATGCACTCATGTCACCAACTATTCATTATTCTTTGGGGTTTGTGTTATTTGCTGCTTCTTCCATCTTTTTCTTAACTTCTTTGACCAGTTCTACTTAAGTTATTTTGGGGAGGAAAGCGTGAGGAAGTGAAAGCTTGTCTGAAATGCTGTTGATATTTTAGTGTGGATTGTTTTAGTTTTTAAAAAATAATATTTAACAGAAGTGTTCTTTGTGTATTCACTTGAGGTGGACCACTTTAGTTTTTCATGACTGAAAAAAGGACAAAATGCTTAGTTCAGAAGGGCAGAGAAATGTTTGCTTTTGGTGAAAGGGGTAGGCTATTAGAAAGATGTTTGGAGGGAAAATTATTGACAAGCTCTAATATTTAGGTACTAAAGTGTTTCTAAGTGCTTTCTGTGCTTTATAACCCCTCACATTTATTGATCACTTGAGCTTTCTCTAACCTTCGTCCTTCCATCAGCTTGTCCAGCAGTATATTACGTGTTGTATCTCTTTTAGAAATCCCTCACGTAAAACATTTTAGGTTTGGGCAAACATATTCATAAAGCATTACAGTGAAGGATCTGAGAGCAGAATGAGTAGTGCTGTCCCATTGTCACTCCATTATATTTGGCAGTGACTCCAAGCTGTGCATTTACTAAGGTTCAGCAAAACACAGTTTATTTGGATCCAGTGGTTATGTGGGAATTTTTTTTAGTATGGGCTGTATTTTAGTCCTGTTGGTTACAGGGTGGAAATGTGGCAGTAATAGCATTTTCCATCTCGCAGAATAGTGCATTCAGGAATGTCATGAACAATTTAGTAGAAGGCTCCATGACAGGAATGTTTCTTAAGTGGAAAAGTTAAAGATTGTGGCTGCACTGTATTTCCATCTGACACTGTCTATCTGCTGCCAGCAGAGACTCTTGCATTTGGCTCTGCTGCAGCCATTCCTGTGGCCTCCCTTGGACTAGGAAAGCCATTGGTGCGGCATCCACCAGGTCGGGGAGCTGATCCGTCGGGTGGGAGACTCCAAAACCATCAAACCTATCTGTGTGGTTTTCAGCATTGTTTTCCTCCCTCTGCACTCCAACCATTAACCTAGCACTGCCAGGTTCACCACTAAACCGTGCCACTAAGCACCACATCTACACATATTTTAAATACCTCCAGGAATGGAGACGCAAATACTTCCCTGGGCAGCCTGTTCCAGTGCTCGACAACCCTTTCGGTGAAGAAAGTTTTCGTAATCTCCAATCTAAAACTTCCCTGATGCAACTTGATGCCATTTGCTCTTATGCTATTTCTTGTTACTTGGGAGACGAGACTGACACCCACCGCAGTACAACTTCCTTTCAGGTGGTTGAGAAGTTCTCCCCTGAGCTTCCTTTTCTCCAGGCTAAACAAGGCTGATTTCCTCAGCTGCTCCTACTAAGACTTGTTCTTGTGTGCCTTCAGCAGCTTCATTGCCCTTCTTTAGAGATGCTCCAGCACCTCAGTATATTTCTTGCAGTGAAGGGCCCAAAACTGAACACGGAATTCACAGTGTGGTCTCGCCAGTGCTTAGTACAGGAGGATGATCAATTCCCTGATCCTGCTGGCCACACTATTGCTGATACAGGCCAGGATGCTGTTGGCCTTTTTGGCCACCGGCACACACTGCTGGCTCAAGTTCAGCTAGTTGTCAACCAACACCCCCAAGTCCTTTTCCACCAGGCAGCCTTCCAGCCACTCTTCTCCAAGCCTGTAGTCACATTCGTGACTGTTGGCTAACTGGATTTAACCCCATTCACCACTACTCTTTGGGCACAGCCATCCAGACAGTTTTTTACCCAGTAAAGAATACGCTTCCTCAAGCCATGAGCAGACAGTTTCTCCAGGAGAATCTGGGGGATATGGTTTCAAAGGCTTTGCTAAAATTCAGGCAGACAGCAGCCACAGCCTTTCCCTCATCCACTAAGTGCGTAACGTTGTCGTAGAAGGAGATAAGGTTAATTGAACAGGACCTGCCTTTCATAAACTTGTGCTGACTGGGCCAGTTTACCATCCATCTTATCAAAACTAGGACAAGGTTTGCAGGAGGAATGAGTAGCTGGGGGGGGGAGGGTGACTATGGTGTCTATGACTGAAGTTTCTGGTGGCAGTTTGCATTTGTGTTGCGTCAGAGTGGCTGCAAACCAAGCCCTTGGTTTATTTCTGTACTGAGTAGTCATTCGTGCTGTTTAGTTATGTTGTACTTATATTTCAAAGCTTATTCTTCCTGCCTGCCTTTATAGAAGTTCACTAATGCTTTTTCAGCTGAAGCCTCTCTGGATGAGATTGCCCTGGTGTTCCTCAGTGACTAGGGATTTCCTATGTCTCAAAAGGTAGCACTCTCTTAGTGGTAGGTAACCAAGTGCTGATGGGAAAGGAGGAAAAAAATAGTGAAAAGGGAAGCATTTCCTACTGCTTCCATTCATCTAGGGCTCATCAGTTGCTGGAAGGATTGGAGTCTTTGAGGCCAAAATGGCACGGCTGTGTTGTGCTATGTGCTTATTTGAAGCTTTGAGCACTCCTGAAAATTGTTTACAAGTCATTTGAAGGTCATTATTTGAAATTCTGGCCCTACTTGTCATGACTTAGCACAGACTGTAAGTAAAACTAGTAGAGAGCTTGGAAGAAGTCTAAGGGTAACGATATAGAGCTATGCTTCACTTGCAGCCTGGCTCGGGTTAAGTGCAGCTCTATGCTCAGATGAGTGCTTGGTTATTGTGGATCTGCTTTTAGTTTTTCAGTGTGTATGATGAGGGTGGTGAATTTCCTTTTGTTTTCTGTGACTTTTCAGGTATTGCTCAGCTTTCCCAGCTTCATCAGGAACTACTTCAGATGGTTGGGCCAGGGAGGTATAGGACTGCTGTTATTTTTAGCTGGATTCAGAACTGAGCCCTAGTCGTACTAGACCTCTATGGCTATCAGGTGAGAGAGTTTGAGCATCAGGTTCAGAAAAGTGTGAACATTCTCCCTTCCTGTATGTTGGTAACTAGAAAGTAGTTTCTAAACTGACAAAATATTTTGCATTTCAAGCAGTGCTGTGAAAACTGATCCATTTGGCATCCTGTGTTTGTTGGTCTGTTAGCAGAGGTAGGATATTGAATACTGACTACATTTTCCTACCAGTGAATCATAGGAGCCTTTAGCTAGCTGATTTTTTACTCATTTTGGATTTAAAGGCTGGTTATACATATGGGGTCCAATACCAGGTGGATGGTTGAGTCACATGGGAGATGGATACCGATGCTGGCACGCAGAAGGGGGTTATTTGAGAGACTTTATTTTACTTTTGTCCCGCAGGGAAATATTTCCCATGCTCTCATGTGACTGCAGATAATCATAAAATCTACATGATTTATCCTGAGACAGATAACATGCTTGGCAGAACTGGGGTCAATGACTGATGTCTTTAAGAAGTTAATTAATTAGAACAGTGTTCTTTGGCTGATGGTCAGTCTGCTGTCAATGAGCCATGTAGCACTACAAATTAAAAATGACTACAAATTAAAAAAAAAAAAAGCTGTACAATCGTGCGCACACATCCACCCCAATACCCGCAGGTTGGCAAAAACCTGGCAGAAAAATAAAGGTAGTAAAGGCATGTTTGGGAGTCAGGCTAAATTTTGTTCAGGTGTGTAGACAAAACCTGTTCTAATTTATTGCACGATTTGAGCTTGGATTCCTTCTAAGAAGATGTGGGTTGGGATGTCTTAGGTATAAAAGGGCTCAGAAACATGGAATTAGGGGTATGATGTTATAATGCTTTGAGGGGAGAAGTTGGCTTAGGAGATTCCTGTCCTTTCTGAAATCTCCATCTCTGAGTCCCTCTCAGTTGTGTTGATGCCACTGTTTGTGCGACTGCCCTTGTCATGAGTTGCTGACATTTGGATCAAAAGCAAAACGACAGGAGGATGAGTGGAACCTAAATTGAAACTTAGTCCCAGGAATGTCTGTGGGGATGGTAAGTTGCCGTGGAGAGGATTGGAGTGAACACAGTGAGAACCTCTTAAGCAGGATTTGCAGCCAGAGAGATTGTGAAGTAGAATTGTGCCCTTATGCATCCCCCAAAAGTCAGTGTTGCTAAGGCAGCTTTATTTTTGTTGCACTAGATTTTTTTTCTGCGGTGTATCTCCAGAGTGTGTTGTTGATATACATTGCAGGAACTGTTGTTAAAATCAGAGACACTTTTAACATAGATTCAAATTGCTCAGCTGTGACATATAGACTGCAACAGCAGCCCACAATAGATATGTTGATGTGGCTAAAGTCATCTGACTAATTCATAGCAATTAAATTATTTTGTAAATTGAACACGTTTTTCTACTTGCATATTGTTCAGTGGCAATTTGGGATTTTTTTTTTCCTCAGGTTTACTCATTCTTCAAAATTACCTCTTGTGTATCTCCTATGACTCATTCTTTGTCCATGGCTGACTCATGAACAGCTTCATACAAGCATTTTATGTGCCAATTAATTTGAAATAGCTTCATAGGTCATTTGGCATTGGCTTGGTGTCTGGTTGGACAAGTCCAAATGTTAGGTTCAGGATCCTTGAGAAGAGTTCAGATCAATCTGTACGTAAATGTGCTCCAATATTCATATAAATTTGCTCTTTCTGTGAACTTTTAGACAGAAATGTGCCTATTGAAAGTATTTTAAGTAAGATTACATCAAAAGATGCTGGAGCAAGATCAGGGCCAGATCTGTAGGTTGTCTGGAGAGATAGGACAATGCTGCTGGACTAAATGTTTAGCAGTCTGTTGTAATAAGCTTTTCTGATGGTTACATGAAGTTTGGTGAAAAATGTTCTTCAGCGATAGCTTATTGAACCTTCCTTTCTGCTGCCTGAGCAAATCTGACTGGAGGCACAGGCATAGGATGGGATGCCATCAAGTTACACAGCTGTAATCACTTGCTACCTCTCATCTGTGTCTTCAGTGCTGAATGATGTCCATCTGTGTGTGTGCTACTGCTGAACTCTGGAGAGACAAGCACCAGCATTACCTGAAGCCAGTAACTTCTGTCTCATCCTGCAGTGTGGGGTTATGTCTGTAGCAGAGAGGGCAGAAGTGAAAATGTGTCGTCATCTCAGGTGTTGCTCACTCGGGTTAGGCTGGTAGTGTACTCTGAAAGAGATTTGGCATGTATGCTGTCATCTACAACTCTGGCATTGGTTTCACATCTTGACATATTAACTTAAAAATTATTACAGTCTGTAGGTAGATCTGTGTCTCAGGAGCACTTTTTGGTTTTACTGTAATGAGTATGTTTGGCAGAGGGGCAGAACAAGCAGCCCAGGAAAAGGAACATGTTAGAGCTTCAGGAATTGTTCAAGCTCTTCTCTCAGTGCACCTTTACTCATTTGTCATCTGCTTAAATGATGCATATAGTGGCTGTGGGACAGGTTGCCCATGCCTTAGAAATTATAGCCGCCCATCGTAAACAGTCTTTAGTCAATACATTTGATTCTGCTTGTGTCTGGTATTGGCAAAAAAAGCAACTTGGCCTCTGACCCTGCTAAAGGGTCTTGCACATCTTGCTGGGGTTGTGCCTCGTCATGACCCTGTCTGGCAGAGCCATGCTGATGGAGGGAATTGTGTCTTGTGAGGGAAAGATGGATAATAAAGGCTATCTGCAAAAGCCAAATGTGTTAGTGAAAATTACATCCTGTCTGCCTGCAAGCAAAACTAAAATACTGTAGCAGCACAGTGCTCTAGAACTGTGCGAGTGAGCCCATTTCCAAAGTGACAGGCACTGGAGATGGTTTAGTGTAGACAGAAGGCTCATCCTTACCATGTGTCTTAGGCTCAGAGCTTGCCTGGATCTGTAACATGCTGCTGGTGGCTTGCGTGTTTTCCTGTCCATCAACCTCATCCATCATGGTCCCCTTGCCTGGCTGTGGGAGCAGTCTGGCAGGCAGAGGTGGGTTGAGCTATGGCAGAGCTTTTTATTATTGAAAGCACGTTCAGCCTGTGGATGTTAATCAATGGTAAATTAGAATGCAATTGATATATGCATATGACATGCACATTAATTTTAAATGTGTTTATTGTAATTAGTGCTATTACAATGAATGTCAGAGGAAACAGGGAGTGATTAACCTCACGTAAGCTTTGTTATAATTTGTTTAAAAAGCTCAACTTTTAAAATGAGACAATCAAAATGTTACTTGTTGATGGCAGAGGGGAAGACACAGAGATGTCTTTGAGTGTTGTTTCCTGATGAGGGTTCCTATGGAGCCTTTGCCACTCTCTTGTGACTTGTCCTTGTGACTCCTTTTCTACTGTCTCTCTGCTTCCTGATTAAGGCTTTAGGTTTGAATCTGAAAAGTTTGCAGTGCAGAAGCTTCTCTACTCCTCTGCAATACTTTCTGTCATTTACTCAGTCTGTTGTCTCTCAGACTGTGTGGGGCTGGAGTGAGAAGATATTGAGAATGTCCCACCTAGCAGTGCCCAGTGTTCAGAAGAGCCCTAGAAGATGATGTCCTCTCTTGGTAATATACAGAATTAGAGTCTCTCCTGGCAATAGCTAGCCACAGTGGTGTGTAGCAGGGCTGAAAAGTCTGTTTGAAGCTTGTGTCTAGCAGAGGTGTCAACTGGAGTATCCTGCTGGAGGTGATGGTGTCCCTCTCTGGTATCCCAGTAATTCCTTATGCTGACTTTATGTTGCTAATGTTAGAAACCGTGTTTGCTTCCATCTAACTGGTGTTCCCCAGTGGTGCTGGTCCAGGAGAAGAGAGATGTGAGCCTGCCACAAATGTGAACAGAGCAGACTGAGGGAAGACCAGGACTCCCTGGCTTGTTTTCTGTTCCTGCCAACCTGCTTGAAGTGTGATGTTCTCTACGTCCTCTGCAAGTGCCAGAAGGGGTTGCTTCACCCACTCTGTAGCCTGTGTGATTCTGGTTAACCCTAAGGATTAGGCAAAGGGAAAATAAAAAGCTGATGTAGAGGTGTAACAGAAACTTGCCTCAGACAAGTGCTGTGGGTGACTCACTACGTCCTTCCTCCTCTCTGCCAGCCCCTGCTGCCTACAGAAATTCGGTTCTGCTGATGCATCATCATCTTGGTAAACTGCATTCGTGGTGGAGGTTGTTCTAGTGCGCCTGGTTAATAATAAATACACCAATAAAACTTGCTACTGCTTCAGCATTGTTATATAAGTATAAATCTATAAGTAGATCAGGCTTTGTTCCATGGACTAAGAACAACTATGAGAGCAGAAATTAAAGAGATTACAGAGACTGGATATTAGAGAACCATGTCTGCTATGCAAAAGTAGGATTGCAGTATAGCTGTGGGGCTTGCTATTTAGCTGATAGAGCTTTGATCTTTCCTCCTTTCTTTTTCAGGAAGTTGTCCTGGTTTCTGTGAAGACTGATTCTGTATTTCTGGGTGTCCATGTCCTGTGCAGAGACCTAGCTCTGTAAGGTGCTTGTAGCTGCCCAGCTGTGTTGATGCTGTTGTAGAGAGATCATAGAATCATAGAATGCGTTGGATTGGAAGGAACCTTTAAAGGTCATCTAGTCCACCCCCATGCAGTGAGTAGGGACATCTTTAGGTCAGGTTGCTCAGAGCCCCGTCAAACCTGACCTTGAATGTCTCCAGGGACAGAGCCTCCACCACCTCTCTGGGCAACCCGTTCCAGGGTTTCACCACCCTCCTTGTAAAAATTTCTTCCTTACATCCAATCTCAGTCTACCCTCTTTTAGTTTAAAATTGTTGCCACTTGTCCTATCACAAAAGGCCTTGCTAGAAAGATTGCTTCTTACAGGTTCCCTTTAAGTAATGAAAGGCCGTAATAACATCTCCCTGGAACCTTCTCTTCTCCAGGCTGAACTATGACAAGTCTCTTTGCTTGTCTTTGTAGGAGAGCTGCTCCAGCCCTCTGATCGCTTTTATGGCTCTCCTCTGGGCCCACCTGAACAAGTCCATGTCCTTCTTGTGTTGAGGGCTCCAGAGCTGGACACACTACTAGGTGAGGTCTCACCAGAGCAGAGCAGAGGGGCAGAATCAGCTCCCTCAATCTGCTGGCCATGCTGACCGTCGTAGTGGAGTAGTGCAGAAATCTTTTTTTTTGGCACAGATTCACTCCTGATCCACTGTAGATAGAGTAGTTTTTCATACATGATATGTATTTGTGTCTTTGCAAAGTGCTGTGTGTGGGCTGGCCAGCTGGGAGCCAACTTGCAGGTTTTCTCTGCTGTATCCATTCAGATGATGTTGCCGTGTCCCAAATGTCATGACTTGACCTGTCCTCTTTCGGCTCCTCCCCTCCCATAAAAGCTCTGCCAGTCTCTGTGCAACTCTAAAGAGAATATGGGTAAGCATGTGCCTGTGTTTTTTTTCTGCCTAGTTCTAACTGAAGGATGATTGAAAGACAGCTCTGAAAAAGGGTATATTTTCTCTTTGATGCCTGTTTGTTTTCATCAGTAGAATGTAACCCTTCAAGAATGATGACAAAGTAATAAGCATGTTGAGAGAAGCCTTATGAAAACCTCTGGTGGCTGTATCTTGTGTTAAAGGGCCTTGGAATCCTACCCTGCAGTTTAATTAGCTGAGGATCCTGGTGTTTGGTATCAGTTGGGGTTCCCAAACAGCCTGTTCCTGAAAAGGAAGACACATTTGGAGAAAAATGTTTCAACTAGCCTGTCTCTACAGATTTCAACAGCAGTTTCTCTGGATTCTCTAACCTGATATCCCCTGTGATGGAGGACAGAGGTTTACACTGATTTCTGTGTCTACTGCAGCATGGTTAAGTTTGGTTTGTAGTCTAAAAGCAGTGACAGTCTGTGGCTTCATCAGTGGCTGCTGTTGTTGATTACGTGGCAGCATGCCCCTGTCTCCGTTTTGGTCACATACTCTGAGATATTTAGCTTTGGTGGGGGACAGCTTGTTGGGAATATGTTTTGCCCCTGACACAGTGTAAATAGTTTGTTGGTGAGCATCATGGCATTTTGAACTTAATGGCTGACCTAGTTTTAGAAGGTATTTGTGTAATGGCCAGCCTTCCAGACATCAGTTACTAATAGCTCATGTAGGAAAAGCCAGTGTGTAGAACATCCATTTGATAATGACTGCATGATGCTGCTGTTGTAAAACAGCACTTTCCCAAGTAACTTTTGTCTGCTTGTTACCCATCGTTAACCTTCAGCATGGCAAGAGAGCTACTTTCTTCATACTGGGGTATGTTTGGCCTATTCCAGGTGAAAACACAGGACACTCAATCCAGGACCCTTGAACCAGTTTCTTCCAATCTACTGGGGACACTGCCTGTGAGTCATGGTTATGCAGTGGTAAATCTGCTGCCTTTCAGGGTACAGGCCTTTGATATGATATCCTTGCCTGTAATATGCTTTGAGGGCAGATGCAGTTATTGGTATGTGCTGCTCCCTTGCTGCATTAAGCTGCATCAACAACTGTGGTGGATGCTGTGGCACTTAGACGTGTAAATCATAGAGAATCATAGAATGACCTAGGCTGGAAGAGACCTTAGAGATCCTTTTAATCCAACCTCCCTGTCATGGGCAGGGACGCCTCTCAACTAGATCGTGCCACACATGAGGACCGAATGGATGCATCTTTCCATTTTTGAGACCTGTGTTCTGGTGCCTGAGGTTTTGACTCTGACAGAGACTAAACTGATTTAGCTGACAAGGTAATCCTCTGTGTTTTTGTTTCAAAATGGTAAATGACTGGGTCAGGGCATGAACTTCATGGACTCCTCTGTTGTCCTCAGTATGACCATAGACTTGTGTTGTCCACAGCCTCTGAGTGCTACACAGAAGCCAGGGAAGGATCTACAGTTGTTTGAGCATTAGCCTGTGGTTGACACTTTTTTCCCAGAGCGCTGACTATTATGTTCATGCTTATAGGCTACACCAATTCCCTTTGCTTTTTTAAAATTTCATTTTATTGATTTCATTTTCTTATTTTTAAACACATTCGGTGATTTTAGCCAAATTTGACAAAAAAGCAGAGGCATTGATGCTAGGAAGTCTTAGTAAGTTTCAGGGTAGACCATGGGCCAGAGAAGGGAGAGAGACCTTTGGACTGGGATGGGAGCTACTGTCATCCTGGGTCAGACATGAGGGAATTCACTTGGGGACCTCAGAGACTGGGGAGGCACTCTGTGCTGAGCAGTTGGGAAACACTGGACAGTAGGGACCAGATGTTTACCCTGACCTCGCCTCCTTTCTTAACACCTTGGTGTCAGATCTCTACCTTTACGACTGGGTGGTGGGAGCTCGTTATGCTGTGAGCCCGGAACTTGCAGATTGCTGCTTCATCTACAGGGGCTGTTTCATGAGTCTGAATAGAAAAGGATCCAAGGTTGTGACTGGAAAGCAGGCAAAACACAGCTTTGTTCTCAGGGAGTGCCTGGTGCAGGGCAGAAGGTGAGTGGTAAACTTCCCAAAGAAGCGGCCTTTCAAGCAGTGCGGAGTGATGGCCCTGAAGGCACTCACTTTGTGTCATGTGGTAAGTCCATGATGGAGGCAGTAAAGCCTGCAGTGAAAGATGTGCTGCTGTTTAGGAAGAGGGAGTTACACAGCAGTGGGTGTAAGTGTTGGCTGTAACCCCGGGAAGTGTCCATTGCTGGGTTACATACAGCTTGAAATTCAGGACACACCGGTGAAATAGGAGCACTCTGTGCTTTGAGGACCAAGACAAACCAACTTAGAGCCAGTTTTGTGCTTTAGCTTAACTGGTGACTCACTGTCCTGCTAAACAGTAGCTTTTGGCTTTTAGTTTTAATCTTAGAAATTATAACAGCATGTTGAATAGTTCATAAATTCCCAGTAAGGAAGCTGAAAGTACAATCCTGTGATCTACTTCAGCCAGATTCTTCTACTGCCATGGTGGGTTCAGAAGCTGATTTGGGTGGGTGGGCAGGAAAGGGGGGAAGACTGATGATGTGAGATCCAGATTCACAAAGGCTGGTGTGTTTTACAGGTGTCCAGACAACACTGCAGTAGTTAATGTTCATATGGAACATACAGACTTCTTTTTTTTTTTGTGGTTTAAAATAGACATTGTCAACTATTTATTTATTGCTTTTAATTTCTTTCTTGTTCTTTGCAATATGCCCAAGAGGTTGTTGAATTATATTTCTTTGCTCACCAATTTTTTGTCCTATTCTATTTCACAAAAGACAGTGGGGATTTTTCTCTTTTTTCCCCCTCTCACCTTTACCGTTTTGGCGTATGTCACCTATAGTTTCTGTGAGTAATTTAACCACTTCATTGTTCTGCCCCTAAAGTAGCTGCATAGGAAATAAACTGTGACTAACCGTAGGGAAATTGTGACTAACTGAAAGGAACTATAAAAGAGTATAATATTTTATCCTCAAAATGAGAATGTATTAGAAACTTCTGGATGTTTGAAAACTTCAGTTTATTGAGTCCTGTATATCTTTAATAAGGTGGACTATAGGTAAAAGAAAAATACTCTGCAATTTGAACCAAAATTGTGTATTTAGCAAACAGTACCTTGTGTGATCTAAATATAAGCAAATGCCGTGCAGTGAAGAGAATTTAAAAATGCAGATTCCCCCTTGCTTTGTGATTGTCATCAGTTACCAAAAGCATCAGTCCACATTGTGAACTAGCTGTTGGGTTCTTTCTTGTAATGAAAACTGAGTATGAATTATAGGAATGTAAATGGAGCAATCAGAACCTGCATCTTCGCTTTTCTGACTTTTGCAGCTTCTCTAGTAGGACTGAAAGGAAATAAATAAGCTCAAAAAAAACCCCACCAAACAGCTGATTTCATTGCTTTTCTGAAAGCTTGCATGCTGGGTTTTGGCAAAAGCTTTTGTTTGTTTGTTTTGTTTTTTTTTTCTTCTACCAAACTAAATCCTTAGGAGGGGTAAGGATGGGACTTTATGGTGGGAAGAGCAGGAAAGGGTGCTTATGTGACAGTCCTATTGTATGCTATTATCGTTCTAGATGATGGGAGCTGCTAAGGTGAGCAAATGATGCGAGTATTTTATCCCAGTAATCCAAAGAAAGATGAAAGACCTCAAGAGGAAAAGGAGACTTAGAATCAACTGTAAATGTGTTCAGTGAGGGAAAGAAAAAAGTGATGTTCAGCACTGAACAGCCCTCTGACCATTAGGGATTGCGTCTCCAGGCCTGACATTGGACCTGCAGACAGGACGTGGCTGGAGAGGCTGAGTCTGTTAGGCTGGAGCTGCCCAGGGACTGCTGGTCTCTGGGCCTCTCAGTCTATCTCTTTTAGTACTAGCTTGACTTAAATTTTGTTAATCATTAGGTTTCTCTGGAAAAGGGGAAAAGAGATTCATGCGTAACACTTAAGACTTCTTGTTGCAAGCGGACTGCATTGCGAAGGGCAGAAACGTGGTCATGGTGACAGTATCTCCTTTCTCTTTAACAGGGGTAAAGATGCAGATTGACACAATGTTCTTTAGCGTGCAAATGTGAGAATGAAGCCAGCCTCATGAGCACGTCATCTAATTGAATAATGGTGGCATGTAACAAACATGGTTCCTTTATTGATAGGAAGAAAGGTTTCAGTCTTTTGAAACTTCATTAAACTCCCTCTAGTAATTAACCACTGTGCAAAGGTAGCTCTGTGCAGTGCTGTCAGCTGGGCCAGTTCCAATTACATGCACTGCCTGGACATACCTTATTGACTAATCTAGCCTGAACATCAGGCTGCTTGAAAGAATGGCTTAGAGACAATATGCTTCTCTTTTCTCTCTTGTTGGGAGGGAATCAGGCAAGTTGTTTTTAAGGAAGAGGTGAGTCTGGTTATAAGAGTTTCTTCTCTGTTTTCCTTCTTGTCATGCCAGGAGACTGATGCCAAAGAATTTTTTACAATGCCATGAGTGACCAGAGCTGAATGTGACAATGGCTGTTTAGGCCTAAATGTTATCTGACCTAGCATCTTGGCTCCAGGGGTGATGGATAAGTAGGATAGAAGTAATAAGTCTGGGGCAGATTGGATTCTCTAGTTGGCTTTTGGCTATCCTTGTATTTGGTTTTTTGTTGGAGTCCACTCTTTGTTACAAAGACCTGTGACCTGTCAGTAAAAATGAGCACAGTCTAGGGAGGGAAAGGGTAATAGTTGTACGGGAAGGGCAGTGATGGGACTGGAGAGTATTAAATCCAATTACTCTGGTTCCCAGATGCCTTTTCTATGAGTATATGTTAAGTTTTGCTTTAGAGCTACTTTTAGCATAGCTTCTCTATAGCAGAACGCTTAATTGCACACAGCACCCTCTTGTTCATTAGACACACTTTTCCAGTTGTGTCCTTGAGTCTTTTTCCTTTGCTGTGAAGATGCAGATAGCTCTTGCGAGCTCTGCAGAGCTAATATAGCTGTAGGAAGAAGATGGATTCTGCTCACCTCATCTATCATCAGCAGTGTTGTCACCCGTGTATGTTCCTGTTGCTGAACCCTTTACTGCAGGTATGGATGGGAAAATGCGGTTTTGCTGGTGTGGATATACCGCTGGTGCCCTCTCCTGGAGGCAAAGCCATGCTCTGCTAATGCTCATAAAAGCATCCCCTGACAACTTTTAGTGATTCGTAGCTTGGAAAATATAAGGTATCAAGATGGGGACTGTGGTGGGGGATGCGAAGAATGAAGTGTGCAGTCCCATACCTTGTGACAATACCAGATGCTTCAGAAAAATGCTTGGCATCTCTGTGATAATACATGCTGCAGGGAAATTTCTTCTTTATCCTAGATTGGTTCAGGAGTATGATGCTTTAGATCTGTATGTAATGCTGTAAGATGGCAGTGGCATTTAATGCAGTGAGGAAGGTTTGCATGGCTTTCTGGGGCTGTGCTCTGCCAGCAGATAGCCTGCGTAGGGTGTGGGCTTTGCTCTGGGTGGTCAGGAGCTTGGAGTCTCTAGGGCTGTGAGGCGTTGTTTGCGTTGTTGTTCTCAACAGTCAAAAAGACAGTGGGAATTTGGCCGCCAAAATTCTGCAAAGGTCAATTACACCATTGATGGGCAAAACTGAGGGGTAGTTTCCCCACAGTTAAAAACTGTGGAGGTGGTGGGTGTAGGTGCTCTCTCTCGGCCTGTTCTTACCTAGAGGCTGGCCCAAGCAATGCTTTGCTCTGTTACAGGTCACTGTCTCAGTGTGTGCCCACAGAGCCTGTCTTGCTCACTGGGTAGCCACAACCTTTCTTTCAGAGCCTTCATTTAAAATACAGTCTCTAGCCATTAGTCTGGTGTATCCTTAAAACTACCAGTAATGCAGATTATTTTATAGGTGTGGTCATTTTTCAAACACATATTTAGAGCTTTTTCTGCCCTCTTCCTCTGCAACTCTCGTAGCTATCACAAAGATGAACAGTGTCTTGATTTCCTCTCTGAGGCTAAGGACAGGCGACTCACTGTTAAAGCATATGTGCTGAGTAAAGAGAGACTGGCTACCGGAGTATAAGAATGCCACGTAGCAGCCCCACTGATCCAAACCAAAAGCCTGTCTAACCCTGGATCACTGGTATTAGAGAGGATAGATATGTGTGCTGAGACTAGGTTTGTAATCTGTGCTGGATCAGGAGCTGTGTGTGCTACCAGATGTGGAAGGGAGCTGGGATGAGGTGTATTGGCAGCCCGAGAAAAAGGAGGTGAGGAGGCAACAGTTGTGAGTGTGAACGTTGTGTAAGAAGATGGATGCAAGGGTGTAGGAGCTGGTAGGGTGCAATGAGGCTGAAGAAGATGGCTGGGCGTGCATTGGAAGAGATGGAGACCAAATGGCAGCAGGTGAGTTGGCAGAAGGAGAAGAACTTGTTACGCAGGTAACAGAGCAATTGTGTAAGTTGCTTCAGCATCTGGATTTGGTGGTCCTACTCTTCCTCCGTCTCCTGGCTGCTTCCTTGCAATTTCTAGCCCATCCCCTGCCTTGCTCCCACACAAGTCTCTGTGTGGTCCTGAGGTGAGCAGAACTGATGCTGCTGAACAGAGCTTGTAATGTTTATAAATATGTCAAGGGTGAGTGTCAGAAGGCTGGAACCAGGCTCTTCTCAGTGATGTCCAGTGACAGGACAAGGGGCAATGGGTTCAAGCTGGAAGATAGGAGGTTCAATAAAATCATTAGGAAAAACTTTTTCATTCTAAGGGTGACAGAGCACTGGAACAGGCTGCCCAGGGAGGGTGTGGAGTCTCCTTCTCTGGAGACTTTCAAAACCTGCGTGGATGCGTTCCTGTGCGATCTACTGTAGGTGATCCTGCTCTGGCAGGGGGGCTGGACTAGATGATCTTTTGAGGTCCCTTCCAACCACCGATGTTCTGTGATTCTGTGATCCCAGACTATTTTCCTGTTGCAGCTTGTGAAAAATGACCCAAAGAGGGACAGGTTCCTCTGGCTTTACTTGTGTCAAACCAAGTCCAGTGTTTGAATGTGAAGGTGCACTGAGTCCAAGTCTTCCCCTTGCTTTGTCTTTTGTAGGGATGTGAAAATGCCCTTGGGAACCTATGCTGAAGAAACACACCCTGAGTGCAGAAGTTGTTTCCTTAGACACCAAGTTTGTGTTCTGGTTTTTGTGTCTTACTTTGATAGCCCCTTTCTGCCTTATCTGTGAAGTATCTACAAACCCAAGGATGTAATACCCTGTGTTACTGAGGGCTCGGAAAGAACCCATGATGCATTACAGAAAATACAGAAAACTGGCAAATGGATGAAGCCATCAGCCACCTGGCAAGGCCTATATTCATTTACTCTACTGGGATGCTGAATTTTTAAAATTTAACACCCCCCCCCAACAGTACTGAGTCTCTGTATTCCTAGCCAGCTGGCTGCAGTTGCTGTGATAGTCACCTCATTTGCAAGAAAACAGTGAGGTGCCAGGATCTACTGAACTTTGAAACTTCGGCAGAGACCAAAAAGATTTGCTTTACTGGGATCTGTGATGGACCTGGGGCAATGACTATTGCACTTCACATTACACAGAATCACAGAATGTTAGGGGTTGGAAGGGACCTCTGGAGATCTAGTCCAACCCCCCTGCCACTAGTCACAACCCTCTATCTTTCAGCCAGTTTTCAGCCCACCTCACTGTCCTCATCTAGCCTACACTTCCAAAGCTTGCTGTGTCAAATAGTTTTCTTTAGAAATAAGCCCATTTCCCTGTTTTTGTTTTAGAGCTGTTTCTTCTTTTTTTTTTTCTTTCTCTTTGAGACTTTTATTTTGATCTTCCTCACCTTTATTTTTAGCCAAGTTTGTGTCTGTATATATGTAAGGTTATATTTTATACGTTAGATATTTTCTGTTTCAGAATAAAATCTTCTTCTCATCCTTTTACTTGGGGAGTATCTGCAAAGGGAGAACAAGTGGGAGGGACAAAGCTGCAAGGCATATTTTGCTTTAAATCACTGATTTCCAGAGAGATTTCCCCTATCCTAAACTACGTTGGTGGAAAGTCATTGCGATCATTTACTCAGAAAAGTCTGATGCTTGGGGCAAATCTCTGGAGTGGATCTGAGCTTTCTGTCTGTTAGAATTCTCCTTGTTAAGTATCGATACTGTTGTCTGGGTTAGAGAGAGATTAGAGTTTACAAGTTACATCAGTTCTTTATTACATCATCTTAGTTGGGGCTGTACTTAATTTGTTCCTGAAGCAGCTGAAGAACTCGAGTTTGCATTGTAAATCCATGACATCACTCGGAGAAACAGGTTTTTCTCTCGTTAGTAGCAGGTTGTAGGAACCAGAGTGTACAGGATGGGAAGTTGACATGGTCTACTCTGACACTGGGGCCTGGAAAGAGCTACAATTCTGCTGGAGCTCCCAGAGATCCATGATACATCCCAAGGGACTCGGGGTGCAGATGTGATTGAGCCACTGTAGGAAACGAGTAATCAATTTGTCAAGACTTGCTTCCAGATGAAACCCAGGGGTATGTGCCCTCATTTGAGGTCTGGTCTAGTCCCTTCCTCTTGTCAGGTATTTTTGTATTTCAGAACTCCTGTCTGGGGACTGAAATTGGTTTCTGATATTTAGCATGTGTGTGTGCATGCATGGGGAAGCAGCTAACTCATTTTACCATCACTGGTTTTGATGGTTTGTTTTCCTATTTAGTAGTATGTAGCCAGACTAATGTAAGCAGTGGTCTGCCCTTACCAGTCCTGTCCTGACCTGTTGCCGTCAGTGTCTGCTTACCAGCCCCATTCAAGCATACCCGTAGCCATGTGTAATCCTCAGCACAGGTAAGGAGGTATCTTCGCTGGTGTTGAATGCTTGAGCAAGTCTGTTCGCACTGTGCCTTTTGCAAAACTACCCCTTATCAATAATTTATATGAAGTAAGACGACAATTACACATCTAGAAAACAATGTATAGTTGTCAGCCATGTTTAAGGCAGAAGAATTACAAATGGAACAAGATGGGCAGAGATGGGATACTAAGATGACTGGGGAAAAGAGGTTCCCTCTCATGAGAGGAGACTAAAAGCTTGTAAAACTGATGGAAAGGATGACAGAGATGGGAAGTGCTTGCTCTCTACAAAGGCATTAAGGTCAGAAATACTAGGGAGAGGGAAGAGCTGTTGAAAACAGAGGGCAGTGTTGGTTCAGGAACAATCAGCTGTAACCGTCAATGAATGAGCTGAAGGTAAAATGGGAAAAAGGCTTCTGTGCAGAGCAGTGAGGCTGTGTAATGGCCTTCTCAGAGGTACCATGAAGGAAATGGAGCATTTTATTAATGGGAGGTAGTTGCTGATGATACTTATGGAAGACTTTGGCACACAGGTCTCTGCCGTTTGTGTGTTGCTAGACAAAAGTTGTGGGACAGTTTCTGTAGACCTTTGGGCACCATATTTTTCTAGGATGAATTTAAATGGCAGTGGGCCAGTCCTCCAAGAGTTTTCACCTGATCTGACTGTTACTGTGTGCTTGTGCAACTCAGTGTGTGTAAACAGCTGCTGCGTTTCACTCCACAACAGCTTGTATTTTAACCTGTGGAAGGTGTAAGTGGTACTTTCAGATAATTCTGTATGACAACCTCGACTACTTTCAAGGTGTTTTGGGGTGAACAGTGTTCCTGGAAACCTAAGGAACAAGCGCTTGCTTCAGTAGATGGTGATGAAGATCAAAATAGCTCTACTTGTTGGTAGCATAAAACTATCTTCCCTTCAGAATAGAATGATAATTGAAAAAACTTTCCTGGACATCTAGAAGGTGAGCTCAGGCATTTGTATTATTAGCCCATCTCACTGTGAAAGAACCTTCGATTTGTCTCTTAAGGAATAGGGCACAGTGTTTGCACTGACTTTGGATGAGAGCCCAGGTATTCTTTTCTTCTTTTCTTTGCAAAGAGCAGGTGGAAGTTGACAAGTAAATGATGACATTATTACGCTTGCACTTTAATAGTTTCCAAGGAACTTGCAAGTAAGCGAAGGCAACACATGAAATATTCATGGTTTGTCTTTTCTCTCATACAAAAGGTTGAAAGCTTCCAGAGCTGGAGTTCAGGTTACATGAAACATATGGAAATAGCACCTGCAGCTTTGCCTGAAGGGCTAATGCTGACCTTTTTTTTGGAGTGATAAATAATTTTTTTTTTTTTTTTGCTTTTATCTCAATTGAAAAAAGGTATCTTGTTTCCATACCCAGGATTCAGGCCCTTTGTCTGGAGCAGACTTTCCTCTAGATCTCTCACTTCTCTCCTCTACAGCCACCCCTCTTGTTTGAAGGCAAAGTAAGGTTTTGAAGGAAAATATTTCACTTGTGCCTGCTCTCCCCTCCCCAGTTTATAGTAGGAGCACAACCAGGAATGTTTCTCTGTAGATGAAAAGAAGAAAGTGGACATTGCACTAGCAGAACTTCTACAACTGGTTGTACTCAAGAAGCTCTAACTTTTGGTATAATGCTGTAGATCTATAAGCAGGAGAAATGCCCAGCTTACTCCACAGGTGTTATGCGCTTGTTTTCTCTAAGGGCCATACTTCTCCATTACAGGGATTTCTGGTAACTCAAAAGGCAACGAAAGTGTCTATATACCTCCCTGCTGTTTTCCCTTCAGGACTTTCTCTGTTCCAGCCCTTGATTGGAATTAATTCAAGATCCTACTGTTCCTAGTCAGCTGTAATTGACTGGCTAAATGTGAAGAGCAGGCATGTGAGATCATGCAGCTCTGATGGTGGGTACTTGCCTCTCAAAACACCCTGTGTCCTGCTGCTCCTCAGTGCTGCCCTGCTGACCCTGCCATAGATGGAAAGAGATTACTGCTCCAACCTCAGGCACTAAATTCTTGCGGGTTTCCCCACATGTAAACCCCTGCAGGGATGTGGTGATTCAGTACATGGCTGGGATCTTGGCACTGTGGGCAGAACAATGTCAGTGGTGAGTTAAACCAAGAAGCACTTTGTCCTGGCTTCTTGTCACTGCTAGTGATATCTTGAATGCAAGAAAGCCAGGGAGACTTGCAGGTCTGTGATGCTACTTTCTCTCCAGGTGACTAGAAAGCTAGTCAGGACTTTGCCTGGAAGCTGGGGATGGGTAACCTCTAGTAGCAGAGTTCAGTGCAGGGCTCTCCTTAAGCTGTTTAGAGGGCCTAGAACTGATCAGCAGTGTTTACCTTCTCATCTGCCTAAATCCAGATGTGCACTGTATTTTGCTTGAGATAGGTGCTGCTGTTGCTGTATTATGTCCTCACCCTCCCATGGGAATTTGTATTTCTGTGAGGGATATCAGAAGGGTTGTTTTTGAGTGGTGTGATCAGGGGCTCGTTGTCTCTCTGCTGTCCATATCCAAGGGTAGTGGGAGATCCCTTGGTATTTTAAGGCTACTCTTATACTGATACTGAAGGCTGGTAGCTTTAGTTAAGTGTGGGTGTGAGTTTCCAGGAGGTGAGTGGCTCCAGCCACAGTGTGCTGACTGGCTCTAGCGGTCAATTCTGTGCGTGAGCAGATTCCTTCTGTGGGCTGTGAGCAGGATTCCTCCTACTCAGAGAAGCAGTGGGTTCATTTCAAACTCATGCCTGTGGAAGGAGGCAGGTAGCATTGGGGTGACCAAGTCCTGAGGGAGCTGGAATAGGTTGTGTGCTCCTGCCCTGAACCACCTCCTGTAAGGGATGAGCCAGGGAGGTTTACATTGAATATTAGGAAAAATTTCTTCATTGAAAGGATTGTTAAGCATTGGAAAAGGCTGCCTAGGGAAGTGGTTGAGTCACTTGAGGCATGGTCTAGTGGTAGAACTGGTGTTGCTAGGTTAGTGGTTGGAATCAATGATCTTAAAGGTCTTTTCCAAACCAAATGATTCTGTCACATTCTGTATCATCAAAATGGTGATGATGGATTGCCCTAGTCATCTGAAGTGGTGCTTGCAGCAGGCAGCTATATGTGTTTCTTTCACCTACTTGCAAAAACCTTTAGCTCTGGAGGTAGCAAACTAACAGCCCTGTGGCTCGGTCTGTACCTGCAGAATGGACAGAGCATGGTAACGTCACTGGAAGCCTGCCTTGTCTTGGGTCAGGAGGATTGCCGGCACTGTGACCTGTTTTGGCTTGCAGGAGAGGGGTCCCTTTTACAGGATGTCAGGAAAATGCAGCAGAACTTTGGAGCTGATGTAATTAATTAATTAAGGGACAGCACCAATGGCCTGTTGTTTAACCAGCATTAGCATCCAGTTATGACTGACTGTGATGTTTGAAAGGATGATTGCACAGATTTTAATATTGGATTTGATTTCCTTAAAAATCGCAAATGTGCTGGCTTTCAGGAAGCTGTCAGTGTATCTGCACTTACTGCTGAAGTCTGGATTTTTCCTACATATCTTTACTTGCGCAAACTGTCATTAGTTGTTATTTAGTTTGGAGGATTTAACACTAAGTTATTTTTCTTTCGATAATCCATGGAGATAAAGCTGACTGTCCAGTTCTTGCTACCTCCATCTCTTGGCACTAGTAATACTCTCTAATAGATTCCATCACCCACCTACCTTTTTCCATACTTCAGTGGGGTTGAAGAAAACTAGTAATTGTGACAATTAACTATTTGGAGGTAAGATTAAGGGTTGAATGGCAATCGAATGAAGAGCAGGTGGTCAGTACGTCCAGTCAGTGCGATATGAGAGAGAAGTGGCAAGAGAGGCGTAATGATACAGAAGCACTCTGAATCTGTGAAACTTTTCTCTGTATGATTCTGTGACTTGTGTTTTTCCAGTATTGGGGAACAGATCAATGATGGTGACTGGCATCAGTAGCTGAGCTGCTACTGGTTGGTATTCCAAGGAGTTTATCATAACCAGGAGTTGCACAGGTTTGCAGATATTCCTCAGCACTTCAGCTGTCAGCGGTTCTGGCATTTTATAATCTCACCTCCCTTATTAATCTGTGCTGCAAGTGATTTTTTTTTTTTTCTTCTTGTGTGCATGTGTGTGCTCTCTCATAATGTTCCATCACGCCTGCCCCATTATCCAGGGCTGCCCAATGCTGGGAATGACATTTGCAAAGTGTCAGCAATTCAGCAGTTTGGAAAGGCCAGTCTGCTCTGTTGAGAGCGGACCTCAGCACCTAAATGCTGTTGTTACAGCCTGCCCAGGAAGCCTGGCTGCGGAAGGGTTTCTTGAGCACTGATAAAGGATAAGCCCAAAGAGACGAATGAATCTGGAATGGTTCAGGTGGAAGCTGAAGCAAAGAGAAACAAATAGTGTTGTCAATAATGTGGATCAGCAGAAGGCAGTTTCTAAATGGCAGAGTGGGTTTTTTCATCTATACCCTACAGTAGTCAAACCTGAAAGTTGAATGGCGTGTTTCAATGGGAGAGCAAGTTACATTTTTACCAAAATGCAAATGTTTTGTGAAGGCAGTTTCAATTTTGAAAACAGCTTCCATTTCTGAACAGTATTTAGAAAATAAAGCCATTTTAAAAGTGAGTGAAGTATGAAACAATTAAGAAGTGCTTTAGCTTGCCTTTGCTTCTTAAAACAAACAAAAGTCTATGAAAATGGAACATATTTTTGTAGTGAAATTGAATATTAATTTCATTAAAGATACATTTTTCCCCCTCCTCTCCCCCGAACTAAAGGAATTTGAAAGCTTTGGCTGGTAGAACTGCCAAAAGCATTGTGGCTGCCACACCAGTACAGGATTTCAGGACTGAGATCCCAGTTAACTTTGCTCCAGGAGACTTTTGAACCCACCAGAGAGAAGCTTGTTGTTTCTCTATTGTTGATCTTTATGCTGACTAGTTGCAGTTTTATTCAGTTAAACAATCGTTTGACTTAGCATTTTGTTCTCTGATTTACCACCTAAAAACCAAAATACTTCTGCTTATTAATTTTAATATCAACACTGAAGGCAAGAGAAGAAAAATATCATTTCATAAGTATTTTGATATGAATAATATCAGACTCAATTCACCTGGATACTTGGGTGTACTGAAGTGGAGTGTTGTGCCAAATCCCTGCTGCCATTCTCCTTGGTAACAGGCAGCAGAAAGAATGGATGTGGAGTAACAGCAGGAGGCTGCGGCGCACAGTACAAGAGGGAGCACAGCAATAAACTGTGCCAGACTTGATGGTAACTCTGGTTATAAAGTGTGAGAATGAGGTGCTGAACTCCTCCTATCCAAAGCTGCTGGACTGAGTTGCTTCCACTCGTTTTTTCTTTGAATGATCTGATGAGACTCACTTGAATGTGGAACAGGAGATACGGAGCTGTAGGAGGAAGCACTGAAAGCCGTGCCCTAGCAGATCGCAGAAGGGCGCTTGGACATGGGCTTATCCCTGCAAGCAGTGGAGAATGAGTGAGCTGGATCCTGCTGCTGTGCCTTGGTGCCATGCCTTCCCTTCTGGCCATCAAAGAGGGACCTGCTCTTTTCCCTCTCACTGCACTGCTGGGTGGTAAATGGAGTGAGATAGCCTGCTCACTTCATCACTCATGGTCTACAGCTTTTACTGCCTTTGCGTACAGGCCAAGATGGGTTGCTGAGAGACCTGTGGATGGGGGAACTTGTCCAGCACCTGAAAGGTGTCTGTGTGTCAGGCAGCACAAAGAACGCTTTCAGTGGGAACTGCTGAGTTGTAGGGCTTTCGTAAGTTGAGAAGTTATAGGCATAGGTACACTGTAATTCCTCCCTGTTGAGAGCTGTTACGACAGGAAGGTGGTGGGAGAGCTGGACTCTAAGCTTAGGACGGCCTGAACCTGTCATGAGAAGAGTTGCCACTTGCACACACTTCTGGTACAAGAAGCTGATCCTTCTGGTAAGATAAACCTCTTCTGTGTCTAATCCTCCTAGTTGTTTCAGTTTTGGTCTGTGTATAAATGGCCAAGCAGCACTGCTGGTGGTATTGAGAAATTTTCACTTACTGATTTCTATCTCTGTTTTCTTATCACTGCAGGTAAGTGCTGCAAGAAAGACCCGTGAATGCTTTTTTTGTGCCTGATGAGCTAATACTGAAGACTCATCTTCCCCTCCTGCCATCCCTTTTTGTATGCATCTAAATATGTTTCCAAGGGCAGAATGGATTTGTCATTGTTATTAAGCAATGGAAATTATCTTGATTCAGACTCATGCTCTGATGTGTTCTTTTAAAAGTTTTCTTTGCATAGTTGGAAATGCTCTGCGTGATTACTGACTTGCAGCAGCGTCTGACCTATGACTACATGGCAATTGCCCTGTGGATACCAGCAGGTTGTGTGTGGTGAGGATGAGAGAGGGGAGGAGGTTGTGCAGTGTGGGAATATAGTTGTTTTAATAACAGTGAACAAACAGGATCAGAGGGCTTTATTAAGATAAGAACAATCTTGTGCCCTTTTTTTGTAGTCAGTCACAACAGCGGTTTTGACTGCAGTGTTCTCCTCTCCACCTTTCAGACTTCATGTTTCTCATGTTGTTAGCAGGGAAATGGGCTACATGGCCCTCACGTCTCCCAGAAGTGTGGTCGTGGTGAAAGGGAGACAGTGCGAGCAGTTGTTCCCCTGGAGTGAGCACTATACAAATCTAGAAGCTTGTTGATAAGGACCTGTCTGTGTGCTGAGGCTGGCCAAGGTGGAGGGATGCTTTTCCTTGTACCCTGGCTGCAGTCTGTTGCTCTGTGTGTTTTTCTGGGTTTGTGGTTGCGCAGCCCTTTGGGCATCTCACAGTTGGCTTTCACCTTTTCAATATACCAGTGGGGTCAGGAATGGGTATCTCCATTTCACCAGGAACCGGGTTGTATTTAGTGACTTTTTTTGCGTAGGATTGAGTTTGATCTGGAACTGAAAGCTGGTCTCTCAAAAAGAGAGGGCTGTGAGATTTTAATTTTTGTTCTTATTTTCATCCCTAGGCTCACTTGAAAATAACTGGCACTGTCTATTATCCCAGTAGCAGTAAAAATATTGTAGCCTGCCTCCTGCCTTGTGCTTTCTCTCTCTCTACAGGTGTCCATAACCAACTCTTATGTATCATGATCATTGTGTTACAGATCAGGAGACTGTGTGACAGAAAGATTAAGTGTCTTACTGGTATTTGCACAGATCAGTGAAAAATCAGAAATGGGGCAAATTGCCAGATTTCCTGATGTGAAAACTATAGAAAAAAGCATTTGGGGAGCTGGTATGTTGAAATATGCTCAATTTCCTCCAAATTCTCCCAGATAAACATCTCTAGCAATCTCTTTGATTCTTCCAAAGGTGTGTGGTTTTTTTCCAGGGTAAATGGTGTCAGTACTTTACCAGCTCTGTGCATGGTGACATTTTTGTGATGTCTGACATAAGGGGTTTGACATTGGCCATTTTACCTTGGTTCCTGCTTGAAGCTTTAGGAGAGCATCCTTGGGCTTGTCCTCTTAGTCATGTTGTCACCTTCCTCTGCTCTTTCTGCATCTGGAAGTAGATTTTTTTTTTCCCCAATAGCATGTTGTCACTAATTAACCTGGCACCAGGACAGGATAGTGTTCCCCTGTAGAGGAAAACCAGCTGATAAGGTATGACATCTATCTAGTGTAGTCTGAGCTGACTGAATCTCATATTTGTGCCCATGAAGGAGGTTGCACTTTTGTTTATTAGCAATAGTTGTTTGGCTCCCTTGCTGCAGTGTGCAAACACTCCACAAGCTAGCAATTCTTAGAAGTCTTGCAAGACAGGACAGATTTTTCACAGTTTACCAATGACTTGGCCAATAAAACTAGGGAAACTCTGCCAGGCTGTATCTCTTCTGCAGATACCTAGAGGAGGGATGTGTACAGTCACAGGTGAACTGCTGTGGAGCTCAAGGCTGGCAGTGGGTGAGGACCGAAGATCCTGAGTAAAGAGCATAGTCCAAGGGAGCTGACTCAGAGAACAGCAGAGGGCAACAGACAGCTTCAGGAAGGAGTGGATACTTCTTCCCTTGTGCCTGTCTTTTGGCTACTGCTATTAATTTTCCGATGTAGTAAATGATTTACTCAACTACCTTTTTTTTTTTTTTTAAAAAAAAAAGAGCCAATTAATTGCTTAATTTCCCTTTGCCTGGCTCTTCTGTTGCATTGGGGCTCAGCAGGGAGGCTGTGTGGAGGAAATGCCTCCTCTATTGGCTATTTCTAGGGAATTAAGGACCCGAAGAGCAGCTAATCAGTGCTTTAGCTGTAGTTTTCAATATTCTCTTGGTGTTAATGTTGATAATAGATAGCTGGCCCAATTAAAACAAAAAAATTATCAAAGCATGTTTGAAGTGCCCTTAGGTAATTCTGCATGCAGTTGTTAGAGCAGCTAGGAAAACAAAATTTGACCTTCTGCAGAAGAAACTCATGTTACAGAGAAGGATAGAGGCAGTGGGAGAGTAGCAAGTGTACGTTGATGTTAATAAGTTGGGGCAGAGATTTGGCCGTACTGGATCATTTTACCTGTTAAACACAGTATCCTGCTTATGGCACCAAGGAATAAATGGATGTTATGTTTGAGTCATATAATCCTCTACGCTATTTCTTCATTGATATCCAGAGGCAAAGAAGTAGGTATATTCTTGGCCCTGAAGGCAGTTAATTCTCATTCTGAAGCATGAGGTTTGATTACTGTTATCTTAGCTGCTGTGGTTATTGACAGTAAAATTAACCAGCACTTTTAAAAGCTTAGACTTGTTCTGAATATACTGGCCATTTAATGGGGTCACCTTTCACTGATGCATGCAGCAGTGGCATCAAAACTGTGTAGAGGTTGCATTTCTGCTGGGATCTTCACTCAGACATGAATTCCCAAACACTCAGTGCAGTTGGGTATTGAATTTGTGTGTGTGCTTGCTGCAGTCACGTGAGCAAAAGTGACTGACTGGAAATGACAGAAAACCATCAGACACCCGGTCAGCATTTGCTCGTGCACTTGGCTTCTTGTGATAAAGACATGCCCGCAGGCGGTAAAGCAGCTTTGTAAAATCAGGCCCCTCCGATTTAACACAGAAGTACTGATATCAAAGTTGAGAAGTTCTCGCTTTGATTCTGTGTGTTAAGATGGGTTCAGGCAAATTATTTTCGAAGAGGGTGCAGATGAAGTGCTAGATTAAAGCAGGAGAAGTGATGGCAATTAGGAGAGGGAGACTTCCATTTTGAAGTGAGCAGTGAGTTTTGATGTTGAAGATATTCTCTTTTTGGATCTGATGTCTAGACTGTGGTTTAGCTTCTATGTCTTGGCTGTGGTCTTAACACAGAAATAAACGTAGTGGAAATTGTGTATTATGGTGAATCTGGTGCTTACTGTGTGTATCTTGAGGCAGTTATGTACCCTTAAGTGGATTGAGAACAGCCCTGCAGAGACAGACTTGGAGGTGTTGGTGGATGAAGAACTGAATATGAGTGAGCAGCGTGTGGTCGCAGCCCAGAAAGCCGGTCACGTCCTGGGCTGCATCGAAAGAAGCGTGTGTATAGCAGGTTGAGGGGAGTGATTCTGCCGCTCTGCTCTGCTCCCGTGAGACCTCACCTGCAGTACTGTGGTCAGCTTCGGGTGCCCTGGCATAAGAAAGACATGGGCCTCCTTGAGTGGGTCAGGAGGAGGACCACCAAGGTGATCAGGAAGCCTAACCACCCCTTCTGTGAGGACAGACTGAGAGAGAAGAGGTTGTTCAGCCTGGAGAAGAGAAGGCTTGGGGAGAGACTTTATAACGACCTTCCAGTACTTCAAGGAGCCCTACAGAAAAGATGAGGAGGGACTTTTTATTAGGGAGTGTAGCGGTAGGACAAATGATAAAGGTTTCAAACTGAAGGTGGGTAGGTTTAAATTAGATACAGGGAAGAAGTTCTTTAAGGGTGGTGCAACACTGCAACAGGTTGCCCAAGGAAGTTGTGAATGCCTCTTCCCTGGAAGTGTTCAGTGCTGGGTTGGATGGGGCTTTGAGCAACCTGGTCTAGTGGAAGTTGTCCCTGCCCGTGGCAGGAAGGCTGGAACTGGCTGATTGTTAAAGTCCTTTCCCCAAACCATTTTATGATTCTGTTACGTATCCTTTTAGACTCCAAAAGATTGAGGGCTGTCTGTTGTTACTTGGCTGGCCTTAATGTCACATCAGCAGACACAAAACGTGTAGTTGTTAGCACTAGGCTTTTGGCACTTGTGAGGCTTTGACATGGGAAATTGTTTGTACCATACCAAGTCAAAGAAGAAAACTTCAGTTGGATGATGTAGTCATCTTTGCTCTATGAAGTTCTTAGAGTGCCAAGGCCTAGTAAAATTACATCTCTCTACTTCAGGAGAGATTCCTGACCTCACAAGTTGGTCTATGAGTTTGAATATAGTTTCAAAATTGTCTAGAGAGTGGGTCAGTTTGAGTTTGCTGAAGGCTGTGAAATGCTGAGGGCTGTGAAGTCTGGATTGATGGGGTGCTTTAGGAATATAATGCTAGTGCCAGCTATTGGAAGGACCTGCTTGTCTGCTCAAGATTGCTATAAATGGTAAGAGCTGCTCAGCCTGGGTACTATTATTTAAAACAGAGCTGCAATACAAGTGATAAAGAGGAAGGATCAAATTTTTATTGGGGTGCACGGCTGGTTTCATTAAAGGAAGATAAAGAAGATTTTCCTCTAAATCCTGGTTTTGCCAAGACTGCTTTTGTGCCACAGAGCAAGACACTAGGCTCAACTCCTCAAGAGGGTTTAGGTGCCTGATGCCAGTTTAATTTCAGTGGCTTCCAAGTGCTTAAACAGGAGTTGGAGCTGTGTGAACCTGGTATTTCAGGCCTCAGGAAAGTTGCTCAGTGTAAAGCAGAGGTGCTGTGCAAAGAAGTTGCAGTTTGTGAAAACGTCTTCACTAGATAGAGAATAAGCTTGTTCCTGTGGGGTGTTGCTACACTTATTTAAGAGTGAATTTCTTGCACCAGTTTTTGTAGACAGCTCATGGCCTCTCTGCAGCTTAATTATCCACCTGTAAAATAGACATAATATTGTCATTTTTTCTCAGGTCGTAAGATTGTCTGGGGGCAGAGTTCCGTAGGTTTGATTCTGTTTGGATCTTGAAGTGTCATTTCTGTGTGAGCAATTACTTCCTAAGGTAGAGCCCAGAATCTGGCCTCTTCTGCTGAGCTGCTTAGCTCTGATCACACAAAGGGAACCAATTGCTCCAAAAGAATTTCCTCCAGCCTTTTGTACTGGGTACTGGAGTGTCAGTCTGTATGTTTGATGGCCAAATCCAGCACTCGGAGGAAACAAATGGAAGTGGCCTAGATACTGGGAGAGTCTTTAAGCTTGGTATCCAAAAGGGAGTTGAAAGACAGTATTTCTGAAATCCCCTTGTAGCGGACTATCTAGATCTTCTGTTCCTTAGCAAAAATGTTGCAGATTGAACTGCCAATACCAGCAAATATTTTCCCTTGCATTAGCTTCTCTGGGAGAATGGCTTACTGGACTCTATTAAAGCTGGCATTGCAGACTGAGGAGGAGCTGAGGTTTGCATGTCTTGGATTCTGAGCTGTCCTTTGTCTTCAGAGCTAGCATTATTTTTTGGACCATACAACATTAAAATGCAAAGTGAAGATGTAATGCTGCTGGACAATTCTGAGCTGCACCTGATATATTCGCTGTTAGTAGATGCTTAGTCTGCTAGCGGAGTGCTTGAGGCCATATTTGTGGCATTGTGCCAAAATCCTGCAAGCTGCGCATTATTAATGGGCAGAGTTCTTGAGGAAAGGAGCATATAAATGCCTTTTGCTGGATTTGCTTCTATAGAGAAATGGGAAATGCTCAGCACCTTCTTGGCAGCTTGCAGAGTTGGATACTAGATTCAAAGGGGCCTCTGCCCGGAAAACATTTTCCCTGTTACCAAAGAAAAAACATGATTTGACAAGTCGTGGCACAGAAATTCTCCTTTTGCCTTAGTCAGGAAGCCTGGCACAGTCTGTGCTGGTGGCTGGCACCGGCAAGAGTCAGTGGTATTAGCCACAGTGGGTTCATCTGGGAAGGTGAAGGGCTTGATGATTTGGAGATGTGTGTTGAAAGGTTACTGAGGGATGTGAGGTGATGCACAGTTAGTCCTAAACCTGGCAGCTGTATTTGAGCAGTGTTCAGAAATTGTCTTATCCTGTGAGATTCAGGAGATTTGAGTTCAGGTCCTGGCTTAGCTGCTGACTTCCCATGTGACTACAGGACAGGTGTTCCAAAGGGACTTGGCATTTACAGAACAGAGTAGCAGGTAGCAATTTCAGTCCTGTAAGGTTACATCCTGTGCTGAATACTTCAGCTCCTCACTGGTGAAACAGGAATGAACATACAGAACTAGTGTCCTAAAGATCTGTTATCCTTGAAGGTTGCAGATACGATTTTCTTTTGAGGAGTCGATGACTTAGAGAAGAGGTCCCTCCACAGCAACAGAAAAGTACAGATATTTTCTATCGTCTTTCCTCAGAGCCCAAAGAGGAATTTAGGCTGGGATAATAAATTTAGGTCTGTATTTTGTCTGCTTTGCATAATTCCCTCTCGTTGTGCTTGATGCACTGATGGTGCTTAAAGTATTCCTTTGGCTCATCCCAAATGTGATTATCATCACTTTTAATTATTAATAAAGTAATTATTATCATACAGTAATTTACTTTGACCTTTTTGGACCCCATCTCTCCAAGGCAGCTAAGTTTGTGTTCCTTCTGTGTTGTGAGGAATGACAACTACTTCTGTCCAGCTGGAGAAAGAGGCTCTATGTGGGCTGGAAAGCGGTGACTCTCGTGCACCACCACCACTGAACAGCCATCCATAGGGTCTGGAGAACCCAGGAATGCTGTGGGTATTGGCTGTTTGCGTTTTGGTTAGATTTAGTGAAACTGTGTTTTGAGGATGAGAAGAGTCAAACAGCCTCATTTCCTGTCTGACTACAGACTCTCCAGGGACTTTGGTAGGTATCTACAGACTGCGCTGAAGCTCTCTCTGAGCGTAGCTGACATCCTCTTCTGGCAGGATTTATTGTTGCAGTAGATGGGATATTGCTGATGTCATGGACCTACAAAAGGATGCTTGCTCTCGATGGTAGAGACTCTTTTCTTTGCAGGAGGTCATCCAAAGGAAGTAGTGTTCAGTGCTGTTCTGTCTCACCTCTGCTGACCCACTGCCACATTGAATCAGTAGTGCTGTTCCCTGGGCACCAGCCTCTGCTTTACTGTGCTCACTGGAGGGCAAAAATGTAAACAATCAGAAGCCCTGTGCTATAATAGTTCATGTATTAAAACCATGCTGGAGACCGCTTTATACCCATCATCACAGCAGAATTAAGGCCCTAATTCTCCCTTGGAGCAGAAGTAAACAACTTCAGACTTCATAAGCATTATATGCCTTTTGGACAGATGAGCTAATTTTTATTGTGGCCGAGCTATGTGTGCCCCAGTTTCAAAGGATGTAAATTTTTCATGTGTCCTGACATAGCAAATAATGCAGAGTTGGACCACTTCTTGGGCTGTCTTTATGATATTAGTAAGCCCCATTTGTTTTTTTCCCAAGTGGGAATGAGATGAGAACACATACTTAATTGTGTCTAGGTGTGAAAGATGCTACCTGTTCTTAGAAGGGCATGAAGAAATAAACGTCTTCCTGTCTTCTAACTGAAGACATCAAGCAGAGTCCACATAGAAACTGTTGTTGAGTTTTGGAAGTCACTCTTATGACATTAATCTTCCCCAACAATCTTTCCTCTGGGGCTGGGTGGACAGATGCTGTGCAGGTAAGTTTAACTAGAAACATGTGGATAGAACAAATGGCTGTAGCAGGCAGCCACCAAGCCATGCTGCCTCCTCCTTGCTGTGGAAAAAAGGGTTCTGGCTGTAGGTAATATCACCTGATTTAGGATGTTGAAGTGCGGTGTGGGCATGGCACTTTGCGAGAGGAAGCAGTCCCTGCTTATGGCCCTTCCTTAGGCTGAGATTTTGTTCACTGAGACTTCTAAGGAAAAGAAGTCTCTGTTTTGGTTAACACTAGACCCTCTCCTGCTTGCCAACAGCAAGGGCTGTGAAGTCAAGAGAGAGCATCCTCTGTTCTGGATGCATATTTTATCTCCTGTCTTGCAGTGAAGGCATATGAGGCAGTCTGGTGCTCCAGGCCATGCTTTTGGGTTGCAGAGAGAAGCATTATTTCCATAGTCACAGTCAAGTTGGACCTGAAATTCTGTTTGTAATGTAGAATTTTAAATTGCTTATTCCTTCAAGCCCAGCACATTTTAGAAAATGGTTCTCTGGTAGCTCGCTGTAAGTCTCTTTGGTTTTATTTTGCTGAAGTAATGCTGTCTTACATGAGATGACAGGTGACTGTATATGGGATGCAAAATTTGCCAAAGCATTTACATGTATGCATGAAATCCCAGTATTGTCACCCTTGAGGATGCTCACTGCAAGGGAGTTTGACTACGTGACCTTTAAAGGTCTCTTCCAACTCTAATTATTCTATGATTCTGTGAGTACTAAAATGCTCGAGACTCCTAGCTTGATCCCTTCATGAGTTGGTCTTGCATTTAAACAGCTCTCCTTGAACTTGAAATGTTTGCTGGGAAAATCTACATTTTTCTACTTCTTCTCCAGGCACACATGCCTACTTTTGACCTAGACAAGAGCATGCTCAGGAGCAGCAAGTTCCTTCCATGGAAAGCAAAAATGAATGGTGCAAGAACTGAGTCATCTTGTTGGTAGGATAGTGAATTATTGAGCTCTGTGCACATCCTTAACATATTCATCACAGGAGAGTTTGACAGGTACATTAACCTCATTCAAGCTACTGTTTGCTTGTAGAACAGGTGGGGTTTGATGAGCTTCATATAGCAGCATGAAAGGCCTCAAACTCTGTAAGATATGAAACGTTAAGGAGAATTGGACATTAAGGTGGAGTTTAGACTGTTTTCTTACAAGTAGAAGTAATAAAATATACTTTTATTATTTTAATGACCATGGCATGGCTTGAATTGCAAAGGTCACTCTGGGAATTAGAGGCAGAAAGAAAAGAGTACGATCAAGGCAACAACTCTTTCTATCTTCTCTGCCATTATCCATAACTAAGGTTATGTTCTTCTTCTTTTGCCAAATCATTATAGCACCAGATAGGTTTGCAGTGTGATTTAGCTGTATTACTTAGGATTTTGTTTGGGAGGCAGTCAAACATATGCTAAAAGATCTATTTTTCAGAGTGATGAGTGTCCACAATACCATCTGGGAACAGTGGAAGGGCATCTAACAGATCTAGTGTGGACTCTTCCATGCATGAAGATCCTTCATGCACTTCAGTTCAGGGTAGCATCCCTCCTTGTTATTGTGCAGAAGGATTAGGAACTAGCAGTTTTTCCGTAATGGTTGCATCCTTGTGGTGTCATGAACACGTGCAACTACCTGTGGTGTCCTCCTGCTTTAGAACTGCTTAGAGTTCTTTTCTGGCTGTAGTGTCCCAGTCCCTTGTGTTCCTTGCCACACAGGAGATGGAGTTTGACCACTAGATCCTTTGTATAGGTTGAAGAACTAGCAAAAGGAAGAGGTGAAGGCATCTAGCACTGCAGGTAGATCCAGATTCCTTTGGGATATCCAGCAGGACCTGAGTTGCAGCTTTAAAGTAATCCTTGGCAGTGTGGTTGAAGAACAGCTGGAATTTGCCTTATTTTTTGCCACCCCCACGGCCCTTTCTGTGTTAATAGCTGGAACAATACAGTTTTTGCTTCTGCACTGCTGTGATTAGAACAGGTTAGGAATTTGCTGATGGACTTTGTGTTGGATGCATTTCCAGTGCCTGGCCTACTTGTTCCTTTTGGATTTTCAGTCTACCTGTCATCTCTTTATTCATTCTTTCAAGCTTGCTGTTCTCCAAATGGCGACCTTTTCTAAAAGAAGTGTGTAGGGAGAGAAAGGTGGCTTTCCTAAGAAGTGAATCATACTAAGGGGAGTAAAATACCCTAAGGAAAGAGAAAGAAATGGGGAAAAAAAAAAAGGCATGCAGGAAAAAGAAAGGAGGACCAAAAATCCATTTTTTTTTAAGCATGGCAGTGGGAAAAGTCAGAAGGCAGTGCTACAAGCCTGTATTAAGTGAGAAACCAGCCCGTACTGTGCTTACAGAGGGTAAATACTGAGGTTATTACATTAGCTACACTGGCAGAAGAGCTACTCTTGCTATTAATCTGAGGATGCTGATATCGCACTGGCTGGAGTTTAGGTAATTGTGCCTGTGGCAGACGCTTCTAAAAGTTCATGCCTGAGTGATACTTTGGAGGGAGAAAGCCAGACAAGAAATGCATTACCTTAGCTACAGCATTCACTTAATAGCCAAGGTCCTATACATCCATCACATGCCACAAAGCTTGTGTTCCTGATTCTGAGTGTGTGGTTGAGCTCCCTGTCTTTCTCATTTTTTTATGCATTTTTATTCGCTTGCCCACATACACAAATATACATCTTCCTAGCCTTTATGGTTATGCAGAAAATGTCAGAATGTGAACTGAAGCATTAGCTGTCTCCCCAGGAGTTCAGACAGCCAGAATGAATAATTTTCAGAGGCTTGAACAAGCTTGTTCATTAAATGAGGTGTTAACCCTGGAATTTGCAGATGACCAATTAAGCACCCATTATGATTCACAAGTGATGGTTTAAGCAAAAACACCCAGCTAATTTGTCTAGTCATGAACTCATCCTTTTGGAAGCCCGGTGTAGCACAACACAGAAATCTTTGGCTACTTCTTTCTCATCTTTACACGTATCTTTAGTACAGTGAAAACAGAATTTTTAGGGAAAATTATAGACCATGCAGAACACTCCATGAATACAAATAGAGTTGATCATTCATGGTCTTAATTTACTTGGTTAGATGGGGTCTGAATTAGCTGGATAATATATGAGACAGTCCAGGGCTTTTGTCACAGAGTGTTGGTCTGTCTTGCTCGAGGATGTGGAATAATGTATTGAATGGAAACCTCTGCTCTGAATTGTCCATCTGTGCATAGATGTGTCTTGATGATCTATGTGTGGTCATTTGAGGGTGAACAAGGCTTGTCAAAGTCCCTGTCCCCCACCTCTATCTAACACTGGACCAGAGCTATCGATGGCAACAGTAAATACCTGTCTACACTAGAAAGATTTGCTGACTTGTGGCCTGATGATTGAAAGTTATGTTGTCCTCATATACAAAATGAGGTGTTAGGTGGGTGAGTACCACCTCACGTGGAGATAGTAAACTCTCTGCTGCCCTATGTCAGCCCTGTGGTACCATCCAAGGCAGCCAGAGGTGGCTTACTGATACCACTTGAGGCCCATGTTAGGGCAAGGCTTGGCAGCTTAATGCTTTATGGGACTGGAAAGTATAACTTAATCATAGAATCATAGAATCATAGAATGTTAGGGATTGGAAGGGACCTTGAAAGATCATCAAGTCCAATCCCCCTGCCAGAGCAGGAATGCCTAGACTATGCCCCACAGGAACGTGTCCAGGCAGGTCTTGAATGTCTCCAGAGAAGGAGACTCCACAACCTCTCTGGGCAGCCTGTTCCAGGGCTCCGTCACCCTCACTGAGAAGAAGTTTCTTCTCGAGTTTAAGCGGAACCTCTTATGTTCCAGTTTCAGCCCATTACCCCTTGTCCTATCAGTGGTTGTCACCGAGAAGAGCCTGGCTCCATCCTTGTGACACTCCCCCTTGATATATTTGTAAACATTAATGAGGTCACCCCTCAGCCTCCTCTTCTCCAAACTAAAGAGCCCCAGCTCCCTCAGTCTTTCCTCATAAGGGAGATGCTCCACTCCCTTAATCATCCTAGTTGCCCTGTGCTGGACTCTCTCCAGCACTTCCCTGTCTTTCTTGAACTGAGGGGCCCAGAACTGGACACAGTATTCCAGATGGGGTCTCACCAGGGCAGAGTAGAGGGGAAGGAGAACCTCTCTCGACCTACTAACCACCCCCCTTCTAATACACCCCAGGATGCCATTGGCCTTCCTGGCCACAAGGGCACACTGCTGGCTCATGGTCATCCTGCTGTCCACCAAGACTCCCAGGTCCCTTTCCCCTACACTACTCTCTAATAAGTCATTCCCCAACTTATACTGGAACCTGGGGTTGTTCCTACCCAGATGCAAGACCCTACATTTACCCTTGTTATATTTCATTAAATTTTTCCCCGCCCAACCCTCCAGCCTGTCCAGGTCTCGCTGGATGGCAGCACAGCCTTCTGGTGTGTCAACCACTCCTCCCAGCTTGGTGTCATCAGCAAACTTGCTGACAGTACTCTCTAGTCCCTCATCCAAGTCATCGATGAATATATTGAATAATACTGGTCCCAGTACCGACCCTTGAGGCACTCCACTGGATACAGGCCTCCAACCAGACTCCGCCCCATTGACCACAACTCTTTGTCTTCTTCCCCTTAGCCAGTTCACAGTCCACCTCACTACCCGAGAGTCTAGACCACACTTCCTCAGTTTAGCAGCAAGGATGCTGTGGGAGACTGTGTCAAATGCTTTACTGAAGTCAAGGTAGACCACATCCACCGCTCTGCCATCATCTATCCACCTTGTTATATCCTCGTAAAAGGCTATGAGGTTAGTCAAGCACGACTTCCCTTTGGTGAAGCCATGTTGACTGTCTCTAATGACCCTCTTATCCCTGATATGCCTTGAGATGGCACCAAGGATAAGTCGTTCCATCACTTTCCCAGGGATGGAGGTGAGGCTGACCGGTCTATAGTTACCCGGGTCCTCCTTCTTGCCCTTTTTGAAGACTGGAGTGACATTTGCTTCCCTCCAGTCCTCAGGCACCTCTCCCGTCTCCCAAGACTTGGCAAAGATGATGGAGAGTGGTCTAGCAATGACATCAGCCAGCTCCCTCAGCACCTGTGGATGCATCCCGTCTGGACCCATGGATTTATGGATGTCCAGATTGCTTAATTGGTCCCTAACCCAGTCCTCATCGACTAAAGCAAACTCCTCCACTGCCCTGACTCCTGTGGGGCCTCAGGGGAACGGGGCTCCTCAGGACAGCCTCCAGCAGAGTAGACAGAGGCAAAGAAGGCATTCAGTAACTCTGCCTTCTCTGTATCATGTGTCACCAAGGCACCCACCTCATTCATCAGTGGGCCTACATTGCCTCTGGTGTTAGTTTTATCTGCCACGTATTTGAAAAAGCTCTTCCTGTTGTCCTTGACCCCTCTCGCCAGGTTCAATTCAAGGGAGGCCTTTGCTTTCCTAGTTGCCTCCCTACATCCTTGGACAACAGCCTTATATTCTTCCCAAGTGGCCAGCCCTGCCTTCCAAGATCTGTAAATTCTCCTCTTGCCCTTGAGCTTACCCAGCAGATCCCTGTTTAGCCACGCAGGTCTCCTGGCTCCCTTCCTTGACTTCCTACGTGTCGGGATGCTCTGATCTTGAGCACGGTAGAAGCAGTCCCTGAACGCTAACCAACTATCTTGGGCCCCTTTACCTTCAAACAGCCTTGCCCATGGGATTTTCTCTAGTAATTGCTTGAAAAATCCAAAGTTTGCCTTGGCAAAGTCCAGGGTTGCAATTCTGCTTGCTATTTTGTTTCTGCTTAATACTGAGAATGAAAGAGGAGGACCATCCTGCTTTCTGCCTCCTCCCAGCAAAATTATTTTTAACTGCCAGAAAGAAAACAGAGCTTTGAGTCCAACAAAATTGAAAGGGATGCCTGCACTAAGAGGTAGGAGGAGTCTGGTACAGATCATGTAAATTGGGGAGGACAGAAACAACCACGTGTCTTAGTTGCTGAGAGTCAATTTTGCTGGCAGTCCTCTCCTTATTCTAGGTGTGCCTTTAAACTACTCACCGAGGATATCAAGTATCTTGGACACAGCTGAACATTTTAGTTGGGGAAGTAAGTCTCTAAATGTGCTATGATGGACTATGTTTATCCTTTTGCACAGGGATGGAGAGGATTTACTGTGGCGGAGTGCTATAAGTAAGCATTTTGAAAGTGGAGTTTTCTTTTTCGTTCCTGTATTTGAAGGCAGAAACGAACAGGACATTTAAATGAGGATTGACACACCCATTAGGCGAGACCTAGTGGCGTGTTATATCAAAAGGGCTGGGAAAAAGCAATCCAGGAGAAAATGCTGAATCCAGGCTTAACGTCAAAGCTCCTGAATTTGCTGAACTGCTCACTGGAGGCTTTCGTTCTAGAGACAAGGGAATGAATGGGATCTGTAACTTTCTGGACTGTTGGCCTTCCTCAGTTTCATGATTGGATGAACCGAGTGTTGGCTAAAACCTAAACGTGTTTTAAAACTGCCTTTGTGCGTTTTCCTAAGGGATGGCATAGGATTGCTTGGTTGCAGATATTCTTGTATTCTTGACTGTTCCCTTGCCTGCCCTGGAGCAGATATGTCTGCTATCAAAGGAGCTGGAAACACAGTTCTTAAAATATTGCTTTATTTTCTGAGCTGAGATAGACGCTGAAGAGAATCATAAGCTTGGAAACATCCAGTTTATCTCTTCTATTGCAAACACTTCCCCATGACCAAGGGTGACCAAATATAATGCCACTTTGCATTTCTGGCCCCTTATAGTCAGAATTTTGTCCTGGTTGTCAGTGAGACAGGATGACACCAAGTGGCGGTGTGAAGTCCAGAGGAACTGGCTTGTTTTCTCACCCATAGGAGGTAACTAGGCAATGCTTTCTCTTTAAATGCTACTAGAAACTTGGCTAGATTCAGATTTGGTTGAGGAGGACTCATTTCTGCTGCAATGAATTAATTGCTATCAAGGTAAAATTAAATTCTTTGGACTGAGTCAGAGCAATTGGTTCAGCAGCTAATTATTTTTTTTTTTTTTTTTTGCCTATTGGAAGGCACAGGTTGTGTATACATGTGTAAAATAAGATCACGTAACACTTGGCACTCCTGTGCTCCGGAAGATGGGCTTGCTCCTTACGTAGCAGAAAAAACTACACGGTCACGGTCACAGCTACACTTCCTTTTTAGTGGCAACTGCATGACCTCAGCCACCTGCAGTGCTGGGACCTGGAAAGCACTGCCTGAAGCTCATGCAACAGCAGCAACCTCTGTTGCAGTCATGTGCCATTAGCAAAAAATACTCTCACAAAAATGTTTGATGTGTTCCTACCTGGATTTGAGACAGTCCAGTGTTCCTCTTTCTCTTTCCATCATTTCATTCACTTTGGAAGTTATATATGGGATAATAATTTTTGCCTGAACCTTTTTTCAAGAGGTGACACAAGGAGAGACTGGGAGGTTGGTTGTTTCAAGGGGCTTGTAGCCTAGGTATAATAGAAACAGGATCAGCTAGGAAAATACAGGGAAAAGACAATAATGGTTATCAGACCAGATCCAGGGATTTTCTAGTACCTGCAGCTCTTTCTGTTGTGAGGTGTTTTGGAGAATTCATGGAAAAAAGAGGTTTAAAAGACACTTAGAATATATTGTCCAGAAGCTCAGAGGGGGTTCTTTTGAAATGTGAGAGAAAGGTATTGGGGAGAAGGGCTCTTGAATCAAATGTGTGGGCAGAAGAAGCTACAAGTGACTTAAAAGTCAAGAAGGAAAGGCGAGGAAAGGGTCTGCTCTGTGTTGATGATGTAATTTAGGAAGAAACTGAAGGAACTGAAGAACAACTAGAGAGGAGCTGTGAAAGTACAGGTAGAATTTCAGAATTGGAAGCCTTTAAGGTGAAGAGGATAGGCATTTAATTTAAATGGTTGCAAAGAGAGAAGGGAGAGAGACAGAGGATATAAGTTCTTCAGGACTTTTCCCAGAAGTGAAGGGAACATGTTAGTGGAAGCATCAGATGTTGAGAAAAAGGGAAAACAGGCACTGTTGGCAAGGTAGAGAAGGGCCAGTGAAAAGAATGAGGGTGAAACAGTTCAGAGTGCCCCACAGGGAAACTGCAAAACTGCCTGCTGCCCACCAGCCTGTTGTTGTTCTGAAAACATGCTCTTGCTGTCCACAGAAAGAGCTTTTTTTTTTGGAATTCAGACTGGTAAACTTGGTATTATTTCTCTCTTTCCATAATGTGGAGCAAAGTGGGTAAAGAAGCAGGAAGGTTTCAGATGAACTTCTTCTATTATTAGCCATTTCTTACTAGCCAGTACAGCAAATAAATGCCGTGATACACTGAATGTAATACATGTGGAGTCGCCAACCTCAGGGTTTAGAGCAGCTTGATTGTTACTAAATCTGTTCTGCACCTTCCTCTAACACAAAGTCAGATGATATAAATGAGACCTTTAGTAACTGTTATGGGTCCTCCATTTACAGTGGCCCTTTGCTGCTCAGAGATCACAATTTCCTTTTGCCTGAAGCTACCTTTTCACACCGTGAAAATTTGAGTTTATCCCCCATGCTTTTAGATGTGATTGCCTTCTCTGCAGGTTAAAATTCAGCGAGCTGGTAAAGCAGGGGCTTTTGCTAAACCATCAGTTATACTGCTCTATGCCTCTAGGAAAGTTGCAGCACAAAGAGAAAAGGAGACCGTCAAGAAGCATCCTATGGAATTATACTCTTAAATATGTATTTAAAATCAATTACAGTGATACTGTTTTTCAGGCTTGTTACAATTATGGATTTATGTGATATCATTTTCTAGTTTATTTTTTTTTTATTTTTGTCATGAAAAAGAAATACCTCCTTTGGAACTTTAATACTTTGTAAAGCCTGAATAAAGATAACTATGGAATATTCCTTTAGATGCCTTTCTAATAATATTTTCTTTCCTCCCATTTTCCAACATGGATTTTTTTCCTTCTTAACGCCTTATTTGGCAGATAGATGAGTAAATACATGTTTAAAACAACAAGTACTGTTACACAGTTGTATGTATTCCAGATTCTTCCACTAGGTGGATGTATATATGTAAAACTATATTCTTGTTACAATATTTTAAAAAGCCCCAATGTGTGTATGGAAGTTAAATCCTAAGTTAAGAGTTCTTCTCTACCTCTATTGTTGAAAGATTTTGTTTTGTCTCAGCGTGCCTGTCTTGTGTTCCCTGGGTAATTGCAGCCTGGGAGAATCAAAGAAAAGATAGAGCATCCACATGGAAAGAAAAATATACCAGCTTCAGATGTTTTGTTGATGAAAACAAGGTTCTTGTGGAAATAGAAATAAGGGAGTGTCTTAGACTGGCTGACATGCGTTATTTGGGTCCATTTCCTGGTGCATAGACATTCATGTGACAAAAACGGTCAGTGAAGTTAGTAGAAGTGGTTGGTGTCAACAGAGAGGCTAACTCTGAACAGCCACGAAAAACTGATTTGTGCCCTTCCTCTTGGGGATGGGTGCCCTGAGCCGAGGCGGATGCACGCTGGCGGGGAATGATGCATAGGCAACTGCCCTGTGCTGCGTATTTGTTGTGACGGCAAATAAATGGCTTGTTCTCTGCTCTTGTCAGTCTGACGCTTTTCATGAGTGCCAGAGGGGGAAAATAAACAACCCCCAAACAAAAAAAAAACCCACACAAAAAAGCCCCCAACCATGTAGCTGGGTATGTGTCATTTCTGGATTGCCACAGAGACTGTCGCATTAAGGTTGGTGTCTGAATAGCTTAAGATACCCAGAAATGAAAAGGCAGGTACAGAAACTTGGGCTGAATTTATCACCAGCAGTGACGGTAAGAACCAGAACCTGTCTCGTGAGTTACAGTGTCGCCTTTCTTTATGGGGATAAATTAACTACATTATAGGCCACATAAATTGCATTTATACCACACGGATTTGTAAGGGCTGTATATCATGAAGCACTGTATTCTCTGCTTTGGCCTTTTCAGAGCTTGGCATATTGGAGCATAATCCAGCTATTTCTCTGCTTGTTCTCGAACACTGTCATCTTGTCTTTGATTGTTTTGTTTGCCCAGTGGTCATGTTTTCCTGTTGCTCCCTGCCTTCTTGCTCCTTTTCTAATGTGAGGATAGAGTGGCAGTGATTCCTGATGCCTGCCTTATTTGACGTGGGTTCTTTTAATCCCATTGCTGAACTAGCTGTATAGCTATGTAGTGCTGAACTTGTTCACTAAAGTATTTGCTGAGAGCTGAAAGGGAGTTGGGTTTGGCTGGAGGAGGGAGAAGAGGAGGAAGATTAGTCTAGGCTGGTCTCTCAGTTGCTTGCATGTAAACCTGTAAGCTTCTCTACTGTGTCCTCTGGCTTTTCTTTTGGACCTCTTAGGCCAGCAGACTTCGCTGTGTCATGCTTTACTTCTGAAACGGCAGGTTAGACACTAAGGCAGTCTCATTTTATAATGAAGGGATCTAACTTTATTTAATGCCCTGCATGCTCGGAAGTGAGCTTCCTGCTTTCAAGTTTGTGAGTTGGGCCCTTTTGCATTGTGTGTGCAATGTTCTTGATTCTCCTTTTCCTTAGTGCACTCTCATGGCATCTAGTCTTGGAAAAATTGGTCCTCCTGTGTACTTAATGCACAAAGTCAGATTGGATTTGATTCTCCCTCGTACTATTTCAATACTGTTTGCCTTGCTTCACCCTCCTGCCTCTCAATGAGTTGGTTCTTTGTTCCATCGCAGAGGTTTGTTCATGTTTTGTTCTAAGGGAAGCGATTAGCCCCTGAACATCCTTCTCCGTCTGCACAACAGTCCTGAAAATGTTACTTTCTCTGTCCTGCCAGCAAATACGCAAAGGATGACTCCAACTTTTCCCTTCCCCTTGCTGCTAAAATCTCTCCTTTAGCAACTAAACTCCGCAGTGCACTGAGAATAGGTCTTGCAGAGGGGAGAGTGTTTCCAGAAAGCAAATCCCCTCCTGCTTGAATGAGCAGGATTATATATAGCCTGTCAGATACACAGAGTAATCCTTGCAGTGCACTCAGTGCAAGTAAGGCCTCAGCATAGCTCTGTGGCTAAGCTAAGTTCACTTAAAGGAAGATAAAGATCATTTTGAGAGAACGTGAAAGAGAAGGATGAAGATGCTCAAACACGAGGTAACCTGGCTTACAAGGAAATCTTGAATGGGTGGGAGTTGTTTAGCAAAAGAGGAGGAAGCTGAAGAGGGATGATAAAATGAATGCAAAAGGCAGTTGTTAAAGGTAATCATCTTTTTCATGTATCTGTGAAGGACTGGATGAGAAATCACATGCTCAAAATACAGTGAAAAAGAGGTTAGTTCGTATGAAAAGGTTTATAATGGTAAAGTGAGTAAAGCCTGGTATGGATCCTTTGGAGACAGTGATGTTTCTGGCTACAGAGATCTTTAAAAACAGACTGGGCAAATATCTCTTGGGAGTAATTCAAAGAAAGTTAATCCTGCCTGGGGAATGGAGATTGGTTAAATAGCTTCTCCAGATCCTACTAATTTAGTTATTCTATATTTCCAAGCCTAAATGTTCCTCCAGATTTGTTACTCGCTGCAGTAGTGGCAGCAGGTTTTGGTTCCAGTTGCATGTCTCTATCAGCGTCAATGACATTTTGATTTGCAAGAATTGGTGTATAGCTTGTCCTTTCCTTCAGGTTTGTTAAATAACATGAACCTTTGGGCTGGCTTGTCGTGTTTGTTTTTTTTTTGATACAACTCCAAGTCAGAAATACTGTGTAATTCTGGCAGATATAATCTGGTATAATTTTCATTGGTTTTCTTTAAGGAAACGTACAGGTACTTTCTGATTGCTGTACATATAGGTACAAGTTTTCAGTTCTTTTTCTGAAAAAGGAAACATATAAAAACTGGGTCCCTCTAAGCTGCTGTAGCTAAAGCAAGTAATTGTATTTTTGCACTTTTCCCTGTGACAAAGTAATTTTTGGAGGATAACACCACAGCTATGGTGATTACATCTTTACTTCAGACTGTGGGAAGAATGATAAGAAAAAACAAGCTTAAGCAGACTGTGCAGAAAAAGCTGCAGTGCGAACTGGATTAAGCTCTGTATGGCAGGGGAAGAAATGGAGACTGCTCTTGTGTGGCACAAAGTAGCAACAAAGCCTGTGTGGGGGGCAGAGGCAGAAGACTGAATTTCCAGCTGGGGATGAAAGCTGAGCCATGTCAAGACAGCAAGAAGCGGGTGAACAGTGAGGGACTTCAGCTGATCTTGGTGGAGCACAGCTCGGAGATGGAGTCACATGGGGCTCTGCTTTGTGCCTTGCCAGTGGTGCTTACTTCTGGTCAGAGAATGGTAATTGCTAGATGTCCACGGGATTTACCTGGTATTTACGCTTTGTTGGGAGAGTAGTATCCTAGCCTAGGCTTGATGGAGAAGGTTAACTTGCTTTATGACTTTTCAGCTGGGGCAAGAAAAAGGCATTGAACATATCTGAACTGTAACCGTGTGTAGCTCTTTGAGGTAACCCTCGAAGCTGCTAGACTCAGTTTTGCTCAGGTGCCTGTTGCCAAAGGTCATTGCTGACATTTAAATGTAATGAAGCTGGAACAGTGGCAGTGCACTGTGAAATCCCCCCTTCTGTGTGACTTCTGCTTGTTTTTGGTTTTCTCTGCTATGTCCCCTGGACAGTTGCATACTGTCCAGGTTGTGTTATTGCTCTCTGATGTTCCTGTGAAGTCAGTCATCCAGCAGCTTTGTGCAGGACAGCAATACTACCAACTAGCAGGAGACTGGTGCTGCACCTCAGGTGTTCATCTGGAAGATGTTTGAGAACATCTGTGTAAGAGATAAGACGGGCAAGACAGAGGGGACTTCACATTCCCCTTCTAATGACACCTGCTAGAAGCAATCTGAAATTGTCAGTGCACTGTGTTGTCTTTATGTGTATGTTTGAAGTGTCCGGGCTCTGCATCTGTAGTTGCTACATTCCTTATAGAGCAGCCCTGGAGTAATCTTGAGTTGTGCAACATCTTGATGACTTTAAGTACGCAGTGACAAAGAACGTGTGAGCTGAATTTAAAGCAAACTCACTTGGCTTACACAGATTCCTCCTCTGATGTAGTGCCCACGCTGGGCAGTCGCTTCATGGACTCTATAAATGCAGGCACACAGACAAATCTGGGTGTTGTCCAGATTTCAGGAATGACTTCTGGAGAGGGTCAGCGAGCTGCAGTAGGTGGAATGTGGAAGTGCTTCTAGGTTCAAAAGATGCAGTTTGTTGTATCTGATGTGTTTTGACAGGTAAGTGCTATCTCAGCCAATCCTGGATGTTGCTGGGAGACACTTCAGGTATAATTAGGAGTATAGGCTGCAGTTCAAAGCTGTCTATTGTTCATTTGTTTTGCTGCTGTGGCAGATTGGCTTTGAGTCACAAAGACTTTGCCAAGGTCTGTACTGTTGGTCCATAGATCTCCATAAGACATTGGTTATATGACCATGAAGCTTGCAATGGTTGGACATCCATCTGCCTACCTCCAAGGCTGCCTCTTGCCACATGATCCATAGCTCCTGCTCAGTGGAGAGAGAAGAACATTATGCCCTTGTAATGAACAGGCTGGTCGTATTTAAGGATGCCTTAATATCCATACATTAGTCAGTCAACATGTGAACTTTACTTTCTGAGCCTGATGTACATCCACTTGTGTAGTGGGGAAAGAGTGAGTCTTGCAGGTAGAAAGACTCTTGGTTCATAGACTTGTTAGTTTTGTTGTGTGGCAGATTGGCTGCTAACAAACTGGTGAAAATTTGGCCTCTCTGAAATCGGTAGGGATGGCTATTTCATCTTACACATATCTCTTATTGAATCACACCTGTGCACAGATGTCCAGATACTCACAGTTTCTGAACGGATGTATGTTGCAAAACCTCATTTATTGCGCACCTTTAGCAAATTGAATTCCAGAAGCCTTTAAAAACTATAGTATTCCATAAGTAATATGGGACAGCAGGGAGAGGGAGGCACATACTATACGTGTTAAGAGGTACCGTTTCCAAGGGTTTCTCTTCTCATGCTTATTTTTTTGTTTATAGAAAAAATTTGAATGATCTGAAATTAAAGTTGCATCTGCTTGATGGAATGAGGAAATGACTTGTTTATGTTTTCTATATTAAATATGTGTTTTCTATATTTCTATATTATGTTTTCTATATTAAATACGTGATGGTTTTTTTTTAATTAATTTTGCTCTTTATATTTCAAAGACATGTTCCTGATTAAATTAAGGTAAACTCGGTTCTGAACTACGGAAAATCCAAGCTCTGTAAGAAACCAGTGTGGAGGCTGGATAGCTTTCTCAGCTGCTCTTTAGCTCTGACTTTATCAGACCTTTCAAAGCCATCTTGCTCCCAGGCTTCCGAAAGGAGAATTTAGTTAGACCTAGGAGGAATCAGAATTTGGAGTTTTTGGGATACAGTGCAGAATTTCTGCTGAAGTGTAACGCTGCAGAGGAAGTGGTTCTACTGTAACTTTGGCTGCTTTGCGCGGTACTGCTGGGACGGTGCAGCCCTGCCCTGCTGGGTTGCCATATCTGGAGAGGTGCACATGGTGGCTGCAGATGGAGCTGTCTTGGAACTGACAGGTTATTTACATTTGTCCCAAGCTGTGTTACAACCTGCTAGACTGTCTCCAGAAGTGGGTTTCTATAATCAGATTGTATGTTTTGACTAACCTGTAGGAGGAATGGTGGTAGAGGATTTTTTAATTTATTTTTTAATAGTGGTCAACTATCTTAAGTTAGAAAAGTGTATTGCATGATAGACACGCGGTCCTCTGGCTTTACTGCTTCATGATTGCTTGTGCTACTCGTATTGATCAATGGTGTTTCTTTTTGAAGGGAGCAGAACTCGTTAAATCATAGAGTGACTAAGATTGGATCGAGGGGAGTCTGCAGGTCTTCTGGTCCAGCTCCTGCTCAGATCAGCTTCTTGACCCAAAGCTAGATCAAGCTGTGGTGTTAATTGAGCAGCTCAGAGCCTTGTCCAGTCAAGTTCTGAGTATTTCCAAGAACAAAGATCCCCCAGCCTCCCTGGGTAGCAGTTGATCACCTCAGTTGTGAAGGACTTTCCCCCTTCCTTTATACCTCACTGGAAATTCCCTTGGTGTAGCATTTTTGTCATTGCCTGTCAACGAGGTTGGTGCTTGATAGTGAGACTCGATACCCCTTTTTGTGGTGATGACTCATAACTATAGGGGGATCATAGATAAGGGAAGTCAAATAATGCATCTCTGAGCTATTGCTATTTCTGAGCAGGGCCAGCAGCTTCCAGTTCGAAGGCTGCACAGTAAAAGTAAGATTCATTTTCTGCCCCTCTCCCTGTTTCATTAAATTCCTGGTCTCAGCAACAGATTCATTTTGGACTATTTACTGTTCTTGTTGCCATCTTTGTCATTGGAATGGGATATCAGCATGTTAATGCCTCATATAACCCGTGAATGATGGTAGAACACTGTCGCTCTTTGACATTTTCAATGCTCTGTAATTTCATTATCTGGCCATTCTTCCCTTTCCCTGCAGTGTAGTGTGTCTGACATGGTGATTGCCACTTCTAATGTCTTTTTCTGCTACTACGTCCAAAGATTTTCCTCTGTCATTATGGGTGGTTCATCTTTCTCAAAAGGAAGGTAATTCTTCAGGTTAAAAAGAACTTTCTCTTACATCCTCAAACTATATTTTTTATCTGTGGCAGAAATAATCAATTGTTGCTTCTTTGCAATTTTCATCCTGAAGGATTTTATAGTACCTTGCTAGATATATAAGCATCACTCTTCACTGTAACGTGGTCACTTTTTCTGAGTGGAACAGGGGAGGTCTGCAGTAGACAACTCTTAGTTCTGCTCTTATTCTTTATACATCTTTTTTCTCTGGGTGCCCTAATCTCTACCTGAAAATGCTAATATAAGCCAAACACTTTACAATTCTTATTGTGAAAATGCATTTTGGAAAGCATGTTAAAATAGCAGGATGTTTATAAAGTGTCTCCTCATTCACTAGTGAGCAGAGAGATGCCATATATCTGACATGGTTTACTGCTCTCTGTGGTCCACTTCAGACAATCATCTTGGCATTTCTCAGACTCCTCTTTATTGCAAGGATGGAGGACAGCATCAGTGTCCTTGACTTTTCTTTTCCTCTATTCCAATGTCACATTACAAGATTTTTTGTGGGATTTTGCTTGCTTTATTTTGGCTTTTGTGTTAAAGGTCTGAAGTTTGTTCAGTTTAGAAGTGTCTTGGGATTTGCAGGGTAGGGACACCTGAGGTTCTGTGGATTGCTCCAGACAAAAGGAACTTCTGGTCCTGCCTTCCTATGATAGCATAAGGCACTCATGGAGTGAATATATGCAGGTGACTGGTTGAAATCCTGTTTGCAAATACCTCTGGATATCAAAGATAGTAGAAATCAAGGCTTTTTTTAGAGGAGAGTGGTTAGGCCACTCACTGAATGCTTATACTAAACAAGAAGAATATGATCAACATTAGCAACAATTCAGTGGATAGCAGGGAATTTTGTAGTGTGTCTAAGAGTGGGGGATCAAATGGGTGGAAATTCTAAAGGGTTTTTCAATCATGGGAATGTTAGTTTTTAGTAGAAGTTTTAGAAGAGTGGTAGAAGCAAGTTCAAAAAGAAACTTTTCTCAGAGAAATAAAGTTAGGGATGCAAAACACAAGAAACTTGATTTGTACATGTGCTTTTTCTTTGATTTTGACTTGGAAAACTTCTCAAAGCTGTTACAGGGGCCACTACCCATGTTCTGGTAACTGTGCCATTGTGTTGGGTGCTGGACTGTGACACCTGTAAGATTTTGGATTTAGCCAGGTTGTGGTATACTTGTTACCGTTCCTGTCTGCAGATTTCCTAATTCCCTTCCTTCCCTCCTTCTTCTGTCCCAGGCACATCCAGGTTCTTCCTGTACACATATTAATTCTCTGTGAATTCTGGATTCTCCAAGGGGCTGATGCAGTACAAGGAGATTTACTGAGCTGTGGAAATACAGCTTGATATTTGGAGCCGTGACTAACCCTGTTTGCACCAAGGACATTTAACTAGGCACAGCCTTGTGCCAGAGCCCCTGCCCTGGTACAGGACACAGAATTCCTTGCACACGTCCCTGTTGAGGTACGGCTGAAGTGCATGCAGTGCGCAGGCACGCGATGGGAGTGTTCAGTGAGTAGGAAGATGTCATTTACTGAATGAATATTAACTATGAAATCCACTTATGGCCAAAGGACTTCTGAGGTGGAAAGGGGGATGTGACTCTACATACCTGTGTCGTAAGCAAAGGGAAGAGGTGGTGCTGAGGGTACTATTATGGACAAGAGTTGGCAAGGACTAGCTGGGTGGAGTGGAGAACTGTTTGTGAAGGCTGGTCGCCAAAGATCAGTCTCTGTGTACTACTGCTTTGTAGCAAAAAGGGACCACTCTTGACTGACTAGAGAGGAATACGAAGGAGATCAGGCTCCTTGGACCAGCTCTAACTTTTTAAAGGGGCAACATTTAAATGTAATGTCTAGAAAAAGCTTTATGGAACTGAGTTCTCAGCCACTCTGAGTAATCTTGCTAAAGAGGCTACCTTGCTTTGCAGCTTTAAATCTACTTTGGACAGAGTATTAGCAATTATGCCGTAGGGAACAATCCTGTATTTTCTGGATGGGCTAATAGGCCTCTTGCATCTCTAATTTCTATTGTGCTGTGAAGATGTGGATGATGGTTATTAAAGGCCGTGAGAAGCAACTGGTCAGCTCATTGCCAAACTGCTGTAATTCATGGGTGTTATAGACGGGCTGCAGTTTGCTTAACATTACAATCTGTGTATTCTAAATTGTTTCCATAGCGCTTGGCCAATAAAATTACAGGTTTATTATGTTCGTACAGATCTCTTGTTTAATCAAGAATGCCATGCGTGCTGTGAATGCTAAGCTGGTGCTCTAAAAATACTCATTGTTCTCCGGATGTAAGAGAATCAAGTTCATTTTATTTTTCCTTTATATTTGAATGTAAATCCAGTATTTTTGAATGTGAAGGTCTCATGGTACCTGCAAGCCCTAGCAATAGCTATCCAGGAGTTCTCTGTACTATTATGACTGTAGCATTGCTAATCTGAGGTTTTTAAAATATCTTGAGTCAATTTTCTGTCTTTCTGAGGGGAGAAAAAAACCCCACAATTATGTAGCTGCATCTCTAGTTAGAAACAGATATGTAGCGAGACAGTTGTCTCTACGTGTGTGTAAAAATATAATTAACTATATGAGATGTGCAGTTTTGTGGGAAGTAAAAGTCAAAGACTTTGAATGGAGATTTGAATGTTTTTTAAAAGTCATCCTCTGAATTCAGAGAAGTAGGAACAGAAATTGGGTTCATTTTGGCTTGTTGACTTAAGTCCTCATTGGCTTCCAAGAGCTAAGGCTTTAAGAAAAACAAAATGCAGGAAGCCATGAGAGATGACTTGAGCTCTTTAATGCAGTGGAGAACCCTGTGGTACATTGACAGCTTGGTTCAAGGCTGGAGCCCCTGATGCCTGTTTGTTGTAGCATCAGTTTTCTGATGAGAGTTGCTGTGACTGCAGTAGTCTCGTGATGGGTCTGTGGAGCTGTTGGAATCAGTCTTGTGCTGGTGTAGTTACTGGAGAGACCTTTGGAAAGGCTGGAGTGAAGAGTACCTTCATTCTGCATGTGTTCTGTATGTGAATTTACAACAGATTACACTAGTTCCAGTAACTAGGTTTGCTAAAGATTATCTTTGGAGCACTTGCTGTTGGTCCTGCTGTTAAAAGACCCAGAGAAATATTTCTCTTTTGGGAGGTGCTTTATAAGAAGTAATTTGTAGACAATCACCTTTGTGAAAGGACAGTCATAAAAGAGCAAAGGCAAAACGGGCTTTTGGATTTGTATTTTAGTCTGTTGCAGCTACTTGAAAGGCTTGCTGCTTGCCATCTATGTGTGCATCTTGCCAGGTAAGACAGAGAGCCTGTATCGAGTTGATAACTCTGTCACCACCTCCCCTTCCCTCAAACAGAAAAACTACCCAACACAAAAGACAGGAGGACACAGAGATGAAGAGAGAAAAGAGAGACTGGCCCAGCAGATTTCCCCTCTTAAATACACTGATCACAGAGGCGCTGGTGCCCATTGCTTTGTGCAGAGGTGGGTCTGACTTTTACGTGGGGCTGGGGAAGGGTCTGGAAGTTTTATGAGGAGCCATCCCTAACAACCCTCTCCCACCACTCCCCCCCCCAAAAAAAAACCCAAACCAAAACAACCATGCCAGACACAAACCCATGACGGTTTAAGAGAACTGTGCAACCCTGAAGAAAATGACTTGGGGATACTGGTGGATGAGAAGCAAAACGTGCACCATCAGTGTGCACTTGCAGCCCAGAAATCCAATCGTATCCTGGGCTGCATCAAGAGGTGTGTGATCTGCAGGTTGAGGGAGGCAATTCTCCCCCTCTGCTCCACTCTCCTGACATCCCACCTGGAGTTATTGCATCCAGTTCTGCAGCTCACAATATGAGAAAGATATGGACGTGCTGGAGCGTGTTGAGAGAAGGGCCACGAGGATGATTGGAGGGCTGGAGCACCTCTCCTATGAAGACAGACTGAGAGAGTTGGGGTTGTTCAGTCTGGAGAAAAGAACGCTCTGAGGAGACTTTATTGTGGCCTTCCAGTGTCTTAAGGGGGCCTACAAAAAAGCTGGTGAGGGGCTTTTTAGGATGTCGGGTAGTGATAGGACTAGGGGTAATGGATTAAAGCTAGAGATGGATTGATTCAGCTTGTACGTTAGGAAGAAGTTCTTCACCATGGGGGTGGTGAGACACTGGAACCGGTTGCACAGAGAGATGGTGGACGCCCCATCCCTGGAAGTTTTTAAGGCCAGGCTGGATGGGGCTCTGGGCAGCCTGATCTAGTGGGGGATGTCCCTGCCCATGGCGGAGGGGTTGGAACTAGATGATCTTTAAGGTGCTTTCCAACCCTGACAATTCTATGATTCTATGTATATGAAATTCCCTGAAGGTCATCCAGAGACCCTGCAGAGCTACAGAGTATTTTAATAAAATATGAGGCTCTGTCTCTATTATTCTACCTCCAGGTTTTGGGTCCCAGATATTCTTGTGATGGCAAAGAGAGCCCGTGCAGGTACTGGCAGAGCGAAGCAAGTGAGCCTTCTGTTTAAATCTATCCTTTGTCAGGGAAGATTGAAAGGGATCTGTCTCCTGGGTTATAGCATCCCAAATGCTCATCTTAAAGCAGTCCCAGTTTAAATGTCAGTCAGCAGTGCAGTTATCATAACCGTGATTCTTATGAGGAAGGATATACACAGTGGCTTGAAATGATGACTGTGCTTCAATTTCTCTGTCAGCTAGAGGGCAAAAGATTTTCAGGTCCAAACAAAGAATTTTTTTAGATCCCTAGGTGACAGAAGGAGAAATGATCTCACAAGGTCAGATCTTCTGAAAGTTTTCTATGGCAGTGAGGGTTACAGTATGGAGCAAGTAGGTGTTTGCATCTGATCAACTGCCCCTGGGCCCCAGGCAGCCCTGAAAGGGTTGCAGAAATCAATAGTGCTTTGGATTTCTGCGGTGGAGATTTGCCTCTTTTCTTTTGTACAATTCACGTGCATAATGTAGAATCTGTACTTCTGAGATTTTTGCTTTTACAGCTTTGAAATTCTCAGCCATAATGTTGCATTAAAGGAGATTTGAATTCAAGTTCCTCTGCTTTTTCAGCTTCCTTTTTTTTTTAAATAACAGAACACTTAAGTCTGTAAGAAAAATTGCCCTTGACAGCTTTAACTGTGCTGTTCCACATCTCCCCATGTAGACATTAGTACAAGGGATTTCTGAAGTGCAAAAAATACATTTTCTTTCTTACAGAGCTCAAAAACGTATAGATGGATTTTTTTTTTCTTAATTTCCACCTCCAAATTGCAATATTGGGCCGACACCAAAAGTTATGATTTTATTGTGGTTCCTGACACATTCTTTCATGTAGGCCCCTGCCCCAAAGTTGGTGCCAGTTCTTCAGACAACTTTTTTTTTTTATTTAACCTTCCTACAGGGTCAGATTTTAAGCAACTACATTTTACCTGTCTTTAGAAATATTCAGAGAGGGGAAAACGTTCACTCTGTATTATCTGTATCTCTCTTCCAAAGCTTTATTTCCTTGGCAGGCACAGAACTGGTAACTGGCTGCTTTGGAAGATGGGTTTTCTGGCTTGAATAACAAACCAGAGTTCTGAATTGGGGGTTCAGGTCCCTATTCTGCCTTTAGTCTCCCTCTCAGGTCCTGGGTATATCCGAGGGCCAAGTCCATGGAGTGTGGCTATTGTAGCCTCTTGCTGCCTGGAGGAATCCTAGCCCTAAGTTCGATTCCCATGGCAGTTTGTCTTAGGGGCCTGCTCTTTCAGCGGACATAGAGGTAAGAGTCCCTTTGGTCCCCTGAATTTACAGTTTTGAGGTCTCTGTGTGGGCAGGCATGAAGGAGGAGAAACCACAATGTGTTCCTTCTGTTAGGCAGGCGGTAGAGCACCCGCTCAGTCTCCTGTTCCACTTGCCAGGAGGCTGCTTTATCTCTGGGCGAGGCTTTTTACAGCCTATTGTGGTACAGATCATGTTCGTACTTTCTTGCTGATGTAGCTGCAATCTGAAATAGTTAAATGTCAGATGGAGACGCAGCTGCACCCCACGGCACCTGCATATGGTGAATGTCCGTCAGCTGGCTTATGTAGTTCTTTGGGTTATCAAGCAGAATTCAAACAGCTCTGGCCCCAGGGTGGTTAGGGCTGCTTTCTGGAGGTGATGGTGTGCAAGCCTGGATGCCTCATAAAGAAGGGAGAAGCTGAATCTTGAACTTAAAAATTCTCTATCCTCTGTCCTGTTGCACAGCATGGAAGCTGTTGCTGGTGTCTTACACAGACCAGTTTGCTGTTAGCGTACCTGTTCTCCTAGACTCTATAGGAAGAAGAGAAGTTGTTTTAGTGCCCTTAGATGAAGGAGGATGTTGTATCTGGCTGGCTCGATGTAGTGGATGTACACAGAGAAATTATTTCCAGCCCAATTTCTGGAAATATCTAGTGAGCCAGATTTCATGAAAGTTTGCTTGATTAGGCCCTTCGGAGGAGATAACACCATGGCTCCAGGGGTGTTTGGGATGAGCAAGAAGCTGCTCTGCACAGGAATAAAGAAAGGAAGTTGCCCAGAGAGAGCGTGTTTTCAGAGTAACAGATGAAAATAATTTTACTTAACTAAATCTAATGATACAACGCAAATAATGATAAAAAAAAAAGCTAGGTAGCTGTTGCAGGAGTTCAGGAACTGTAGTGGTGATGAAATGCATGCACATGATGAATACAGAATAAAAATAAATATAATAAAGATGATTAAAATCAAGAGTAAAGATTAGTTCAAAAGAATAGCAGTATGAAAAGGAGCTGCTATGGCAGAGTTTGACCTTACCACAGCTGAGCCACTAAGTTTCAAGGTAGGTTCGAGCGTCTTCAGATAGGAACTCCTGCATAAACATAGGTTCAAGGTCAGAAGAATGCAGTCAATTGGACAGACCACGTTTTTATTACCTTAATATATAAGATAATCAGATCATTTCATCTTTGTTGGATCTATAATAATGTAAAAAATATGTTAATTGGCTAGTTAGTACTCCAACTACTGCTTCTGACCTTTTGTCTGTAGAGAGCCCTGATTCGTGCTTGTCTCTTACCTCCAGCACTTTCCAGTCCTCTGTGTCCGGCTCAGTCTGACTGACCTAAGTTGCCTCTGATAGTTACTCATATATTCTAAACTATCACTTATATTTTTATCTTACTCCTTCTGTGATGATTCTCATATTTCACTTTCCCTACTATTTAATTGTAGTTATAAATACTCTACCTAGGCGTATTAAAAAAATTATGATTAATTCATGGGTTTATGTTAACAGTGTTACAGTCATTCAAGGTCAGGTAGTAAATGTGGGGGGAAAAAATCTAAGTATTGGACTTTGGTACTTGTAGTAACCATAATAGAATCATTCGCGCATTTTGTGGTTTTTTTTTTCCCTCAGTGTCTACACTTGTCACCTGGCAAACTGCAGTAATCTGTAGTTCTCTGGGCTGTTGTGAGGAAGGGAATAAGCCAAAGTCTGAGGTACCCAGATTTGTTGATAATAAGGATCCAGTGGCAGGAGTGGAAGGTCTTTTAACTAGCTGTTAGAAGTGGATGCAAGAGCTTGTCTCTCAACAGATGCATCCTTTCTTTCATGGTAACATCTGTAAACTCTGACTTTTGGACTGGTTCCCCTGGAGGGAGAAGGATATTTTCTCGGGGTAGTATTGTTCAAACTAGAATAATATTGTCTCAGAATAATATGACCATCATCAGTTAATCTGCAGGTGGGTGAGCTGGCATCAAAGCTGGAAATAGAGCGGGAAGGCTCCGACGTCTTTGCCCACTCTGCCAGGCTAGTGAACGGACTGTGCTGCTGACATGGTGGCTTCTCTAGCACCCATCTCCTGCCATCATATTGAAGGCAAGGCTCTGTGTTTTAGGAAGCATAACAGGCAAGTTTTTCTGTGGCATGGTACCTAATTCCCTACTGTTGCTGTCCTGAGCTGGCAATGAGGCATTTTCACATGACCAAGTAAATCTTTAGGTCATAGACATGGGGCTGGAAAGAACTTCCACAGGTTATCCAGTCCATCTCCTGTCCTGGTGGAGGGGGAGAATGTCCTGCCCATGCTTTGTTCAGTGCCAGTTATTTGAGTTGCTAACTGGAATCTGAGGAAGCTCAGTAGTATTTCTATATGTGTATGTACGTATGGAGGAAGGGGAGAGAGAGTTTCTGAGTAGAGCCTGGAGTCTGAAATGGAAGAAGAATAAGCAGCCTGAATTTTCTTGAAAAATCAGGTTTATGGGAGCTTTTTTCTCTTTTCCTTTCAGAAATGCCTTACACACAAAATTCCCCACATAGATGAATTTCATTTATGGAACCAGTCAGTCTTGTCTTTAGTCCTCTCAGAAAACCCTTACCTGCCCTGGCAGTTTAAAGCATCTCAAAGTGGCTGCACTGCCTTACCTTCTTGGGTCTTTTTTGTTTTGTTTTGTTTGGGTTTTTTTTCCTTTAGTTGAGAACTGTCCTGTGAAGGTAGTGTACCCACACTTGGAGTTCAAGTCATTCTTTTCAGGTCCCCATGTCAGCGGCGCTAAGTGACTGTTCAGCAGGTGTGTGGCTTCATAGTGTTACATTGCTGCACAAGATCTGCGGGTTTGGGTTGTATCAGGAGATAGCTGGAAGAAGAATGGAGCTGGAAAAGTAACTGGGGCTTTTTTTCATTTTCTTCTTGAACTTAGGTAGAGATGTGTACACAGAAGCTCTGAAAGTGAGATGGACAAGGGGAAAAAAAGATAAAATTAAATTTCCCAAGGCTTTGGTGGAGCCTTCTTAGCAAAGGGGAAGAATTAGGAGATATGATCCAGCATGCGTTGCTGAATCAATAAAAATAAATTACGAGTTCTTTGCTATCGCCTCTTATAATGTATGATAGGGGACCCTTAAATCATATCACTACCTGGCAGTAGAGATTGCATTTATGTTTAACTCAGTTACACAGAGATAAAGCTCAGGCTTCTGTTATTTTAAGCAATCTTAGATGTCTTTTCTGGTGGGAATGTGTTTATGCGCAGCAAGGCCATCCTGAAGAACTGGGAAAGATTGTGTGGAGCACAACTGTGCCTTGTCAGGGGGTGGGTCAGATAACCTGGGGGATCGTTTCTGTTTTCTCTGACTAGTGCTACCTGCAAGTTGCTGATAGGATTGGCGTGTCTACCCTCCCTGCCAGTGGTAATTCCAGATGATCTGGAATTCTCCTTAAATGTCTCCTGTGTTTTATTGCTGTCCTTAAAAAGGTGACTAATTTACTGTGGCTTTCCCAGACACACTCTCATGATGTTGTGTGGCTAATAATTCTAATAATACTTTGCTTTTATAGAGTGATTATTTTTTTTTCCCTACATAGAGGACAAAGGCTTTATGATCTAACCTGGTAGCTCTGTTTAGGGCTCTGCTGCAGCCTCTGGGACAGAATCCAGCTGCTCTTTAAGGGCTGATAACGTTGCTGCAGACCTTTCTTTTATTTCTTTAGGAAGAAAGTGTTAAGAATGTGGTTGCCATTTTTTTGTGTGTGTGCATGCACTGAAGGTGGGCATATAGGTATGCAGGAGGTATATTTGCTGAAAGTGAGGTAGGATTTACCAATTTTTCTTTTCCTGTTTCCTTGGGAAAAAGTGTGGATGTGGTGTGAGAGATACTGTCCAACTTTTAATGTGTAGTGGGGATGGATGAGCTATCTGAGTGATGCGCTGGTGCTTATGCAGCCAGCACTATGAATACTTCTCATTTGGGTGGCAATTGGAGTCTGCGGTTTGGAAGGACGAGAATCTGACTTCTTTTTCTGTGTTATTGTAAAACATCATAGTCAGATTCCTCTTCATGAGTCCTGGAGGACTCAACAATTAGTTCTTGCTTTGGTGGTGCTGTTATTCAGCTGCGTTCACAACCGTGGTATGGACTTCAAAGTGCAAGGTACCTCTGAACATACCCTAAATTACAATCACTGCACCAAAATGTTTAAAACCAAAACCATGAGAGACCCTGTGGGGGTTCAATTCCAAATCTATTCTAGACCTGTGTGAGGCTGGAGAGGTAAATCCGTGACACTGGAGGAGGTGTCTGTCTCAGTGTTGATGCCAATGGGCTCTTTATCTCTAGCAGGCGGGGCTTGCCCTTGAACTGCCAAGGCAGAGAACCAACATGCAACAGTCCTGCCCGGCTCCTGCTTGTAATTGCGTGGAAGGAGGGTGTTGGGCTTTCCAGAGCTGGCTCTTTCTGCAAAGCGCTGTAGTGGTTTTGGTTTTTTTTCCCTCCTCAAATTCTGTTCATTCACTGCAAGACCTATAAATGGGAATTTCAAACTACTGCTTATATCTCGAGGGCTCTTTTGTGAAGATTATGTGATCTGTCTCCAACGTCCCAGGGGAATCCATAGGAAGACTTCTTGAGCTCTGGCTCCCACTTATTCTGCTGCCTGATTTACATTGAAAAGGAGCAGGACAGGGGACAGAAGGAGCATGTCATGGCAGGTTTCACACTGAAAAGCGAAAAGCAACACAGGCGAAGGAGGATTAAAGAATATTTTTCTTTTAGTTACTGGTTCTTGTTTTGAGGACAAATTTGACAGCCTTTGCTGTTTGGAGATCACAAGTTCACTGGAACATGTTTTGCTTTTCTGTGTGATCTTGGGACTTGTCTCTTTCAATTTCAGAGGATTCTTTTGCCTGCACTGCCTGAAGCCACCCACAGATAGTTTTTTCTCTCTCTAGAGATTAAAAAAAGAAAGTAAAAAAAAAAAGTCCGCTGCTGCTGCTGAAGTTGGCATCACTTTACTCTTGCAAAAGCGTTGCTCTGATTTCCAGTGGGCAGGATTTGGCCTGTGTTTGTTGTTAGTACCTCTGTTCTTTTCTTCTTGTGTCTTACGATGTGCTATTCCTTAACTGCTCCTGTCTGGAGATGTATTTTCTTCAGCTGTACTCACCAGGCAGGGGAAAAAGAAGGTAGATTGCTATTGAAGGTGTGTGGGTTCCTTTTTTTTGCTAATCATTCTGTGGGTAAACTTGGATTGGTGCTTTATCTTCAAAGTGTTGCTGAGTTTAAATTAACTAAATGTGTTGAGGTGGATTATTTCAGCTCTGTTAAATTCCTGGATGAAGATGCTTCTTTAGAATAAAGTGATCTTTAATTTGATTTTTCTGATGTATTTGCAAAGTGGACTGAACCAAACTCTTAAAAGTTGATTTGGATTCTTCTTCCTGCATATTCCTATCTAGGGAAACATTTAGTCTCTCTTCCCCTGGTTCCTCATCAGTAAAACACAGATGACATAACTTACCTTGTTTCACAGTGGTGATGCTTGCAGCATCTCTTAATACCTGTGGAATTTAAATTCCTCACCTGGGAGCTTTGTAATAATGCTATATGCTTCTCAGAACTGGAGATGGCGCTCTTGGGTATTGGCAACTGCACTTAGACCCTCAGGGTAAATGAGAATGGTGGCATTGTGGAATGTGATCACCTGCACGCATGCGTACCTTTTTGGGGGTGTATTTGTGTGAAGTGGTTTTGGTGGGGCCAAGGTTATGCAGCAGGTTTTTTTGAGAACCACTGTACCTTGATCTAGGAAAATAATTGCAGTGGATTTTTTGGCTAAGCCAGGGTTGATAACACACCAGTGTTTTAGGTATAGCTGAACAGTGCTTCACAGTGTCAGCATTTCTGTTTCTCACTCTGCATGCCCTAGGACTGGGGGGGGGCAGTCTGGAACTTAGGAGGTGGCATAGTTGGGACAGCAGACCTCAACCAGCCAAAAAGCTCTTCTGTCCTGTATAATGTCGTCCTGAGCAATAGTAACTGTGGAGTAGGAGTCTTTCCGAAGTAGTCGTTGTTCAGAGACTGCCTTTACTCTGGTCAACTGTAGGAGATAGTCAGTCACTGCCATTGCATCCTTGGTTAGTTTTTTGTTTGTTTGTTTGTGGTATGTTGTTTTTTGTTTCATTTTTTTTCCCCACTTACTAAAGTGTGTCTGTCTGGAATTACAAGTTGTTCTCACTTTTACTCTTTTGGTTCTTCCCCCTATCCCCCTCGGGTGGGGAGGGAGTAACTGGGTGGATGCTTAATTGCTGGCCAAGGTCAACCCACCGCACACTTAGGCACAAATGTGTGTTCAGCATGTATGATCCTCTTGCCCTCTTCTGAGTGTTTCTGTGGGGATAATTAGGCTGATATCTGTGGCTTTTGCCTGAATTAGCTTTGAGTGTAGAGATTATATGAGAGACCACCTTACTTAGCGAATTTGTCACCCTAAATGACTCCACAATTTATTGATCTGTTAATCTTTAATTATTAATTTTGTACCTTCAAAAATACCACCACCACCAAAAAAAAAAACAACCCAAAAAGTGCAGCTACAGACTCCATAGAGCAGTGCTGCTGGCTTTTGGTTTTAGGTCTTTAAGTGAATTTACCCTCAGTAGTGAGCAATTTACTGATTCTGGCTCCCAGGAGCCTGTGGTTCACATTTTAAACTTACTTATTTGGTGCTGTTACCCTCATACAGATTAGGGAAAGGCAGATGAATATTACAGACAAGCTTCCTGTGGCCGGTATGGGAGGGTGAAAAGGTTGCAAACACCATGGGAGTAGGTCTGCAGGCAGTGGAGACCCCAGCATGCCAGAGCGAGTGAGTGGAGAGTGCTCATTTTTCATGGGAATCTGTCTGCAATCTCCTTGTTGTGCTGTGCGCTGCCCGGGGCTCATCTCGTTGCTCATTATTAATTACACTTGGTAAATATGTGGACAGGGCTACTGATGAGTTTTGTTAATCTCTGTGCTGATATAGCAGGATCGCTTAGAGAGGTGATGAATTTCATGAAGTGGATCAGTGCTGGCCTCTCGAATGTCTCCCTGAAATGGTCACTGTCCTGGGTTTAGCTAAAAACCCTGTCCCGTTTAGTGATTTTTACTTTTCAGTTTAGTGTCTTCTAAAAGGCTGCACGTTCTGAAGTCAGCAGCGTGTTTGTGCAGACAGTGTGTGCTACTGGCAGTGATAACACCTGATGTTTACAGTCACTGCCTGGGACTGGGATGCAGAAAGGCTCTTGCTTATACTTATTCCTACAGTGACCAAGGCCACTGCTGGCTCTTGTGTGCCATGCTGGGGGTGCTGGGTAGTAAGAGGGGGCACAAGGAAGAGGTGGGTAATAGACAGGACAGGTGACCAATGAGAATATTCCATCCCATATACATCATTCTAGAAGAGTCCCTTCGGAGAGCCGGCCAAGTTAACGATCATCACATCAATATGGCTACAGATCGTCCTCCCTTCATTGTTCCGGACAGCTCAATATATACAGTTCAGCAGTGTCCCCGCGCCTGCCCCTTAACAGAGTTGGTCAGTTACAGGTTTACACGCGCCAGCGTTTTATTGGGTAGTGCCATTCCACTATGCAAGCGGCTCTCACCCCCCCTTCTCCCCCCGGGGCCAGCACCTCCAGCCAAGCATCTCGCAAAGCTCTCACAAAACAGATAAAACCTCCTCCTCCCCGTGCCCCAAGGCAGCTTCAAGGACAGAGCCTCTGTTTAGGCCTAAGCTGGGTTGTCCGCACCTTTAAAGGGATACCGTGCCTCTGCTCCACAAGAAATTCCCCTACATATCATATCTGGTATAAACTGAGTGATCACAGGAGTTTCGTCCCTTTTCCTTCATTTCGCGTTTTCTGCAATGGTCAGTGCCCAGAGAGGACTCCATCTGACCTCCTTTTGATCCAGATCCTGAGTTCCCGAATCCAGCTCCCTGTATCCAGCTCCCGCCGCCGCTGAGCCTGGGGTTTCCCCAGTGCCTCCTGCTCTGCAGCACCAGTGGGGATTGATATCGAGGGAGGGAGTCGGGTTTGTTATCGGACTAAACCCATCTATAGTTGTATATAGTTCTTTACTTTTATCTTTTCACCATTATTTCCATTTTTTTCATTAAAACTGTTCTAGTTTTCCTTCCCTAACCCGTAAGTCTCTCTGCCTCATTCCCTTTTCTCTTCCCGTTTGAGGGGGGAAGAGGGGGTTAGAGAGCGTCTGTCCGCCTTAGTGGCCGGCCCAGCCCTAACCTGCGACAGTCACCTGCTCGCTCTGACGACTGTGCTCTGCTCTCCTGTGCCTGAGTGTCACCTGGTGCAGGAGCACGACTGCCTGTTCCGGTTGTTCTGAGGTTCATAGTCAACCGACTGAAGGAACTGCAATGCCTTTACACTGATTTGTGGGAAGCAGAGTTATATATTCCACTGTGGGGTATATGCAAAGCACTTTGCCAGTTTAGAATTGGCAAGATCTGGAGGAGGGTTTAATGAACTAAAGTAATTTTTCTTCATAGTAAAATTTTATGGGCATGAAAGATTGTTATGCCACCAAATACTCTGAAGAGCTTCTGAGCACTTTCGTGATTTATGGGCTCACTCAGGGATTCCTAATAACTGTCTGAAAAATAGGAATCTCCTCAGGAATGTGTTTCCAAGGTAGAATGAAACCTGGGCTACCATTCCTGGTTATATTTTTTTCTGCTTTTGTGCCAGCTAAGTTGTGTCAAGACTCAAGGCTGCTGAACTGGGTAGCTTGAAGACTTGCTGGCCTTATTTTAGAGAAGCAGTCCATCAAAATAAATCTGGATTTAGTGGTTCAGTATACTGTACAGCATGATGACAGGATTTCTCATTGCCAGAGACTTGTAATCTGTATTGTAGTGTAAGCTGTTGGAGATAAATAATCGACAGGAGTTGGCGTTTTTGTCATGCAAGCCTTACAGCAGGGTAGTCAGCAGACAGTGTAGTTTTGCAAAACAAAACCGTATGGATTGTGGAGAGGCATGTGTGTAAAATAAACTGCGTAAGGAAATTCTTGCAGGACTGAAACACCACTTGTTTCCAAAGAAAATATATTTTTTCTGATTATCCTTTCTCCATCCCTACTTCTGTCTAGAAAACCAAAACAGTTTATTGAATTATTTGGGTCATTTAGTTTCGTATAAGCTCAGCTGGAAATTGCATTTTCCAGAGGGTTTGCGTTGCCTTAAGGGAGTTGTAATTCAGCCTGGCCCGTTTCCTCGCTCTGTCTTGCAGGCTGGTTTTCCCTTTTCTCATTCTGAACCAGCTGAGCTGGTTGGTGCCCCGAGGGACACCTGCCCCAGGGGTGTCCCGGGACACACAGGGTGGCTCTGTGGAGCCTGGCCCACAGGAGACAGGGAGAAATTTCACATCTGAGCCCTATTTCCCAGAGTGAGCAATATGACCCCAGAGAAAAAGGGAGTTCTGCATGAAGCTGACTTGAAAGTAATTCTGGGGAGATTAGCTTGATGAACAGAAACAGCTTAATTTGGCACTATAAGGGTGTTTTCTGTATTTTGATTAAAGAATGCTGAAGTGTAAGTTTTTGCTGTCTCTGAATCAGTATCACTTGGAACTTTTTTTAATTTTATTTCTTTTCCCTAGAGCAAAATGTTTTCACCTTAATTTAGGTTGTAGAGTGGGTGTTTTCTATGGGATGGCAATTCTAGATTTCCCTCAGCTGAGGGGAAGGAAATTTCTATTTTTGTTTTGAAGTAGTACATTAAATGTGAAATCTCCAATTTTCAGTTGAATTTAGCTTTTAAAATAAAAACCATCACAATTTTCATGCAAAATTACTCTGGCACAGAAAAGCCACGGTTATTTGTTGGTGTTTACAACAACAAGCTAAGGTTCTTCAACTCCACAGTGGAAAATGGAATCAAATGTCTCAGCTTGAATCAATGAGTTGTTTTTTTCTTTTTTTTATCCTGTCAGAATTCATTTTTTTTTGTGTACAATTTTCCTTATGTTTTGTTCCATTCTTTTTCAACTAAAGCATTCAAATAACAGAATGTCTTAGAAAATCTGCTACTTGCCCAAATCTGCCCCTGCTATCCCTGCTGCTCGTTTCTTAGCGCCTGGCACAGTTGGGGCAGTGTGACGCGGGGGCCTCAGAAGAGCTGCTTGAAACACTTTGAAGTTTCCTGTGCAACACTATGTCAAAAGCACCCCATGAAAACAACTCAGGAACCAGCTGTGCCTTTCAGACTTTGATTTGTGTCTTAACTGCATGTGACACTTCCTTAGTCCTTAGGTTTGCTCTGCAGTCTCGCAAGGCAACGTTGTGGGGACATGTGCTTTCACAGCTTTTCTTGGGAAAGTCGTGTCTCCAGCCTCTCCGGTCCTTTCTGAAATTTGAACTCCCCAACCGTTGCAAGAGTTACTGAATTTGAAGTGTCTTGTCTCAAAAGCGAGCAGGGACAGGGGAGAGGCCACCTGGGGTTGTGGTGCAAGACTTGCCTGGCCTGGGCGTACACGGCGAGTGATTTTGTGGACAGGTTGCTGTAGGCAACTTTGCTGTGTATTAACGCTGCCTCAGGCAACTCCTGCTGTTTCCTGGGACCCTTTGTGAGATTCGACTGCAAAAGGATGCTCATGCTTTTGCTTTCTATGCATTGACAACAGCCAGAGCTGGTTTTTTTTCTTAGTCATCCTGGGCAAAAATCCAGAAAAGCTGCACTAAACAACGTGCTTTTGCTTTGGATTTATAGCCAGGAGCTGAGTAGGAGTCAACCCACTCCTGTAAAGCTGGTGTTATCCTGCAGTTTGCAGGGCTTAGAGTAGGTAAGTGACATCTTCAAAAATGTAGGGCATAGGAGATCTTGGGAGAGGCATATAAAGAGCTGAGAGAGTATGAATGCTGCCTTTTACTTGTAATTGCAGTTAAGTTAGAGTTACTTGGTTGAAATTTGACCAAGACATGGACATATTATTTAATATATTTAGGGCTGGATCCATAATCCACTGAACTAAGCAGAAGTCATCTTGCTTTCTTCAGTGCAATTAGGCTTTGCAACTGGAAAACTAACTTTGAAACCTCACCATAGTTGTGAGCAGTAAGAAGGGTGTTATTTCTGGCAGAACAGGTCTTGTGCTGTGGTGGCTTTCTAGAGAGGGGTTCTGGCCAAGCCTCTGTGGAAATACAGAGAACATCCTAAAAATGTCCCATCAGGTTTTAGCAGGGAGCAGGCTGCACTGCTTTCCTCAGCTGGTGTAAGGGGTGGAGGTAGATAAACCTTGATTGTTGCAACTTGCAGCTGGCTCTTCGCTTCATGTGGGAAAGGGTGTGCAGTGTTTAAGTTGCGATAAAAAGGATATTGTCTTTATTTCCCCATAGCACTGCATTGGATTAGGCTGACATAGGCTCTCATATGCTGACTCAAATCTGCCTAGCAGGTTCCTTTTCACACCCTGCTGGAATCAGCTTGGCTTTTATCTTCCTCCTGAAGGTCTCTGTGTGGGGAAATAAAGGGAAAAAATACAATTGAGGATGGGGAAAGTGAAGCCAGTAGAGAGAGGAATGCTCTGAGCATCCATTCTAAAGCCATTAAGTTGGAGACTGATTGCATAGTCACGTACCAAGGTCCGTTACAATTTGAACAGGTCTCTTCCTGGTATTAGGCTGACAGTAACCGACTGCTGCAGCTGTTGTGATATTGATTAATCCTTTGGCATTTTTCTGCAAAGCTTTAAACCCCTCACCCAGTAACCTTTCAGCTGAGAAACCCAAATGAAAGGTGTGGTGGGTCCCATTGCTGTGGGAGGAGGAAGAGAGAGGGAGATGTGGCTTTTGTGGTAGAAAAGATCCTTGTTGCATTGAAAAACATTAATTAACTCAATCACTTGAGTTACGTCTCACGTTTGGACCTGTCTTCTAGCCAAAATATGACATACCTGTTAAAAAAAACCCAAACAACCCCCCCTACAAGTATTTACTAATAATTTTCTTAAAGGCCTTCCCAGCCCAAGCAGATGCAAGACGAAACTAGCCTGTTCTTGAATCCTGCAAGGAGGAAACAATCCTGAAGTGTTAAAACGATGCAAAACAAAAATTAAGAAATGCCCCAGAACTCTTCCCAAGACTGGTCACACTGTGTGACAATAGTTAGCCTAAAAAAGCAAGGAGCAGATGCTCACATACTCTTAACTTCCACTGAGGAACCTCTATTCTTCCTGCAAATGTTCCCATCCTATCTAAGCCTGGGAGCTTGCAAAGGGGCTCACAGGTTACTGGGGTGCATAGCTGCCTTTCTGGGAGAGAAGGGCATTGGGCAGTGTAGCTGGAAACTAGGAGGATTACATTTACCTGTCAAGTCTGAGGCCAGAGCGCCAAGGATGTCAGACAGAAGTTATATTCCCCTGTAGTCCCCCATGTGCTGCTTAACTCCCCTGACCTCCTACCTTGGTTTTGCAAGGGCATGACTTGGGAGTGTTATTGGCTCACCAGAAAGTTAGTCGGTGGGTCCTGAAGGCTCTAACTCTCCTTGAGAGCTAAAGATACAGCTGAAGTTTTGTCTCACTCAGTGTCTAAGCTGAATGTCACGCTCTATATCCGTCCCTCTGTTTTACTGCTGCAGAAAGCATGTGGACATTCCCTTGCTCCTGGAGTCAGTGACAGCAGATAGAGAACAACAAAGCTCATTCTGGACAAAATGGACTGTTTTGCAGATAGGGATCTTCATAAATAAACTTGCCAGTTCTTTCCGTGGAGACTCACTAATTTGTGAGGGCGCTTTGAGAAACAGGAAGAGTCGACTGTAATTTTTGATTAGGCTGTTGAGTAAACAAGGGTGCATCTGATTCCATCCCTGACCTTGCATAAACATAGTTGTAGAGAGGGCAGCTCACAGTGTTTGATTAATTCCTGTTGGTATGTTTTATTTAAAATGCAAAACATGAGATGAAAATAAATGTTACTGGCTACATGATGCATTAAGCTAATGATTTTTATTTGATTTTTTTAACTTACTTGAACCTATAATACCACAATTGAAATGGATAAATACTAAGCTTTCCTTTGGGTAAGATGCCTTGTGTATTACTACACAGTCTAAAGGAAAACTTTTTTTTTCTTTTCCCTTTCTCTTCCTCTCTCCCTTCCCCCTCCACAGGTGATTCTAATTCTGACAAAACTCTACGACTTCAACTTGGGGAGTGTTACAGAGAGCTCACTGTGGAGGTAAGTGGCTTGTAGAAATGACAGCGACTGGTGTGAAGGGGTTGCACTGCGTCTCCTCTAAAACTGGAAGCTGAGCAAGGGGGGTATCTGAGTTGATCAGGGGAGAAGACGGGAGTTGCTTTTTGGGAAAAGGACACACAATTAAGCTCATGTTGTTTCCGTGAAGTGGGGTCTGTTTCTTGATGTGAAGACACTTCTTTGGCACACAGAAGAGCTTAGTTTCGTTCTTGCTATTGCACAAACTCCTGAATGTGTGGGTAGTTGGTAGAACTGTTGCACCAGGTGTGATCAGCTTCTTGACAGATGATCTGTGATAGTTCTTTTTTGCCGACCTAAGTTAAAAGCCTCTGTTTGAAGCAGACTTTGGGCATGTGCTGCAGGTTTATTCCTGTTAATGTATTTAAGGGTTAGTTGTTCAGTAGAGTTCTTGAAAGTCCTGTTTCAGTAGTGCTTCCAAAGCCTAATTGCATTGTACTATGGTAATCTGCAAAAATATAAATAACTGTGCAGCTAATAAGAGAGAACACAGTCATTTCCACTCACCTTGGTACTTTTCAAGATATTAAAACCATAAAAAACTTTTGCCTCTTTACCTAACAAATACAAATAGCACTGTGATTGTACTTTAAACAAGCAATCTGCTCTGCATAAATAATGTAATGAGGCAAATCCTGTCCTAATACTGAGCTCACAAGCATCACCTGAGCTCTGCAGAAAGGTAACAGCAGCATCCCTTTTGGAGTTTTCCCAGAGTGATGGAAATGTAGTTCATCAGTACAACTGAAGGCATCTGGTACTTGATCAGCTCGGGAAACCCACTGATTGGTGAGCTTGTCTCAGTGTGTTCTGGGACACTTTTGCATCTTTTCTGCAGTGAATTATGGGCCAGCCTGGAACCTAGAGACTCGGGGATGCTGAGAAGTGAGAACCTCCTGAGTTTTTTTCCTAAGGTCTGGGAGGAAGGCTAAAGGTGAAGAGCTGGTAGGCAGAGCTCCTGGTCTCTAAACTTTAGCTTCCTACCTGGAAAATTCAGGTTTAAGTCATGCTCTACTTCAGAGGGAAGTCTTAGAGAGTAGCTATGAGTTTCTTCAGAAAGGACATTGTAAAAATGCAAATAGGTATTACATGGAAGCAATAAGCCAGGAGAGAGATTCCTTTTCTCAGGATTTTCTGTTCTATTTGCACATTAAGGCCTCTGAACCTTTGCATTATTTAAATTTGTACTTTTCAATATTTTCTTTTAATTTTTGAGACCCTGAAAATTTCAGAAGGAGGATCTGTCTTTGCAGAGTGAATTTAAGCCTTTTGGTGATAGGTTTGCTTTCTTTAGTTACATTTTGTAGACTCCCTCAAAACCATCTTTGAGCCTGCAGAGCTGATGCGTCGCTACTGAATGCCAACTATCAAGTAGTTATCAGAAGAATGTCTGGACATTTCCAGGACTTGTGTTTGTTTATTTGGTTGGCTTTTTTGTCTTCTTATTTTCTGGGACTGTGATGCATCTTTTCTGCTAACCAGGAGTCCTGCCCATATTAGCAGTAGTGCTGTGTGATATCTATTCTGAACACTTGGCAAATACAGTTGCTTCCACAACAGAGGAGTGGCTTATGTGTCAGAGGCAATGAATCACACAGCAGTGCTTCAAAGGATGCTAAGATAGAGCAGGATGCAGTGCCATCTCCAAATATCATCTTGCTTCTGCCTGCTTCATGCATCAAAAGCTTCTTCTCAGTTCCCCCTGGGTTATGGCATGAGAGGCTTCTTTTAATGGAAATCTGAATTGCCATATTACAGAAATTTCTAATCCCTGCAACTAAATACAAAGACAAGTAAATCAATAAGAAAACATCCTGAATGTAATTAAAAAAGAGAGGAAGAGCAAGAAAGGGAGAGAGGAGAATTAAAAGTTAAGTTGGAAGCTGCTCTTTTATCAAGTTAATATGAGTTTAGACAAAGGAAATGCTGGTCATCATTTGAATGCAGGAACACAGACATTGCTCTGATAAGCAAATCCACACTGCTGGAGCTGAAACCACAGAAAAGGCCTCTGTTGCTACTGAAGCAGCCAGCCCTGAAGCAGCCAGCTTCAAGAAAAAGACACACTCAGCCAGCCACTGAAACTCCTCCCCCTTGTGAATGCCACCTCTTCTTCATCACAAGAGCTACCTGTCAGTTGTGGTTTGGATTTTGTTTTTCTCACCAAGTTCAGTGGAGGTGATTGTTTTCCTCCTATGAAAGGAAGCTACCTTATTGCAGTTGTACTTGTGATAGTGTGAGAAATCAGAATTTGCGGAGAGAGGTATGTCTGTATGTCAGCAAATATAATTGTAAAAGTTATTTGAGCTTCTCAGACATGCAAACCCTTCATCAGCTCTCATTGCCTGGCAAAATATCTAACTGGGTGGTTGGGAATCCAGCTATATCCCGCCTGCTTTAGGTAAAAATTGGGTTAAGAGTTGGACATACACTTTCTGTAGATTTTGACCCTCCACTAACTCTTCTTCTCCATCAACAAAAGGAAAATGGTTTTCCCTCTTAATCTATAAACTTATATTGTTTTGATTTGAAGTGCTGTTGGATCACCCATAGTTCCCAAATCCTCTGTAAGCCTGGGTCCCTGAATCAAATTTCATTGCCCGTGATGAGCTATAAGCACACAGGAGTGTTCTGTCAAGAAATATGAACTCTCTCTGTAAAGAGTGGGGGCCAGGCTGCTTCTTAGGAATTGCAGTCAAAGGCATCTGTTGAACAGAGGAGAATGAGAGGATTAGATGTGCAAAATATGGTGTCTGAAAGGCACCCTTCACAACCAAGAGTTGAAAGATTGTTTTTTGGGGTTTTTTTTTGGCCTATTTTTCTGTTGAAAATGGCAGACAAATTTTATTAGGAGGAAGAGAGTAGGGTAAGTCTCTTCATGGCTTATTTCTTCAAATGCATGTGTTCATAATACTTCCAGATCTGACAACAGAAATTGTGATTGCGATAATGAATTTTGATTTCGGCTGTATGTTGTGTTTAGATGTATTATATGGTGAGTTTTGTAGGTTGTATGGTAGGCAGCAAGTCCTTTCATTTGTTAGTCTTACTGTTCAGTTCTTTCATTCTTGAGTTGTGAGTGTGAATAAACAGGAGGAATCTGCTGAGCTCCTTTTCTTACTCTGTGGGTACCCTGGTTTGAGAGCCCCAGGATGAAAGTTCTGTGGGGCTCCTGGCACAGGGGACAGTCACTGTGGGGAAAGGGGGCAGCTGTGCCTGGGGAGGGGAGGATGGGTCAGAGGACACAAAAGGACCAGTCACAGTGTTCTCATGGTGCTCAGTGTATAAGGGCCCCTAAGAACAACCCTGAGGCCTTCAGTGCCTGCTGGGCTGAAGGGATTCCTGTTGGCTGTTTGTCATCTCTCCGTGTGCTGCTGGTGTTCCCCCCTGCTGTTTTCCCAGGGCAGAGGAGTGCCCTTCCTCAGGACAGGTTGTCTTCCCCTGCCTCACCCGATGGGAGTGGCACGGCTGCTCCAAGGTTTCCTTTTCTGTTTTTTTTTTGACTGCCATCGAGACTCTGGGCTCGCGTACCCCTGTCTGCTGCCGAGTCTGATCTGGGACCTTTCCGCTCCGGGCCTGGTTGCCATCTGAAAGGCTTAGGTTCTGTATTAGCATATTCTGTTGTATCTTTGAATATATTTACATACTTGTATAGATTTGCATATAACATCTTCATTGTTATTGTGTCTGTTATTTCCTATGTCATTAAACTGGTTCAAGTTGTTGGGGTTTTTTATTTATTTATTTCCAATCTTAAAGTCCCTCTCCCTGGTTCTCCTGTTATCTTCCTGCTGGGAGAGTGGTGGGACTTTATAGAGAGTGCATGTCAGAGTTTAGTGGCTGTCCCAGCCCGACACCTCAGCTGTGGGCATTTTAGATTTCATGGGTTTTACAAGTGAAGGAAGACCCTTGTGAGCATTTCATTGCTTGTTGCTAATCTGGTCTCCTGTTTATGCTGTACAGTATTGAAATAAGGTTATGTGAACATGGATAAGTATTTGAAGCTGTTATTGTGTCGTGGGTTGACCCTGGCCAGCCGCCAGGTACCCACACAGCCGCTCACTCACCCCCCCCCCCCCCCTTCACTGCTGAACAGGGGGAGAAGATATTTCCAAGGGTTCAGGGTTTCAGATAAGGACAGGGAGATCACCTTCATTTACCGTCCCGGGCAAAACAGACTCAGTTTTGGGGAAATTAGGTACATTTATTAAAAGAACTAATCAGAGAGGAGTAGTGAGAAGTAAGAAAGAGCAAACAGATCTTAACAAACAGAACACCTTCCCCCCATCCCTCCCTTCTTCCCGGGCTTAACATCAATCCCGGCTTCTCCACCTCCTCCCCCCGAGCGGTGCAGGGGGACAGGGAATGGGGGTTGCGGTCAGTTCATCTGATGTTGGTTCCACTGCTTCTTCATTCCGGGGGAGGACTCTTCACTCTTCCCCAGGGCCATTGTGGGGTCCCACTCATGGGAGACAAGCTTCACGCTCTCTTCTCCGCGTGAGTCGTCCCACGAAGGGCAATTCATCACAAACTGCCCAACGTGAGACACCTCACGAGGGGCAGCCCACCCCTCGTGAGTCTGAGGCACAGTCCTTCAGGGGAAACTGCTCCAGCGTGAGTCCCCCGCAGTGTCCCAAAAGTCCCACCGGGCAACCTGCTCCAGCGTGGGCATTCCTCTCTTCCACGGGCTACAGGTTCCAGCAGCGACTTGCTCTGATGCGGGCTTCCCACGGGCTACAGTCCTCTTTCAGGGATCCACCCACACGGCGTGGAGTCCTTGGCGGACATCTACGCGGTGATCCTCACAGTGGACTTCTGCACCTCGCCCATGGGCTGCAGGGGGACAACCCGCTTCACCATGGTCTTCACCACAGACCCGGGGGACTCCTTCTGCTCCGGCGCCTGGAGCTCATCCTCCCCCCCCTCCTTCTTCACTGACCTTGGTGTCTGCACAGATTCTCACTCCTCCATCTCTGTGCCAGCTGTTATGGCGCAGTTCTTTTTCCCGTTCTTAAATATGTTTTTCACAGAGGCGTTCCTCTGCTATCACCTTACTGATAGGCTCAGCCTTAGCCAGCGGCGGGTCCCTCTTTGGAGCCGGCTGGCATTGGCTCTATCAAACTTGGGGAGCTTCTAGCAGCTTCTTGTAGAAGCCACCCTGCAGCTCCCCCCCCCCCGCCGCCAAAATCCAACCAGGCCAAACCAAAACATATTGTAATATTTAAAATATTTTCAGCTATTTCAGCCCGTGTGGATTGAGATAACCGGAATAAAAGTTTTTCCATTGATGCCTTTTTTAGTATCCAGGAACTGTTATATTTGTTTGGATTGCAATAGCTAAAAAGAGAGCCTCCATCCCAAGGGAGCTTTCAATCTCAAATGAAGACAGAGAGGCAACAGGGTGATCTAGCAGACAAGAGAAGCACAAGTTAGCACGATGGCATTTATGATCAATGTGATAGCCGTGACTGCAACACATCAGCTAATTAGGCAGTGGGGAGCAGTTCAGATTTTATTCCAAAGTGCAAGCACTCGCATGTGTCAGCTCTGAGTCCCTGCTACTATTTTACCCACCTTTGATAGGTCCCCTGGAGTTGCTTTCCTCTCTGGCTGTGGTCCCAGCTAAATTATCTGATGGTACATAATGCTGGCCCATGCATTAACCCATACTCAAAACCATAACCAACTCTTTCTGCTTAAGAGGTTAAAATGCTGTTGAAGGAATTTTTGCATATATTCCTTCTTGTTTTCTTGTTTATTAACCAAGAAATTATGTTTCCATGGCAGCAGTCAAAAATTCCCAAGCATTTTTTACTCTTGTGGCTGCTGTGCCTGAAGAGGTTAGTCTGTTGTCTTAGCCTTTGTGATAAAAAACGCTCACAACTTTTAGATTTTTAATAGAGACAGGTGCATCTTGTAGCTTGGAGCTACGAGAAGTAAAACCTCTCAGCTTGGTTGCCAGCTGCCTTGTGTCTTGCGTTCCTCCTTCATTCAGTTCTTTTTGAATTACCAAAGGGTTTTATACTGTTTCCTCCTGTGTCCTTGCCTCTTAAGGCACTCACAGTCTCCAGAGACCATCAGCATGTTTCTGAGTACCTCTAGCATTTGTTGCCTTTGCAAAGTTTCACAGCTCATGCTGATTTCTGTGCCTTAGGTTTACGTATTGCATATGGAGCTGGTTTCAGATAAGGCTGCTCTGTGGGTGTGGAATGGTGAATGTGGTGGGAAATGCCACATCTTCCCTTTGGAAACTGGGGCTTAGTCTCCTTGCTCCCAATGTAGCAGCCTCTAAGATAGGTAAGAAGGCAGAGATCAGGAGGTTCAGTAAGCTGACTCAGATTTCCATATCATCCTCTGCAAAACGAGCTGAACCCGAGGTCATTGCACAGCCAGAGCTTCCTTAAGAGTGTTTCTAGACTCTGGTGCTGAGAATGGCAACCTCTCTTGCTCCGTGCTGGTCAGGCTCCACATGTTTTGCAGTGGAGCGTTGTAGTTTTCCTGAAATTTGCCGTATTGAATTGCGTTCTCCAGACAAGGCACTGTGACCAGCTGACATCTCCCTGCAATATTGTCAAATTTGATTATGTTTATTTGTTTTCACTTTTATGCTGACAACATGTGTCTTAGATTTTCGGGAGGACTGTTTTCGGGAGGACTGTTTTCAGGCATAGAATTAATGAAACTGGTTTCTAAATGCTTCCCATGATTGCATCTTATTCGGCATTTTTTAACAACGCCATAAAGTGCGAGAATCCCATGTTGATGAGCGGGAAGGTTTCTTATATCTGCAATCAGCCATCAGGGCATGGAAGGAAGGATCCTGCTGGGCGTGCTAGCACATCCCCGACCTCTCTTGGGTTTGAAAACCAGGATGCCCAAAATTTGACTTCTCTGTTGTGGTTTGTTAGATTGTATAAACAAGGTAGCTCAATGAGGGCTAGCTTTTTCAAGCTGTGGGAGCTCCCTGTTAAAGGCTTTGTGGCTGAGAACTGCTGGTTGCAGACTAGCTGAAGAACTAAGGGAATGGGAAACTGCAGCAGATGACTGCAGTGTGAGATGTGAGTTACTCCTCAGGGCTCCCAGCACCCTGAGTTGCGACTGGTGTGGGCCTTTAGCAGCATCCCAGAATAATGCAGTTCTTAACCTCTAGTATTCTTGCTAATTCATCTTTTCCCCACAGTGGATGATTCAGTTTACCTTGGCTCAGCACAGTCTGGCTGTCAGTCATAGATGCCATCTTGGCATGGAAGCAATGCTTGAACTATTTGGGAGATGCACAGTAGCTGTATATTAGCCCATTCCTGAGCTAGCTGCTGCCAAGGGTAGATTGTGGCCATTTAATAAAGAGAATTTCCTTGACCTGAAGAGCTAGGTAGTTACTAGCTGTGAAGAATAGAAAATGCAGCATCCTTGAGCCAACTGAAAATTTCTTCTCGGCTCTCATGGCTAAATTCCTACGTATTTTGGAGAAACAGGTCTTGTTCTCTTGCTCAGGCTGACATACTAGGTTTGGCAGAGGCTCTTGATATTTGTATTTGTCCAGCTGCACATGTGTTGCAGTAGATATCATCAAGGGGGGTCCCAGTTAATGAGCAGGAGCAAGAGAAAAATCTTTACAGGTGAAAATAGTTGTTGAGTGTTAGCAAAGAGAGAAATTAATGGATAAAGGGCATTGCATTATGTTAAGCTGTAGGGATGCTAAATGTTCACAGAAGGTGTTACACATACAAGGACTTGGGTGTGCTCTTTTCATAACTAGTAAGAGCAATAAGGGAGTGGTTTGGCTTCTTCGTGTTTGCTGGTTCAGGGGTGGTATCTGTGACAATAATGTTAGGAGTTGCTGGTTATCAGACGGTAATAACCATTGACCACCTTATCCCATTGTAGAAGTGAAGCCACTTGAAGCAATTAATTATGATCTGATTAAAAATTATTTTCTGTTTTGGGATGTTTGTTATCCTTCTAGCTGTGGTTTTCCAAAGACCTAAACAAGTATTTTGCTGTGGACTTCACCAAATGTACATAAAGGATTGTTTGGATTTGCTTGGGCTCTGTGATTGAATGTGAAGATCCATGGGAACTGAAAAAAAAAAAAAGAAAAAAATACCAAGGAGTGGAAAAGAATAAACTATAGGTCTAGGCCTCCTCAAATGTCCTTAGCAATCCCAGGTGGTGTCCAGAGAATACATTCTTTGCAGTTCAAAATAGAAGAAGATGCTGTCATTTCAACAAATGGGTAATGTGAGTTAAAGTGTTTTAAACATTTGTTTTGGGAATGAGTCATAAATATTAATAGGTTTATCTTAAATTCGGGGCTATATTTTAGAGTTAGGTAAACTCAGTATTAAAAATAAGACTTCATTCTTTAATTCTTTATTTAATTTTTGAAGTATGTGGCTAACTTTGGAGAGAAGTTTCATTTGTCTGTTTCCCATTGCTGCCCTAGTCCTATTACATCCCGCAAGATTTTTCTGCAAGGGAATGGTGTGTAGATTAAAGTCCCACCTTTGCTTATTGAGATGCCTTAGTCATCTTGTTTCATGGAGCTCATTTGTCTTTGGTGAACCAGCCTTCTGGCTGGTCCATTTGTTGTGTCTCTTAATTGCTTCATCAATGACCTTTCTGTGGGGGTGGAGATATCATCAGACAGAGGGGACCTTTTGAATTTATGAATTTTTTGTTTGCCAAGAAAGCTCTGAGACTAATTGCCAAGACTTCCCAGAAGATATTAGTTTACAAATTTTAGTGACACTTATGATTTATTAATGTGCTTCCCCCTGCATCTGCTTATCCCTGTTCCTTGGTGGAATTCCTGCTGAATCAGAGAGATTTATTAAAAACAGAACTGCAGATTGTAATGGTGTTTTAGGTAGGCTGTTAATTAGGTTTCTTTTGCCTGTGTTCAGAGTGGTTTATTCATACCTGTGATTCTCTGAAGACAGAGGTAAGTCTTGGCTTTGACTATATTCTGCCCCAATCTCAATTTGGTGAGGGTGTTGTGTGGTGGTGGCACAGAGGTTCACTTTTACGTGTGTGTGTAACTCAGTGTTCAACGCAAGCTACACATCTCTGTGCTTCATTCACAGATCTTTTGCTGCTTGAAAGTGGGGCTGCTTTGTTGAAGCTTCACACGTTTGGCTGTGAGAGGACTGGACTGGTCCCTAATGGTGGATGCTGCGGATATGTTTATGTAGAATGCATTTGTTAAATAGGTCTAGAGAGGTCATGTGACTGTACCTGAGTTTTGATCTCATAGATAACTGGGTTATTGGAATGTTCCTGTTAATTAGTAGGCCTGGGAATTTTTGGGTACATCTTGATTTCTGGCTGGAGACAGGGAGGCAAGAAGAAAAGATAATTTATCAAATTCCAAACTTTTTGAGAGAATGTTCTTAGGACAGAGGTGGAATTCCAGGTAAAATGTAGAGAGGGCAAAAATGAGCTGTCTTTTGTTTTAATTTGCCATGTTTCAGATAAGAGCCCAAGCTATTTCTCTTCCTCTCTTCCTCATAACTGTTGAATTATGTATACTCCGCACAAGAGCTCCAACAGGAGAGCTCTCTCTGGGGAGAGACTGATACTAATCTTTTGTGTGGAAGATCCAAGTTCAAGCCCTCGCTCTGAATAAGTATAAAGGGAAGTGCTTTTTTATTTCACAAGTCATTAAATTGTGTAACTCGTTGCTGCAGGATGTTGTGAGGCAGAAATAATAAAAGTAAAAATGGATTTTGAAAGAGGATTTGATGAATTAATGGAGGATATTTCTGCTGGTGACTGTTAAATGTGATAGGGTGGCAGTAGCCTGTGGTTTATATTAATTATTTTATGATACAACATTCTGCAGGAATAGACAGCTTTTGGATCAGCATTGCAGAAATGTCATCCATTTCTGTTATCTATTCTTCAGCAATGAGATATTTGTGCTATAGGTATTCTAATGGAATAGCTGGGATTGCGCTGGTGACGTGATACGCCACAGTATTTTAGTGGTTTGGGGATTTAGAGATCAGTAAATCAAGATAACTGAAGGTGAGAGACCATGGGAAGACTCGGGGTTTCTTTTATCTCTTCCTTGTATTTTTCTCAGACTATTCTGTGTCAAATTAGCAAGTAATACTAGTTTTTGATCTGACCTCCTGTGGCTGTCTTACTCAGCCAAACAATTTAATTCATCTATACCACAGGTAGGTTCTCCATCGATTACCCAACTGGTGGCTGTCTTGGAACTGTAGTTAAAAGAATTAAAGCAAAACAAAACCGAAAAAACAGACTATCTTTCGTGTAATTTAATTTTCCAGCAACTCCATTCAGGCACGCAACTTGGTTTGATCATCCTGACAATGGATACTTAAACCTGTCCAGATCTCTAATCTTTCCATTCTGGAAAACTAGATGGTGAAATGGGAAATTCAGGGAATTTAATGGCAAAAGGTATTTCTGCTGTTGACACAGTGTCGTGGGTTGACCCTGGCCAGCCGCCAGGTACCCACACAGCCGCTCACTCACTCCACCCTTCACTACTGAACAGGGGGAGAAAATATCTCCAGGGGCTCAGGGTTTGAGATAAGGACAGGGAGATCACCCTCATTTACCGTCCCGGGCAAAACAGACTCAGTTTTGGGGAAATTAGGTACATTTATTAAAAGAACTAATCAGAGAGGAGTAGTGAGAAGTGAGAAAGAGCAAACAAATCTTAAACAGAACACCTTCCCCCTTCTTCCCGGGCTTAACATCAATCCCGGTTTCTCCACCTCCTCCCCCCGAGCGGCGCAGGGGGACAGGGAATAGGGGCTGCGGTCAGTTCATCTGACGTTGGTTTCACCGCTTCTTCACTCCGGGGGAGGACTCTTCACTCTTCCCCAGGGCCATTGTGGGGTCCCTCTCACGGGAGACAAGCTTCACACTCTCTTCTCCGCGTGAGTCGTCCCACGAAGGGCAATTCATCACAAACTGCCCGATGTGAGACACCTCACGAGGGGCAGCCCACCCCTTGGGAGTCTGAGGCGCAGTCCTTCAGGGGAAACTGCTCCAGCATGGGCCACCCGCAGCGTCCCAAAAAGTCCCACCAGCCAACCTGCTCCAGCGTGGGCATTCCTCTCTTCCACGGGCTACAGGTTCCGGCAGCGACTCGCTCTGATGCGGGCTTCCCACGGGCTACAGTCCCCTTTCAGGCATCCACCCACACGGCGTGGAGTCCTCGGTGGACATCTATGCGGTGATCCTCACGGTGGACTTCTGCACCTCGCCCATGGGCTGCAGGGGGACAACCCGCTTCACCATGGTCTTCACCACGGACCCGGGGGACTCCTTCTGCTCCGGCGCCTGGAGCTCATCCTCCCCCCCCTCCTTCTTCACTGACCTTGGTGTCTGCACAGATTCTCACTCCTCCATCTCTGTGCCAGCTGTTATGGCGCAGTTCTTTTTCCCGTTCTTAAATATGTTTTTCACAGAGGCGTTCCTCTGCTATCACCTTACTGATAGGCTCAGCCTTGGCCAGCGGCGGGTCCCTCTTTGTAGCCGGCTGGCATTGGCTCTATCAAACCTGGGGAGCTTCTAGCAGCTTCTTACAGAAGCCACCCTGCAACTCCCCCCCCGCCGCTGAAATCTGGCCAGGCCAAACCAAAACATACAGTCATGAGAATCTCAGTGTGAATTAATACTTTTTTTGGGGGGGGGGGGGGGGGAGGGAGAGAAAAAAAGTGTTTGGGGAGCTGGAACAGTATGCTTGTCCCTGCTTTTGCAGCTGGTGTATGCTATATTTAATGTAGTTTTTCTGTCCATGTGAATGAACTTTTGATTATGAGCTCCTCAAGAAGGGAGACGTCCTATCTCATTAATTTTGAGCTCAGATCGTGTTCCTGGGCATTTAGTCCTGGGGCTTTGGAGGACAATGTCAGAAGAAGCTTTTTTTTTGCCAAAAGTGTACGTGTTTTTGAAGCGTCATAGTCCCTATGAAGTCATCTTGTCAGGGATGGCAGGTAAAGTGTGTTTGTAGCGCTTTGCCTACTTGTTAAGAAAAGTAGCGAGGCAGCATTCAGGAGGGAATCTGTAGCCAAGAACCTGCTGTTGCAGATCCTGTGGGTGTCGTGGCTGTTGCTGCATCAGCAGAGCTGCATCTGTTAACAGGAATTGGCTATTCCATCTCTTCTTTATCATTTGGAGCAGCAATTCCGTTGCTCTCATTAGAGAGCTGCTCCTTTTGTTGAGTTATCTCATCTTACATTCTAATTAGATTTGGATGCAGACTGAAAAACTTTTTTCGAGAAACCACACTTAAAAATGAATTTGCCCTGGACTTACTAATGTCTTTTTCTGATCTCTCTCTTTACTGTGCAGAGGAGTTTCGTTGGCACAGATTAGTAGTGGATGCATTCAGTGTGGGTATGTGCCAGTATTAACGAAAACCACACATTAAATTCACTTGTAAATATGCAAATAGATAATTGCAAAATAGAACTTCCATAATAAATTAAATAAGAACTTTCATACTAGATCTGATCTAGTAGGACTTGGAAAGCCTGAGAAGAAAACGGTAAAAATCTTAGAAAATTGTGTGGTGTGGATAAGGTCTCTATTAAAACAAGTGGGTGGCAGGATGAGACCTCATCAATGTGTGCAAATACCTGAAGGGAGGGTGCAAAGAAGGTGGAGCCAAGCTCTGTTCAGTGGTGCTCAGAGACAGGGCAAGAGACAATGAGTGGGCACAAACTGAAACTCACGAGTATCAGGAAACCTTTTTTACTGTGTAGGTGACTGAATACTGGTACAGGTTACCCAGGGAGGCTGTGGAGTCTCCATACTTAAACTTATTCAGAAGCCATCTAGACTGGTCCTGGGCAACTGGCTCTAGGTGGCCCTGCTTTAGCAGGGACCAAATGAGCTCCAGATGTCCCTTCCAACCTCAACCATTCTGTGGTTCTGTGAAGAATAAAGGAGCATTGGACAAAAGTCAGAAGTAGAAAAATTTGGTTCTTAGGACAATGTGTAGTTAATCTCTGGATTTCTTTGACGGGAGCATGTCTTGATAGGTAAAGTTCACATGCGTTCAAGTGCGTTCTAGATGAGTTCCTAGAAGCGAAAAAAAAAAAAAAAAAAAAAAATTCTGTTGAGGGTTCTATTACATACAAAGACTTTATCTGTGGCTTGGAAAGTCCCCTGACCTCTGACCAGTTAGACACAGGTAGGCACTTACTCCGTGGGAGGTCAGGGTTGAATCAGGAGCCAGTAGGCTCTTGTGCTGAACAGTTTCTGTCCTGGTGCCACCTCATGGCTTGCTGTGGGATGCGGTTCCTGTCCACACCAAACCTAGGCTTTTTATCAACTTACATGATTTCTTTCTCTTTGAGTGAACTGTTCTTTTCTTTTCTCTTCCTGTCTCCCTCCTCCTCTGACCTTTTTTTTCTTTCCAATTAGGTTTGGGACCAAGTCATATATATCTTTGATGTTTTGTACAGTGGTTGGTAGAATTTAGTACTTTAACGTGGGTTGTGTCTGTTTATATTGGTGTTTTATTATGTTGTGAGTGGTTGTTTTTTTTTTTCTAAATGTGCTGCCATTTTATAATGGCTATAAATAATCAGAAGGGTGGAGAAACATTGTTAAAAAACATGCAAGAAATCCTTCCATCTTTCTTTTAGTCTAGTCTCTCATTATCTCTATGGTGTGCTCACTAGGCTTCTAATAAAGTTAATAAGTGCCCAGTATCAAGCGGTCAGTTCTCCGGGTAATATTTACACACGGCTACATTCCCCCAGCCTGAAAGGTAGCCTTTGATTTATTTACTTACCCCATGTTCTTCATCTGTAAAATCTGTCAGCCCCTTCTTTTACAGTATGTGACAGACCAAGTTAAAATGAAAGCTCCTGTAAAATAGATGATGGGAAGCTCATGCATTTTTACATGGAGGATTTGTGCTTCTGAATAAAAACTGTAAAAGGTTAGTGAGGCCATTCTGTATCTAGATTATTAGAGCTTCTTTCTGGATCTTTGTTGGCCAATTACTTTAGAAAGTTGCCTCCATAAATATTAGTGGTCGATCATATCCAGTTATCTCTGAAGCTTCCTGTCCACATGCCTGAATCTAGCAACAGGCTCTCAGCAGGAGTTGGGTGTTCAGCATCCTGTAAGTCTGGTCAGGGATGCACGTACGGTGCTATATTGGCAGAGTTGCAGTATATTACCCCATGATAAATCAAAGTATATTGTATGGCATCTGTAACAGGACTGTTACATTTTCTTTTATGGATCTGGTAGTCTAGCTTAGAGGATCTGTGAGGAAGATGACAATAGGAAACTGCTTTTAGGAAGGTGGCTGGGCTGTTAATACAACCATTACCTCCAAACCTTACCCCAAAGTCAGGTTGTTGCTCAGGGGTGAGGCACACTATGAACTTTCCTTAGTGAGATTTAGTGCATTTAAGATGCGACTGTCTCCAGCTATCTGTAAGTACTGCCAGGAGTGCAGGGCTTCATAGCAAGGTTAGATGGGCTGAATGGATGTGTGCACCTCAGCTGTGCACCTTCACGACCCAGAGTCTTGGCATGGACTCACATACCCTGGGGTCTGAGTTAATATACTATGCTCTGCAGGGAAATGGGGCAGGTAAGCAATGAGCTGGGACTGGTATGCTCTGTAATTATCAGTTTGTACAAGCACTGGTGGGCTCAGAAGCCACCTAGCAAGAGGTATGAAGAAAGGAAGAACCCATCACTGAGAGGAAAGCAAATGTCACTCCAGCCTCCAGAAACGAGGACCTGGGTAACTACAAACCAGTCAGCCTCCCCTCCATCCCTGGAAAGGTGATGGAGCAACTTATCCTTGGTGCTGTCTCTAGGCATAGCAAGGATAAGAGGGTCATTAGGAGCCGTCAACATGGTTTTTCCAAGGGAAAGTTGTGTTTGACCAACCTGATAGCCTTTTATGAAGTCTTAACCAGGTGGATAGATGATGACAGTGCGGTGGACATGGCTTATCTGGATTTCAGTAAAGCATTTGACACTGTTTCCCGCAGTATCCTCATAGCTAAACTGAGGAAGTGTGGTCTGGATGACCGAGTAATGAGGTGGGTTGTTAACTGGTTGAAGGGAAGAAGTCAGAGAGCTGTGGTCAATGGGGCAGAGTCTGGCTGGATGCCTGTATGTAGTGAAGTCCTTCAGGGGTCAGTACTGGAACAGTACTATTTAATATATTCATCAGTGACCTGGATGAGGGAACAGAGTGCGCTGTCAGCAAGTTTGCTGATGACACAAAACTGGGAGGAGTGGTTGACACACCAGAAGGCAGTGCTGCCATTCAGAGAGACCTAGACAGGCTGGAGGGCTGGGCGGGGAGAAATCTTATGAAGTTTAATAAGGGCAAGTGTAGAGTTTTGCACTTGGGAAAAAATAACCCCATGTGCCAATATAGGTTGGGGACTGCCCTGCTGGAGAGCAGTGCAGGGGAAAGGGACCTGGGGGTTCTAGTGGACAGCAGGATGACCGTGAGCCAGCAATGTGCCCTCATGGCCAAGAAGGCCAATGACATCCTGGGGTGTATTAGGAGGGGGGTGGCTAGTAGGTCAAGAGAGGTTCTCTTCCCCCTCTACTCTGCCCTAGTGAGGCCGCATCTGGAATATTGTGTCCAGTTCTGGGCCCCTCAATTCAAGAGAGACAGGGAACTGCTGGAGAGAGTCCAGAGCAGAGCCGCAAAGATGATAGAGTGGAACATCTCTCTTCTGAGGAAAGGCTGAAGGAGCTGGGTCTCTTTAGCTTGGAGAAGAGGAGGCTGAGGGATGACCTCATAAATGTTTATAAACATGTAAAGGGGGAGTGTCAGGAGGATATAGCCAGGCTCTTCTCAGTGATGTCCACTGACAGGACAAGGGGCAGTGGATGCAAGCTGGAACTTAGGAGGTTCCACAAAAACATTAGGAAAAATTTTTTCACAGTGAGGGTGAGAGAGCACTGGAACAGGCTGCCCAGGGAGGTTGTGGAGTCTCGTTCTCTGTAGACATTCAAAACGCACCTGGACGCGTTCCTGTGTGACCTACTCCAGGTGATCCTGCTCTGGCAGGGGGTTGGACTAGATGATCTTTTGAGGTCCCTTCCAGCCTCTAACGTTCTGTGATTCTGTGGAATGTGGGTTCAGGCCTTGTGGGCTACAAGGAAAAATCATCTCCATGGAGAGAGAAATGTTCTTAGCATTGGTTCTCTTGCATCTCCGTCTCTGAAATGTTAGAAATTCTAATAGTGATTTGCTTTAACAAGAAAACCGGTTGTTGATTATTTGTCCTGAAGGAGGAAGAACAAGCAGCAGGTTCAGAGCGGAAGTCAGGAGCAACGTGGGGAAGAGTAGCTCACACGCAGGGAATGGAACCCAGGGCCTGTTGTGGGAGCAGGAGAATCATACAACTCCTGTAAGCACCAGGGGATGTATGAGTTGAGTTCCCTGAGGACTTAGCAGAGCATGATCCAACTGTGGGCCTTGTGTAATTACTTTAGGGATCATAGAGAAGCTGTTGACCTTGAGGTTCCCCAGACACAGGTCTCTGTAAAGCCAGAGTCTGGGAGGGCTTGTCCTTTCTTTGGGTTATTTGCAGCTGTAACTGGCTGAGGAAAACCAAGGCAGTAAGATCATCTGCTAAAACATAAGGTTTCAGATATAATGTTATATTGCCATGGAGTAGTTAAAGCTACAAAGTAAGCAGTGGACCATGGTACATCATTCAGTCTGCCTCTAGCAGAGTAGAGAATAAATGTCCCATGGAAGATTAAAATCCCATTGGTTCTATTATCTGTAACCAATAAAGGTAAAAGGGATGTCTGTGAGGAATACAGAGTTAACACTTTGTACCCACAAGCGCACATTTTCTACTTTGTAGAAGGCATGGGGAACAAAGCAAGACAAACTTCGGGTTTTTTTTTCCGGGGAGAGCACAGGCAGGGCAGACTGTGGTGGATCATCTGCCTCTCTGAGATCTTGGAGGGTGGTCTGCACCAGTGTAGGCACTGAGGAGTGTTAGTCACACCACCTGAAAAACTCCTATCTTGTCTTACAGCATTTTGCTGGTGATGAGCACAAGTTTGGCTGTGTAATGGGACATTGCCCTGTTGTGTGGTGGGAGATACACAAGAAGCCTGTATTTCCTCTTTGGAAGTGCTCCTTTTGTATAGTGACAGCACATGTGGTTTGTTTGGGGGACAGAGGAGGGTCCGATAGCTTAGTGTTTTAGCCATGTCTCATCCCAGCAGGGAGCATGCAGCCTGGTGACTGTTGTTCATCATGAAATCTACTCTGTTGCATAGCATATCAAGAGAATTGGAGTTGTGACTGTGCTGACATGAGAATAGTGGTTTTCCCTGGTGTGCAACAGCACTGCAACAGCAAACTTTGCTTTTGTGTTTCTATGTTTGCAGAGTGTTGCTGGGCACGGCACTCTGAAAGCGTGCTCACTTGGCAAAACAGGCAGTCGATTTGGTACTTGCACTGCTAGGAAGCTTTTGAAACATGCTTGGCAGTGGCATTCCCAGGTAGCTCAGGTTTTATGGAAAAGTGGGTTCTTGAATTCTTCAGCACAGAAATTTCACCTTTCTGTTGCTGAAGTCTTTGTATCACTTGCAGGATGCAAAGGTAAAATCCTTCTTGTGTTTCTTTTTCGTGGTGCCTTTATCTCAGCCTTGGTGGTCACTGTGTTCCCTCTCATCCTGTGTGACAAAAACCATTACAAATGCTGCAGTAGGCTGTGTTGCAAACTCTTATCTTAAAAAATGACATTCATAAAGGTTAATAATTGGAATGAGCTCTGGCAGTTAGTAATTAGCACCATTACACAATCAGCTCACATTCTGGCAGCATTAGGCATACTTAATCAGTCAATTATCATTGATCTCGGAAAGTGCTGCTCTAAAGTTAGCAGAAGGTGCCTTTGTGAGTGGAGGGAGAGTTTGACAACACCACAGTGGTCAGGCTGCTGAGAACGTGTGGTTTGAGGGACCGATGTTGTGTACCTGATCGTGATGGATGGATCTGAATTAGAAATCAGATAGTATAGACTCACCTTCAAACAGAGGTGTAAATAGGTCCTGCCACTGCCTCTGCTTTCCATTTTGAATAGTAGGGGCATTCAGATAGAGAGCTGGCTTTGAAGTAAAATGGATTTAGTGGTTTCAAGGAATTTCAGTTAACATGATGACTTACGAGCTTTCCAAAGGATAACTGAAGTGTGAGGTATTTTTTTTTCTAGTTTTTATTTTTCTTCATGTGATTAACAGTTCTCAAGGTGAGGAGGCTGCAAAGAAGATGGAGAGACATGGGATTTCCCTTTCAAAATGTTACACAAATTGATCTTAATCTCATTAACCTAAATGTTATGTGACTTTGTGTTTTCTCAGAAACTCAGAGGTGTGGAGCTTTTGCTGTTTGTGTGCTGGCTTAGAGTGCAGAGCGAGCAGGCCTGGCTGCTGTACAGAATGGCTGTGGTTTTCTAGCCAGAGTATTGCTCTTCCAGACTTGAATGTGGGCAGCAACATCTGTTGTTTGTGCCTGGTCAGGAAGGTGTGCAGTGGTGTGTGGCCCATGCAAGCGAGGATGGTGGCTACAGTCTGGTATGTGAAGGAGATTTTCTAGATGTCTGTATGGAAAATGAATATGTGGAGCAGAGGTGATCAGGGCTGACATGTTGGTCTCTGTTGCTTCACTTCTATAATTCTGTCTTTCAGCTGCTTAAGAGGTGGTCTGCAGTGCATGCAAATTCACAGGGAATTGCAGACACCTTTACAGAAGGGGAACATCATCAACAACATGTTGGAATATAGGGGGAGTTCAGGATACTGTGAGAGTAAAGAAATTTGTGTAGGTGAAAGAGCCAGGAAAAATGTGAGTTATGCTTTATTTCCCCTTTGAAATTTTTGCTGAGGGCCTTTTTCAATTTAGGACAAGGAAAAATGTAATGTTGTGATTATTTTGGAGTGTGTTTTTAACCCTCCTCTCACTTCTGCTGCTTATTCTCAAAATCTTTTCATTGTGGGCAAATGATCCAGAAAAAAATCTAATTGGAGTCTTACAGGTTGGATGCTTCTCAAAAATCTTTTTTGCTTCTGTGCAACAGAAATCTGAGGATACACTTCAGGGCTGACTGAAGTCACAAGTATATTGATTTCTTTCTGTGTATCTGAACTTTCACCTTTGCTCTTGGCAAAACTCTGCAAGGGATCTCAGAGGAGTCACAAGAAAAAAACATGCCAGAAGGTCGACTCTGGCTCCAGCTTTTGGAAAAAATTAATCCAATGCAAACAAAACAAAAGTTTTTTCTAAAAACTACTTCCCCATGTGTCTGATTCCAGAAGTAGTATAAAGTGAGTGCAAGCACAAACCATCCAGACCCCTAGAATTTCCTTGCTTGCTGTTAAATTTGTCTGTAAAGCTGTGCTCACGTATCAGGAGAAGGTTCACATGTGTACGTACTTGCTATGTGTACGTACTTTAAGGATTAGTGCTAAATGATTCATTGCTGTTGATGATATGAAGCAGAGGGCTAAGATTCACTTGAGCTGCAAATGCTTCTCAGAAGGATAAAGGAAGCTTGATAGAAGAAATGTGAAGTATCTGGGCATGGCTAGTGATCGTACAATGATTATTTAACCTGGAGAGAGGAAATACGTAGAGGAACCTGTTTAGATGTAGGTCACTAATGTAGGATCCAAATTTGGAGGGCTTGGACTCGACCTTTTAAAGCTCTCTTCCAACCCGAACTGTTCTGTGATTTGAGGGAAGTCAGAGTATTTCCAGGCACTTTTCCAGCCTTTCGATCAGACCTTGTAAAAATAATGAAGGGAAACATGTCTTCATGTATCAGGTACCTAGCCTGAGAAATTCCCCATGGCAAACCCTGGGGCAGCCCTGTGCCTCAGGAAGAGCTGATAAGAGCTGCTGTTTGGGCTGGGTGCCAGGGCAGAGCTTCTGGGAGCAGATGCTATGTTACAGAGCTCAGGTGGAGATTTCCTCCCGAAGCCTCCCATAGTGCATAGTCTGCAGGGGTCTTCTGGAGGTGATAGGTACTCTTAAAGAAATACGCAGGACTCAGGACTTGAAACTGGTAGATAGCTCCAGTGTTCTGCTGCGTGACAAATGATGCCTTTTCTGGTAGTGACATTGCCTGTGAAGTGTGTCTTGATATGACAGCGAATACTGTAGTAACATCTGTAAGAGGAGCTAATTTTTGGAAGGAGATGCCAGGCCATAGTAACTCCGTTAAGGAAAAAATAGTTGCACGTTTGTTCTTACAAGAGTCCTATAAATGTATAGAATCATAGAAACATCAAGGTTGAAAAGGACCTTAAGATCATCAAGTCCAGCCTAGAGCTTCATATAAATTTATGCAGCACAGCCATTCCCCAATCCCCCACCCAGCACCCACCGATTACTGACTATTTTGCAGTACTGAGGCAGTTTTTAGGGAAGAGCTCCTTAAAGCTTGGGGATTACTTGGGAGTGGGGGAAGTCTCAGATTTTAAGTACGTGTCTCATTCTAGTTAGTCTTGCCTTTGGGGAGGGAGGGGGAACACTGAAGGCTTGTTTCTTCACCGTCTTTCTGTGGCTCAGTGACAGGAGAGCCTCCCACCCATACCCCTTGGGAAGGGCAGCACAACAGGCATCATATTAGAAGCTGACTATGGAAGGAGCGAAGAGGTTGAATAATTTTTGATTGAGTGCATTTAGCACATTTTTGCATGTTGTGATCCATTCTACTTTGTTGTGAAACGTCCCCATTAGAATATTATGTAAATGGGATAGTGAAGCCGGTGTGGAAATTGGACAATGTGCAATAACAGGTGTTAACTTGAGACTGAGGCTGTGCTCTCTGCAGTGCATTAGTTCCAATTTAGATCCATCAACAAGCAAAATATTGCACTGCAGATGTGCTGTTTGATAGGTTTCATGAGTCTGGCTTGAGAGCATGAAAAACTGTGATCTCACCTCTTTGACATCCTCTCCAATTAAAAAATTACACAATGGAGACGACAGAGAGCAAAAATCAGTCAGCTGATGTTGGAGCAAGGCTAGAAACAAGCAAGTGCTATCAGAGCAACTGTGTTCAAGCCAACAATGTTTTGGCTGGATGACTGATGGAAGGGCAAAAAAAACGTGTTTGAAATGTGAATGATTTTTGAGCAGCTTTGAATCTCGTTTTTCTTTCTTAGAGGCTTGAAGCTGTGACAAAATTGGTGTTTAAACTAAATTGTGTTGTGTTTGTAAAGCTGGACAATGGAAGATTTTTAGTCATAATACTAGGTAAAATGGTGAACGTGGGAAAGGACACCTTGATAGTGATTTCTTTAGCTGATGGTGCTAGGGTAGGAAGGATCATACTAAAAAGAGAGTCCTTGTTTGACCTGGTTCACTGGAACAGACTGGTGCTTTGCTTTCCAGTAGTCACCCTGCTTCGTGGAATAAAAATAACAAGTGTTTAGTTAGTTGCATGCAGAGTGGGATAGCATCATGGTAAGACAAACTTTAGAGAAGGATTTTTTTGACACTAGAATCTTCCTTGGAGCAGATACTTTTTGAAAATACTTGGTTACACTCTTGGTGTAATCCTAAATAAAGAAAAGAATTTGACTAGCAGTGGCTATGTGGATAATTACCCTCTCACCTATACTTGTCTAAGCTCAGTTTGTCAGATGTTGTCTCTTGTACTTTTGGGGACTGAGTGGAGAGACTCTACTTTTCCAAGCAGGTATTCACACCCTGATTAAACAGCCGAAGTTTTTTGTAAGGCGATGGGTTTTTCTGCTCTTTAATGATTCTAGTTTGGATGATTGTTCTCTTCTCACATGGCACCAAATCTAATGTCCTCAAAAGTCTTTTGTTCCTATTTATAATGTGGGAAAGGAAATCTCAAGAGGGTGCTCTTCATAGAAGTGCAGCTCTGCACATCCTCAGGTTCATAGATTTAAAGTGCACAGAGATAATGATAATAGTCTAGTCTTGTAGTGCAGGCCAGAGAATCGTACTCAATAATTTCTACGTTGAGTCCACAGTGTAGTTTGAAGTATTGCCTGTTGGCTGGAAACATATTCAGTCTTTACTAATACTTATAGTCTTTCAATTATGTGATCTGATTTGCATTGCAGCTAGAACTGCATTTCATTTTTGATGCTGCAGCAAATGGACTCTGGGCTGCGTTTGCCAAATTTAGTGATGCTGAAAGACAGACTGATTTGCTACATGTTGAGAGCCTCAGTACCTGTGAAATTTCAAATTGTGGCCATGGTTCCTAGATGATGAAACCCAAGCCTTGGAGCTCTTTTGTTCTTCACTTTCCCTTTCATGGAATTAAAATTATTTGCAAAAAAGAGCTGAGAGCATTTGGTTCAGGGGGGTGAAACAATGCACTGGTTCATTCATGTGAATCTTTTTTTTTTATATCCTCCTTTTTTCTTCATCTTTTGAGTTGTCCTTTGGTTTTTAAAGGACTCTTGAAACCTTCTTAAGACTGAGGATTGAGAAGGTTTTGCTTCCTTTTCAATTCTGTCAAAGTGATCGTGGCTGATGGGTACAGACAGACGCACGCTCTCTGGGTGTGCATGCAGCTGGCTGGTGCCTGAGGGAAAGAAGAATCTTTAGTTGAACTCAGTGCTGTTGTGAAATAGCTTGTTAAGCTTCCATCTTGCAGGTACCTCAGATGCAGCCAGCCCCGAGAGTGAACAGAGGAGCCAAGGTTCACCTGCACCCCTCTGTACAGAAGCAACCATTTATTGTTACTGCTGTGGTACCTGCTGGCCTCTGTCCAGTTTGGATGCATCTGAAAACTGGGTGCAGCCTTCATCAGGGTTTGCATCACCTGGGACCTGTTACCAAACTGCAAATAGTGCTGAGTGGCCCCAACTTCTCGTCACCAGCTAGGAATGAAGATGCTAAGTACACTGAATGGCAGGTGCTCAGCATTGCAATAAGAAGGTCCCCGCAGATGATGATTCTGTCTGCCTTGGCAGGGACAAGGACAGCTGTAGGGTTAAAGGCGCTGTTTTGCTCAAGTGCCCAGCTCTTTCTTTGATTGCTGCTTCTGCAAAAATTCCTCTTGTCTCAAGGGGAGCAAAATCGAAATGTGCACATTTCATGGCCTTGTTCCTCAGTTACGAACTGCAATAGGTAACAGTGAAATGTAGATTCATGTCAGGGGATCTTATCTGCTCTGGATATAAGATCGGGGGTATGGATAAAGCATGCAGCTTTTCTACAGGAGGAAGCAAAATACTGTTTCACAAAAGCATGGTCTTGGCTGGTCTGAATGTTCTGGCACACATAAAAATGATTCTACATTTTAGAACAACTGGCTTGTGCCTCCTCATGTTATTAGTTTCCTGAAAATAACTCTCTGCCCTTTGTACAGATGTTTTAATTTCTCTTCCTGGACTAGGCTATTGTATTTTAGCTTTGCAACTGCATTATTTACTTCTCTAATGTATTTTCAGGTGCAGTGGTAGGATGAACACTACACAAAACAAAGCGCAGTTTATGTTTGTATTGGATTGCAGATCCCCATACACTAAGGAGAAAAAGCTGTCTTTGATTCCCTGCCATTAAATACTTGTTGTGTTGTTTATAGGGTTTTAAAATTAAAACCTCATCTAGCCATTTCAGCATTAGGCACCTTCTACCTTCTGCCTCTCAGTAGAGCATTTACAAGTGTTTATATTGTGTTTTCTGCCTAGCAACCTTTGTTGCAAGTAGTTTAGGGAAAAAAAAATTGTTTGCCATCATAAATCCAAAGCTGCAGCAAGTCCTAACAACCTGTAGTTATCCTTCCTCAGAGTTCCCTTTAGAAGGAGCTATCTGATGTGATAAAAACGAAGACTCGCTGCCATGAAATCTGTTTACATTCTGCAAACATGACTTTATTCCATCAGAGTATTTTTAAATTTTTTTTTCTTATTTTTTTTTTTATTTTTTGTGAAGCAAATTGTGAGATGTCCCTCACTTGCATTCACTTAGCTGAAATAACAGAGATGATGCTGCGGTGCCTGTAGCTGTTTGCTGTGACGTGCAGGCGCGAGCTCTGGGGCTGGTGCTCCCGATACTGTAGGCTAAGGGGGGGCCCAAACGAGAGGCCAGTTTGGCAAATTACTCTGCAGAGAAAAGCCTCTTCCCTGCAAGTTTGTGCTGTCCTTTTGCTGCATAGGTCTAATACCCAGTTAGGTTTTGTTGCATTTGAGCAATGAGGTTTCTGTCAGTTTCTTTGGGAGCCAGTTCCATGGCTTAAGTGCGAGAGCTGGCCCTAATTTGAATTTTCTATCTGACAAGTAAATGATGTTTCAATTTCTTACTTCATTAAGATGTCGAGAGGGACAGTTTCCAACAGGCACTACTGATGTTTCTTCAAGTTGCAGGACTTTACTGATATTTGGCCTAAAATTTCCTTTTTCTAGTTCCGATTTTTGCATCCATTTTGAAGAGGCAAATAGGATTGTATTTTTTTTCTGTCTGAATCCAGCAGGAACTGGATCAAACTTTTAGACCTTTCACATTCTTATGATTATTATGTAGCTCCCCAGTCCTTGCTTTGCAAAATTGCACACCTAATTTTTTTAATCTTGCCTGCAAAGAATACACTTCACTCTGTAACACTTAATTGTTTTAGTCTATGCATTTTGTCCCAATTCTTTTTCCTTGGTACAAAATGTGATTAAAACTTGATTTTTGATCAGTGAATTGAGAATAAATCTGCTGGATTCATTGGAGGTCCCTAACACAGTGTAGCTAGGGTCTGACTAAATTTGTTTAAGTACGGTTTTCCCAGTATTGCATATAGATGAAGTTTAGGAACATCGTATTTTAATGTTTTCTTATTTAGAAGTTGTTGGTTATACAAAAGTCAGGGTGATAGTAGTTTTCGTTAAACCGAAGTTTGCTTTCGATGTTTTGTGGTTAGTTTGTGTTGAAATACCAATAATCCAGAAGAAGAAATATGTCACAAGGTAGAGATAGTTTTAAACGCATTTTTTGTAGCCAAAAAGTAGATGATGTTCTTCACATGATTTCATTTTAGCAGAGGTCGTGTATGAAAGAAAGAGAGTCAAATATTGCAATCAAGCTTTTTTTTTTTTTTCTTAGTACCAAATCTTACAGTAGACTCAAGCCATGTTTCATTCTTTAAGACCCTGTGAATCTTCCCCTGCCTTACAGCTGGACACAGAGCTCAACTCCTGTGGGGTAGAGGAGCTCAGAAGCCAGTACAGCTGCTTTCAAAATCCTCCAGGAGGGAGGTGCAGGTGCTTTCTAACCGTGTGAAGATCTACCTTTAATGTGGAAAACTTTACATTTCAGTGTCCATCTGCTCACACTGGATGCTCAAGCTTGATGCATGTTCGCTGGAAATAGGGTCTGAATGCCTCATCCTGAGACTCTTCTTAGTGTAGACTGTGGAGACACTTCAGGTCAAAACTCAGGAAAAAAATCTGGAGTTTCTGTGTTTCTCTCATTGGCAATACAGAGATGGTAGTGCTCACTCATTTAAGGAATGTCTAAGTTACTGCGTTCAGACTGCTGCAGAAATGTAAACTGTTATTAATATAAGCATCACTGATATCTTAAGGACAAAGCTTATCTGTACCTGTATTTTTCTCAGTACAGAGTTAAACACAGGCTCATTGAAAGCATTTGTTGTAAAAAGTCACCCCAGAGCCTCACCTCTGCTTCCAAACCCTAAACTGGGTGCATGAAGGCATTATTCTTTCAGTTAATGTCTGCAAGGATTTAATGCTGTCTTAGTCTCCTGACTGACAGTTTTCAAAGGAGAGATTGTCAACAGTAAAAGCTTTTTGCATATTTGATGTTAAGTGTTTATTGCTCAGGTTTTGTGGCTGGTTAAGGGGGTCACATGCAACAGTTTGTGTAGTGAGATTGGAGGGCTGGAGGGGAGGTGCTGCAGTGAGAAGATTAACCTCTTGAGGACAAGGTAAAATGGATTTTCAGAAGAAAGGAGTTTCAGGAAACAGATGTAGAAAAACATTTACATTGAGATTGTCAAACCTGCACATTGAAGCTGAAGATCATCTCTCATTAAGTTAAACGGGACGTCTGTATTAGGTGACTTTGAAAATCTTTCCTTTTACATATATTTGCTCCTGTTTTTCTTCATAGAGAATAATATCCAGAAAAAAAAATCTGGCCTTCAAATTTTAAAATTTTTTTTTTTCACTAAGGAAGAAGGTAGATAAATACATTATTTATGGGATGGAGTAGATATTTGTCCTGTTCAGCTGCTAATTGTTGTTTATATAAATCAGTTAATAAAATGAACATTGCTCTTCTGATATTCTCATTGGACTCAGTATATTTTTTCACGTGGGAATGTTTGATTAATGCAAGTATCTCCCAACCAAGCGTTTGTATTTGCATCTTTCAAACACCTGGAACAGCCACAACATCTCTGGCAAGACTTTGGAATAAATTGCCCAGAGAGGTTGTGGCTGCCCCCTCCCTGGAGGTGTTCAAGGCCAGGTTGGACAGAGCCTTGAGTAGCCTGATCTAGTTGAGAGGTGTCCCTGCCCATGACAGGGAGGTTGGATTAAATGATCTCTACAGTCCCTTCCAGCCTAGGCCATTCTGTGATTCTATGATGCAATGATTGCTGCAGATGGAATACATGTTTGCAAAATAGTAATAAGAATTACAGAGAACAGTTGTTCTTATCTTTGTAGACAAACAGTTTCTCTAGAAGGGTGATCTGTCATTGCCTGGGATCACAGTCAGTAAGAAGATAGGTTTCTGCATCTTGCTTTGCTGCTGAATATCCTTCTCTCTGGAGAGCCTTCTCTGGATTCGAGTTCACCTGTTTGGCAGCATGGTAATTATCCTGAACTAGTGCAACATACTTCTGTGAAAACCCCGTCTGGCATAGTTTTGAAAAAACATCCATGGAGCAGAAGAGCTAGGGTGTAACTAGTTTTGGGTGACACATAGCAAGGGAAGAGCTTGGTGCTGGGCTGGCAGGGCAAATAATGCCTAGAGCAGGATTGTGCTGTCCAGTCCTTTTTCTCTGGTGACAAGCTGATTACTTTTCCTGATATTTTTTATTTTCCTCTTTTGCTGTTCCCCAAACTTTCAACTGCTGTGAAAACTCCCAAGTGGCTTCAGCCCAAATGCATGCAGGTGAGCTTTTAAATGTGAATTGCTTGATAGATAAACGAGGATCGGTTGCTATATTTAATTATGCAGTCTTCTGTAACATGTCTTCGACAAGCATTCATCTTATGGATAGTAATTATTCTTAGCATGCCCATCTGAGCAAGATTATGCTTTGGTAATTGGTTTTGAATCCTATATCCATTTTATTTTAAGCAGCACTCTCTTTAATCCTTTCTATCAATGTTTGGGGATTGAAGGTGAGGTGAGCATGTGGCAGGAGCAAGGGAAGGATTTCTCTTTTTCTTTATTAGGATTCTGCCGAGCTGACACGGTAGAAATGGAAGGCGGTTGCTGGCAAGCACGGATGATGATAAACGAGGCTGCTCATTTGTTCTGCACACTGATGCACTGCGCATTGAGGCAGCCCAGGTGATGCTGTCAACAGGCAGCTTGTGCAGACCCTCATGCTGTTGCCAGCCCTGTAGTGGCAATGGAAGTGAGAGAGTCTCCGGTGATGCAGGGCCATGCTGATGATACTGATGTTACTTGTCCACAAAAGAAGTGTGATGGTTTCTCTTTGTGCCTTATGTACATACCAGTGACCTGGCAGTCTTGGACAGCAGGTGGTCAAACAGCTCTTCATGCTTTTGAAATGGAAGTTGTGATTCTTCAGCTAAGTGCCTATATTGGACAGATCTGAATGTAACCTAGGGAATTGAGTTGTGGCTTTATTTTCATTTTCAATGCTTATTTGATCCTGTTGGTCACACCAGCTATTTTATTTATGCAAATAAGCTCAGATGATGCAAAGATAAATCAGGTATTTCCATGCTCATCTCATCTTTTCAGTGGGGAAACTGAAGTAGAGGAGTTGACAACAAATTGTTTTCATGATCCTAGTGAGTGCTTCCAGATGGAGGTATTGACTCTTGGGAAGTGGGTGGGGGAAGGGTTAGATGCTCATGGCCTGGTTTATGGCTGCTGGCAGAACCACACATGGAAACTCTTTGTATTTCCCTGATGTTTTTATAGATCCCCTAAAGTCAGTACAGTGTAGCCCTTTGCTGTGCATTGTCTCCAGTGTTTCTGGGTACCTCCACAGATCTTGCCTTTGGAAGCCTGTCTGATAACCTGTTTATCTTTCCCTACTTAGCACGGTCCATCTTGCTGAGCCATGTGAAAGGACGGGGAGCAGGGCACCCTTCATTCTCCGTAGCTTCCCACTCTCTGACCTGTGCAACATTTATGAAGGCACTAGACTTGAAGAGTTCTTGTACTAGGGAATCATAGAATGTTAGGGGTTGGAAGGGACCTGGGAAGATCATCTAGTCCAGTCTCCCTGCCAGAGCAGGATCCCTTAGTGCAGGCCACACACATCCAAATGGGTTTTCAACGTCTCCAGAGAAGGAGACTCCACAACCTCTCCGGGCAGCCTGTGCCAGTGCTCTGTTACCCTCACAGTAAAGAAATTTCTCCTCATGTTGAGATGGAACTTTCTATGTTCTAACTTAAACCCATTATTTCTTGTTCTATTACTGGGGGCCACTGAGGAGAGATTGTCTCCTTCCCCTTGACACTCACCCCTCAGATATTTGTATACATTAATAAGGTCCCCTCTCAGCCGTCTCCTTTCAAGGCTAAACAGCCCCAGTTCTCTCAGTCTCTCTTCATAGGAGAGATGTTCAAGTCCCTTAATCATCCCCATAGTTCTCCATTGGACTCTCTCCAGTAGGTCCCTGTCTCTCTTGAATTGGGGAGCCCAAAACTGAACACAGTATCCCAGGTGTGGTCTCACCAGGGCACGGTAGAAGGGAAGGAGAACTTCCCTAGACCTGCTGGACACACTTTTCTTAATGCACCCCAGGATCCCATTGGCCTTCTTGGCCACAAGGGCACGTTGCTGTCCCATGGACAACTCACTGTTCACTAGGGCTCCAAGGTCTTTCTCCACAGGGCTGCTTTCCAGCAGGACATCGCCTAATCTATAGTGGTGCCTGGTGTTACTCCTCCCCAGATGCAGGAGTCTACACTTGTCCTTATTGAACTTCATGAGGTTCACCTTTGCCCAGCCCTTCAGCCTGTCCAGATCTCGTTGGATGGCAGCACAGCCTTCCTGTGTGTCAGCCACCCCTCCCAGGTTTGTATCATCAGCAAACTTGCTGAGGGTGCATTCTATTTCCTTGTCCAGGTCATTGCTGAAGATGTTGAACAAAACTGGACCCAGCACTGAAGCATGGCATCCTCTGCTAGGTCATTCCCTAGAGCAAAGGGGATTGTGTTTACACAGCATGAGTAATGAACACAGCTCTTGGGAGCAACTTTCAAAGCCTGGTTGCTAAAGTCCTCACCTCACCAACAAAAACCAATCTGGCATGCTAAGATAACACCATAATTCTCTGGAGGCAGAAGAGCTGTTTACCAAGTACCCACACCACTTACTACTTCCTCACATACTGTGTTTATGTCTGCTAGCAGTAAGTAAAATGTGTTCAGTCCAAGGCAGGTGTACCCCTGAACTAGTTTTGTCAAACCAGATGGATCCAAGTGACTAGTTTGAGATTCCTAGTTCCATTTGGACATGGCAGCTGTCACATGCTATTACAAATGAGTGTTAACATGGTTTTAATTGTGAGTGGCACAAGGCATCTAGCTCCTGGCAGGAGAAAAGTAACATTGTGCCAGTGAACTTTGCCATCCGTGAAAGGTTGTTCTTACGAGGGCTGATATTCCATTTGCAGAAAGGAATTTATAATTGTACTTGCTCATACAACGGCAACAACAATGTTTTTATGAAAGGAATATGGAGATAGATTAAGAATTCATGTTTTCTGCTCAGAGGAGCTGTCTGTCCACTGTTAGAAATGAGGTCAGGAAAGCCTATGAGAAGAGACTTGAAATAGTCAAGTTACCATGTACTATTTCAAAGTTAGATTTTAAGTATTTTTTTTTGGTGAGGTTTTTTTTTTTTAGTTTGTGATGTTGCATTGTGGTGTTCACTTGGTGTTTGTGATTTGTTTTTTTTTTTTTTTTTTTGTTTAGGAAGGCCAGTGTGATTTTCACTATTAGTGGCTCCAAGGTGTGCTGTGTGTTGGTAGGGTCTGCAGAGAAAGGCCAAAGGCTTGCATAGACAGAAAAGATGGTCCTGTCTGGAGAAGGCAAAACTATATTGCTGGGACTGGTTGAGAAAGTCTAGAAAAAATAAGACAACTGTGGTGTTGTTTTGCCAGGGTTGTTGGGCCCAGAGACATGACCTGGCTTCCTGAGTTTGTTCGGTCTGATTTAATCATGATTCTTGAGCGTAGCCTGAACAGAAGGCTTCTTTTGCACAAAAGAAGGGAGAAAGGCATGGTGGTGTTGCCTGGGTCACTTTCCCCTTGATCACCCGTTTTTGGCTCACTGACAGTACTTTCCTGTGTGGTGTAGTTACAGTTGAGAGGGTGGTTCAGATCTGGAATTGATGGCTGGTAAGTGATGAAAGGGACAACGCAGTTGTGGCCTTACTGGGCACTTGAGGCTGCTTTTGGAGAAGACAGACATCATTGGAAGTTTCTTGGTATGCTACAGGCTTTCTGATTTTGGGTAAATCAAAAAATAATCGAGGCCCCACATCCAGAAAATTTCATGTCTATTTAGTTTCTTAGTTGTCTCATTAGTTACTTCTGTTGGCGGAGACAGCTGTGTACTACAAGCAATGAAGTACTGGACTGCTCTCAGGAATGGTGTGATACCCACTGCCAAGATATGGGGTGAGTTCCAGGGTGATTCAGCTCTAGCTGCTTCTTCACTTGTGGGGTAGGGAGCCTGAATCCAAATGTGTGAAAGTCAGTGATGTGAGCATGCTCCCTTGCAAATTTAATGGAAAACATTTGTGTCAGTTCCTTGTTGATCAACCCTCATTGTTCCCTCCCCAGGATCCCTGCCAATCCCATCTTTAGGACTTGGCAAAAATTGAATGGACTTAGGGAGTTATTTCATGTTGAACTCTGTCCTTCCATTTTTCTTTTCCTTGTCCTTTGGCGAAATGAACTTTCCAAGATGGAAGATGAATTTGAGATGCTGCTAGCAGGAGGTGAGGTAGATTTCTCATGCAAGTGTGTCTCCACTAAGGGCTGAATACACGGTGAATGTAGCTGCTAGCATTAGGAATAATTGTTAAAATCCTGGAGAGCTGTGATGGGGAAAGATAAGGATGGGCAAACCAGCATGCTCTGTGTGTGACAGTCACACCATCAGACTTTAGAGCCAGACAATCTTTCATTTTTATTATAATCATGGCATCTCCTTCATTTCCTTGGCATAATGCACTTAATCCATAATTATAAAATGTGCAACTAGCCCTTGGCTTTGCTATGTTCTCATAATGTGAGAGAGATTCTGTGTTTTTATTAATTTAACTTTCTGTGAGCTAACAGATTGCCATAAAGGAAAACGGAATTTCTCAACCACTACAGCTAATAGCTGTATTTCAGCAAAAGCCCCATGGTACACGTTGAACAATAACTACCACCCCTGTGCTACTTTCAGTTTTTAATTGAATTTCTATCCCATGGATACCATGTCAGAGCCATTCATCTGCTCCACTAAGTCTTCTAATATTAAACAAGTTTTTCCAAGTTATTATTGTAGTACAAATACTGCTTGATGGTTGATTTGCATTACATATGCACTGGTCTGGTGGAGGTAATGCAGTGTAGAAAAGCTTAGCTTACGTAGGCACAAGCAAAGGAATCATATTATTATGGATAAAACTATCATATTGTACCTTTCCACTTCTTTTTTTTTTTTTTTTTGTTGGAATGATAGGATCTGCTCTGCCTGTCCTGCTCGGAATGAGACACTGACATTGGAAAAATAATTGTACAGCTGTGTGATTGTCTTGGAACCAGCAGTGGAGACCTGCCTGGTCATCAAATATTCAGAGTCTTTGCTCTCCAAGGAAGTGGCTCTTGACAACCACCACTTGCGTCTTTGCAAAAGGCTTTCTGGTTCTTTGTTTCGCCATGTTTATCTGGTGTTGATGAACAGAAATGACAGTGCTTGTGCAAAGAATGCAGGGTAGAACAGGGCTGGGACAGAGCTGGGAACAGGTCATATCTCCCAGTTATGTGCATGGAGCAAATCACTCCATGTTTCTGAGATAGTGCTTTTGCTAAGAGTCTCTGGGTTTTGGAATTGACTGTCCTGACATGAGCTTGGATCAGACTGTCATATAGTGGAGTCTAAATAGCCCCAGAATAATAAACTCTGACATTAGTGAGACTGTGCTCTCGGTTTCAACGTGTGAAAGTGAGGGGATCCATATTTTAGACTTTGTCACCTTAACTCTGCCCTTTTCTTTCCTCTACATAACCTTTTTAAAAAGATGAGTCAAAACATTGTTTTGTGGAAAGATGTGATTTCAGCCCCACTTCTCTCCTACCAAATTCAGAGACTTCCTATGCCTGACAGTGTGTTTATGATACTGAGCGTTACAGTCTATGACTAATGACTCATCTCTGAGCTCTTCTTACTTAATGCTGTCTGATAGCATCGACAAAGGCAGGGTGAAGTTTCCATCCAAATCGGGACAAGGGTCTGCATAGCTCGGTGGTTCAGGAGGGAAGAACTGAACTATGTTTGCTCATGGTCAGTAAGAAGAAGTAGAAGAAAAGCCTTGATTTGTAGGCTAGAAATGAAACACTGTCTTGCAAAGCTCTCGATGGGAGTTTTCTCAGGGATTGCAACAAGAGGTGTGAGTGTGCCAGGCTGAATATTAATCACATGGAGACTCTAACGTGCAATATTAAAGATTATTCCCCAGCATGCTTCTCCCCTCCCCACCGTTTTCTATTGATTAATATACTAATTCTGTTGAGAAATTATTAATTCAGTCGCCTGAGAAGTCATAGTGACCCCAAACATCTGGGGCTGACTGTGTAAAGCCTGTTTCCTGTGTTCAAGCCAGAAGTACACACTTGGTTGCACTAACAGGATGCAGGGAAGAACTGGGACAACTGGTCTGTTCTTGGTTTGGTGTTGTGCAGATCCATTGTAATTGTCAGTGTGTAGCCTTCAGTACATTACAGAATCACAGAATCACAGAATGTTAAAGGTTGGAAGGGACCTTAAAGATCATCTAGTCCAACCCCCCTGCCAGAGCAGGATCACCTACAGTAGAGCGCACAGGAACGCGTCCAGGCGGGTTTTGAATGTCTCAAGAGAAGGAGATTCCACAACCTCCCTGGGCAGCCTGTTCCAGTGCTCGGTCACCCTCACAGTAAAAAAGTTTTTCCTCATATTTTTCTGGAACCTCCTGTGTTCCAGCTTCCACCCATTGCCCCTTGTCTTGTCAGTGGACGCCGCTGAAAAGAGCCTGGCTCCATCCTCCTGACATTCCCCCTTGACATATTTATAAACATTACTGAGGTCACCCCGCAGCCTCCTCTTCTCCAAGCTAAAGAGATCCAGCTCCTTCAGCCTTTCCTCATAAGGGAGATGCTCCACTCCCTTCACCATCTTTGTGGCTCTACGCTGGACTCTCTCAAGCAGCTCCCTGTCCTTCTTGAACTGAGGGGCCCAGAACTGGACACAATATTCCAGATGTGGCCTCACCAGGGCAGAGTAGAGGGGCAGGAGGACCTCTCTTGACCTACTTGCTACTCCCCTTCTAATACACCCCAGGATGCCATTGGCCTTCTTGACCACAAGAGCACATTGCTGGCTCATGGTCATCCTGCTGTCCACTAGAACCCCCAGGTCCCTTTCCCCTGCACTGCTCTCCAGCAGGGCAGTCCCCAACCTATATTGGCACATGGGGTTATTTTTTCCCAAGTGCAAAACTCTACACTTGCCCTTATTAAACTTCATAAGATTTCTCCCCGCCCAGCCCTCCAGCCTGTCTAGGTCTCTCTGAATGGCTGCACAGCCTTCTGGTGTGTCAACCACTCCTCCCAATTTCGTATCATCAGCAAACTTGCTGACAACATTCTCTAATCCCTCATCCAGATCATTGATGAATATATTAAACAGCACCGGCCCAAGCACTGACCCCTGAGGGATCCCACTAGACACAGGCATCCAGCCAGACTCTGCCCCATTGACCACAACTCTCTGCCTTCTTCCCTTCAACCAGTTCTCGACCCACCTCACTACTTGGTCATCCAGACCACACTTCCTCAGTTTACCTATGAGGATGCTGTGGGAGACGGTGTCAAAGGCCTTGCTGATGTCCAGGTAGACCACGTCCACTGCATGGCCACCATCCATCCACCTGGTTATGTCTTCATAAAAGGCTCTCAGGTTGGTCAAACATGACTTCCCCTTGGCAAAGCCATGCTGACTGCTCCTAATAACCTTCTTATCCTTGATATGCCTAGAGACAGTGTCAAGGATAAGATGTTCCATCACCTTTCCAGGGATGGAGGTGAGGCTGACCGGTCTATAGTTACTCGGGTCATCCTTCCTGCCCTTCTTATAGACTGGAGTGACATTCGCTTTCCTCCAGTCTTCAGGCACCTCACCTGTTACCCATGACTTACCAAAGATGATGGAGAGTGGCCTAGCAATGACTCCCGCCAGCTCCCTCAGCACCCATGGGTGCATCCCATCAGGGCCCATGGATTTATGAATGTCCAAGTGTTCAAACTGATCCCTAACCCAGTCCTCATCAATCAGGGCAAACTCCTCCTTTGTCATGACTTCCTCTGGGGCCTCAGGGGACTGAGGCTCCTGAGGACGGTCTCCAACAGTGTAGACAGAGGCAAAGAAGGCATTCAGCAACTCTACCTTCTTTCTGTCCTCTGTCTCCAGGACACCCACCTCATTCAACAGAGGGCCTACATTGCCTCTAGTATTAGTTTTGTCAGCAATGTATTTGAAGAAGCCCTTTCTGTTGTCTTTGACAACAGAAGAAGCTCTGGGGGAATGGGAGCACCATTGCTTGTCTGCAGCTTACTGGTGTGAGGGCAGGTCTGTGCAGGTTGCAGGTAGCGTCAAGATGCCCAAGCTGCTGCTATTTGAAGAGAAGTTGATCTTAATTCTCCAGCCACAGGTTTCAACTAGGAACCATTGAGTCTCTTTAAAAAAGTATCTTGGAGTATAAATTCTCTTAATGGTATCTGGACACTAATGACAAGGTCTTAGCTGCATGGTAACTTTTCAGTGGTGGGGACCAAAGGGCATCTGAGTTCTGCTGGTTGGGGAGTAGCTGGAATCTGTTTGATGCCTGAAGAAGCAGCTGCCTGAGGATGTCCTTGGTGTCCAAGGAATTGCCATCTGAGGTGTAAGCCTTGCTGTAGGGACAGCATTTACTGTGCTTACGTCCTGCTTTCTGGATCCAGCACCCTTCCGGGAGGTTCATAGGACAACCCTAGGTTTCGTATTCCATGTCTACATTCAACCTGCTTTTACCTTCCACTGACATATGAACTATACAGGCAGTGTGTAAAAGCATGTAGCAAAATCCCATTTAGAACCTGTCTAGAAACCACAATATGAAAAACTCTGCCTCTTTATCTTTTTTGTACGGTTGCAATTCTGATATTACCTTGTGATAGCAATTATTGATGGTGTCATTAGGGATGGGATCCCATTCCCAGCAATGCATTTAATATTTTTGCCCCTTTTTTTGCTGCTGGGACACTGATAAGTGGTGGCAGAATGAGATTTTTTTTAAAAAAAAAGAAGAAACAAAGAAGATGAGGGTTAAAGAATCCCATGTTTATCATTTGTCCTCATCTGTGGGGAAGGGAGATTAATTCATAGAAATATTTTATATACTAGAGTTATTGAAGTGTAATTTTTGCAAAATAATGACTTGTAGCAAAATCTTATCATTATTTATTTTCTCCATTTTCAGCATCTGTTACGTAGTAAATTATGGACAAAGAAATAACCCCTTCAGCTCTCCCAACATGCATTTACTTTGTCTTGAAAAGACAGCTGCTATTTCACCACGGTATGCCGATTATTACAAACACATTGTTTTAGAGCTTAGCAGCTGTGTAATAGAGGCGTATGTACATGATATAATATCTCTTTCTGCATTCTTTCTTCCAATAATCGCAGCGTTTAAGTCTCAATGTGAACTTCATTGATTTGTGAGTGTAGCTCATTAACATGGAAGTATTCCCTTACACCTGAGTCAAATATGAATAAAGGTGTGTGCCTAAAATGGAGTCTGGGGAACGGCATTTTTGACTGCGTGGACTGTGATTAATAGAAGGACACACCAGAGGGATTAAAGAGGTAGTGGGAGGGAAAGGGAGGGTGAAGAATGAATTGAGGGAAGCTTTGTTAAAGCTTGGCTCTTTTCCTGTAGCAAGAGATCTTCTCACCTGTCTGTTTATATTTTAGGCTGGCTAAATGATGCAGGTCCACCATGGTGCTTAGTTAAAAGTGGCTGTGTGAAGTGAACGTTCTGAGGAACATACTGTACTGTATTGTGGCTTGCAGGTTTGGATGTGCTAAGTAGTTTCTTTCACACATGTGCTAGCGGAGGGTCTGGCACTAAAACATGAGCAATCTAGCGGTGCACTGAAGGCAGTGAGGTGTATCCAGAAGGTTTCCTGTCCAGATACCCTTGCAGGAACCTTCTGAAGGGACAGAGATGGGGGTAGAAAGTTCACCTGCTCTGAGCCCTTAGCCACTTGTCACTGCCCTTATTCTCCTCAATAAGCTGTGGAGATGCACCACTTTCTCCACATGTTCTTATACTCAGTGTGTCCATACACTGCTCACTCACATCTCAGTGACGACTAAATGCTTTTGTTAGGAGTCGTGAAACTGTGGGAACCTTCTTTTGTACCCATATTTTATTTTCTCTATTGTCCTCAGAGTTAGACATGTGGAGATGTGCACAGACAAGTCTGCAAAACGGCCCCTGCACCCAGTGCTTGATCAGATCCTTGTTGACTGAAGGGGAAGTGTTTTCAGAGCGTTACTATTCAGCCTGCAGGAAGGACACATTCCCAGAATGTTAAAGCTGATGTTAAAACAAACCACGTGCCTTCTGGTAAGGCAACTGAATAGGATAAGGAAATGACCAGTGATGAGCTGCCACTATTTTCTAATTAATCACAGGCTATTGCAATCCACCTGCTAGAAGATGGGCAACCCTTTATGCTGACATTGTTCCCTGCGGCCTTAACGGTGCCCTCAAGGAATATAGTGTCATGATTCATTTTCTCATTGGCTTTTGAAGCGTCAGGTTGACTAGAGTGAAGGAAAAAAAAGCCATTTCTTCCCATGCCTAAATAATATGACTGAAAGAACTTAAATTCCAGTGCTTTAAAACAGTCCAGGGACTGTGAGCGAACCATGCGGGGTTAGAATACAGTTAAAGATACACTGCACAATTTCATGAATTCTGCTCTTATGTTTTTCGAAGTATGGATCCATGCTGTCAGAAACATGAGCAACAGTTGGTTCATTAACAGGCAAATATCCATCTGATTGGGACTGGAGCCCAAGTTCAAGTAGAAAGCATGGCCGAAGGCCCAAAACATACTGAGTCACAGACTTGAATTTTGGGACAGACGTTTACATTGATGGACTCTGAGCTCTGACATAACACAGGGCGCAGGACCTCACACAGTAAGTCCAATCTATCTGATGTGGCTAAGAAAGTGTAGATCTCAGTTTACAGTTTGAAATGTTTGAATCTGTGTGAGCATTTGTGAAAGATGTCAGACTCCAACCTAGGTGATTGGAACAACAGCAAAATCTGTCATCATGTGCAACTGGCAAAAAGATCATAACATTGGAAGCCTGTGACAGAGTAGGAATATTGCAGGTCTCCAAAGATACCTTCCAATACCTTTAGTACAACAGAATTCCTTGTTCAGTGAACCTCACAGTCCACATCTTGTGTGTTTGTGTTTGATCCTTTTCGTATGTGGTTCACTTATTATTAAATTCAAACATAAAAATCCGTGATGTGTCTAAAAAAAGTACTTTAGCATCTTGGATCACAGAAAACGTTCCCCTACTGTTTGCCTTGATAATATGCAGGTTGTTTACCTCTGCATAAACTCTGTTTAGGTAAAAGTCATGACTTCAGCGTTAATAAGAACCACATTTTCAGCGCGCTACATAGTAGCAAAGGCATAAGGCTTGTATTTCAAGGCCTAAACAAAAACATTCTTCATCTCATACCTGGAGGAAATATAATTCTGCAGTGAAGCACTGGATCTAATTCTCAGTTTGAAAAAGTTAACGTTATGTCTTTCTGACTGCTTGAGACAGACTATCAAGCTAGAGAGATGACTGATCTCTTCCCCTGCATCTCAGCCTAAGATACACTCTCTCATGAGTTTGAAGGGGATGTACATTTCCTTGTGCTCCGTTTACTATTCCTTCGTTAAAGCGACAATCACCCAACCGTCTCTTGGGAGACCTACTGAAGCTGATTGACTTTTCAAGCTGCTCCCACTTTATTGATCTCCTGTCTGAAAAAATTCCAACAGGTTTATTCTCCCAAGACAAAGTGTTTTGTGTTAGATGAGCTTCTGAGTGCCAAGTGCAAAAGATGACAAGAAAAGGAGGCTTTTCTAGAGTAAAATTAAGCTTGTACCCACTGTGGTTTGAAAGATAATGGGCAGTGAGGCCTTAGGGCCTGATAGTGCAGGAATGATCAATTGTACATTCTGAGCTGCCCACAACTCACAAGCAGTTGGTGGGGAAGAGGGGGATCCCCATGTTGAGCATGTGCTGTGTGGTTCACAATCATTTATTAACCTTGATAATAAACAGCAGGCTTACCTCTTTGCAAAATCTCTATAGATGCAAGCTTAGACCTCAGTGTCTGCGTTTTGAGGACATGCTAACTAGACTCAAGTCTGTTGATCTTCATACTTGGGAATTGAACAAGACTCACACTAAACCAGTGCTACTATGAAATATCTACATGCAGGGTAGCACTGGATTTAACGGTATTGCAAGAGGCTCAATCCAGCTGCTGATCAGAATTGCCTAAGCCAAAAAACTGGGTGACAGGTGACTGTTTTTTTCTGATTATTGCACTTATATTCCTGTCATTTCTCAAGGAAAATTCTCTGTTCTGAAGACTGACGAGGTAGTGGCATAGCCTGACTGTCTGGATGAGAAAGAAAAAAAGTCCTTTGGGACAGTTTAGAACAACCTTAGTTTATTGCCCAGAGACCCAGATGTGTAACCAGGCTGCCCTGCAAAGCAAGTGGTGCATCCTACATAAAGGCATTGTCAGCTGTTATATGAAGATGTCGTGGTTTAACCCTGGCCAGCCACACAACCCACAACCGCTCACTCACCCCCCCTTTCACTGCTAAACAGGGGGAGAAAATATTTCCAAGGGTACAGGGTTTGAGATAAGGACAGGGAGATCGCTCTCATTTACTGTCCCGGGCAAAACAGACTCGATTTTAGGGAAATTAGGTACATTTATTAAAAGAACTAATCAGAGAGGAGTAGTGAGAAAGAGCAAACAGATCTTAACAAACAGAACACCTTCCCCCCATCCCTCCCTTCTTCCCGGGCTTAACATCAATCCCGGTTTCTCCACCTCCTCCCCCTGAGCAGCGCAGGGGGACAGGGAATGGGGGCTGAGGTCAGTTCATCCGACGTTGGTTCCACCGCTGCTTCTTCACTCTGGGGGAGGACTCTTCACTCTTCCCCAGGCCATTGTGGGGTCCCTCTCAGGGGAGACAAGCTTCACGCTTTATTCTCCAGCGTGAGTCGTCCCACGAAGGGCAATTCATCACAAACTGCCCAACGTGAGACACCTCACGAGGGGCAGCCCACCCCTCGTGAGTCTGAGGCGCAGTCCTTCGGGGGAAACTGCTCCAGCGTGAGCCACCCACAACGTCCCAAAAGTCCCACCGGCCAACCTGCTCCAGCGTGGGCATTCCTCTCTTCCACGGGCTACAGGTTCCGGCAGCGACTTCCTCTGATGCGGGCTTCCCACGGGCTACAGTTCCCTTTCAGGCATCCACCCACACGGCGTGGAGTCCTCTGCACGGTGGACATCTACGCGCTGATCCTCACGGTGGACATCTGCACCTCGCCCATGGGCTGCAGGGGGACAACCCGCTTCACCATGGTCTTCACCACAGACCCAGGGGACTCCTTCTGCTCCGGCGCCTGGAGCTCATCCTCCCCCCTCCTCCTTCTTCACTGACCTTGGTGTCTGCACAGATTCTCACTCCTCCATCTCTGTGCCAGCTGTTATGGCGCAGTTCTTTTTCCCGTTCTTAAATATGTTTTCACAGAGGCGTTCCTCTGCTATCACCTTACTGATAGGCTCAGCCTTGGCCAGCGGCGGGTCCCTCTTTGTAGCCGGCTGGCATTGGCTCTATCAAACTTGGGGAGCTTCTAGCAGCTTCTTGTAGAAGCCACCCTGCAGCTCCCCCCCCGCCGCCAAAATCCGGCCAGGCCAAACCAAAAGACCAGATGAGAGCTCTTGCTGTTTTCCAGATTACTGTATCTGTGTTATGAGATGATCAGACATATTAGTGTATGGTTCAGAAGGCCTGAGGATTTGAAGACCATGCCGTGGATATTTAAGTGGTGACTGGAATGGGTAACCCTGAAAGGATTCAGGAATAGGATGATTTTATTTATTTATTCATTCATTCATTCATTCATTCATTTATTTATTTATTTATCCTATTGAAAGAGAGCTTATGCTGGAGACTGTTTTGATGGGAAAATGTCATTGCAAAACACCGGTTCAAAGCAGTATTAACCTGAGATTATTTGTGTTCCTTTATGGCTCTAAATTCTCTTTGCCTCTAAAGAAAACCAAAATTGCACTCTTGCTTTGTCTTGTCCATGCAGGTTTAAACTTCTGAAGCTCTCTAGAAATGGAGAATTCTCACAAACGCAAAATCGTGAAATGCTTGCAAAAAAAATTTAAAAAATTATCATCCTCTTGCTAATGTTGCTTTTAGTCTATATATTTATAGATATACATAGGTATAGTGGGTCTTGACCTTTATTGTGTAAATTTCTGTAGATCCGACAATACTAATACACTTGAATGTAATAGGATCGCATTAATTTCAACTAATCGGGTATCTGGTGGTGTTTTATTGAATGTAGAAAAGTAGCATGTAGAGGCCCTTATTCACGTTGTGACTAAAGATAAAGATGTGTTCTTAAGCCTAGAAGGGACATCTTGCATTGTCAGTCCTCACCTGTCTGAGGTGGCTGCATCTCATGAGCTTTTTATTTTGGTGGGGGAGGGGAGGAGGGGAATGATCAGAGCCAATCTTTTCCTGGGAAGCTAAGTTAACTAAATGGGGAAACTGGAGTGCTGAGGAGCCTTGCCTGGGGTCAGGCAGAATTCCTGTGGTATTTATGTTGAGGTTGTGTGGGAGTGCTGCTGGGGGACAGTAACGTTTGTGGGCCATGAGCAGGGGAGTTGCAGGTAGACATAAGGCTTGTGGGAGAGGGGTCAGCTGAGGCAGGGAATGGAGTGTGTTGCAGGCTGACTGTAAAAGTTGGTTTGGGAATTGTCTGCAACTTTTAATATCCGTGTTTAAGGAACTGGACTAAACTGCCTCCACCACTGCTCTCTATTTGAACTACATCAGTTTTGCGAATACTTGCTGGTAGTTTGAAAAAGTTAACATACCTTGTGGTACGTTAGAGATGACTCAGGTTCATCAAATGTCCCCGCAGTACTGCCTGCCACTGATGTGAAAACAGGCAGTCAGTCTCAAAAGCACGTTTCTGGCAAACCTTGGCCACAGCCACCATCCCAGGGGGCATGAGTGGACACACTAGTCTTGGTTATCCCCAGGTGAAAAACCGAGATTTGAGTCACCTGTCCCCCTCTCTTAGGAGGGTGAGGTGACCTGCTGTCAGGGTAGTTTGTATTGCCCAGTGTGTAGTTATTCTCTTGAGGGGTTGGAAGGATTTTTTTGTCATCCACATCTGGCACAGAAATACAGTTTAGTGATGAGGCGGTTCCATAGTCTTCCCTCTGCATTTTGTTCAATACACATTTAAGGGGAGTTCCAGTTTAAATGCACCTATTAGCATGAATGTTAAATTGAACCTCTACAGTTGCTTCAGAAAATCCTTTTGCTACAAAATAACGCAAATTAAAATGAATAGCTACATAAGAGAATCATTACAGAAGATCTTTAGCTATAGTAATAAAAGTAGAAAAGGTCCTGGGAAGGGCCTTGTTTCTAATTAATAATCTAATTAATATCTGATTAATTAATGAGGCTTTGTCATCAAAGCAGCCTTTTAACTTTGAGGCTATTAAAGTGTCCTCTGGACTAAATTTCTTCAACATGTCTTGATAAGGCCATCTTTCCCAAGTGAGTCAAGCGCTTGGAATCAAATCAGTGTGCTGCCTTATCAGGGATGCAGAAAACCTCCTTGGAAAATTGGAATATATCAGAATCAAGAAGACGATAAATATGTCAGATCTTTTAGACAGTACAAATGGGAAGCGAGTGATGATGAGGTGTATTTCTTCAGAGGTAAACAAAAGTGATCATTTTGTGTAGATTTCACAGTAGTGAAATGGCCAAAGCAGAAAAATGAGAGGTCTTTGTGTAGCCAGGCTGTCTTAGCTCCAAACAGCCCCAGTTTCATGGCAACTGAACTGTATCTTGGGTGGTGTCTGCAGAGATGTGATGTCCTCGTCTCAGCTCAGATGATGATTCGGATTCTGATGTCCTTGCTGAGGCTGCTGATGTGGATATTGTATGGTGCCTGTATAGCTTTCACATTTGTGCTTCTCTGAGGTAGTTTCTGCCAGTGTGCACCAACTTTGCCTGGCCATAATAAGGTCATCAGTGGTGTAATGGGGCAAGCATGCAATGAAGGGAAATGCTTATCCCAGCTTTTGTGGAGAAGCTATTTCACATTTCCTCGGGTTTTTATTTATATTCGTGATCCTGCCAGCAGCTGCTGGAAAATCCATATCACATTTCTCTGCTTATCTTTGCTCTCTTCACTTTGTAATAGTATAGAGTGTTTAAGGCACAGTGGAGTCCTGATACCATTTGGCACCTACTACTAGTAGTAATTCTCATATGTATCCCCACAGAATAGCAATGTTTAAGAAATACAGAGCACGTTACAACAAATGCTGAACTTTCGATCTCAGCCAGGATGACTGAGGTTCTTCCCTTCATTTATACTGCCATTTGGGTGCATGAACTTTAGAGATAACGCCTTGTCTTGTCCTAGCAATCTAAGTTGAGTGCATGTGTCGGTTGCTCTTGTCTCCCTTTACATTGAAGGGAGGAAGATACTTTAAGAGAGCAACACATCCTCACCTGTTTTTGGATGAACAAGTCCTCCTCTAAAGTTAACAGTCTCTGTCATTAGAGGAAAAAACGCAGACAGGCTTAGGAACTAGAACTACCTACCTGGTTTGTAGGCAGCTAAATTTAAGATGAGATAATTTGCCACAGTATAGAGAGGATGGAGTAGTAGAGCTGGGGAAGTAGTTATTTTAGTATCACAGTAGGAGGCACCGATCTTTGTTGCTTTTGTGTGTCCTTATTGTGGGCTGTTCTGCAGTGGAATATAAAGCGATGCTCAGTTATCACTACACCTGTATCCTGCTTGTTTTGATCAGGTTCCCAGGTTCTCTAAAAGCAGAACATACTTTGCCATAGGCTTTTTTAGTCCAAGTTCTTTTATGCTGTTAGGTGTTAGGATCCATCAGTTTGGTTTATGTTCATCTCTACTTCAGGGGAAAGATTTTGCCATCCTTTGGCAGAAGCAAAATGATAAGAGAACTTCAGTGCTGCCTTTAGCCAAATATGTATCCCACAGTAGTTGAGGTGTACTGCCTCTGAAAGTCCTAGAAGATGGTTTGATCTGGCAACTCCTACTTGAGCTTTGCCAAGCATCCCTCACTTTCTCTGCCATTTTTTTCCTGCAAGAAAACCCATTTTCTGCACCTCCTCCCACCCCTGTCCTCCCTCTTTGCATCTCAGAAGAAGTTCTTGCTAGTTGGGGTGGTTCTACGATTATTTTAGATCTGAAACTGCTTGTGCCTTTCCACAGTGTATCTGGAGGTAAAGGAAGGCCTGGGTGCAGAAGAGAGCGTAGACTGGGGAGACACAGCCTCTTTGCTGTTGGTGAGTGCTTTTAGGCACCCAATGGCACGATGATCTGGATAGCCAGTGGTCTGGGATACCCAAAGCATCACTGTGTTCCTACAGGACAAGAATAACAGGAGTGGTGCGAGCTCATGGCTTTCAAGTTAGTCCCCACCATCACTATAGGCTGATTACACAAAAACTACATCTCCAGAGACTGTTTGGGCCCATCTGAGTAGTCGTTTCTACCAAGTGTGAACAGTACCTCTGACTTGTGAGATGGTGATCAAATGAAATGCTGATGAGCAGTCAGCTGCTAGAAATGTGAAGGATATTCATATCTCTTTTGCTCTACTGCCTGTAAATCTAGAGGTGGATAATTCTGTATTCTTTTCTATTCTATATCCTTTTGTCTAACCTCTGAGACATTCGGAGTCCTCCCAAAGGCTCATATTGAATAAAGAGAGAATACCTTTCCTGTCAAAAATACAAAAGAAGAATCTGAAAGAAAAAAAAAGCGGAAGCCGATGTTCTTAGTTAACTCCTACCTCCTTCATTTTGAACTGTGAATCACAATGACTAATGCATCATGGCAGCTCATTTTGCCTTGCCAGTCACTGCTGTACATTACAAATTGAAATTTATCAACAAAGGCCATCTTCAAATCTTTCGAATGTTTGGTGCTGGGAATTGTCATTAATCAAAAAAGAAAAAGAGTGTAGGAGGAGTGCTGGTATCATAATAGAAATTGGGGTGGATATTCTGTTGTTTATATGACATGCAAACTAAAAGGGAAGAAAAATATTTTTTCAAGAGAGATTACCAAAACAATGATCTACTTCAACTTCTTTTTCCTTGGTGGGATCTCTGACTTTAGATACTTTTGAAACTTTGTGAAACTGAAAGTGCTGAGAATGTAAAACTGTGTACAATGGCAGAGTTCGTTTTAAATCCTCTGTTGTTTTTTTTTCTGATATAATTGGATAGTTGTTGTGGTGGATTTTTTGTTTGGTTTTTTTTTTCAAGAAGGGTCTTCCTGATAAAAATTGGCCCCTGAGTCATCCATGACAAAAGATGTAACTAAACTAGAAAGAGTAGTCATAGAATGATCAGAGAGATGGATAAGTTGCACAAGAAGTGAGTTAATAAAGAGGGAGTCTTCAAAGTGGAAAAAATTCTGTGGGGAATATGACAACAAATGGCAGCATGGGGCTCCATGGTTTCATTCTCGTTAAATGGTAGGAGTGGGCTCTGAATTATACTGTCAAGTTAAAACAGAAGGGAACATCTCTTCATACAGCACGCAGAGTTGTGGTGTTTATTACCATGTGATAATGAAGTTGCCAAAAGTTTTCCTTTGGGGTTAGGCAGATTTATGGAATTAAAAGCTCACTGAAGGCTGTTGCACACAAAGGTATCATCTTCAATTTAGGAAGTATGTGATATTGCTGTAGGCTGGGAAAATACACCAGGAGGCAGTACCGTATGCTTTCACAGTTTGAATTCACTTCCTCAGACTTGCATTGTTGTTCTTAGTTTTATTAAGTAGGATGGAGACAAAGGGAGGCAATTGCTTCTTTTTATAGTTGAAAAATATTCTGACTTAGTATTTATTACAGTCACACTAAAATTGTGATTGGATAAAAGCAAGCTCTCAGCACAGCAACTGGTGTGCTCTGCTCAGTGAAAGAGCCAGAGTACAGATAGGTGGATTTCTTTGGTCAGTAAGTAGGCACAGCCCAACGTGGCTGTTGGTGTTGTTTGGTGGGGTTTTTTTGTTTGTTGGGACTGTTGGTTTTGGTTTTTAGGGTTTTCTTCTTTGTTTTTTTGTTTGCTTTCAAAAAAAAAAAATTGTCCTTCTGCGTGACCAGGTCAGCCAGGCATCCTTGCACTGGTGAGAGTGGATCTTACTGAGAGCTGACTCACTATAACTGAAATTAGGCTCCACTGTTGCTGACTGTGAGCTGGACTTAGGCTTCCCTGGTTGCCTTGAGATTGGGAATGAAACAATCCTGGAGAGGCAGGGAAGGAGAGCCCAGGGAGCTGGGTTAGCAGCGACGGGTGGCCCCATGGCCACCGCTTTTGGGAGAGCATTGCTCGCCTTGTGCCCATTGCCCTCGGCAGGGGCAGTGGTCACCTCGCATTTCCAGAGCTCCAGCTGGGGCTGGGCTAGCTGCAGGGTCAACTCCATGTTTCTGTCCCAGGTGTTTGGCTGCCCAAAACAGACTGACTTTGGGCTCGTAAACAACCTTAAGGGACAGAAGGTTGCTTCTTTCTGTTGCATCTAAATATAAAAAAGGCTTTGGGAGCGGAGGATGTTTAGCCACTGAGAGCCATAGTTGCCAAAAGCCAGGAACCTAGTCTAAAATGTTCAACAGGGAAGAAAAGGAATAATCTTAAAAAGTTCAGAGAGGCAGGGCTGGAGCATACTAAATGACCTTTTGAAGTAGAGCAGCCCTCTGCCGTGCCTGGAAGTTAGTGGGACCAGCTTTCCGTGTGGTGCAGCAATTACCGCGTGGCTGGCCCGGTTCCTGATTTGGGACTCTGCTCCAGGAAGAACCTCTTTAGCCTTTTGGTGCAAAGCAAGGCGGAGTCGGTGCTAAGCCAGCTTTTACCCGAGTCCTGAACAGTCACTATGGCAGCTGATGAAAGGGGTTTGCAGTTGGGGCTGCTGCAGGGAGGGGTCAAGCTGGGCTCTGACTCACTAGGAGTCTCTTCCAGGTGTGGCTTGCTTCAGAAAGGCCTTTGTCTCTGAGAGGATTATTTGAAGGGGAGGAAGGGGAAGGGAGAGATGGAAACGAATCATTTCACAGGCAATGGAAGGTTGGCAGCCTGACTTCTTGTGTTGTGCAGTTGGGTTCTTTGTAATGTATTAATATGTGAGCTGTGTTGGAATATTTTCCGGCAGCTGGATGTTTGAGAGATGAGTCTGCTGTCGTATCTCGTGGGATTTGGTTTCATGCTGCAGCTTTTCTTTGAGCACTAATAAGTTTGCTCTCCTTTTGCTGGCTGATGGTTTTCATGAAACTTGTAGAAACTTTGTTCCTCTTGGGTTTTTGTTTCTCTGTCAAACCAGGAGAAAATTGGCCAATGGGTAAAAACAAGAAGTTGTTTGGGGGCTGTGGAGAGACAGGCAGACTGCAGGCAGGGAGTATGCAGGCACGTGAGAAGAGAAGCAAACGTTCATCTGGGCTGTGTGTGTTCCTGTTGCTCTCTCAAGTGCATAGAGAATCGAAATATTCTCCGGCTTATTGAAGTGGAGCTGTGGCCCAGTGTGGTTCTCAACGTGGGGCTGCAGGTGTGTTTGTGTAAAGGGACTCTGATCTGAAAATGAATGCATAAGCTTTAGTATCTTAGGGAAAAGGCTGGGAATCTAAAAATCAAAACCATACCTGCTCCTTCTCCGCACACAGGAAGTCACAGGTGGAGAGGAGAAACCCCTTGACAGGAGAGTTGGTGGCACATGTACACTCCAGGAGGTTGACATGTCCTTCCCAGCCATCCAGTGCTAGTATTTGCAGAACTTTTGCTCCTGCGAGACTGATACATATTTTATAGCCTGTCTCTATAGCTGAGACTGCAAACGACCAAAACCTCTTTTCTCTACCTGACAGAGCCCTGAGGTGAAAACAGTCTGAGAGGCGGAGTCCTCTAAAAGCTATTCAGGTGGCATTCTCTCTGCCTCTCCACACCTCACCTTCAGATCCCTGGAATGAGCAAGTCTTACCACAATACTAAAGTCTGCTGGCTCAGGCCTGTTTGGATACACAGGGAAGCTCAACAGGAACAAGATGGATTTAGTTATCTCTCAGTGCACTGAGTTATGACCAGGTTTGGTAGAGAGGAGCTTCTGTGTCTGGGTGTGCCCCTGAAGCCCTGCTCTGTCGGACTGTGGGACAGCACTCGCAGCACTGATTAGAACATGTCACAGCCCATCAGGGGAGGGCAGTGGAATCAAGCAGGTGATCTTCTTTCCCAACTGTTTATAATACAGTGCAGTTTTGGGATAATATGTAGTCTCCCAGTAAATTAATTGCATTATAAAACTTGCTTTTCCAAAGGGAATCTGTAGAATTTGCTGCCACAGCCTGCTCACGGAAAGCCCGCTGTTGTATTCATATCACCCTGCCCATGGCAGAGAGGTTGGATTGGATAATCTTTAAGGTCTCTTCCAGCCTAGACCATTCTATGATTCTATAACACTTGTGTTGCACTGGGTCAAGTCTTTGTGTTAACCAAGACTAGCAAAGAGATTCTTCCTCATGCTTTGTAGGTGCTAGTTATAAAAACCGAAAAGCTGAACTGGAGTGGACAAAGGTCTATTCAAGACTGGACTACGCGCTGACTTTTACTGCTTTCCACTGTGCAGCCTTTATTGGGTTATTGCCAGCAGCTTGGTTTGCAGGGTGGAAAACAGGATAGATGGGACAATGAAACACTGTAAGATCAATCTATAAGGACATGTGGGATAAAATGGATGGACTAAGCTTTTACAGGGTTTGTATATATAACCAGAATCCATTCCACATTCCAAGAGTTTCTATTGTTCTGGCAGTGTAACCAGGTGTAACAGTTGGTTTTATGAAAGCATTGCTGATATCACTTTTTTTTGTTGTATACACATGTGCGTGTGGTTACTGCAAATACCACTTGAGGCTGAAGGCAATAACAGTCTTTCATCACCTTGAAGGTGATGAAACTCCGGTGATGGCTTCAATGGAGCGGCCCAGAGGAGAACCGGCTAGGCAGGATCAGTTTGCCATAAAAAACCCCAAAAAGTTAAACCATGCATTTGGACTGTGACTCAGGGAGAGGTTCTTTTGTATCGCTGAGTCTTTTGTCATTTTGGTATAACTACAACCCTTCTTCCCCTCTGCTCCTTTACTAATGGGCTTTGACGTGGATCCTCTTCTGACCAGAGGAATGGAAGGACACATAGTATCCAGTATGCTTGTAGTGTAAAGCCACTGTAAGAACATGTGGGCTAGCTTATTTTCAGTTAGAAGTCTCTGACTGCAAAGGTAGGTAATTAGTAAGGGAGAAGGGTTCAAGTTAGGATTAAAAGCTGAGCCAGAACTCTTCTGATCCGCCTGTATGTCACATCTCTTCAAATGTTCAGGTTTGAGTAGCTAAAATTAGGCATACGACTTTTTTTTTGTATTTATTTTTGAATACTTATTTTCAAAGCAGGCAGTCTTATGGTAGGTGTTTAGCAGGTCTTTATCAAGCCATATATTAGATGATTATAGAAACTGAAATGGCTAATTGTAGATGCCTGCTTTTGAATAAAAAGAACCATTACCTATTTTCTTCATCTCTAGAATAGAGATAATATTTCCCGGTGTGGCACTTGGGACTGTGTTAGTTTGAATGGATTAACATGAGACAAAAGCTTCATATTCTTTGGATGGGAAAATGCTATGGAAATACAGTATACCCTTTGAGAAGTTTCTGTGAAACCAGTGGTGACTGTCGTGATAATAAAGAAAGCCTTAGAGAAGCTAACGAAATAATGATCCTGGTTCCTTTCTAGCTATTCTTTGAAAGGGCAAATGCAATGAGTGATAATGGTTTAATGAGAAAGAGTCATTAGGGCATCCAGCCTGCATCTTCAGAAGTACAAAGCATTTTGGGAGATCTGAAAATGACTCGGAGAACAAAACCAAAGTAGCTCTGTCAGAATATTAAACTGCTATTTGTATTCTCTTTGAATGCTGATTGAAACCAGTGATCTCCTTCCCTGGCTGGTACATGTGTAGTCACGAATGCGGCTTGTTCAGAGCTTCAGTGCTGTTGGAAGGGTTAGGTCAGGGAAGAACCTCGGTGTTTGCCCTTTGTTTTACCCTCTGCTTAGAGCTTAATGTTACTTGAGGATTCCTGACCTGTTGAATTTGCATGTATAGGAGGCCTCCTGTACTGGAATTAATTGGCATGGATTATTCAGTTTTATTAATTGAGCTGTTTCAGTTTCAAGCGTGGCTGGAGAAGGAAAGCTGCTAGGCTCCTTGTGGGGTATTGGTACCTAGTGAGACAAGTGCTTCAGTTTCTTTGGATGGGAAAGTACTGTGGAAATACAGTGCATTATTGGAACATCCTTTGGGATGTCTCTGTGAAGCCCAGTGGGTATTAGCACTATGTATTAGTATAAAACAGTATTAAGTGTAAACAGAACTCGTATTAGATCTATTTTAGTATTAAAGAACTAAACCAGAACACAAGGGAGTTGTTTAAGACTTGAAGCGACCCTGACTGCTGGGTGTTTAAAGGAGGAAGCTTGGTTAAATCCATTTGAGGAACAAACCAGTTTGCAAAACCTTTGGGAGTTGTGTTCGAAAGATGCATAGAAGCACATGTGTTGAAGCCATATCAGTGATAAAACTTTTGACTTCATCAGTCCTACTACTTGACTATAACCAGTCACCTGGTTTTGCAGTGTGGCCCTTTCGGTGTCATTCTGGTCTCCACTAGCAGCAAGGAAACCAGTGCAGCTGGGAGCACTTTCTGGCATCACTCAGTTTCTGCAGCCCCTGAGTGAGAGCCTGGAGCTGCTGGGCACAGTGGTACTTTGGCTGTGATGCCAGAAGGGTGACTTGGGCCATTTCTCTGCCAGACAGACAAGGAGCAGAGGATTTGTCTCAGGCAGAACCACAAAGCTACAGATGCTGGAGGATAGCTGAGCTTAGAAAATTAGTGGAGCTCATTACTGGGAAAGGCACTGAATTGCTACATGTTCTCTAATCATCTGTTTAGTAAAAGGTGTGTAGGGTCAAGAGCCAGGCTCTCTCCACTGTTGGGGTGGTGTAGGTGGGCTTTTCATGCAGTTTGTGACACCTATCCTAAAGGGACCTGGTGCTGACCACTCTTCAGGTGAGGGATCCTGTACTAGGTAGCTGTTGTCTTGTTCTTATAGGAAAAAAATCTTGTTTGTTAAGGAAAGCAGAGTACGAAAACAGCAGAGAAACAAGCAGGGCAAAATGAGGTTTCAAACATGCCCACAAATGAGGAGGAGGAAGCTACAGAAAACCCTCTGTGACGAAGCAGCCCTTTTCCCCAGTCACGAATGGGTAATGCCACCCCCAGATCATCTGCTACTCCGGGTGGGATTTGCTAGTGTAGGGGCCTGAATCTGTCTCTGTAACTCAGAAAAATTAAATGCCTGGCACGAAGTAGGGTGGGGGTGACTGAGGACTCACGATGCCAGTTTAGGTACATTTTTATCTAGACATGAGTTCAGCTGTTACAATTCTGAGCCACATTTGGATCCCCATCTCCAAGTCAAAAATCAGCCTACTTAAATAAAAGTGTTGTTGTTGATGAGTTTAATTTGGATTTTTCTGCTGGATTTGCCTGAAAAGAGAATTTACACTGTGTGCCACTGAGAATCAGGGTCCTCTTGCGTAGAGATCATTTGCAATTCCACATTAGCACGAGAGCAGAGCCTGCCCCCAAAGTCCATTTTTAGGGGTGCATCACAGCTCCCCAGGTACATAGGATCAATTGATGCAGAGACAGTCCCTACCTCAAAGGATTCAAGTTTTCTTCTCTGTTCTGCTGCTAACCCTGGATGAAACACAAAAGCTCGAGTTTTAAGGGTAATAATGCTCAAGCTGTAACTTTGAGCATCTGTTCACACAATCATTTCTTTCCCCAAAGCTCTAATAACCACATAAACTCTTTTTGTCTCCTCTTTTCTCCAGGTCAACAGACTATGGCACTACCTATGAAAAGCTAAATGACAAAGTAGGCCTGAAGACTGTGCTGAGCTACCTTTATGTCAGTCCCACTAACAAGAGGAAGGTAAGGGAGAGCCACTGAGCTGGTAGCTATAGAAACAGAATTATCACATTCAGTTCATTCTGTGAGGAGTTATGATCCTAAAGTGAAATCTGCTGGTAATTCACAAGAGCTTGGATTTACCATCTCAGTTGCACTAGTGCAATTCCATGGAATCCAGTAGAATTATGCCTGGTTTTGTGATAGGAATGGAGTCCTTAATCTCCTGCCGAACGTGTTAGAAAAATAAAAGGTTTGCTTTCTTCTGATTGTTACACCTTTAAAGAAGCTGAACTCAGATGGATTTTTCTGGGACTCTTGCTTACACTGGCTTTGGCTAATACACCTCTTCTGCCTACCTTCTGTCTCCTTTTTATTAGAAATATGCATTTACGTCTGCATTTGACTCTTTTCCCCTTTATGCTTTCCCTAGCTAGAAGTTGGAGGTGAAAATGTAAATGACATTTTCATTGGTTGCATCATGTAAGGGGGCTGAAAGCAGAATGTGCCTGGAAAAGTGGGTGGGAGACCTAAGATTTGATTAGAATGTGTAGGAGAGAAGATGAGGTCATAGCTTTCAAACCCCCTGCTCATGCCTCCCACGTGATGCAATTAGGGCTGCAGCTGGCTCACAGAGTGCAACCCAGGAGTTACTCCTCAGTGCCTTTTTGGTTTGAAATTATTGCCTATGTTGATTCAAGGGAGGTAGTGGGACAAAGATGCTTTCAGCTACCCACAGAAATGAATGTGGGAGGGCTGCAGTGTGTAGCTGATTACTGGCAGTGGAGTTGGGTTTGGATGGGGTGCCGCCTATTCGGCTTGAACACTTGGAACTGCCTGTCTCCTGCCTACCTCCATCAATAGGTTTCCAAACTAGTATTTTGCTACTTGTACTGTTCTTATTATTATTAGTGCATTTTCCATCACTGGTCAGTCTACAGAGTTTTCAAGGTTGATGTTTATTTCAGTGTATGCAACCTTGATGCAGTCATAGCTTTGATTACTATTGGCAACAATGTATGTGTGTTTGGATGTATAGAGGAGAGGAGGTATGCAGTGGGCAAGGCCCACCTTATATTTTTTCTGATACAGAAACTGAATTACTGTGACAACTACCTTGACTTCTTTTTTCTGAGCAAAATGAAATGAAGGTTTTTTCATAATGAGCTCTTCTGGCCTTCACACCCCTCTCATGTTCAATATGGTGGGCACTTAAGGGTTAATCCTTCTACATTCTGTTTCCAAAGCAACTCTGCCCACCTAAAATCAGAGGCAATATGCTCAGTTACGTCACTGGTGTAAAGTCCCCCTCACAAATTGGAGTACTAGGCTAGATGATTATCTTCCAGCAATTTCTTGAGCTATTGAGCTTTACAGATTAGCAGTTTTTTATTTTTTAAAAAAAAATTAATAACACCTTACTTTCATCATATAGTGGTGTGCAGACCTATTCTTACCTGCTGTTTTCTTATTTCAGATGACAATTTTTAAAAAAGTTTTTGGCCTTATATCTTAAAGAGAGGATTTCTGGACCTGTCTGTCTTCCCTCATTTCCCTTCTGAAAACTCTTTTGAAATGGGGAGATGAGCTGTAAGGAAAACCCGTAGGAAACCAGTGACAGTGCTGGGTGCTTTGGGAACAACTTTTTTTTTCATTCTTTCTGCCCCTGCTGAATATATGGATACTGTTACTGTGCATGGTTAAACAGCTGGTTTGTCTGAACTTAGAGCTAACTGTTGACAGTCAAAGCGATTCCAAACACTCATAAAGCATTTGAAAAATGCCTTGAGAAGGTGTCACTGGGTTGGAGCATCTGGGGTTTGTAAGTTCAAGATCAGATTTACTGTTCACTCACCCCTTGCAGATTCATGACGTTGTCCACTGCAAAAAAGTGCACGTGAGTTGTAATCTTCTCCAAGTCTCTCTCTGCAGTGGCCTGCAGAATAAGCATCTTGTTTTTGCTGATCCTGAGGACGCTCACCAATAATAAATCACAAAGCAGTAGGTGAGGTGAGTCGATTGCACCAGTAGAGAAAGTCCAGATCCCTTGTGTTTCACACGTGCACAGGTTCTGTGAATGGTGCAGGCTTTTTCCAAGCAAGATATTTTCTCCTGAGGCGTTGGCTCCTGGGTACTGATTGGACCCTGTGTGTCTTGCAGCTCCTGGTGATTTTTGATGGGTTTGCACACTGTTGCTAGCCCTGTCTGCTCATTAGTGCTTAGAGGATTAGCAGTTACTTGGAGGAGGGGAAGAGCTTTCCATACATTCATTCCTAATTGATTTACTAGTGAGAAGGATAATTACCTCTCAGCTACCCTGCAGAACTACAGTGGGAATTACCTGTCAAATTTCTTTGAAGGCCCAAAATGCCTCTCTTCAGCTGTTAAATAGGAATTATGCATTCAGCCAAATGCCAGTTATATAAACTTCAGTTACCTGAATTGTGGCATAACCCGAGGCTTAATTATGAGGTGAGAGAATTTAAATGCCTTTTTTTCCTTCTTCCCTTAAAAGAAAAGCTTTTTGTTTCTAATTTCTTTTATGATTATTTTTTTGGTGGGATTATTATAAGTTTTTTGGCAGCTTCCACTGTATTTGTCTGCTCAGTGCTGTGCCAGACCATGGTGGGACACTGATTTCTCAATACCAACATCTCTGCTTATTGCAATGTGGGGGATCAGATGAGACCTGAGTTGAAATGCAGAAGCTGAGCAGTTGGTCTTCCATGGTCTGGAAGACTGTGTCATTCCCCTTCTCTCTTTGTCCCAAGAAAGCCACACCTGATGCATACCTTGCCCTCCTGAATTATGGCACTCTGACACCCTTTTCGTACAAAGTAGATTCCTTTCTGGGAGAAAAATTGAGCTTAATGTAGGAATGACTTGGTGAAATTCTGAAACGTGATATATGTGGAGGTCAGACTTCATGACCTAATGGTTCTTTAGGCCTTAAAGTATTTAATTCTCTTTGGGTTTTATTCTATTCCAAACAAAATTAATGTCTGCGCATCTGCTATGCAACGTTGCTGGCAAAAACAAGTGCACAGTTAGCTTTCTGTGTCTTCGGCCTTCCTCTTTTAAGCTAAAACCCTTTTTTCAGTTTGGGTTCTATATTCAGTCAATTTTATTAATTTTATGTCCTCCCTAGGCTTCCTTCTAAGCTGTTACTGTGTATGTCTCCCACCCCTATCTGGAAAGCACCAGCAGGGTGTTGAGTATTGGTGTCCTGACAAGTACTGAAATGTCTTTCCTGACACAGCAAACTGGAAAATGCTGGAGCAGCCTGGAAGCAGCTGGTCCCTCAGTCCTGCCCTTTGCCTCCCAGTGAAACATATTAGTCACTAGAGTTTATCAGTGGGCGAATTCACCACGGGGAGATCGTGTCTTGAAGAGGAAGGAGGCAGCTGAGAGGGGAAGAGATGAAGAAACCCAATCTCTGTGGTTCTCCCTGGGTACCTCTTGGCTGTGCATGTGTTTGGCATTTAGAGGCCAGATTTAGTTTATGGGTGTTCCTTGGTTTTACATATTGCCCTGGGATATATCAGCCCTCTGCATGCACAGAGTTAACCAAGGCACGGAGCTGCATAGACAAGGTGGCTGAGCGGCCTTTGGCTGTGTCCCCACATGGTGCCTGGCAGAGGAAGGGCTGGGTGCCAGAGAGCCTGCTCCCAGCAGCTGACCCAACCTGCTGATGGATGGTTTTGGAGCTACGACAGGGGGTGACCGTTTCCTAGAAATCACAAGAAGGTATTTGGAAAAGGCGCTTTATCACTGTGAAATTTTGAGGTTTGCAGTTATAATTAAATCAATATAACAACATGCAGATACAAAAGGAAATTGCTGAGCATACTTCATCTCAGCTCGGATTCCTCTTACCTCTCAAGTATCATTGCTGGTGATCAGGGCCAGTGTTAGTGATCTGAGAGCTCCCATCATTTGAAGTGAGACTGCACTGGAGTGCCGACATAAGGGAACAGTGAAGCAGAATGGAGCCCACTGTCAATCTGTCGCCTCTGGCTGCACCCGAGCCAGAATGCTTCTCCCATGGGCCAGTTCTACTTCATCCTCCTACTGCAAGTTCCCTCTTCCTAACAGCCCTTTGCAACTGTGTGTACAGCCTCTGCTGCTGGGAGCTGCAAGTGCTAGAGTTGTATCTGCTCTCCTGCAGATGCTTGGGCTGTTTCTTCTTTCACTTGGACACTAGGGATTGTGTTCGAATCAGGAAAATCTGCGCTGAGTTCTCATTAATACTGTGGAATTCCAGGTGATCATTAGAACTAGCAGTCAGAAAACTCTGAAGTTCTGGAGGCCGTGGGTTTCCTCAAAGTTGCTGTTTTGAGCCTTGGTGAGAAGCCAAGTGCCTGCAGTTTTGATACTTCTACCTGGTCTGATAGGTCTGACCTACTTCTGATGATCTGATAGGCAGTGTATTGCAGGGCACATCTTGCCCTTCAGTGCCTCTGCCTCCTGGTTGTTTGCCTGAGAGACAACATGAGAAGCATCTCCTTTGCCTGGTTGACACATAGGTTGCAACAAACCTGATAATTCTGTGGTGAACTACAGAAAGGAGAAAATTTCATATTTGTTTAGCAGCACCTCTTCCTTACAAGTGAATGGGCTTTAAAGGCAGATGGTTGAGTGTTCTGAAAAGCTGAGACTTGCAAAATTCATATCTTTGGCTTTTCTACCCTGTAGCCTCTTGTCTGTCTTTAGGGATATGACAAAAGGCTGCTTACTCTCTGCTGGGCAGAGATCTCAGTTCCCTGCTGACCTTTAATTTAATGCTGTATTTTGGGTGTTAGTTACATTTTAGTAGAGGCAGACTTTCACAGCAGTTTGGGAATTAGAGTTGTTTATTTCTTCCAAAGCACCAAGGAAAAAATGCTCTTCTGTTTTAATAATATTTCTCTTGACTTCTTAAATTCCCATTTTCTTTTTATCTCATTTTTTTTTCTTTCTGGTTTTTGAAAACTTTCAGACAGAAAATTGGATTGTTTCCACAAAAACCAGCCTGTGATTTTTAGACTAACTTCTTCAACTTGAAAATGGCGCTCTTTGGAGCTGAAGTGCTGCGAATCCCTAACTTCTAGCATGAGCTGGTCTTCTGCGTAAGATTCTCTATCCCAAGAGCATTTGCATTCTTCTTGGTTGTTAGTAACAGGGTTCATTGTAGAATTGATACAAAGTTCTTCTAAAGGGTGCGGAAAGAAAATGAAAATGAAAGACCCATATATCTCCTTTCAGGCATTGCCATTCTGAATCTCAAGGAATTGTTGAACCATAGGTTTCATATATTACATTTTCCATGAAATGTTCTGTGAAGAGTGTGTGTTCTTGGTGAAAGTGTTGTTTAGTTGAAAGCACAGTTTTCAGGATGAAACTTTTGTCTCTACCCTTGGGATTCCTGTGGAGGTTGCGAGGATGAAGTTTAAAAAGCGTTTAAAAGCAAAAAAAAAGAGGGGAAAAAAGGAAGAGAATCACAACTTTGACAAAATCAAACCAAAAAGCACTTGTCTGTGTATAATATTGCTCCGATCAGATGTGGATGAATGGGAGGTCCTGATTGTACTTAAGATCTGGGGTGACAGTTCAGATGTCTTAGGAATACCTTCCTTCGTGTATTTGCTTTGCGGTTCAATTGGATGGAGTCATCTTTAACTTTTCTCCTGCACTGTTACCATCGTTGTTGTAGGTGATAACTTGAAGAATTAAAAGGTCTGCAGTCTTTTACGCTGACTCTCTGCAGAGAAATATCACCCAGGTGCTGTGATTGAAATAAGAATTTGCCCCATTTTTCTGTTATACCAGAACCGAAACATCAGAGATTTTATTTATAGATAGAGCTTCTAGCTAGAGGATTTGAACAGTAATTGCAAACAGCAGAAAGCAGAAATAAAGTTACAGTGCTCAGTTAAAGGGCTTTGAGAAAATGGTTTTGCAGACTAGTTTCCCAGTTGCCATAGAGTCAAAATGGAGGGGCATTCCAAAGCACTGAAACTATAAAAGCCAAAGGCATGTTGCACCTCTACTACCTAGTCATGCCTCTGAACCTGGCCCATCAGAATAACAAATGTTTGCAGGTGTTTGGAGACATAGAAGCTCTGAAAGCTCAATCTGATTAGATTTGTTTGTTTCTGTGCAGCTTCTTGGGGTTGAAGCCTTTATGAGCTGGCAGAGAGCAATGCAGTGTTGCAGTTCGGGTTAATGAAGGAAAAAGTTAATAGTGACTGTAATACTGAAATTGCAGAGGAATGCATCTTGCTGACTGGAAACTAGCTAGCACATTGGGAGTGACACCTTGTTTTACGGAAACTGGAGATCCTAAATGAGGGAAAGTTGCTGTGACCTTCTCTTTATTTCTTCTTGCTCTCTGGGAGAATAACTGAGAGCAAACCCCGTCCTGGCCTTGTGTATCTCCAAAGGGAATTCCTCAGCTGTGATTGGAATCTCAGAGAAGAACCCTGGTCCGAACAGATTTTGGTTTTGCCTTAATTTCTTATTTCATTTAATCCCCCAAAACAATTCCATGGCATTTTGTTTTTTCCTTACTCATTAAATGTGTGATAGGCAGAGGTTCTAGTATGCTCCTGATGCTTGCTAACCCAGCCTGTGCTGAGCTGCCATCCTTTGCCACGGCTCCCATTAGTCATCTGCTGCTTTTTCCTAAGATCGCATCGCAAGCTGTCGGTGAGAAACTGAGCTGCGGAGTATCCTAAACCCATTTGGTAGGTGGAAGGTTTCTTTGGACACGTTTTCCTTCTTATGCTGACACTGTGATAAACAGCGTGTGCTGCAAACTAGCACTTGCTGGTGTGGTCTCAGAGAACGTATTTACAGCACAAAGGCAGTGGGGCTGAGTTAGAGCCACAGGGCAGGAGTGATAGAATTAGTTGTTTCTGCAGTCTTTTATCACTAATCTTTCCCTTCAGCTCAATGAAATACGGTTACTAAATAGCTCTTGGTTTTGCAGCTGCCATTAATAGGGCCTGAATTACCTGAGCTGCAAATGGAATTATAATTGTCTCTTTGTGCACCTCTTCTCTGGACCTGCTGAGCTGTGTGCGATGTTCCTGTGCTTCTTAGCGCTCCAAATCCCATGCCGCCCAGTGCAGAACCTATGCGGGCAGAACCTGCCTACTGTGGTACAGCAAAAGCTGTCGCTCTGAAACACAGCATCTGGGTTAGCTGAGCTCAGATTCGTCTGTTCTAGTTACACCAGTGGATTGTACAAATGTGCCTGCGATCTGGTTAACATGGCAGTGTATTCTGTTTGTAAATACACTTCAGGGACAGTCACTGTCAGTTTCCAGAACTGACGATTTAAATAGATGAATAAAATGTGAATGAAGGAGTAATATTTTTCTTCACTTACTGACGAAGCATAGATGATTTCCTCAGTGTCATCCACCAACATCCGTGGCAGGGTCAGAGGGTATGTGACATGACTTGTTTTATCTACAAAGTGCAGTCTTGTGCCTGGTATGCATGGAGTTCTCTGTACTCGTCTAGTTAATTCTGCTTGAATTTGTCACCTGAGAAAAGACAAAATTTTAATAAATGTTTGCAAAACCACGACCAGAAGCTGACTGAAAGAAATCTCTTGAGGTACAGATGTGTTATAATACCTGGAGAAGAAGACTTTAAGAATTTATCCTTTTGAACGGATTTTTATTTTCTCTTTTGAATTCAAAGTCATGTTTGCAGTCGGTTTCTCTGACATTTCATAGAATCATTCAGGCGGGAAAAGACCCCTGAGATCATGGAGTCCAACCACTAATCCTGCAAAGCTCTACAAAGCTCACCCCTAAACCGTATCCCCCAACACCACATCTAAATGACCTTTAAACACATCCAGGGATGGTGACTCAACCACCTCCCTGGGCAGCCAGTTCCAATGTCTGACTACTCTTTCTGTGAAAATTTTTTTCCTAATGTCGAGCCTAAACCTACCCTGTTGCAGTTTGAAGCCATTCCCTCTTGTTCTATAACTACCTATGAGATCAGCACCAACCTCTCTTCAGTGTCCTTTCAGGTAGTTGTAGAGAGCGATGAGGCCTCCTGTCAGCCTACTCTTCTTCGAACTAAACAGCCCCAGCTCCTTCAGTCGCTCTTCATAAGATTTATGCTCCAGGCCCTTCACCAGCTTCTTTGCCCTCCTCTGCACTCGCTCCAGCACATTGATATTTCTCTTGTATTGAGCTGCCCAAAACTGGACACAATACACGAGGTGTGGTCTCACCGGTGCTGAGCACAGCGGCACAATCACCTCCCTGCTCCTGCTGTGTAAGAAAAACAGTTTCCCAATTCTGGATGACTTAGTTTGTTAGTGTTCTAAACATAATTCAAGAACAACAAATGGAAGATGTTGAGATGTAAAGGGAAAATATGAGTGTTATTAGGGTACTCTTATAGGGTCTTTTTCAGCATGCGCAAACAGGTTTGGATTTTGTTGTTTTTGTTACTATTACTATTGTGTTTGAGGACTGTGCCTCCTTGTGGATCTTTGTAGTGGAGGGACTTCTGTGAGGGAGTCCTTTGCCTTGATGCAGCCTGGGACTGTGGGGCCGGGCACGTCAGATGCTCGACTGGGACCTGACGTGACCTGTAGGCTCCTGTACTTGAAGGAAAAACAAAATACTGTTTGTTTGCAGGTTTTAATTTTACTGCTTCTGACCTGACATAAATCATAGTGATAAGTGGAGGTCATACAGCAGCTGTGGTCTGAGTTATGACCATTTGTCAGCAGAGACAGCACAGGAGAGATCCCCAGCAGAAGTTTTCCCGTTTCTTCAGCAGGGACAGTCTGATCGCTGTGCTCCAGGGAAGGCAGTCCCTCAGTATGCATGAACATGAGAACTGCAGATTCCTGGGGCTTTTTCACGTAATTCTCTTAAAAAGCAGATGCATTAAAAAACAAAGGAAAAACACCAGCCTCCACTGAACCTCACCCACTGCTCATCAGCTGTTTCTAAAAATGAATACAATTGAAATAATTAGCAAAATGCTCACATATGGCATTATTTAATAGGGGTGGAGGGGAAAGGGTTAGAAAAGGAATGGGTATATCTTTCTGTTTGTACCCATCTTAAAGATATTATATGGAAATTAATTGTTTCAGTGTTCATGAAGAAAAAATACATTTATATATTATAAAACTCCAGAATTAAGGTCACCTGTGTGTATGCCTTTAAACATCCACATTTCATGTCTTTGTACTTATGCATTCCAGGAGCTTTTACTTGCATTTTTAATAGAATTCTGAACTCATTTAATGTACACTTTGTTAGTGCTGAAGTAAGTGTTTAAAGCAAATGGAAACCTGATGCAGGTTTTAATTAATAAAGAGAGGGAATAAAATGAGGGATGTCTAGGTTGGCTTTATGAAAAATGTTTTGCTAAATAAATGTCATTTTAGCCTTCACAGATATTGCAAGTCTGGCTGTTAAAAGTAAGCATGTAGACACACGATATATAAGTAAAATAAGAAAAAACCCAGTCAGATACTTGCTATGTCATTTATCCTCTAAGGATGTAACTGTGGTCCTGAAATCCCTGCTTAGGTGCTGCCTGGGACTTTGGAAAAAAATTGGCCACTTGAATGAAAGTATGCATAGATTTTTTGAAAAGGCAAACCTAAATTCTAAATGCTTTGGACTTCACTTACCATGCACGCTTCCCTGAGGTTGCTTTGTGCACAAGAATCGAGCTGGGTGGGCAGTGTTTGTTTAGTGTTGTTTGCAGACAGTAAACTTAAGTATCTCCCACTTTAATCATACAATTCCCAGCCCCATCATCCTAAAAAAAGTCTAAAATTGGTTGAGTACATTTATCACTGCATTTCATTTTCTGCTGGAATGGCTGGAGATTCGAATTGTGAGGTGGGAAGATGGGAGAAACCCAAGCCAATATGTAAGCTTTGTTTTTATAGGACTTGCCAATAATGCTTGGAGAAAAAAGGCCAGTTACCAGGTAAGAGTCAGTGTGGCTGCTGCATGTGTATGATAGTGCTGCCCTGTCTGGCTTTCTAGAAGTTGGTCAATCTCTCCTGTTGCTCTCTCTGCCTACTTCACCTTGTATTGCTGGAGTCAGGGCCCTACAGAGCCTTAGGGATGGTACGAGGCTGTAAAGAGAAGAGATGGGGTAAAACTGGAAAGGTCACATCCAGATTTAGATGTGGACTTCCCAGAGCTGGCTGTCAGTGTTTAATAAAGAGGTAGTTTGCTTTAATTTAGCCAGCAAGTGTTAAAGGACAGATCAGAAGTTATGATATTCACTAAAATAAAGCTTCAATTTTGTCACTTAGCTTGGCCATTGCTTTTATGAAGTGGAAGCTTTCAGAGTGTCCTGCCTTGTTATCAGGACAGAGAGGGACTGTCAGGGTGCATCGCCTTGTAAGAGGCTGCCTGGACCTGACACCCAGTTTGTCAGCAGGGCTGACACAGCTGCACATCCTGATGTGGGGCGGATGTATGAGACTTCCTTCCTTTCTCCACCCTCGCTACCTCTCTGTGAAACATGGCCAGCTCCTTTACTGCTACAGCTCCAATAATATATTAATTTATGAAGTATGAAAAATGAGGTAGTTTTGAATTAACGAGGAGGGGAATGGTACTTCTCAGACAGCAGGATAATCAATCAATAATAACGAGTCAGCATGGCCTATTATTAAAAAGGAGGAAAAATAATAGAATGAGTGGAGAGCAGCTCTTAAAAAGGGGGCAGGTGGGTCCGTTGGAAGGCTCCATGATGCTCTGACCTTGATCTTTACTGATAAGAGCTGCCTTACCTGGACACAGTTATTTTTCTTTGAGGAAAATGCTCCCCACACAAATCCCAAGCCCCAAACCCACTAATCTGTGGCAAAATGTCTTTTAATTTCATTCTTTTCCAAAGTGAAGAATAGAAAAATTCTGCTTTATTCATTGAGTGAATTCTGAGTTTTAATAGATTAGCAGGGCCTGGAGGGCACAGGCTGGCCACTGGGTGAGTTTCTGCCGTTTATGCACATCTACCTCTTAACGTGTAAATGCAGTGCTGCCTTTTGCACCAGTGAACAATACTTTAATTCTTTGCTGCAACAAATCAGGTTGTCCGTTTTCTGACCCAAAAAAAAGCAGCTTATCTGATATCTTTTACCTCCCTTGGAGCCATTCCAGGGCAGGCCAACATGATCCTTAAAAATGACTGCGAGAAAACAACACTTAAAAAGCAACTGTGCTCAGAGATGTGTGTGGCCATGGAGTGGGGGCAGTGACCATAGTGCTCAGGACCTGAAAGTGGGTGGAAAGACAGAGTCAGCTTGGCAGTTTTACGACTTTCATGATTGATTCCTAAAGCAGTGTCAGGGCTGTGCTGCAGATAAAACCTTTGTCCCCTCTTCCAGTTCCCTTTGCTCTTGCACTAGTTCTTCAGGACACTGCAGTGACCAGGACTCATGTATGTGCATGGAAGGATATGGAAAGTATGTGATTTTCCCAAGGCTGTGAGATAGCAGTGACCCTGTTGAAACAGGACATAGTGGCTGTGGTTTGCAGTCACTCATCTTCTTGGTGTGTAATTACAGACAGGACTTCTACCATAAACCTGCAAGGCCCTAACATTGGGAGCTAATTTTGCAAACGTAACGCAAAATGTCAAAGCCAGTGAGCTGGTAGTTGTGAATTGTGTTCCTAGGTCCTGAATCTTCCTATGTATTAGGATCTCCAGTAGCCGGGTTAGCACACAGCCACAGTGGGTAGCTTAGAGCTGAGTGCCGCTGTGCAGAGTGTTGCAATGCCATCATGTCTTGTAACTGTAACTTTGAATTTTGGGGGGCCTCAGCCTTCTGTCTGAGAAACTTTCTTGGCTTCCACCAGTGAGGGGGATGTTGGGAAGAGAAGTACATTAGGGACAGTGAGGGACATGAGTAATAGTTGCCAGGTAAGTAAATTGAGATAGATCATTAGCATCTGGATGTGAACATTGATAAAGCTGACTGTTGTCTATGTTCTCTCTGCAATCTGACTAAAAAGCAGAAAAATAAAGTGTGTAAGCAGTGGAGAAGCAATGATGCATTTAAAATTGTATTCAGGTTTAATGGCCTCAAGGGAGAAGTATATTACAATTTTTATTTTTCTAAAGAGTCATGAAACACTCTGCTGTCCTCAGATGAAACAGACTGTTGTATATGGGCTGCAAAAGTTTACCCCCATGAGTAACTACCCATGCACATCTCTTCTTTTGTGTAATGGGGCAACTACTGTGAGTAAACTTATTCCCACATGCAAAATGTTCTCCCAAGTGAGACCTATAATCAGAGGAATGTTTTTATATAAATGATGTTCTGAGTTCCAACAGCTGTGGTGCACATAGCCTTTCGTTACTGATAACATTATTTTGTGTAACGATTTCTGCTTACATGGTAAGTTACTATAATGGTGAAAATTACTTTGTAGTTCTAAGAAGAATAGAGCAACCATGCATTTACTCAAATAACATGTAATTATAACAGTGAATGCTGCTTTCCTCTTTCTGTGCACAGTTTGGGATCAGAGCTGTTCTGTGCCACTAAAAAAAACTGGTGACCACAAAACAGTGTGTCAGATATTACAACAGTCAGGGATTTCCTATGAAATCAAGAAGAGTGAAGAAATCAAGAAGATTAAAAAGGCATCATGCAGAACCATGCCATGCAGAAATACCAGACTCCAGAACGAAGCTTTACATTTCTTTTCTTCTGATTTACTCTCTATTTTTCCTGTGGAAGCACTGGTTGTTGCCAAAGGTCACCAGCTGGGATTCGCTCTACCTCTGGTCCAGGCTCAGACATAGAAGTGCTGGTCAAACTGGACTAGCCATAAGTGGTGGTGCTTGTTACCCCTTTGACAGTTCATAGAGGGGAACTATGCATGAACATGCCGTGATATGGAAAAGCCTTAGGCAAAATAGCTGAACAGCACATAGCACTGAAGTGGCCTCAGGAAGGTGGGATTACTATGGCAGAGGACTTTGCTCTGATGATCTGTGGGGAGCTGGTGAGTGGGCAGCTGTAACGAGTATAATGGGACAGAGTAACCTTGGGTAAACTCTGCATTACTGTGACAATGAAAAGGTTTTAGAACCAAGCATGTGGCTGTTGCCAATCAGTCACTCTTTGCCAGGTCAAACACATGCTTTTTGGATCGCTTCCATCCACACTGGCACCTGAAATTTAACAAGCAAATGCTTGCTGTGCTTTGTAATTAAAAGTGAAAAGTACATGTGTCTAGTGCCAAAAAGACAAGAGAAAATGGGGAGACATGTTGTTCTGACCTGCTTAGCAGTAAAACAAAGATGAGATGTTCTGCTTTGTTGGGTCTGGTACGATGGCTTATTCCCCTCCCATGCGTACAAATTGGATCCAGCCTGGGATTTGGCACTGTGGGCAGGTTAGGATGGCAGCCTTAGAGTATCCAAGTTCTTTTCCCAGCTCTGATTTTGTCCAAGCCTTACAGCCATGTTACATTTTCATCTCCTACTTGCCAAGGAGGATGGCAGAGTGGTTTTCCTTGAGGGGCTCTTGCTCTGTATCCAATTTAGCCTTGATTTGCTCCTGATCCTCAGGGCGTTCTGCAAGGTGCATCTGTGCTCTTGTGCAGCTGCTGGAGGTGGTAATTAAATGAAGTGCCCTCTCCATAGGGGGTGGGGTGTGTGAGTTTGCAATTCTGTGAAGTGTTTTGTTTTGGTGTGGCGATTTATGGCGGATAATGGCTGCAGTGCCAGGAACCTGTTTTAATTTTGTACAAAGCTGAACAATTAATTGTAATTGTAATCTGGATATAATTAGATAGAAAAAATAGTAGAAGTTGGAAAGATGAACGAGTTATTCACTGTAAACAAGCATGGTGGGCTTATGTGCATCCCCTTAGAGAAGGGAAGGTGGTGCTAGTCCTCATTTGATGTGCTTTTACTCATCTTTTTCCTCAGAGTTAATCATGTAAATATTGTGGTGATATCTCTTCTATGGATTTTCAGGCAGGAGGACAGGAGATAATTAGTCTTTTGCCACCAAACTGCTCTGTCTCAGAGTCTCTGTAAAGTCTTCCTGGTATCTCCATCCTTTTTAATCTTTGTGAGAAGCAAATGAAAGAATTACTGGGATGCTGTCATCTTAAATACGTACTCTTCCCTCTCTGAGCCAACTGTATGTAGCATGTGCTGGAAGTATATATTCCAATTGCATGTTTACTGTCTTGAGTGTAATATTAAAATCTCATATGTGTAGATTACTCATCCTCACAGGCCAGATTTATGCTCCCTTGGACTGTTCTGTTGAGGCAAGGCACATACTAGGTTGGTTGTAGCTAAAAATCTTACTTTTCTTTCTGACACTACCAGGATTATGCTGAGGAACTTCTCAAGCTAACAGTGAACCTGGTGCTTGTGTGCTTCATCCTGGTGGAGAGGGTGTGCCCCTCGGACAGCAGGTTTATGTGTGTGTCATTTCTGCTTGACAAAATGATCTTGTGCAGAATATTGTTGAGGTACAACTTAAAAAACTGAAGATGAAACTTGCTCTCAGTTTTGAAGATGAGCTGTCTATATACCAAGGGGACAGCAGACTAATTACATACTGTATTTCAGAAGAGATTTTATAGTCATAAAAATGAACAAGCATCCCAATGACATTACCTCTTGTGTTGCAGTATCAGCAGAAGACCCTGGTGATTTAGGTTAAATAAAAAATAGAAGTTTTCATTTTGTAGCTTATTATTTGCTACCTTTTAATGGCCCTCTTCTTTCACGTACCTTTTACAAAAGACAAAACGTTCTGCAAAGACACAGAATCTGCGTGTAACCTGAACTGCGTGATGTGCCTTGATCATTCTCTCTCCATGCTGGCAAGATGGGAAGCTGACAGATGGGGTCCTCCTGATGTTACTGTCAGAGATCTGCGCTGTCTTCTTAAAGCAACAGCTGCAGGAGTCTATGGAGGATGTCCTTTACAGGAGTTGGATGCTTACAGAAACAGCTGTTGACATCTGGAAAGTTCAGTGACAAGCAGTGGGATTCAGCCGAGTGGAGGCTGGTTTGCGATTACGGTGCAGTCCTGAGAGGAAGTAAGTTCTGGAGAGAGGTTGGCATGCAGTGCTTGAAAGGTCTTGAGAGAGCTATTTGGTTCTTTGGTCATGGTACATATAATGCAGACCCAATGCAAAAGTCTCAGGAAACTCTTATTTCATTGCTCAGTTTCCATGGGTGTCTGACTCATTTTTCATTATCCAATAATAAATACAGTAGTGAAAGTCACCTTTAACACTCAAAGATTGCTTGGATTTTATGGGATTGTATTGAAGTGAGTGCCAAGGTATAAAAGCCTTATGGTTGAGGTACTTTTATAACACATGCTTCATAAACCCTTATAAAGTGAGTGCAGTGCACTTCATCCTTTAAGATTATAGCGTTATGGTTCCGAGAGGTGGTTATCTGGTGCTATATTCATTAATTAAATCTGTTATTAATGTTAAATTTTGGGCAATAAGAAGTAAAGTTACAAGAAGTTGGGGTAGGTCCAGACAATTTACCTCTTATGAAAGCTCAGTGCATCTTTACTGCTTAACTGATGCCCACGAGTTATCCATAACATTAGGAACTTTTTGAGTCCTGTAAAACAAGAATGAGACTCAAAACTGAGCTACACTTATAAGATAAGGGACTGCAATGAGTGTTTTCCTTTTGGGACACAAAATTAGTAATTACGTGGAAACTGTTGCCCTCTTCCTGGCTGTCTTGTTTGGCTTCTCAGAGAGCAGATGTCCCTCTCATCGTGGCTGCTGACCACTAAGTAATGGTGTGGGTTGCTTTGGTTGTATGTAAATAAATACGATTTCTCTCTAGAGCAGTTTTTTATCACTAATGTCTTCCATTTTTTCCTTTCTGACTGATATGCTGATCTTGGTGGCTGGAAAGTAGAGGTTGGCTTCCTTTTCCCTTGACTATTGCAGGAGTCAGTATATCTACAGGGCAGTGAGCAGGTATCTAGCCATTTCTCAACACCTGTAAAAGTTTGTGTAAAAGTAAGGTGTGCTTTCTAAACCAGTGCAAATTGTGCAAAGATTTTTAAAATTTTTTTTTAGCCTAAAGCTATGCGGGTATTACTTTTGCTGATAAGTAGACAGTTACTTGTGACACCAGTACAGTTTTGTCTCAGACAGGTTTGGGATGAATTTTTTAATTTAACTGATAGGTGGTGAGGAAAGAAGAAAAAAGGATGAGATTTTTCTTTGTAATGAGTTGCATCTGTCCTCCATGGGATTGGCATAGAAGGGCTTCAGGTATAGGGTTTAGCTGTGTTCGGAGGGGTTAAGCTTGTGTATATACCTCTGGGGGCATCCTTTAGCCTGCTGGGTAAGTAAATTGCAATAATGATATAGGAGAGAGGAAGAATGGGAGGGGAATGAATAACCAAATATTTTCCAGTGAGAAATTTCAGATGGTCAAACATTTAATCTAAATGCTTCAGCAGTAAAAAAATTCCTTTTCCCACAAGAGCTTTCCAGACTATTCACATTGAACATGTTTGTGATGAACTGATGTTTTGAAGGAAGAAAATGGTTTTTGTATCTTAAGACTTTAAATGTCGTTTGATTTTGGTTTCTCGGTTTCGAAAGAAGGAAGAGACATCATAAGTCCAAACAAAGCAAAAATCCTCCATTTCAACTGGCATTTCAGCATAAATTGTTGAAACTTTTTGGCTTTTAAAATGCAAAGCTAATATGGAACTTCGTTGGGAAGTAGAAATAGCTCCAGAGGTTTCATGGGACCATATGATCCTTTAAATATTTTAAATGAAACTGGGAAAGAAAAAAATATTTTTTTTTAAAAAAAATAAAATTTATGTTTTGGCTTTGTTGATGTAGATGCAGCCTTGATTTAGGAAGGACTTAAATTTTTTTTTATGAAGGAACTAAAGTGCTTCTGAACTGAGAGTCTAGCGGGAGGAGCCATACCCTCCCCCCCTCAAAAAAAGGCCTTTTCATGTGCAGGCTCGGCACTTTCAATGTGGAAATTGCTCGGAGGCTGTAAACATGAAGCCTCAAGTTACTGTTTTTGCAGCAGTATTTTGTGGCAGAACCACATTTTCAGTTGCAGAAGAGGACAGCAGTGTGCTACAGAGCAAATTGCTAGTACTCTGCTAAGAAGCTGGGTAATTCACAGTGAAAATTCATGTTGGCTGAGAAAAATAAAAGAATTCGATGAAAATTAGTATTAATAAAAATACCTTTTATGTGGCATGTTTTGTGTAGAGGCAGCTTATTAAAAGATTCAGCTGTGTACAAAACATTATCTGTGTTGTACTGGGATAACACAGAACCAGGGAGCAAGAGCAGTGTTAAAGCTTTTGAATCTGATGCTATGGATACAGGTAATGTGAGGGGGGGGGGGGGGGGGGGGTGTGTTTTCTTCTTCTTTGGGTGCAGAAGGCAAAGGATAGCTACATACTTTGTAGTTTATGTTTCTCGTGCAAAGTGGCCTCTCCAAATCATCTCCCTTCTATGGGCCTCCTTCTGGTGTTCTGCTGGACAAGAGTTCATTCAGAAGAGCTTTGGATGTGTCATCACTGTCCCCAAGGCTCCTGTTTTAAAGGAGAGATACACCATGTAGCAGACAGCTTTCTTCCTCTGCATTTTTCTCCTAAGGAGCTACCTGAAGTTCAGCCAGATTTTCAGCCTAGTTTGTTTTGTCTGGTGCTTGCCATTCATTGTCAAGTAAATTTTGGAGGTCAGGCTATAGCCTCCAGAGAAGAAGCTGTGTAGTATAAACCACCTCATCTCAAGCATGTTTTCAAGAACTTACCCTTAGCAGTAATCAGTTGCCTTCCCTTCCCACTTGAACTAGAGAAGACAGCAACTGAAAATAATATTTTTTATATATGTGTATGTATATATTCTAGAATGTAGCAAGGTGGAATGTGATTTCCTTTTTAATAAAGGCTGTCATTTAATTTAATGTTATAGAAAATTATTAGATCTTATAAAGCTATAAATTACATTTGACAACTCTCTGGTGCTCCTTTGCTGTTCCTTATGGCAATTATAAATGGCAACACAGGGTGCTGGCAGAAATGCTCATTCCGACTGGAGTTTGTTTATTAGCTCTTAATGAAAAGAGATTAATCTAAATCACTACTGGGGTGAATCTTTCTCCCTAGCCCCATAATGAGAAATGGCAGTTTCAGACCTTTGACAAATGTCCTGCTATTTCCTGTGCCAAAAGTTGTCCCGTCCCTCCATACCTTCCAGCAGAAACAGACAAACAGTAAAAAAAAAAATAAAGCCCAGTCTCCCACTCTTCTTTTCCTACTTGCCACATAACAAAACTGTGGATGAGTCCTGGCTGCATGACTGATGCTGGCCTTTTGTTTTTCACTCTGTTTGAGCCTTCTGTTTGTTTTTTCCATCCTGCTTTGTGTAGGATCAGCCTTGCATGGGAGGATGGATGACAGGAGATGTGTTGGTGCGTTCTTTTCTTCATCTGAAGACTGGAGAGTTGATATCAGAGCTGAGTGAAGGGGGGTGGGTACTTACAACAGGGTATGACAATTAAACTCTTCCAGCTTTCCTTCTGGCTCTTAATTTTCCTAGCTTCATGGTTTTATTATGTGATCTTGCAGCCATTGTTATACTTCCAGAGGAACGAATTGCCTGGCTTTGTGAACCATCTGGCAGAAACATCGCTATTTCCTTCTCATCTGATCCATTTCTTGAACTGTCCACCAAAGCGTCGCAGATCGTGTGTGAAGGGGCAGAGTGGATGCCTTGTGTGTACTTCGCATCAGGTCTATGCCACGGTTAGCTGTCTTGTGCTCCTTATCCGAGGGCAGGACTCTAATAGTGACCTTTTCATATAAAGCATTATTGACTTTGTAACCTCCAGTGACATCAGGTGGAAAATCTTCCTTTCTTCCTGAAGTATCCTCTCCTTTAAATGTAAGATCTCTCTGGAATATCTTGTTATATTGACAATCTTACATCTTCCTTCCATTCTGCAGGAGCAAGTGATTTTTACTAAGCTACATTACAGTTCCCTGTCTGACAGAGGCAGTATGTTGTAGATGAACAGGGGTATACTTGGGGGACAAAATGTCTTTGAAGTTCACCAGTGACAGGAAAAAAAAATCTTGACACATTGGGGAAACCTTTTGTGTTTGGAGAAAAATGAAATGCATATTTTGATCTGATTAGAAAGAAGAAATACACCAAAACTTCTTTCTAGATGAAGGCTGTTGGGGCCTATTCTTAAGAATAATTCCCAGGGAGTCAGTTTCTTTTGGGGACGTTTCCCATTTCCCAAGCTGTGCACCAGGGCACAGCACAAGAGTGCTTTTTCATGACTTGTGGTGTGGCTTTTTGTGGGGAAAAGTGGAGATTGCTGTATGAATCTGGTAACGTGAGCCATGTCTAAGGAGTGGCTTCACCCTGGGACAACGTTCAGTTCTACTTTTAAAGGCCCTTTTCTTAATGAAAAGGGTCAGAAACCATTTACATTATATTCACTTTCCTTGGTGAATTCATGAAGTTAATGAGGTGCTTAAGATTAAACAAGCACTGGAATTTTTTGCTTGATCGAATTCTAACATACCAAGGGTCTTACCATTCCTTGTAACTGATTTTTACTGTCAAAATTAATGTGTTTCCCTATCGTAGTCTCCAAGTTGGAGCTCTTTGAAGTTGGGTAAGAAGGGTTAGCAGGGACATGTGAGTGTGACAAAACTTGAGTGGATCTCAGCTAGCTGATCATTCTACAGCTAGCTTAAAAAGGCAGTTCCTGGATTTGTTTTCCTGCTGAAAGGCAGTTTCTATATTTGTTTCAGCTACTGTATCAATAACCTGCTGTGTTTAGCACAGCTCTAATTTATTTCCCACTGTTTGCCTTTAGTTTATGGTACTGGCGTTTGCTTTAATGTGATGTCGTTTTCTCCAGATGTTAATAAGATGGTGTTAATGATTCAAGAACATTTTTCTTGATAACGTTTATGTAGAGCATGCCATCTGATAATGTGGAATCAACCCGTTTTAAAATATTGGTAATAATTTTCTAATTAAAATTAGAGACTCGGAAGTGTACAAATTGAGGTCATATACTTTCCTGCACTTGGGGAAAATTATGTTTTCACCAAGTGAATGAATATCTCCCACTGTATAAATTGGAAGAGTGATATATGAGATTATGTATCAATGTTTGTGCACACACACATGAAGTATTTCCAGATGCCAGCAGCTGATCTGGGTAGACGTTCTGTGTTTCCAGTGAGGTGGTGCTCTCATTTGTAGCTGTGCAAGCTGCCAGATAATGAGCCTTAAACCTCAGGAGTGCCCTGTTATGTGCTTCTGGAGAGATGGTAGACTGGAAAGGGACCAGGAAAGCCTGATGTGGCTGTCTGAAGTTGCTATACTCAACTAAAATCAGCTTTGACTTTCTGAATTTATCTGGATAAAAATATAACGAAAATAAAAAGGGAATCACTGAATGATGATCTGGGAATGAATTAACACCCCTCTACTCCCCCCACTCTGGTAAATCCTATGGGCTCTTTACACTATTGGGCAATATTCTGAATAGATCTAATAGGCATCAGTGCTGTTTGACCTCGCTTTTAAATAATGTTCAGTTTCGCTTCTCCATTGACACACTTTTCCCTCCCTTTTTCTATTTAGATCATGCTTCTTAGTGATCCGGAGATTGAGAGCAGCATTCTCATCAGCTCTGATGAAGGGGCTACCTATCAGAAGTATCGTCTGAACTTCTATATCCAGAGCTTGCTCTTCCACCCCAAGCAGGAGGAGTGGATCTTGGCCTACAGTCTGGATCAAAAGGTGAGCAATTGATTTCGTATTTCAGTGGTTCTTGAGCCAGGTGTTGAAGGGCGTAATGTCTAGAACCACACATTTCCAAAGATGGTAAAGAAATTATAGTGTACTTTGCTCTTCTCACCTTGCAGGTTTAAATGTGCTCAAAACCCACTCAGTGATTCCAAAGGAAGCTTACTAAAGGTAGTGGAGTTACAGAGTGATCATGATGGGTGTGGAAACTTCAGTAGTGGTGATGGTACAAAAGATGAAAAGAATCTGAGGTTTGACATGACATATGGAGCTGTTCTAAAAATCTGTTGATATGTAGGCCTTGGTGATTGCCGAGCTGTCTTTGAGGATCAAGCACTCAGGCTGAGTTGGTCCATAACAGCTGTCTCTCGTGCGTGAGGAGTGCTCTTTCGGCTTGCAAACTGAACTGAGTTATCTGAAAATCAGTGGGCAGCACCAGATGACAAACTCCTCCATGCCATTCTTAAGTCATTTTGCAGTGCCTTCTGAGAGTGAGGCAACTCTTAAGTCTTTTACTTTTTCCTTAGCAAGCCTGCTCTTACATAGCACTGATCTGTCTCGAAATACGCTGAGCAATGCAGGTGCAATGTGACTTGTGAAGGTTGTGGCTATGGAGCATGCGTTTCAGTGCTGGAACAGCAGTCCATACTACAGCCCAAAGCTGAGACACAGACTGAGTGATCAAGTTACAAATTTTTAGAAAGGTTGAAATTTGCCAAGTTTTTTATCTTTCCTCTCTTCTGCTTTTGTCATCTGTAGACTCTGGAAAGTAAAAATGAATAGCCATTTATTTTTGCATTAATCTGTCAAGTGTATGTATTCTGGGTAGGATTTACATTTCCTACAGTTATTTTTGAGGTTTTCTAAACTAGTCAGTCTCACATCCCAACTATAAGGACAATACGCCCAAAATACTGTGCCTCTTGCATTTGACAGAATTTCATTTTAAAGGCTAGTGCAAGTCTTTACTGAGAGTATAATCAAATAATCTACTTCCCACTGTACTTACCGATGCAACCTTTCCATCCACTTGTTAACAAAGCTACGGCAGGCACCAGGTGGTTTGCTGCTATGTTACTGATGATGCTTGAGTGACATTTGCAAGTGCAAAGCTATTGTAAATACATTCCTTTCATAGTATCAAGTCCTTACTGTATGAAGGAGTTAGTCAAATGTCAAATAGTTTTGTGCACTCAGATGTTCAGTGTAACAGGGATTTTGAAGTAGGCTAGAAAGACCAATCTATTTATTTAATGTCATGGAATGGTTTGATGACAATTCTAAACTGGAAGTAAAGATTTTAAATGGTATTGGTGTTTGTACAAAGACAGCCCTGAAAGAAACAGGCATCTGATGAGGTGCTTATGGATGTGAAAAGCCAGATACGACATGTTAAGTATGCGTTTGCAAAGAGATCCAGCTGTAGTGAGTGTGGAGCATCTTCTCCTGGGCTGAAACACTGTACTTCTATTTCCAGTGCTTTGCAGGCCTCTTATTACATGTTAGTCACTGGAAGGAGAAATTAAAATACAAGGTATGCACACTCATTTGACTGTGAGGTTGTATTTATGCTTCTCTGATCCAGTACAGCAGTGGTGGTTCAGGAGCATTTTTACTTATGCTCCTTCAGCCAAAGCATCTGAGTGCCCACCTCAGCTGTTTTCTTCTGCTCGGAAGACAGCCGAGGAAAATGAACTATGAGTTATAAACACCCTGAGGCTGCTAGTATTTTATCTCAGGAACTGAACAAATTTGTTCACAGTGTAAGAGCAAAGATGAGATGCTCTGCAGATTGTTGGTGAAATGGAGCAATGTGAAGTTCAGGCTTTGCCTGTATGTCTGCCTTTGCATTCAGGGCTGTTCATGGTGTTTTTCTTCAGTGTTCAGAAAGCTGGCCTCAAGTACTGGTTGAAAGCTGACTGTTGAATGGGACAATGGAGACAGGGCTTTTCCCAGTTGAAGCAGTTGCTTAAAGTAACCCAGGTACAGATTGTGCTCAGTGCTGTAGATTGTGAGCATGGTGCTACATGAAGTCCCCAGACGAAGTCTTCTGAGAGGCCAGTGTAACACATTCCTGCCTGTCTGGAAACAGAAATATTGCCACAACTGACTGGGAACCACAGAGGTATTGTTCCTCTTTTTCCTGCTTGGAGTTATTCCCAGGAGCCAGGTGGAAGATCCAGTGAGGTGGATAGAGCTCAGCAGGGCTTTCAAGTGATGTTTTGCTGTGTGTCATTTAAGGACAAATCACAGCCACTGTGATTTGTTTTCACTTTGGCTTATCCAAATAGTTATTGAGGATACTTCCTCAATATGAGTTGACACGACGTATTGTTCCTGTTCTTAGTTTTTGTAGCCTCTGCCTTGCTAACTCTCTTGTATTATGTATGACTGAGCCAAGAAATAAGCTTGTGTGGGCACAGACGTATAGCAGCTCCATAGACCTTAATGTCTTCTCACAATATATAAAGCATAGACAAGGAATTATTGCAGGGTTTTAAGCAAGCATGGGTGGGTGTACTACTCCTCCCTGAGCAGCCATGTGGCATTGTGCAATTATCAGGCCCTGGGAGGTTAATTGCGTCTTGTGAGTTGAAAATCTTGGATTTCTTCCCAGTAGCTTTGTGTGTATGTGTCTACTTTATTGGTAAAATAGTGCAATCTGATGTGTGCACATGTTGGCTCTGTTAATGCCCCCCTGCAGCCTTTGACAGAAGGTGGACACTACATAAATGTTACAGCCAATTTTGCTGCAGGCCAGGCTGGGTCTCACTAGTAATGTCTATATCGGCACTTGGATATATGAGCCAATACAAAGGGAAAATAGGGCTTCATCCTCCACTTTTCACAAGTTTTTGCTGAAGATATATAGGAAGACATTTTAAAAGACCCTTACATCAAAGTGTGGTGGGAAGGAGAATATATGAAAAAGGTATGATATGCTCTGTTGGAAAGTGTTGAAAACTGTTTTATGGAGTGTTGTGAATGCTCAGAATCTACCAGCATGAGATACAGTTCTCATTCCTGCCATTCGTAGTGGCTGGGGATGGAGATCTTGAATACCTAATTGGTATTAGCACCAATTCTGGTACTAGTATTTCAGATGCATGATGATTTGTCTCATTTATCCAGGGAACCAACAAATTCTCAATAAGCTCAACTTTCCACACACCAGTAGCCCTCTGGGGAATGGACCAGTCTGGAAGTAGAAACAGAGGGAAATTTCCAGGTCCAATGAATTTCTTTCAGAATGACATTGAAACATCTTTCAGAGCAGTATACTCTGAAAGTATGATTATTTGTTTGAAAGATTTTTTTTTAAAAAAGAGATAAAATATTAGAGAAATAGGGAGAAGGATATTTAAAATATTTTAAATCACTGTTGTTAAAAAAAACCCCAAACAACTATGCGGAGAGATACAGTTCCACCTGTTCGTTGCAGACCAGGTGGGAATAGGTGAGAGATGGAATAATTCAATAACAGACTGATTTAGATTCCCCTGCTACACCATTATGAATTTGAGAACATTGAATAAACAAGGAGTTTGGCAATCAGTGGCTTCTTCCTCCATAGGGCTTAATCTTCAGCAGGAAGCCAACAACAGAAAATGGGTGTTTTAATATCTCTTTGAATGAGGTGATAAATGAAATATGCAAGATAACATTCCGCTGTATCACCAAGTTGCACCTGGCAGACAGTATCAGGTGTGACTGGGGAGATTCCTTCAGTGTCAGAGACGTAGCAAGTTATGATCTGAAAACTGAATGCTGTGCTTGTCAGAACCCTGACTATCTTGACTAGACACTGCTGAATTTATCAAAAAGAATCACAGATAACACTGGGACTACATGAGGAAAGGTTTTTTTAATAGCTGAGACATGCAGAGCGAGAGCCACGAAGGCAGTGCCTCTCTGCTGCCAGGTAAAATTACAGAATCACAGAATCACAGAATGTTATAGGTTGGAAGGGACCTCAAAGATCATCTAGTCCAACCCCCCCCCGCCAGAGCAGGATCACCTACAGTAGAGCGCACAGGAACGTGTCCAGGCGGGTTTTGAATGTCTCAAGAGAAGGAGATTCCACAACCTCCCTGGGCAGCCTGTTCCAGTGCTCGGTCACCCTCACAGTAAAAAAGTTTTTCCTCATATTTTTCTGGAACCTCCTGTGTTCCAGCTTCCACCCATTGCCCCTTGTCTTGTCAGTGGATGCCGCTGAAAAGAGCCTGGCTCCATCCTCCTGACATTCCCCCTTGACATATTTATAAACATTGATGAGGTCACCCCTCAGCCTCCTCTTCTCCAAGCTAAAGAGATCCAGCTCCTTCAGCCTTTCCTCATAAGGGAGATGCTCCACTCCCTTCACCATCTTTGTGGCTCTACGCTGGACTCTCTCAAGCAGCTCCCTGTCCTTCTTGAACTGAGGGGCCCAGAACTGGACACAATATTCCAGATGTGGCCTCACCAGGGCAGAGTAGAGGGGCAGGAGGACCTGTCTTGACCTACTTGCTACTCCCCTTCTAATACACCCCAGGATGTCATTGGCCTTCTTGGCCACGAGGGCACACTGCTGGCTCATGGTCATCCTGCTGTCCACTAGAACCCCCAGGTCCCTTTCCCCTGCACTGCTCTCCAGCAGGGCAGTCCCCAACCTATATTGGCACATGGGGTTATTTTTTCCCAAGTGCAAAACTCTACACTTGCCCTTATTAAACTTCATAAGATTTCTCCCCGCCCAGCCCTCCAGCCTGTCTAGGTCTCTCTGAATGGCAGCACAGCCTTCTGGTGTGTCAACCACTCCTCCCAACTTCGTATCATCAGCAAACTTGCTGACAACATTCTCTAATCCCTCATCCAGATCATTGATGAATATATTAAACAGCACCGGCCCAAGCACTGACCCCTGAGGGACCCCACTAGACACAGGCATCCAGCCAGACTCAGCCCCATTGACCACAACCCTCTGTCTTCTTCCCTTCAACCAGTTCTCGACCCACCTCACTACTTGGTCATCCAGACCACACTTCCTCAGTTTACCTATGAGGATGCTGTGGGAGACGGTGTCAAAGGCCTTGCTGATGTCCAGGTAGACCACGTCCACTACCCTGGAGTTTGGGCAGTCAGGCAGTGAAGGTCAGGATTCTGTTTTTTTGACATGTTGCGTAGGGTGCTGCCAGAGAAATCTCAGGACTTGCTGAGAGGAGGGCAAGGCTTAGTTCATGTTCTCAAAATGTGGGCACCTTTTTCCAGGCAGTCACCCATTTTTGTGTGTGATTCTTTGTGATTTAACATTGCCGTAGACTTGTAGAACAGCCCAGATGGGAAGGGACTTTGAAAGATCATCTAGTCCAGCCGTGTGTGGGAAAGGGAGCCGAGATGTGGTTATCTGGCAACCTGTCCAGTCATGTCTTGTGAACCTCCACTAAGGAGCACTCCACTATATCCTTGAAGAGGAGGTTCCAATGATTGATTGTTATCACTGTAAAAAATGTCTTATACCATGATGAAACCTCTCCTGGTGCAACTTATACCTCTTGCCTCTTGTCCTCTCCATGTGTCTCCGTGGGAAGAGGAATTATATAAAGAAATTAAGTCAGAACTTTATACACACAAACACATGGAGAAAAAGACAATCTCCTCTTTTCCTGTCATAGTTGATCACTGAGCTGAAACATCAAGAAAGCCCTCAGTGCCCTGAAGGGCCGTTGGTCTCTGTCTCAGATGGTGCCATTGCTGCAGGATTTCAGGCTTAGCTCCCCCTCTGTCTGCTGTGCTCAGCTTCACTAGCACAGAGGCTGGGAAGTTGTATTTTCCCTCATTCCCATCAAGTGCCCCAGTCCTTGGTCTTAGAATTTTCTGTGCCTTTCATGGAAAATTAGGCATATAGATTCATGTAGGTTGGAAAAGACCTGTTAACCTAGTTATGTCAGATCCACCACTAAACCATGTCCCTAATTGCCAGTCTACATCTTTTCAGTACCTCCAGGGATGGTGACTCAACCACTTCCCTGGACAACCTGTGCCAATAGTTAACAGCCATTCGGTGAAGAATTTTCTCCTAGTATCCAGCAATGAAACCTTGAGGCCGTTTCCTCTAGTCCTAGTTTCTTGGGAGAAGAGACTGACCCCACCTCACTACCATCTCCTCTCAGGTATTTGTAGAGAGTGATAAGGTCTCCTCTGAGCCTCCTTTTCTCCAGGCCGAACAACCTCAGTTCCTTCAGCTGCTTGTTATAAGACTTGTTCTTGAGTCCCTTCACCAGCTTTATTGGCCTTCTTTGGATAAGTTCCAGCACCTCAGTATCTTTCTTGTAGTGAGGGGCCCAAAACTGAACACAGGATTCCAGCTGTGACCTCACCAGTGCGGAGTACAGGGGGATGATCACTTCCCTAGTCCTGGTGGCCACACTACTGCTGATACAAGCCAGGATGCTACTGGCTTTCTTGGCCCCCTGGGCACATTGCTGGCTTATATTTGTCTGACTTCCGAGTTGTGTTCGGATGAGGGATATTGCAATTTGAGTTGGAACTCCTAATGTTGGACGGTGTGATTCTGAGATAGCAGTAGCTGTGTGCTGCAGACGTGCTGAAATTAAGCAGTGTGTGCTGTTGCATGTCTGGTTGAGACATAGCTCCAGCCCAGGCCTGTGAGTCTTCCCTCCTTAGGAACTGAGGTGTGGGACTCATAAGGAGAGGTGGCTTGGTGGCTGCCCTACATCTCGTTTTGATCTAAATCAACAGGCACGCAAAGCTTTCACCTGATCCTCAGCAGCACTCTTGGTCCTGAAATTCAGATGTAACTGTAGGTATCAGAAGTGTGAGCAACCTCTCCTTTTATCAGCAACAGCTCAAGACTGCACCTCTTGGGTGAAACTCCGCTTTTCTTAACAAGATATGAACATTATATTTAACAAGGAAAATCAGCTCTTTCTGCTCCCGCATGGATCCTCATGGTAGAATCACCATTTCATTGTATGATGTGAGAGAACACACTGGGGCTAATTTCTCATCATGGCTCATTGATACCTGAAGAGCATGATAACTGCGGTTACAGTCCTATGGATACAATACTCAGCCTTCAAATTTGTTTTGCACCAGCCACATGCCATTTGAGCACCCTGCAGAGTGAAGCTTGAGGCACATCTACTGCATTCTTTTCTTCACCCAAAAGGGAAAGAAATCAAGGAAACTGCCATAATAACAATTATTCCTACTGACCTATCATACTGAGGAATGAAATAAAGTGGGTATGTTGCCCAGCTATAACGAAGCACTTAGGGTTTCATGTTTAATACAACCCATGTTACAGTAACTGCTCTTAGAAATCCCTACCGTACTGACTGGTCCATTGTATTACACATTCATATCAAGAAGCAATCTCTGCCCCCCCCCGAGAGCTTGCAATTAAACGTGAAGCTGACAGACAAAGCATTGTCCCCAGCACATCCATAGTGTATTCACACATAGGTCATTAAAGTGTTTCATTGCCTAACTACCACTGAGGACTATAACAAAGTCAGAAACTGAACCCAGATAGCACCCTGTTCCCATGACTTAACTACAAACAAGCCTTTCATCTGTTGCCTTTTGAATACTCTTCTGAGAACATCAGGTTCTACAAACATATCATGTGTCCTTTGCTGGACAAGCCACCTGCAAGCAGCTCTCCCAGGCAGGCTGGTCTTCATCAAACAAATAAACTGAAATGTTAGTGAAGTTAAAAAAACCCAAACCAAAAAAACCCCAACAGACAGACAAACCAAAACAACAAACCCACCAAACCCTTGAGGTTGGGAGTATTTAAAGGCAATTTACAGAAGTCTCTTCTTCAATATGGTAATGAACTGAAGAATCAAAATCACTTAACATCATTTACAAATCATGAATATGTAGCAGTGCCCTTAAATGAAAGGACGACTAAAACAGATACAGTGTTTGTTCAATTCATTAAAAGGAAGACAATTTATCAGGAGGTTTTTTTTTTCCTTTCTTAAACTAAAACTATATGCAAATGCAGGGAAATAAAGACCTTGCGCTAATTCTGCTGCATGATGAATATTTTTATAATCCTAATTAGAACCAGTCATTTAGTTCAGCAATTTCCCCCAATCTAGCCAATTTGAAATTAAAATAGATGCCTTGATTACAAAACTCATTAGCAAAGAAGCACCCTTTTTGCAAACCAGTTCATTTGGAATGCACAAACTGAATGAAGTGAGGAGCACTTGTGTTGTCAATTGCTGTAAGTGAAGTAAGCCTTAATTGTTAGCATTGTGAAGTATTTGTATTGCTGCATGTTTCATTGCAGTATAATATATCATTCATTAAACGTAACAAAAGCAATTTTGAAATTATTTAATTAAGTGGTGCTGATGCACCAGGTAATTTTTGTAAAGTCAAATGTCGCAATTGTTTGCATTTGAAGTACTGATGGGCATTACTGTTGGAAAGAAGATGTATGACTCTGCATTTATCATCCTGATTATGGTAAGCCTGGCAGTTTTAATAGGAGATGAGAAATCAAATTTCGCAACCCTGGCTCTGCTTCAGAAATGCCCAATGAATTTTGTCCTAGCTAAATAGTGAACTTTGGGCTTGTGATGATTTGTGGTGGCGAAAAGAAAGTAACTGCTCGTGAAACTTGATTTAGTTAGAACAGACTTTCCTATTGCCTTTTATTTATGTTATAGATACTTCATGAACAGGTTTTACTTTGAAGAGGAAAATATAGAGATAAATGGAGCGAGACACATTTGATGCTTAAATGTGCTCTTCTGCTGAAGCAACCTAGTTTATTGTGTACCAGAGCAAGGATCCTGTGGTTTATTCCCAGGCCACACTAAATCATGGCTGTATATTGATTTTATCCGGAGCCTAAGTGGGGTGAGAGGTGGTTATAAATATAGCAGATGGAAATAAACATAGAGGAATGAAGAAGGCTGAAAAATAAGAACACCAGGGGCATGATTAATTTTACCTGACTGTAGAGATCTAAAATGTACCAGTCTATACATATATTAGGTGCCGAGGCTGCACACAGTAGTTGCTGGTGATCTACTGAATGGTGTTGATTGATTTCTGGAAGCAAATGTAGGTGATTCTTTTAGGATGAGGTAAATTGTACCTTAGACTCGTTCGTATTGACTGGGCCTCCACTGACTATCAAGGAAGTAATTTCTTTGCTGAGATTTAAGTATTTGCTGCGTTACCTGAGATTAGGACTTGAAACCAACCCTGCTGTCTGGATGTGTGCAAAATGGATTACACGGGATATGATTCCACTATGATCAAAGCAACAAAAAGCAGTAAGTTTCCTAGTTCTTGCTATCATGCCTACAGGTTATAATGGCAGCCCTAGAGGAGAGAAGAAACATGACATGAAAGCAAAGATGGAATTCCTAGTCTTTTGTTTTTACCGACCAGCTGTTTTAGTGAAATGAGAAGAACCTTGGCCTTTTCTTTCCCTTTTCCTTTCCTTTCTTCCTCTGTCTCTCCATCTCTCTCGGATGTCTGCTGATGCTGACTGTGAAGTGCTTAAGTTTGATTCCTTTCCGCCTCATTAGATTGACTCAATGTGATGCTTGAGTTTAGAAGTGTGACTATTCTAAGCCAAGGAACAACAGGATTAATTTTTCCCAAAGTATCACAGCTGATGTAACATAGAGGAGCCTGTGACAATGAACATAAATTTATGTAAATTGTCATGAAATTTTCATTCTGAATAGCTAACATACAAAATGTAGAACTTAATAGAATAAAAGGCAACCTTGACCTCAGAGCAGCCAAATGTTTTAGCCTGGGTCTAACTTTAAGGTATATAAATAAATGCTTTTGTGGATTAAGGCCTGTAAGTACGTAAGCCTTTACGCATTAGGGTGTGCAGTGGTTGTACAGACAGGCTTTCACTATTGTGAAGTGCCTGCAAAGACACGTAAGTCATTATGGGCTTTTAGTGTTGGGATTTTAGGTAGTTTCACTCTCTTGGGTTTTGCTATTCTCTTGCTTTCTTTAATGCTTCAGGACGTTAAAGCCATAGCTCAGGGAAGATGGGTCTGCTAGCACCTGGAATTATGACCGTGGGCGAGTAGAATTCAATATGGAGGGACACTATTGAATTCCCTTGGACCAGAACTGCTTTTTGGAAGGTGGCGATTAAGAAGCTGTTATGTTTTGTTAACCAAGAAGGGTCATGCTTTATCTGAAAGGATTTGAGACCGAGCAGCTCCAATTACTGTCAGTGATTCAGGCAGCTGAGCACTGTTGGAAGTCTGCCTGACAGGGACTATTCTTTCTGTCTGGGTAATGGTGGCATTAATTAGTATTTGCACATTGCCTTGACAATACAAGACCTCACTGTTTGGAAGTATTGCACAAAAAGATGGCAGTGGGCAACTTAATACTTTCATGTTTAATGCCTTCAAAGATGGATGACTGGAATGGGATAAACCAGTGTCGTTGAGGGAGACAGCTGGATGGATGGTGCTGAGGGGTGAAGGTACTGCCCTTCCCTGCGTGCAAGCCCCTCCTGTGCCTGTTTGTTATGTCATCAGCAACCCAGAGCTGGGACAGTCCATGAGGCTGCTTCCTGAGGGATGCGTTTCTATGTTCCAGGCTGGGAGCTTGCAGTCAGGAGTGGCAATAGCAGGCTGTCCCTTGGTCTCAGTTCTGCCCCTAAGGCCAGAGGTGTTTCAGCTTCCTGTTAGCAGCCACTAAACCTCTGGCATGTTTGCATAACCTGTTACTTGGGAGGAGGGCTATGTGAACCATCCAGGGATGGCAACCTTTAGGGAAGTGTACAGTCCTCATCCTAATACAGAGCCTTGGCTGTAGTTGGCAGTGCCAAGTATCAAAGTCTTTGCCACTGTTTTACTTTTAGCTGTTCTTGTCGTTATGCTTTCCATTGCAATTGAAGATGTGCAGGGCCCAGTCGGGTCGTCTGGTCCTACAGGCTGGCCCTAGACCACACGGAGCATCTGTGACTTGATTTCAGTGGGGGTCCATGGCAATATCTGCTTAGTGCTTTCCTGCTGGGCATGTCACATCCATTTAACAAAACACTGTTGTTATATCTTATCTCTAACAGTATATTAGCAAAATCTTTTTGTACAGCTGAGAGATACACATCTGAGAGCCAAAGAAAGAGAAACTCTGGAAAAGGAGCAGACAAGAGCTGACATTTCGTTTCCACCACTCTGATGAAGCATAACTGTGTTTTGTAAACCACAGCATGCCCTGGTGATTTTTGCACCATGCAGTTCTTAGTAGATCCCTTTGCGCCAGTCTTGTCCTGGTTGTGTTACCTACCAATGCCATGCAAGCGATATTTAAATGGCTCGGAAATCACAGATTGCCCTATATTGTTGCTGTTACAGAGGCAGAGTCAGTGAGGCACTGAGAGAGGCTGAAGGGAACTTGAAGTGCAGGAAGGTGAAATGAGCTGTGCAAGGTTAACCAGTTAAACCAGCGACAGAGCTGCAGCATTACCCAGACTTTCTAAATCATGTTCTGGTTTTTGTGTGGGTTTTTTCCCTTCTTTTTTTCCACACTGGCCCAGATGGCCTTATAGAAAAGTGACAAGACTTCCTCTTCTGTAAATCTCATCTCTCCCCAGGCTTCAGGCTGTGCAGAAATTCCAGTGTGGCTGGGATGGAGAACTCATGGGGGAATTTCACTTCAGCAGGTGCTGTAGATGTATGTGTGCCACAGGGAAGAGGGCCCTTCTTCTGTATTGTAGCACAGCAGTAAAAAGATCATACACTTAAATCCAAATAATTTAGTGACTATTGTGTGGAACAGATTAATGTAATACTGAAAGCTGGTATGTGGCCCTAGTTTTGTCTCGGATTGCCCTTTTCAAATGTTTCTCTCTGTATCTCCTCCCCTTTTTGAGTCACTACAAACCATCCCTGCCTCCAGTGCTTGGTTTCAACAGGGAAATGGACCATGTTCTGATCTAATAGCACACCTGAGCTGGTTTGCAAAAGATGTGTGCAGTCACATGTGTAGCAGCTGAAATTCAGTGCAAGTCTATTGATTTTAGCAGGGAAATGCTGATTTACATCACTGGAGGATCTGTCCTGAAAATATGTACAGTATTCTGTTCTTGCAGGAAACAAGATAGATGTAGTTTACTCCTTCCAGTGTACAGGCTGTTTTTTCTTCACGAAAATCTGTGAACTCAGAAATGCGGAGTCCCAGGGCTCATCTGCCTGTGTGCAAGCTATTGCTTCTGTTAAGGCAACTATTTGTTTCCATTGTTCAACCTTGACATATGAAAATTCACCTTTTTCTTCTTCTTCTTTTTTTTTCTTTTTTTTCCTTCCAATAGAAACTGCATGTACTCAATGTTATTCTGGGGAATAAAGGTGCCAGAGCAACAGCTGTGAGTCCTTTGTCCCCACAGTAGCCAGAGATTATTCAAATGTCCCATACACCGTGGTAACCCAGTTTGTGTTTCAGCTTCCCATGGTTGTTGCTGCAATTGTGAAAAAGGAGGCCAGTGCCTGGATTTCTAGTCTAGCGCTTCAGAGCTGGCAATCCTAAGGTTTTGGAAGTCATGAATTGCTCTCTTGAAAGTCACGAGTTTGTCAGAGAAAAAAAATCACGGAAGTTTTTGAATAATTTCAGTTGTCTTGTATTTCTCTTGATGTTTCTGTGACTGAGGAAAGGTTCATAATCATCTCTTTCAAATAATTCCTCGTAGTTAATACTACCAGCAGCTTTATTTTTAAAGAAGAAAAAAAAAAAAGTAAAAAAGCCAAGATTTTCATAATGTCCTGATTCTAGTACTACCCTGCTGCGTACCATTTACGTTTCTAAGAGAGATCTTTATTCATCACTGCAAATGCTGCACATCTTCAGTTGCATTTGATGCATTTTTAAACCTGTTCTTCCATACAGGTTGTCTGAGAGAAGACTGGTGACCTGTTTGTATAGGGTGTGCACACACTTGTGTGCCTATTTGAATTTTTTTCGGCAGAAGTCCCAGAACAGTTTTGTGGCAGTTACAAAAGTTCTTCCAGTGTAATAAAATTCTTTAGGTTTGTGTTCAATTGATTTTTATAGGACCATGGATGGCTATAAAATGAAAGTTAGGGCATGATGCAGTAAAATTTTGGCACATCCAAAGTATTGTGGATATGATAAAAGGAGGAGCTGAGGCACCAAAATGGGGAGTGATATTTTTGAGAGAAGGACAACTGCTAAAACAAACAAACCACAAAACTAAAAGCTTTATAGAAAATCTCTGCAATTTTTTAGTGCAAAAGGAAGAAAACTTGATCCTTCCCACAGCCTCCTACCTTGAGCAGCTCATTTCTGCCAGAGGCTCAGTGATCGTAAACAGTCTGAATGTAGATTTGCTAGCATTTTATACTTGCAGTGTTCAAGTGATAACACGTACAAATAACATGTTAGCAGAATATACTGTACCCAAGGGGACTTTTCTGCCATATAGTAAGAAAACAATAATGTCATCGAAACTTTTGCTGCTGAAACAGGACTCTGGTTTTGTCCTGACTAGCACAGCTCTTGCTTCAGGCCAGTTTATTTCCTCAGATCTCAGTGCAGGTCCACAAGAGTTATGCACACATGCCCGGCGGCACGAATGTGACAAACCTGAAAGTTCTGCTGCAAAATTGAGTCCGACATTCCCTAGCCAGATGAGTTGGGTTTTTTTTGTTCTAGTAACAGCATGGAGGAGGCTGCTTTATTTGTCCTCTGCAGCCTTCCCTTATCTTATGAATTATGCTGTATGAACACTGTTAACATTGGAATTAAAGTTAGTTATATTGTGTTTGATGACTTACTGTTGACTATAGTTGACACCTTGGATTGGGTGTGCTTATTCCTGTTGGGTTTGAGGGGGGGCTTTTGTTCTGTATCCTGCTCCATAAGGTGGATTGAAGGTACTTGGATTTTGAATTAAGTGGGATAGATAGCTTAAATATAGACACCACAGAATATATAGAAACCTAGAGAGCTACTCAGGGAGGCTAGATAAGAACTTCCTTTTTCTTGCATGATCTGCAATTGCAGATTCATTTATTCCAAAGGTACAATTTCGCACTGTTTGATTGCAGGAACCGGGTGATGGATGAATCAGAGATGACAGTGTAAATGGTGTATGCCCAGCAGCCCTAGGGGATCCCTGAAACATGCGAGTTTCTCATTTGGTGATTTTTCTGGCAACGATGCCTCAGTTCAGTGACAGTTTCTGCTACAACTGTCAAGCTAAATTCTTCCTGATGGTGGCTGGCATTTAAAACGATGCTGTTCATTTGGGTTCCTCCTGTAAACATCCCTATGCTGCCCTTCATGCTGGCGTGTGGCTGGTATTGTCAGTCTCCCCTGCACCTCTGGATCAGGATGAACTGAATCCCTGTGAAGTACAGGGAGGACACCATCTCTTGCCTTCCACGGGACCACTTGCTCTTCAGGATGAGGGAAGGGATATTCCGATGGACCTTTCCAGGTTTGAAACTGTCCTACATATGGTCTCTGGCTTAGCTCTATGTGTGTGCAGAGACAGGTGCCTGTGTAAGCAGGCTCTGCTTATACCTTCAATAGTTGACTGTTGTCAATGCATGGATTGCTGGGGAATCTGGCCAATTAAAGATTTGGCTAACTAGAGCTGAACGGAATCATCCCACAAGATTTTAAGAATGTTTTAATAAGAGCAGTGCTGGAGAACATCTTCAAGCTAGCAGAGCCCCTGGTAGAGACCAGATCTGACTGGGAAGTAGGAGAGGGCTGAAAGGAACTCTGAGTTTCTTTATTATATTGTATATTCAAGCTCCCAGAGTTTGCTTTGGCACTTGGGGCATACAATGATTCAAGATGTGCAGGACGTTTAATCTTAAATTTTAGTTCTCTTTAGGACAGAATAGGACAGGATATGACAACTGTGTGGTAATGAAGGTGGCCTAAAAGAGTGAATTGTAGAAGATGGCACAAAAGCTGGAATATTTGTGTAGGAGACAATATTTCCTGAAGCTGCATCTTCAACACTATTAGAAGCTGAAGTTACTACCTTGTTTTTTATAATCTTTTTACTCATAGAAATTATTTCAGTCACAGTTGTCCTATAGGCAACATCTGTGTTCGCTTTTGGGGGACACAAAACTCCTATTACCTGTGGTGGTGCTTTCTTTGTGCAGGTTTGGTCCAGTATCTAGCCTTGGTCCCAGGCAATATAGTGCATATGTGGTGTGTGGGGACCAGAGTTGTCCAAAGAGGGATTCCTCTCAGGGCTGGACCTGTACATGTCCTAAGAAGTGCTCATTCATCCACTTGATCTTCCCAGAAGCTTTTCATGGTGGCATCAGTGGCATATCCATGACCACAAGAGTCCAAGGTATGTGTTGTGGCAGCCTTTAAATGCCTGCTCTAAGGCCTAAGTGGCAGAACCCAGCTAGACTAAATCCACTGGAATGCCTGTTGTACCATCCTTCCTGACTTATGAAGCTCCTGACAGGTGGAGCTGCAGCCCCTTAGCCCCTTTGCAGACTACGTTGCCATGGGAAGTAACAGACACCAACTATAAAATGGAAAAGAAATTATTAAAAATTAATATTTGCAATACTTGTATTGAACTGTCTTAGGAAGTGTATTTAGGAAGGGTCTGTAAGAATTAGAAATGTCTGTTTCTACCTTCTCACCCACACCGGCCTTCAGAACTTCCCATTTCTGTGGTGTTTTCCCGTTTACACACAGGTAGACAGTTCTGTGCTTCCTTTTTACAATCCCTGGAGAAATTCTACCCATTCAACTCTTGGTATCTGTCTCCTTGAGTCACTCTTGTTATTACCTTTTCCCAACTTCACTCCAAGTTGTCTGGCACCTGCGCTTGTGATGCATTTCTTGGTGTATTCATCTTTGCCTCAGACTGAGTGAAACCTGTGTCATGGAGAGCAAATTTCTTTGCTGCTCTGAATGCACAGCACTGGCTAGTGAACCTACTGGGCTGATGTGCTAGTGCCACTGAGCACAGCAAACCCCTCCAGCTTCACGGCTTTGGTATCATGTGTGCGTGTAGAGAGACTGCATTGATCTCTGGCAGCAGAGAAAGGGGGATCATAGCGGGATCAACTGGAGCAGCCTGTATTTATTTGGTGCCCAGCCACAAGCTTTCTCAGTCATCAAAAAGCGTATCTTTTGCGTAGTTCAGCCTTTGTTCACCCTGGTTTTGGGTGCTTGCAGGGAATGTGCTTGGCACAGCGAGCCAGTGCAGTGCTGCTCTTTTCTCACTTTTCCTGAGGATGCCAAGAGCTACTTGTCAGCTTTTGAAACCTGGTAAGTTCCTAGCTGAGTTCCTCCTTAAGAAGGGTGCAGTTTAGTGATCACTAAACATTTTGCAACAAATCTTTCTTTGGCTGGTAAATCCCTGCCAGAACCCATGACATCAGGGTGAGGGAGCACAGTGTTCTCATAGGGTGAATGAGGTAGGAGAATATGGTAGGAGTTTGTGAGACTGCTCTGACAGTGTGAAGAGTTTCACAACACCTCTGAGAAGCTGGATGAAGATCTTGAGGACCTGTGAAGTTTGCTGCTCTTCAGCTGGTGAGATGAGAACTGTACGAGGACGGTGGACACCTGCCTTCTGTCAGGGCTCACCCCGAGTGGGAGTAGCTCTGCTTCACAGGATTTTCACCTGTATGAGCTAGCTTAGTTTCAGGTGTGTGTCTGCTCAATGTTCACAGGGTGGTGGGTCACAAAACTTGAGGACTGTTTTGGGTAACCTCTTTTGCCTGATGAATGGAAAATTGAAGCTAAATTGGGTGGCAGAGAGTGTGTGTTCAATAATGTGTGATTTAACCTGAAGCAAAATATGTTACGTTAAGTTTGCCAAAATGACATGTTCTGCTTGAGCCTAAACTAGTATTTATTCCTTTCAAGCCATGTGATTTTTTTTTTACAAGAACAACAATTACATCTCAGAATAAAATGCTTTTCCAAATACAATTTAAAACACTTTTCATTAATGCCCCCATATACACTTTCATAAATGTCTTTTCCACATAAAGAAATAACTGAGCAAAGTCAAATTAATTTGGAAGGTGGTTTGGTGGTGTGAAAACTTCTTAGGCTCTTCCATTAAATCCTGTTCTGCGTAATACAGAGGTTATCCTACAGATAGTGCTGTAGGGACTTCCTCCAGAAAGGAGAGGAGGAGCCAAGCATGTGATTGTAGCTTTATGTCACACTGGTTAATGTCTGAGCTTCTCCTCTTTTGCCTGTTACAGTCTTACTCTCAATAAACAAGAATGATTAGTTTGTAATGGCAACAAACGTAACCAGACACTTTCACTGTAATTAAGGGCATATATCACACAATAAAGCACATGTGAATGAAAAATCTTTCCATTAGACATGTGATTCCCATTTATTTCCCCTTATTGTTAAATTTTGGAGTATAAACATTGACAGAGCTTGAGGAGGTGCTTCTCAATGGCTGCAGTGTGGAGCCCCCAGGAAAAAAACACGATCTTCCTCTTGGACTGGGAGGGCACAGAGCTCCTTGGTGCAGGCTGACCTGCATGGGCCCATTGCCTATAACCAGGTGGCTGGTGGATCCAATTAGCACAACCCTCAGATCAAAAACTGCCTAATGATTTTTAAGCTACGAGTAAGGTGGGCAAAGGGACCATCTGGGCTTGGACGGAGGAAAGACAGCAGCCATTTGAACCAGATTGTCTTTTGTCGCTGTTAAAGAGCTGTTTGTGGGGGAAAAGGGAGTGAAGCATCACCTGGGGGCAACAGGAGCAGCCTGCAACTGTCCTCTGCCTCTGGCTGAGTCTGTTGAATGTCAGTGGAAGAAATACCGGTGAAGATATCTCCTGATATACCATGTAGCAGGAGTCTACAGTTTCGCCACCTCCATCCTGTTTTGATCTCTTCACAGTCCCAGTATCGTCACTCCTTTCCCTGTTCTGCATCCCTGCCCCTCTCTGTGTCTAGTCTTGCTCTCTGCTCATCATTGCTGATGTGGGAAACTGTCCCCTGGCACGGCACATTTGCTTGCCCTGTCTGTTATGTTTCGATCTGTTCTCAGACTCTGGAAGTAGGGTTTCTGTGGTTTTTTTTCCCCTTTTATGTCTTTAGCTTTCAGTAAAGGTTGTTAACAAAACACTGATCAGATGGGTGTCAGTAGCAACATGTATTGCTTAACTTTAGCCCTTCCCCAGAATCTAGAGCTGATTTTGAAGTGGTTAAAATGTCATGAAGAAAGGACTAAGAAAGCAATCAAAAAAGTGAGCCTTCCCTCAAAATGGCATTTCTATTTATAGTACCTTTTGCAAGTTGCTAAAGCTAAATTAATTAGAAATGATTGAAATGTGTTTTGACTGACCAAAATGCACATGTGTTTTCCCCAGATTTTCAGTTTAAGAAAAAATCTGAAAGTAATAGTTTTCATCTTGATTGTGAGCCACTCCAGCAGTTCTGGAGGTGAGTAGAAAGTAGGAAAAAGAGAGGCTGTTTTTCACTCAGGACTGAAACATGCCTTAAGTTCTTCAGTGACATTCATTTATGTCACTGCTCCTGTTGCAGCTGTATCTGGACTTTCACTACAAACCAGTCACACAGTAGAAGAATAAAAGTTATGCTGTGCTCTCAACAGAAATGGCAAATTTTTGGCTGCATGTGCTCGTTACCAATTAGGCTTAAGAGAAATTGAAATGTGAAGGGTTTTGAGTGAAGTTTTTTTAGACCACCTCAATCCACTCTCATCTTTTTCTTGGAGATGAAGTGGAGGAGAGAGGCACTGCTGTGGGTGGATCCGTCAAGTGAAAGTATTTTTGTAAACTGTACAACCATGAAACATGATATTAGTGCATTGTTTGAACCTACCTCATTTTTTAATAAGCTGGGTCTGGTTTGAGCTATCCAAGCACAACATGAAGTCAAATGGTTCCAAAGTGTTTGGGCTTTGAGCAGAAGATTGCTGAGCAGTTTCTTATACTAGTGGGATGGAGCCTGGTGTTTTATTGTTTGAAGACTGACTTTTGCCAGGCAGCATGTGAAATATTTCAGTATTAAAGTGCAAAGAGAGCTTCTCAGCTTCTGATACATCTTTTTTCCTCTCTGTATGCCACAGATGATGAAAATGCATTTAGTATATAACTTCTGTCTGCACCAGTTTCTTATCAAAATTGTCTGTTTTCTGTGCCCCTCCTACCATACAGCATCTATAGGGAAATTAGCAGCTCTGTCAAGTCTCAGGCATGCAGCAGTCTGTGGACGTGTTCTCTTTCCATGCCTGAGACGATCTGGCTGTACCATGCTGGAGAAGAACCTTGGGCTGTAATGAGGTCTCTTGATGCAGCCTTTAATCACCTGGAAAGGAAATCAAAGCAGAGAGATAAACTGACCCATTTGTTTTCATTACAATTACTAGTTTTTACAACTCTGTGTAAACAAAGCCCATAAATATGGTGCTGGTAGACTTCTTTCTCCTAAGCTCAGCTCCACCAGCTGCTACACAAATCTTTTGGCTCGAGAAGCAGGACGTATTTTTACATTCTTTAGTGTGTAGCTGTTAAGGGTGCTTTACCTGAGTTGTGATTTCCAGCAGCTTGTGGCAATAGAAGAGACTGAGAAGCTATTCTTTCCCTCCTCAAAGGTCCAGAAGCACTTCCAAACTTCAGATCTTGATTCTTCTGGAGCTCCCGCAAAGCAAGATGGCAAGAACCAGATTTTTCACTTGGAGGGCATGAAAGGAACAAGCATAGATTATACCATTGTTCTTGAGCTGGTCATCAGTTTGAAGGTGACATTAGCCCTTGTTTCCCCTGATGGTAACTGTTTGACTGTCTAGAGGTGTCTCACTGAGGCCCAGGCCAAGGAGAATGGTGGAAGAAACTAATCAAAGGATGGCCCCAAATCATTCATTGAATGCGGTCTTTCAAACTGTGAGTAATAAAGCCCCTTCCATGGCAAGGGTTGCTCATGACCTGGTTTCAACCCCACAGCTGAAGCATCTTAGACCTGAGTCCTAGCCCTGTTAGGGCTGCCTCATGAGAAATGGAGAAATGGGGCTGCATAGACCCCGTAGCTTAAACATTATACTGTGATGTGAAAGGGATTTGTATCCATCTGTCCTCAAAAAAGGAATGACAGAAGACAGGCAAGGAAGGTAAGGCGGAAAATGTGATATAGAAGTAGGATGTGTTTCTGTAGTACCAACTGCTGTCTTCATGGCTACACCGAATCTATCCTGTCTGGGTTCTTATCCAACTCTTCTCGATGACGTCATATTTCTTCTGTTGCTGTGCTCTGGTGAGGCTTTGCAGTCTGCTCTGCTCCCAAAAGCACACCATGCCAGTGACTGAAGGCAACTGTTGGCTGCAGGATTGTTGTAGGGAGTCTCCAAAAGTGGATTTAACATGCAGGGCTACAAGAAGGAGGAAAAGCACAATTTTGCAACATCTCAAATGGAAAAATTAATAAGGGAAAATGGCTTTTGTTTTGTGGGTCTTGGCTGTTTGGGAGTTTACTATCGAAACTTGAATTCCTATTTGTATGAATGAGGAGTTATAGGTAGATAGTGTCTCAGGGATTCAGCTGGAGCTGAAGGAAAAAGACACCATTTCAAAAAAAACAGCAAAAAAGAAGGAGTACTTTGGCATCTTGGATTTCTGTGCAAAATTCAACAAGTGGAGACCATGATGACTAGATAGATCTGACTGTGGGGTAGTCTTACAGTGCTTGAGTAGGGGTAGGTGTTATTTTAGGGTAAAATGAAAGAGAAGATAAATGGGAGGAATGAAATTATTACTCTTATCCTTTAACCCGCTGGAACAGTTATCTCCTACAGTGCAAACTCCTTTGTTTTGTTTTTGCTAAGTAAGGGCAACCTTATTAAATCCTTCCGATGTCTAATTTTAGGTGTGGAAAAAAGATCTTTATTTGTCATGGGTGAAGCAAAGACCATCTATTTATTCCATACAGAATACTGTTCATCTTGCAAAATGTTTCTCCTGCAGTACCCAGCTGCTCAGTGTGCCTTTGGAAAAAACTTTGATGATGTCATTTCCTGAAACATTTTCACTGCAGTTTGACTTAATTGCATACGGCTCTGTCCATGGGTCATCTCTGGGTACTGTCAGACATGGCTCCTCTCTTCTGTATTTTAAAGGCTGAAAACATTTTATTTTCTCCAGTTCATTTTCCTTCTAGAAATGAACTTCCTGGCATGTTTGCAATAACACCATTTTACCATGCCCAGTAATTACCACTGGGCTGACGCTTGCCCTACTGGATTAATATGAATAGATCTTCCCATCATCAGCTGGGGGAAGTATAATTTTGTGTGTAATAAATGAGTTGTTCTTTTAAGTGCATATAGTCCAGCTGCTCTTCCTCACTTTATCTGACACCATCATTTGCACTCCAGGGTTGTCTGCAGGCAGGAAACTACTGAGATTCTGACCAATTGTTTACTCAGGCCAATAGACCTGATTTCAGAGAAACAAAGAATATTTGATTTTATTTGGATATGAGCTTTTTATGTATGTTCCTGATGCCCTAATGATTTTTTCTGTGTTTAAGCACAGAAATCTATAAATACCAAAGCTCTCTGAATTTGTTTAATGTGTTGTCTATTGCTTCTCAATCCATATGTGACATCGTCTACATCTTCTTCGTGCTATGATACACTGTACCCAGGCTATTGTCTGCTTGGCCTTTCTGCAGCTCACCCTGAATCTTCAGTCTTCTTTCTGCTTCCCCATGAAGACCAAGCAGATCAACCTGGAAACAGGGAACCTGACGTGAAATCCATCTTAACTAAATCATCTGTCTGTGGTGGGGTTATATCCTTCTGCACTAGTCACTGTAGACTTTTTCTAGTGTCTGTGGAGAGAAATAGAGACTTCTAAGGCATGAATAATAAGTGGTTTAGAAGTGTATCATAGTATGGGAATTGTGCTTTAGAAGTGCCTGTTTCAGCCCATTTCTTGCCTGTCTGAAAATGAACCTTGGTGACTAGCTCAGACATGGTCGACTAACATCAGAGGGCTGAGTCTTTTCCTGTGATTTCTATGTTTTTTCTTCATTGCTCATTCTTCTCCCCTTTCTCCATATATGGATTTTAAGCAGGCCAATTTCTCGTTCTGCTCCAGTTCTGAGAACCTTGGCTTCTTCACCAAAATCATCCTTTTGTATTTTTTTGCTACCTCTGAATGAGAAAATAAACAAAACACCCCAAACAAATTACCCCAGCCCCAAACAAGACCATCCAAGCAAGTCAGCAGGATGTGTCACCCTTAGAGTTTGTACTTGCAATAACGTGAAGACATTTTTCATACGCAAAACTGTGTGTGCATATTCCTTTCCAGCTCTGTAGTTCTGACAGTTGCACATGAGGGAGAATCTAACACCAGGAATAAAACTCCCTCTTTAAGGAGCTTGCTGCTTATCTGAGAAACAATGCTGTTGCTACAAAATGTTGCAAGTGTTCTTAGAGTTTGAAGAAACAGCATTCTGCCTGTGGTATTTAATACCCTTATAACTCACAGTTGTGCTGATCACGACAAGCATGAGTTAAGGTTCTGGCCTGTTGTGAAATAGGCTTGTACATCACTTGGGCCACCAAGGTCTTTCCTCGCACGGATTGTGCATTCTAGGTAAAATGCAGGATTGTGTTGGTGGATGCGATACGCCGATCCTTGAGTGTGGAGTATTGTGATGCTGCTGTGATAAATATTTGCTATTTGCTTTCTTGGCGGTATGGCCTTTTCATTTTTTTCATAGTAGGTCTAACTAGGCTCTGAGCATAGGCAGATTTTTCCCAGTGCTCAGGACTTATTCTTAAAGACTGCACCAGTACTGCTGAGCTGGGGTGACTTGAAAGCCAGGTGTGAAAGTGGAATTGCTCTAGGATCCTGCTGATACTTTCAGGGTAATACTTTAGGTGCTTCATCAGGTCTGAGAGCACATTAAAAGGTATGTTTATTTGACACACAATGCTGGCCCCTTCACCTTCTTGGATCCCATCTGCCCTGTGGCAGTGTCGCATGTTAGTCTGCAGGTGTGTAGGAATTCTAGGGTTGTGCCTAGTGAAAACCCATGTTGTCTCCTGCATGGGCGGAGCAGATTCATAAGCACCATTCAGATGGGCTCAGTAGGGAACTTGAACGTTTTGTGTTTGTTCTCAGAAGCACCTCAGCTTTCAGGAGGCTCATGGAGCCTGTCCATTCGAACAGCTACAGAGGTTGCTGGTATCAGCCAAGTGCTGTGACTGTGTTTACTGAGGTGCATCCGTGATAAATGTAGGATTCCAAGTTTATTTTCATGTTAAAAAAGTGAATTTTACACCTTTACCTTGAGTCAGGACTTTGTCCTTCTGTTTTGGGTCCTGCTTCTGAAGTGGTCCTTAGTCAGTTCCTCTGCATGTCACTCTTTAGCTGTGTCAAGGAAGAAGAACAGCCCATACAAACCTAAAGACCCATAATGGTCATTATTTTTCATTGGTCAGAGCAGGTCAAATTACACAAGGAGGTTGCATAAAGGACATACCCTCGCAGTGCACCTTCGTGGTACACTGAAGTCCATCCCTCTTGAACCAGCATGTTGAAGTGTTCTGGGAGGTGCAAATACCAGATTACTCATCACTAAAGAGCCAGAGCAGAGCTTTAAAAAGGGAAAATATTGGCACGAAAAAACCTTATTTCTTTCCATTGCTTAGTATTCAGCCTTAGGACAAATTAATCTCTTGAAATCTGGTGTACTTGACACTAAATTTGTTGTCTCTTCAAAGAGTATCCCTTCTCCCTTGAAGGGAGATGAACAGAAAGTTTGTGGATGTGTGTGTGTATATATATATATACACACACTCAATGCTTACTAGAAAACTCTTTATTGTATGTTTTATTTAGTAATTCAAAATTAACCTTTACATTTGCATCTGTAAATAATACTATAAAAGTGAACTAGGCCAGAGAGACCTTTCAGGCATTTATTCTGTCATACAGCTTTAACACTCAGTCATCTGGCTAAAATTCTAACTGGACACCTAAACTGAGTGAATAAAAAAATAAAACTTCTTGAAATGAATAATATCCTCCTTATCTCTTTAGCTGAAATCACCTAAAAGCTGAAAGTTCAATTTAATCCTTCTACCATCAGTCAGTCTGAGCTTTAATAGAAAGGAGGAAAAAAGTACTCAGTAGCCTGGCTCTGTTTTTTCACTTGATAGAGGGAAAGATGCTCCCTGAATGAGACGCTGTTGGAAAGATGAGTAGGTAGAAAGAGATTGTGCTTCGTACCACTGAACTATCTGTAGCTACTGCTGTTATTCAGCTGCAAAAGAAAAGGAAGTGCTAGGAGCAAAAGATAAAAGAGAATGTGAGGAAATTGATGTATTTTGTTAATCCTTTTCTCTCATGGAAAAAGTGGCTAATCCGTTGCAGAATACAGTAAGGACACAAGCCCCACTTTCGCTTGCCTGTGAGCAGGAGTTCACTGAGACTAAGCTGCCTGGAGCCCGTGGTGTGTACAGCACCATGGCTCAGTCTTCAGGTCACACCCACAGTCAGGACATGGAAAGGAAAGCCAAGTTGTCTGATGCAACTGATGCAACTCTGTGTGCAGAGGACCTTGTGTGTGTAAAACCGTGTCAGATGACTCAAGGAATATTGCCGGCAGGCACCGTGCTAAAGTCAACGTGGAGTTGTAGCACTGTAGAGGTTTCACTCTCGGAGTGTGGGTTTTTTTAATAATTGTTTCTAAATATCTGAATGTTCCTTCAGAAGGTAATTTTGATGGTGACTTCATAAACCTATCCTCAAATTTGGAGAAGGAATTTTATTTTCCTTGCTCCTTTAATTAAAAAAAAAAAAAAAGATAAGCAATGTTTTATTTTGTACCTATGGAGAATTCCTTTTGGGACAGAGGATTGTCTACTGTATTTGCTTAGACTACCACTGTGATTGGTTGACCAGAAAAGCAGAGGAAGCCCAGATAGCGTTGGCTTTTAGTGGAGTATCTTGCCTTGTCAAGGGACAGCACCAAAGAAATATGACCAAATCAGAATATTCACATCATGTCTGATCTACTGAAGAACATGGAGCAGAAAATCTTTCCTAATATTTTTTGCCACAAGGCCAGTGATGTTGGTTGGAATGAAGTCTGCATAACTGAAGTCCATTTAGACATGAAGATGACAGGATGCCTTTCCCCTGTGGTGCTTTATTCACTGGCAGGTTGAGTTGTTACTGCCAGAAACTGGCCTTCCTCTTCGCATAAATGCAAAGGACTGATTCTTTTGTCTTTATGTATACCAGTTGCGTTAGATACTTGATGGGGTCTGAATTTCAGTTTCTGAGTTTCCTTTTGCCAGCAATACAGCAGTTGGCTTGTGCGCTTGAGTACAAACATAGCAGGAATTAATCAGCTGCCTCAGGCTTTGGACTCTGCTCAATCAGCCCTTCCCAATCACCTTTGTAAACTATTCTACCAGTGCAGGTGTGGCTGCTGGATATTTGTGGCCAAAGATACTGACCATTCAAGAAATTATAGTATTCACTGCGAGCACATATAGTTTAGCTTCCCAGTCACACTTAGCCACCTTTCTCATGTGAATGTGGACCTGCCTCTGATTTGTAAATCCAGTTACTCAAAATCAAATCTCTATGATCTAGTTGTAAAGCAGAGTAGTTATTTCTCAAAATGTATTTTTTTTCTGAAGAGCCAAACTGCTCAAAGTTGGAATAAAGGAGCTTACGTATGCTTTGATTAAAAGTGAGTGGATTGTGAGTAATAAACTACTTATATGGAGAATGTTGTTTGTGGTATTAAGCAGAGTATGCATGAGCTGTATGAAGTGAACCTGTGTCTAAGACTTTGTGTGTAGTTGTATAGAAATTTGATTATGTCACAGCTGCACTGTTTGTTAGCCAGAAAGACTCAAAATTACTGTTAGATTGAAAATTTGGCTTTCAAGAAGAGCCACTTCACTATCTTTAATGTTTGACTAACAAGCCATTTGATTTCTAACTTATCTCAAAATTTAGACCTTGTTCTGAACATAGAAGTTGTAAATTAGGAGCAATTTCATTTTCTTTCATACACAGAAGACATGTAAACCACACTATAAAAACGAATCACAGCATAACCTTGAGTACAGAGTCACTACTTGCCACATCATCATCATGTTAACTAATCTGATTTGTCTCTCATTTCACTTTAATGTTAGCAATTCACATGCCATCAATCACCTGCTTCCTGTTGGGCTGAGAAAGCCAGGGGGGCTGCCAGCATTGTCATATGGCAGCTGAAATCGACAGCTGAAATCAGGAAGCACAAAAATGTTTGAAAAGATTTTGGAAGATCCAACCTGCTTTTGCATGTCAGGAGCTCAGTCTGGGCAAAATGTGAGAGAAGGAGACTGACTTATTAACCTTTCCCTGGCAGCAACGCTGGTTGGTAATTGTGCAGGACAATCCATTCCTGTTCTTTAATCTGAACTGATTTTAATACTTTATTTAGTGGCAGTCTTTCCTCTTCTTCCTCAAAGTTTATACTCCCTCTCTCTGTCTTTCAGCTGTACAGCTCTATGGACTTTGGAAGAAAATGGCAGCTCATGCATGAACGAGTCACTCCAAACAGGTTTTACTGGTGAGTTATGCCCTCAGTGTTTACTTGCTGTGAGCAGGTCATGAAGAAGGACATCTAACTTTTGAAGGGATTCATTGCTTTACCTGAACATTAAGTATACCCTTGGTTTTGGTTATTATCAATGTCATTTATTCTGTCCATAGTAAATACCTTGCAGTGCTGTAGTCTCCTGTTTGTAGTTCGTTCTTGTCTGATAACATGGGTGTACTGACAAGTACAAGTCTTTTGGTAATTGGGAAACTCCCTCTTCTTTGTTATATACCTACTTATAGTAACATAGCGAAATGGCCCAGTGCTTCAGTGACAAAGCTATAATCATTAGACCTCCTATTTTTCAGTCCTTCTGAGAGCTACTTTAGCCTACAACACAGCCTTTGTGCAGAGCCAGCCACTCTGGCCAGTGTCCTTATACAGCCATTGGGAGAAAGGATGATTCAGACTCTGCTTTGAATCACTCCCTGAGGAGCGTTTCTTTCTACTGACTGGTGAGAGTCCAGGATCTGCAAACAGTTGGCTAAAAATCTGCTTTGTGACTATCTTCCTTTCCATTTCCCTCTGAAATTGGGAGAGTGTCTTAAAAGCAGATGATTAGACAAATTTAGTTCCTATCTCCAGGCTCCTCCATTTCAGACGTCGCTTTTCCAAACTTCTCTCCACCATGTGAAGGCCCAAAAAATCACTTTAGAGAGAAACAGAAATTTTTCTTAGCTGAGAAGAAATGAATTCTTTCAGCAATATGCTTCTGTAGTTGAATCTAGAATCTGGGGCTTGAATCCCATTCCTAATGCTGTACTTCCTGCATGTCAGATGATGGGGGGGTGTGAATGTGTGGAAGCACTGACTTACAAAATGCTGTAAATGTCCTAGAAGGCCCTTAGTGACGCCGTGTTGGCTGTCACCAGTCACCTCCTTATTTTCCATGTGCTGTAGCATAGATTCCAGAAGGATCCGCTCCATGATCTTGCCAGGCACAGAGGTGAGACTGACAGGCCTGTAGTTAGTTGCAAAGTATGATGTACATATCTTAAACTGTCATAGAAATTCTTGCACATCATTAAAAGTACCTGGAATCCAGGCTCAAAATATCTATATTTAATTTGCAGTATTTCCCCACCTTGCAGATGAGACAGACACCTCATGGGATTTTCAGATTGTCTAGTTCTTCTGCAAATCTCTCTAAACAGCTTTAGACCCCTACCTTTAAAACATGGCTTTTGGGCACCAAGTCTGAAGATTTATCTCAGTGCGCCTGTGGATTTTGGACAGTGTAAGAAGGTTTACAGCATGGAGGAAAGGGAGTTGTGAGGCTCCTGAGTCAAATAGAGTTGCAAAATGTATCAAAGATCTAGAATCTGATCTGATTATGTTACTGTTTCATATTTCTGTAGTGATGGAAAGGTGATTACATTCTCCTGGTTCTGGTGACAGGTGGTTGATTGACCTAACTATCCGTTTGTATCCTACCTTTCAAATAGCACAGTTGATCTTGAGGAGGGAAGAGGCTTTCTTTGAGGATAAAGTGCAAGGGCTGAGCTGGCTGAACAAAGTGGAATCTCTTTCTAAAGAAGAGGCTGTGTTGTGGTTTATTTTCTGTTTTCCTATAATAATGGTTAATGGAAATTTCCTGTTTATCTCTCAATTTGACACCCAAACCTCTGTATTATTTTCCACAATCTACCTTAGTTTTCTTATTGTCTTTTGGCTGCACAGTTCCAATGCTGGTTTTTAACCCTCCAGTATTTAATACCTCCATTTCAGTTGTCTCTTAGAAAACTTACAAGTCTTCTGTAGTTAAAATTCATATGGCATAGACCTAGAAATCTTTATTCCACTCAGAAACAGTAGAATCCCATTGACAGTAAACTTTCCAAGTGAGTGAATTAGGTTTTTCTCAGAGTGAGATTTGAACCGATTCATAGTGCAGGGGTCAGAGGTGTTGAACGTAATAACTGCCCTTAGCTGTCTGATTTCTTTCTTTTTTCCTTTCTTTTTAAAGCTGCAAACTGTGATGGCTTACAAGCTCTGGCTTGTAAGATGTGTACAGAAAAAGAAATGCAAGGACAACACTTTAGCCTTGGGAATTTGGGGATTTCTTTTTATTAGGCTATGAAAGAGGGAGAGAGTGGATATAGCTCTAAACTTCAGAGTGACATGAGCCACTACTCTGTGGAGTTCATCAGCCTATCAAATACTACATTATCAAAATTCTTAATTAAAACTTCCAGGAAAGGTGACATAATAATGATAGGGAGATATCAAAATAAGAGTTAAGCTGCTTCTTTGTGCTGCTCTGCATTTTTTATTAGTAGGGGCTCTGGTAAGCATCCTTCATCACATGGACAGTCTTCATCTGATTTGAATGCAACTGGCTTTATCTGGGATGGCCTTTGCTGAATGTTTTTCCTTCAGAGCATGACTTTCATCTCTTAGGCTGCCATGAATGGGCTTGTGAAGATTGTAATCTTCACCTGTGTTCATGGGATCAGTAAGCCTGGCAGGGAGAGGTCTTATTTTTCTCTTTGAGACCTTTCCAAATAATTGTGCCATCTCTAAGAGAGCTCTAAGAGTCCTTAAGAGAGAGACTTTAAGACGAGGAGAAAATTGCAATTGCATGAAAACTCATGAGGCTGGGATGTGAATTTTCACTCAGCAGAGTAAGCAAAATTTTTCTGTTAGTCATGGACTCTGCATTTTGCTGTAGCTCTGGAAGGCTGTATATGTGATGGTTCCCCACTGGTCAAACAAAGCCCTAAACTCCAGTCCTAATCTGTGACTTTGTATCCTGGCTCTTGCCTTCAACTTCTTTCCTTAGTCCCCTATGCTGGTGCTAATCAGTGGGTTGTAGTTTTATGTTCTCATCCCATATGGATGTCACATGTCCCACAGTTTATGGGACGTCTCTCATCAGTTCCTGAGGCCAGTTTAAAGTTTGTGCATGAGCTGAGATTTACCTCTGGGCCACCCCTAGTTATAAAAACTAGGATTTGAGATCTCTGCTTCTGTAGTAGTGATTCATTTGTTAGCTACACCCACTGATGGCAGTGGCAGAGCTTGAACAGAATGTGTTACTTGATGTGAGTACAGGCATCCAAATTTGGCTCCCACGTGCCTTGGCCTCAGAGATTTTAATAACTTAGGATCCTGTAAGGCTGGAAATAGGAGCTTACACTAATGTGATACAGAAATTCCCAGATCACTCATCACTCTCGAAATTACTCAAAGAGAACTGGAACCAGCCTGGGTGCAAAGTTTGTTAAAGCCCTACTCAGTGTTCTTTTCTTTTAAAACACATTTCTGCAGCTCTCCCTGGGCCCTGTTCATTTTCTCTCTCTGTAACTTAGACACCTGTGCTGTCATGTAGAGGGATATAAAAAATACAGCCATATTTTGTACTGTAGAGATGTTGGGGAAGTTTTCTCGTCTGTAAAAACACATGGTGTACTATGTGCTGACTAAATACTGACTCTGTTCAGATAAGAACTCAAAGGACTTGTATTATCCTTAAGTTGCTTTACTGCCTTGCCTTTTTCTGTAGTGGCACAACAGGACTAAGCAGGTGGGGAGGGAAGTTTGGTTAATGAAGCATTCACTGAGCCTTGTTCAGCACTTTGCTGAACTCCAGCCTTTCCATGTCATCTTGAGAGACTCAAGATGACTTTGCCTTGTTACCCTTTAGGTAAGACTGGGATAGGAGAGAGTCTTTTAACTATAGAGTTAAAAGATGGTTAGGTGGTGTATGAAGTCCTTTTATAATTTATGGCTTAATTCTCTAAAACGTGGAGTTTAACAAGGTGACCTGCGTTTTTTGGCTTATCACCTAAATGACTGTGAATATCACGCCCTGTCCATCTGCCTTTGGAGGCTCTGCCTATGTTTGCTGAGCAGTCACAGAGATTGCTGTCTTGTGCAGAGCACAACTACATTCCTTGAAACACTCACCCCCTATCTCAGGGTCTCCTCAGACTTTTCTTTGCTGATGAACTCATTCATGTCTCATGCCTCCCATCATCACTGGGCAATGTGAAGTGATTGATGTGGCTTCATTTTCCATTTTATTTTTTTGCTTGGTGCATCTAGACAATTATATTTCTCTCTCATATTTATTGTTTTCAACCATGCCCTCTGGCACTTCAGGTGATTCTGTCAAAACCTGGGAGTGGGAAAATGGGGAAAACTCACTCGTGTGGAAGAGGGAGAAATGTACACAGCATTTCTGGTGGCTAGGGAGATATTTGAAACACGGAAGTCAGTGCTCAGGATGAGCCTAGTCAGTAAAAGACACAAATTCACAGTACAGATGAAAGTTGGGCACAAAACACGAACAATGCAGGAGGGAAGAGACAACAGGAGGAGGAAAATAAGATGTGCACTAGCGTGGCTCCAAGGAGTGTTTGTATCTGCAAATAGGAGAAATGTGGTGTAACAAGCAGTTCTCAGATACACTGCTGATTCCCTCATGGAGTGTCCCCAGAAAGTTATTTTTTTTCTTTCTGCGATAACCAACCAGATTTATGGTTTTGATATACATGAATACCAGCCACAGTTGTTTTGAACTTCGGGGATTAAAAATCGGAAGAAGGGAACAGTCTGTGCTTTCACTGGGAGAAGGGAAGAGGCTGTGCATCCGCTTAAGCCATGCTTTGGAGTTACAGGTTTTCTGTCACAGTTGTTTGAGGCATGAGCCAGCAAATTTGTCTCAAGGGCAAGGTTTTCAGTTTGTTTTGTCATGATTTTGCATAGAAACAGTGATAACATTTAGCCAGTGTATTTCTATTTATTTGCAGCCTGAATTTCATGAAGACTATAGCAGAAGCTGGTTTGGATATCTGAGAGTAATGTAGCAGAAGATAAGGGATTTAGCTCATGTTTCAGAAGGTTATGATCTGGGTTTGAGTCTGCAGTTGGACAGAGGTTTGTGTCTGGTTTTATTTCCTCGTCTCTGTGACAGCACTGATATTTCCTAATCCCAGTGCCAGTTTGAGTCCACACAGACTTTCAGCAACAGCTCCATAAGTGACTTCTGGATACAGCTAAGGTTACCTTTACTCAACTAGTTTGCCAGCAATGAAATGGTTAGTCAAATATGTGCATGTCTCTCCTGCAAATCCCACTAATCATTAACTACCAGATGGTGTCATTGCATAGTGCTGGGGAAACATTGCCTGATTTTTTACAGCCAAGTTTAGTGTTAAGAAAACATAGTCTTGTAAATGTCAGATTGACTATTGAGTAATCATGCATCAGAGTTTTTCCAAATTAAATCTCTACCGTACATGGAGCTGTGGATAAAAGGGATAATTCCAGTTTGGCAGCCATGGATAACCACCTATGGCGTCATCGAGGCATATACCCAGTGGCTGTTCACATAGCCTGCACATGGAGAACTGAACAGGGACCTATTAGTGGAGGCTCCTGTGGGGTAATGACTCATTTGCCTGCATTAAGGGACTTGCTTTCTGTGCCCTGTGGGTGAGAACACCTGGGAAAGATTTTTCTGCTAGCAGGTAGTGCTAACATAAATCTGGAATGTGTTATTCAAGCCACCACAACCATGAACTACACTAGTCTGCAGACAGAATTTTCAAACTCTAGCCTCAAGCTCTGTAGTAAGAGTTGAGGAGAGATAAGACCGTAGGGTCTTGGCATCTACTGAAAGTTTTCATTGCAAGGTCACCTTAGTTAAGTAAAGATCACAATGCCATGGTGATAATAAGACTAATTTTATTTTCCTTTTAGCTTAAAAGATGAACAGATGGGGGAACTGTGAGGTTAGGGACTGTATTTTCATCTTGTGTGTCTACAGTTAATGTAGTTGGAACTACAGGTATTTAATGATTCCAAACATTAAGTTGTAGCTGACTAGCTTGTGATTACACAGTACTCAGCAGCAGAGATAGAAATGGAACCTGGATATAGAGTTGGATACTTTGTATTGGCTGAAATAAAGTTTATTTTTGTTGAAAAAGTTTCAAGTCAATAAAGAAATTCTAGAATTCATGCCAAAATTGTCAAAATGTTTCTCTCAAAAAGTTAAATAAAGTAACATCCTGAAATGTTTGAGGTTTTTGATAGTCTTCAAAGTGACTTTTAAATTTGAGTAAAATCTGATTTTGCAATATGTGAACTTTTAAAATTAAAGTAAGGAAAGAGTACAGTTTGAAACAAAGTGTCTGAATAATGCCAACATAGAGAGATCCTGACTCCTATTGCCATCTTGATCTTTCATCATGCAGAGCACCTACTGACCCTTAATGTCCAAGGTAGTTGCTCTGTATACATATAATGCATTTCTTCATAACTGATCAACAAAGTTTGAGAATCTTTTTAAGTTTTATGTTTTGCTCTTGTCAATGAGCGTATTTTTTCCTAAACTTGGTCCTATCCTGTTTTTCAGCTACAGATTACTAAGTGTTGTGCCAGGGATTTTGTGAGAGATTTCATGGGTATCTAAGAATATGAGATCCTAAATGACCCTAAGAACAGGAAAATCCTTCACTTTCTGTCTCTGAGAAACCCTGCAGGACTGTTTTATAGAGGCTACGTAGACCTCACCTGTTCTGTTTGTGCCTATAATTAGTGTAATGTTCAGACTACTATAGAATCATAGAATGATTTGGGTTGAAAGAGACCTTAAAGATCATCTAGTTCCATGGCAGGGACATCTCCCACCAGATCAGGTTGCTCAGTGCTCCATCCAGCCTGGCCTTGGACACTTCCAGGAATGGAGCATCCACAACCTACCTGGGCAGCCTGTTCCAGTGCCTCACCACCCTCAGGGTAAAGAACTTCTTCCTTATATCTAGTCTAAACCTACACTCTTCCAGCTTCCACCCATTACCCCTTGTTCTATCACTACAGACCCTTGTAAAAAGTCCCTCCCCAGCCTTCTTGTAGACCCCATTCAGGTACTGGAAGGCTGCTATAAAGTCTCCCTGGAGTCTTCTCTTTTCCAGGCTGAACAAGCCTAACTCTCTCAGCCTGTGCTCATAGGAGAGGTGCTCCAGCCCTCTGACCATCTGGGTAACCCTCCTCTGGACTCGCTCCAACAGCTCATTGTCTTTCTTGTGTTGGGGGTTCTAGAGCTGGATACAGTATTCCAGGTGGGGTGTCACAAGGGCAGAGTGGAGGGGCAGAATCACCTCCCTCGACCTGCTGGTCGCACATCTCTTGATGCATCCCAGAATATGGTTGGCTTTCTGGGCCGCAAGCACACAGTGTTGACTCATGTTGATCTTGTCAGCTACCAACACGCCCAAATCCTTCTCCCAGGACTGCTCTCAATCCACTCATTGCCCAACCTGTATCTGTGCTTGGGGTTGCCTCGACCCAGGTGCAGGACCTTACACTTGGCCTTGTTAAACTTCATGAGCTTGGCCTGGGCCCACCTCTCAAGCCTGTCAAGGTCCCTCTGGATGGCATCCCTTCCCTCCAGCGTGTCAACCACACCACACAACTTTGTGTCATCGGCGAACTTGCTGAGGATGCACTCAATGCCACTGTCCTTGTCACTGGCAAAGATGTTAAATGGTACTGGTCTCGGTCCTGATCCCTGGGGACACCACTTGTCACTGGTCTCCACTTGGACATTGAGCCATTGACCAGAACTCTTGGAGTGCGATCTTCCAGCCAGTTCCTTATGCGTTGAGTGGTCCATCCATCAAATCCGTGTCTTTCCAACTTGGAGACTAGGATGTTGCGCGGGACCATTCCCATTTCTGAGCCCAGTCCATGATTTCTTTTAAAGTAATCTGTGAGAGATTGGCACAAATAGGTGGATCTGTGAAAGCATCTTTGTAGCAGGTAGAAAAAAACCCTAGTACACTACTGGAAGAGTATTACAGAATATTTTCTAGTTTACCTGGGACTAAAAGCAAAGATATTTGGGTTTCTGGTGTATATTTAAATTTTACGCTGACTAATGACTTCATCTTACAAAGGAAATTTGATACAACTAGAACCCCTAAAGGATGTTCATTGCCTGACTTTGCTGCTGTGTGCTGCTTCTCTCCTTTCTGCCTGCTTTCCTAGGAAAATAAGTGATTGACTGACTTAGAAAACTCTGTCAGGCTTCCTGGGCGTAAAGCTCTTTTAGCAAGAAAAGAAAGAAAGAAAATGTAGTGGCTACAAGGATTGTATGTGATTATGAAGGAAAATAGTTTAAAATACTTTGCATTCTCCTTTACAACTCATGAGCTATGTAATGAATGAATCTCAAGAAATATGGCAATTGATAGCAAACTCACATACATGTTCCACCTCTGAAATTCCATTTATGAGTGCTTTGAACAAGTGATGTATACCCTCTGGAAGGGCAATTTTGAATAAGTCACTTTTAAGGAACTTTTCTTTCTAACCTCCTTTTGTTTGAGAGATGCAGCATATCTTGCAGAAGGAAGGATTACCCCTTTTCCAGTAATGTAACTGTGGACATCCTTACATGGACACTATTTGGTTTTTTAGAGTTTGTGATTTGTTCTGATTTTAGTACAATTTGTGATGTTAGCCATATTTATGACTTTAATGTACTGTGGATGGCAGTGATTTTTTTTTTTTTTGAGACTGGAAGAGTAAGGGCTGAAATATTTCTGTTCATTGGTTTTAAATGTAATGCTTACCACTGAATGTGAGATATTGCTCTGCAGTTAAGGCTTTCAGCCCTCAAAAAACCTTTTGCTTTGGTCTCTCATCTATCAGTTTTCTTTATGTTCCAGGGGCCAGTCTCTTCTCTTATTTCCCCTATTTCTAATCTTGGATCACTTTGTAATTCCTCCCTCTCTTGTGACTGCGTGTCTGAGACTGGAGCAGAACAGATAAAAGACTAGAAAGAAAAAAACTAAGAAGGAAATTGTTACATATTTCTTCCAATTAAGATGGATCCCTGGACTGGATCCCAGTGCCATGTCTGTCTGGACAGTGCATGGATCTGTTTCCTTCTCATGCACAGAGTATGAGAAAAGATCTCCAGACTTCATCACCGTGGTTCACAGGCCAGTGCTGGAAGCTGAAATGCCGTACTGCAGACTCATGCAGCGTACCTGGGCTGACTTCATTCTGTCTCTCCCTGATGCACGTGAACTCAAATTAATTTCAACCTGTCAGTAACAGTCCCAGAGTAATTCTTAGTAATACTTTGTAGGAAGTAGTGATGAAAGCCAGCCTTCTAATTAATATATTGAATAATTCATCTCTCTGAGGCATATGGGAATCTCCCATACTGTCATAGCTTGGCAAAGCTAATCAAAAGCTAGACTGTCAGGCTGACAGTAGTATCATATTTTGGGCTCTCTGACTAGCTAGGAATATTCTCCCACTATTTTTGTGGGGGATTTGGCTTGGTTATTGACCTTTGTTCTATACTGCACTAATCTCTGTTTCTGGGCCAATGAGTGAATTTTCAGTGTGGGAGAGATCCCCTCTTGCTTTCAGATGACTGGAAGAGAAACATTTGGGAGTTGCTCTAAAAACCACCACTGTTCTGAGAAGTTTAGGAATGACCTTCTCACATACTCTGATTATGGAGATAATTTTCCATCCATTTTATTCAATGACAAAATACCTGCTGGCATCAAGGAGTGAGCATCTTTCCTGGACCCAGCCTCCCTCTGCCTCTGACTTCATCCCAGACAGCCCTCTTGGATTTAGAGACCCACTTTTGTGAGGGTTCTTATATCTCTTGTTTTTGCTGGGGTTGGAAGCACTCTTGCATTGGAGAAAGTTGCAACTAATGGAGAATTTGGCCTCAGTACATCAGTACTATCAGGGACCACTTTTGCTTGAAACTTGATTTTCAGTCATGCCTCAAAGCTCTTCAGGTAGATTTTCTCAAGAAGAATCAGGAAGGACTCAAATAAATTCCAGTTCATTTCTCTGAACTGACTTCAGCCTCTGAACCTCAGGAAGTTTGCCTGACATTAAGTTGAACAAAAACAGTTGTTTTATTTAACAGAAGGAGCTGAACCCATGCTGTGCAGAAAGAACAGTCTTATCATGGCAAAACAGACAAGATGTTTCTGCATTCATTCAAACGTGAGCCATTTGTGTCGCTCAATAGCATCCATTAAAGATAAGGAGGTCCCTCTTTATGCCTTCTGCCGGTTGGAAATTAACAAACTCTCTTAAAACGACAATTCATCAGCAGTTATATGAGGCAGAATTCATTCTCAGTGAGAGAAGAAATTGAAGCTCGCATCTCTGGCATTCCCCTGAGCCTGCTCTGTAGAATGAGACGAGTTTAATTCTGCTATTGTTAAGCAGAGTGAGCACGAAGCTACATCAGAACATAAGAGCAGGAAGGAGTATCTTATTAGCTGCACTACGGGTTCTTTTAAATAATGTTGATTCAGTAACTTGTCTCTTGCTGATCATATACAGAACAAGGACAAGAAGCCAGTGAGTGAGGCTGTTTCACTTGCATATTTGTAGCGAGCTAATTGGAATAGGAGATAGCAGTGGTTATCATAGCTCTGTAATTATCTCACAGATAATTGTCCTCCGTTGTGCAGAAGGCAATAAAAATGGAATGTAGACACATCTCCATGTTTAGTGAAATATCACAAGTTCTGCAACTGAGACTGAGAGAAACATACTGATCTGTGACTACCAGCAAGGACTGAGGAAGTAATAAATTATAATAAATCAGAACTGATTTTGGTAGATCTGGGTTTTCTCCCATAGCAGAAAATTCTGCTTTATTGGAGAAAATAAAGAAAAACAAACCACAAACTCTGCCAGGTTTTTGTTCAAAGGGTACAGAAAGATTTTTAGGTTTTGCTCACAATATTTTTGGTTTTCAGGTTCTGATTGAAAGTCTTTGAGGGAAGGAGACACATTCCATTGTAATATTGATTTTACAGGCAATCTGTAAGAGTGACTCCCTAAAGCCATGTCTTGATCTGCTGTAGTTTCTCCAAAATTTTGTTTTTCTTTCTACAAATCATTAGATTTGAACAGCAAGTATTACTTTTCATTTGACCTCGTACTTTTCTTTGCTTTTATTGCTCATCTATAACAACAGATTATGAACTCGGCAGAGAGAAGCTCTTGATTTATCTGCAGCTTGACATGTGGGTAGCACAAACTCCCATTGCAGCATTCTGCCCTAAGCATTCTTACTTGAAGAGGGTAATGCTTTGGGACTCTGCCATGGTAAAGAGCTGGGAGAGTGTCTAGTACCTGCCCCATGGGTAGCCTCATCTTCTTTATTGTTTGTGCATGCATCTAACTTGAAGGAAGGGAACCCCCAAAAGTGCTGTGGTTTGTCTGGTCGCTGCTGCTACAGTGTCGCTCTTCTACTAATGGAGACTTGCAAGTGGCTGTGGCCATTCTATTCATCTCCTCTCCATTGTGTCTGTGAGGATGCTTCTGTTCTGAATGCAGACCTTTCTTGTCACAAGACACGTGGTGATCTGCAGACCTCCTGTCACCATTGCTTTTACCCGTCATAGCCACGCAGACTTGCTGTTTCTATGGACAGAGCCCGTCTTTGCATATCCTACTGCTGCCAGAATCCTTTTTGTTTCCTGCTTCTTTGTCTTTTCATCCTGTGGAGGTTAGGACAAATGAGCATCTCATTCTGAGTGGTTAATTGAGTGTGATTTTTTTTTGTTTTTTTTTTTTCAGCAAGGAGACAACATTGATGCACTTATGCTTTTTGGTCCAGAACAGAGTAGTTTATTCTCCCCTGCCTTTCTCCTTCTCCCCCTTCTTCTTCTTTCCTCTCTCTCTCTCTTTCTTCCTTTCCTGGCTGATGGTTTAAAGTCAAAGAATGAAATAAGCTAATTGTTCTCTTCCAGTTAGCATTCAAAATGTAGAGAAACAACTGTCACAAAAGATTTGTGGCAGAAATCTAATTTTTCATATTACATTCTCCAAAACCCATAAACTGAACCACAAATCTCTCTCTAGAATGTTAGATGTTGTCCCAAGTGTGATTCTTCACAACATCCTGCAACAGGGTACATTGAGACTCATCCTTCCTTAATTAATGCAATGTACAATGCCCATAGGCATACGGAGCACATCATCATATCCTATACATGTTGCATGTGCTAAGTTTCATACTGGCATCCCTCTTTGGACAATTTAAGTTTTATTTTTATCATCTACTGCTGCATTCATTTATTAAATGATGCTCTCACTCTGAAGCTTTTCAGAGGCACTGTATTCTGCCTAGGACTCTCTTAATAGCTGAATCACTGAGCCTTAACGTTTCAGGCGTGTCATATTTGCAGTCAGAAAATGTTCATACAAATGAGGATAATTAAACACACAGTGAACTGAGAGTCCTTATTTTGGTGTAGAACGTTGCTTGAATGGTCATTTTTAAGATACTTTTGCTAGGAGACAAACTCAGAGGAATATTGTGAGTGTTCTGAACATTCCCTTTCAGGGAGGGAATCAGTAACTCCAGTGAAGTCTTTGGCTGCGGGACTGATGGGCTGAGCTGATGGCTTCTTTGAGAATGTACTTTGCTTTTCTAAAGTAGTCAGAAACAGGGCTGATTCATCTTTCCTGAAAAACTTAAGCAATAATTTATAGCAGTTCCCCACCTACATGACTTTCAAAGGGGAGGGTAGGCAAGCACTGGGCAAACATTAATTAACTGGGCTTTGTAATATAGTAGGCACTAAACTAATTTTAAACCAAATGAAGGGAAGGAGATGAAAGTCACTCAATATGTCAGTGATCAGTCTTGGAAGAGAAACAAAAACTCTGTGCTTGAGTTTCACAGATCTGCACAAAGCATAGCTGGCTAGAAAATGTCATTTCTCCGATTTACCTTTTTTTTTTTGCCTGCCCCAAAAAGCTGGAAAACCACACCCCACCCACCCCCTGCATACTGTTGTACTCTCAGATTTTTCCATTGGGAAACAAAGAGGTTAAATAGAAGGAAATATTCCCGTGGAGTGGATTCACCTCTCAGTAATTTAGGTTTGAATTTGATCATGAAAATACTTTCATACACAATAATTTCTGCATATCAGGTTTCCACTTCTCCTATTTTTCTGTTTCTTCCTCTCCTATTCCAAAAAAAAAAGAGGGATGAGAAAAAAAAAGGATGAGAAAGGAGTCAAAGCTAAACATGTGTCATATTTTAGTATTTCCAAAAATATACTTTTATTCTTGTTTCTTTAAAGGATTTGACATTTAAAATATTAAAAATAAAAGTGTTCTGCAAAAAGTGTCCCTTCGGAAGTCAAAACAGTGTTACACCCTTCTGTTGGATTGTGCCTCAAACTTGCCCACTTAAAGTTCGCAGACCTAATCCCAGGTAAATTACCTCTCTCTGTTCTCTAGAAGCACCTTCCACAAAGCATGACTGCCTGTGCTGGGTGCGGGTGAGAGAGCTGATGCTATATCGTGCACTGAAGCTTTGAGATGTCTTCAAGACAATAACAACCTGATGAGCTGATGCTTCATTACTTCCACCATATTCTGATTCTGGTGGTGTTAGGACTTGACAAAATAATAATAATTCAAAAAAAAAAAAAAAAGCAGCTTCTTACTCAATTAGGATAAGCCCCCAGGGCTGCTTTTATATAGCCTGGAGCAGCTGTACCCTGATGAGTCAGGAGCATGGGGGCAGCTTATTTAGTTCATAAGTAAGCATCAGCACCGTGACTGCACCGGGGAGCACAACCGCTACGAGTGCTGGCTTGGTAGAGCTGACAGATCTACTCCCTGCGTGAGTCTCCGTCCCATGAGAAGTTATTTCAGGCACCACTGGGAAATTAAGATGCCACCTCCAGCACGTGCTTTGCTGTGCTGCTGGCTCTTTCGAACCTTGACAGGGCTGTGAGTAAGGATCTTCGTGTTTCTACTTCCACACTTTTCTGAGTTCATTTAAAAAAAAATTTGGTTATGTTTACTGGAGTTTATAGTATATGTTGGGGAAGAAATGCCAGAGGACTTTAAAGGACTAAAATCTGTTATCTGGGTGAGAACTAGACTTAGCATTATTTATACTTTCTTAGGTTTTTATTATTATCATGCAGAAAAATGTAAAAACATGAATCAACAGCAGCTTTGTTCTGCTGATAAATATACTTTAAAGGTATTCTCAGGTTCAGTGGCGTTTCTTTCCATTGCTATTAATTTCTGTGATGTAAAGAGTCACCTTCTTTTATGTACTGCAAAAAGAAAGAAATATTTCTGTGTGCAGCAGAGTCTACTGTCTTGTGCAAATTCTCTAGTGGTTGGTGACATGGTTGTGCCTAAATGTCAGCTTTGCCCCCAACGAAAGAACTGATGTGGACCTCTTTCCTCTTCCTGGCGTGCTGTATCCATGAAACAACTGTATGTAGCAACTTTGTAGTTCTGGGACCTGTAATCCACTGAGTTTACAGGTAATGTATAGATTTAGACATTCAGCAGGTAGTGGGGGTGAGATGCAGGCGGGCAGATTCAAGTATGTACATGTAGAAACACATGCAGATGCCACGGACACCTTAAGTTTTGATTCCTTTGAGATACCAGGCAGAACACCTCCTTAAAATTTAGTGGGACCTTTTTGAAAAGAATTGGCTTTGCTGAAGAAATTAGCTGAGAATAAACACGTGGCAATTTTTTTGTCTTATCTTGCAAGCTGAGTCTCACAACAATTACTTCTGTCAATGTCCAGAATTGTAACATCATGGAAATTAGCACTGGAAAAGTTGTAGAAAGCTCCAGGGACCTGGCTAAGACATTTTTGTTACAGTATCTTCCTGCCCAGCATTTTTTCCAAGCTTCATTTGAAATATGCTGCGCAAGGAAGTTTTGTCCAGAGACCTCATCACATCCTATTCCATCCAGCAGTGTCTTCCCCTGTTCAGCCACAGAGAATGATATTGTATTTGTATGTTTAATAAATGCATACTTTCCCCCAACAGTTCAGCATTTGTGTCTGTACTTAACTAGGGTAGTTTATGGTGTGTTGTCGGCCTGGGGTGTATGCAGCTTGTGGGCACATGGGATGTTTCCTGTGCAGTTAAAGCCCGATGGAGATAGTTTTAGACTTCACTGCAGTAAATAACAACAGATGAATACACAGAATCCCCTTGACCATCTGAACGTTACTGCAGTAACTGATACCTAGACAAGTGTGGTGCCCTAACAGATGGAGAAGGTAGCCTGTCGGCTGTTGGCCCGTGTTGGAAAGGTAAGTATAATATAGCACCGTTGAGCTATGTGAAAAGATCCAGATGAGTTGAGCAGGAGTTTTATGGATCGGTTTCTACTCCCACCTGCCCATGTAGACATGGCCCATTTGTTGTTTAGATGAGTTAGGGTTGCCTGACCCTATACAAAAGTGTTCACTTCTGGGGTCAGATACAATTAAAACTACAGCAGGCTAATTGACAACATCCACCATCTTGGCTGTAGTGAGAAGATGTGGTTTTCCTCCTTTATATGTTATTGTACAATGAATGTACCTTGTTCGTTTGCGTTTCTAGCCCTTGTCTACTCCACAGCATCCTGCTAAGTAATCTCCATCTGTTTCCTCCGTCTCTTTACATGAGCAGTGACAATTGCCTTCAGTCTGACATCCTAACCTACAAAAAAAGAATTTCCAAGTTGGCATCTTGGGAAAGTCTCAAGTCATTGTAAAAGTTTTGGGTTTGTGTTCAGAGCCAGAGCTGGTGAATTTCATCTTGACCACTCAGAAACCAATCACACTCCTGGCAAAAAGCTCTGCTCAGCAGATTCCAGATCAAGTTTGAAAGGCTGATCCCTGTCACCTGATTTTTTTACCTCGATATAAAACCTTAGCACAAATGTTACTTATGTCCGGTGAGGCCCACTCCCACCTGTCAAGCTCATAGGTACAAGAGTTGGAGATGTAGAGCATCTCTTATTCTCTTATTGATGGTTTAGGGAGCAAGGACCAAAAGCAGGCAGTATGAATTGCTCAGCATTTTTTTTCTAAGATGCTAGAGTAGCTAAATCTCAATGCTGCCTTTCATCGCTAAATGCCTGGTGTCTGGAACTGGGTAGAAAAAGATGTGAAAATGGTTTATTCCATAGAAGGGCATTAGAGTTGATAGAAACAGTGAGCTGAGGTGTGCAGTAGGCAGGTAACACAGAAAGTCTTTATTTTTTTCCTTTATTTACATATGCTAGTGTTTTTCATTTTGAGCTATATAGTGTCTTACATAGAAACAATTCAGGAATAGCTACTTGCAGTGCAGAATACTGTGTTTTCCTTGCCCTTCTCACTGGCTCTCCCCCCTGGTCAGAGATGAAATATTTGCAGAGTGGCCTAGTAAATGTGCATCCATGCACAGCGCTCTTCCCCCAAGGTAAAGGTAAGGATCTCACCAGGATCCTGTCCGTCTTTCAGCTGTCAAGAACACACAATTCTGTTCAGAAAAGAATGGAGGAAAAATGTTGTGAAAACCAAAACAACAAATAAGAAAAGCAGCAGGAGAAGACAGAGAAAATGTAACCGTTACTTCCTTCCTAGTGGGATTCAGTTTGAATCCTTAATTGGCCAATAATCCTGCGTGAGCTGCAGTCCTGTCTGCAGGCTCCACATTTTGAAAACGGCCTTTGCAGCAGTCAGGGAACATGTCAGCAGGAAAGAAATGTCCTTTCCTGTCACTTCTGCCTTGCATCCTCTCAGCGTTTTCTCATCTGAGTGGTGATAAATGAGTAGGGATGGTGGAGAATGTTGATTTAGCATGGTGTCTCACAGTGAGAGTGCTCTTTTTTGCTCCCCACGGCCATCCAAGGCAGCAGCACACATGGGTGCATTTTGCAGGCCTTGGTTTAGTTTTTGCTGTATGGAGTTTGTGCACATACAAAATACAGAGCTGTGTATGGAGCCTGAGATGTGACCATGTGGCAGGAAAACTGTTTTCAAGCTAAGCTGAGCTTAGGCTTCTGGGTGTTGCTAATCCTCTTGTCTTTATAAGCCTTTAAAACAGAACCAGAGAGCCATGAAACCCCTTCTCAGCTACCCCACTCTGTGGGCTCCCCGTGGTGAGGGAAATGATAAGTCAGAGGTTGCTGACATCTCTCCTGATGGTATTGTAGTTGCTCAAGAAGTTTTGAGCAGTGCGTCCTCCCAATGGTCTTCAGAGAGATAATGTATGAGAAAATACAAAGCTGTGAAGATGTCTCTTGTTTTGTTGCTGTTCTTGTATTGCCAAACCAAAGAGATTGTTGTAGTGAGTTCTCAAGACCAGAGTAATAACTACATGGGATTAAAGAATAACTTTACAGTCTGTGTGTGCATCCAAGACCTGCATTCATGTTTTGCTCTTTCCATTGCCTTTTTTGCATTCTTTGTGTAAAGCTTCTCCAGGCAAATGACAAGAGACCATTGACTGAAAATACCCATAATCAGAAATCAGAGCACTGCAAACCAAAGCTGTGTTCTTTGCTGGTGAGAACAGAAGTGAGGCAAGGAATGAAGAAACAGCATTGATTGGGGATTTGTTTTATAACCAGAGTCTTTGAGTTAAGAGAGCAACTTAATGTGGGAGAAGGAAGGATTACCAATATATGAGGTGTTGTACTAGATGATCTTCAGAGGTCCCTTCCAACCCCTACCATCCTGTGACTCTGTAATTAATTTACAAGCTTGTTATCTGCCTGCAGATAACAGAAGATTGTCTTGCTTTTGGGTTGCAGGAGATTGCTTTGTAAGCTTTTCTACTTGAAGTACAGTATTTGGTGAGCAGAAGACTACTAGGGGGATGCTATATGCTGGCCCTCTTTTCACTATCGTTCTGAAAAGAACCATCAGGTTTGTTAAAACTAATTAAGGGAACAATTAAATGGCACTGGGAGGAACTTCAAGCTAGAATGACATGTTTCAGGAGACTCCTGTCATCCCTTGGTGCTCACTTATTAGGCATTATATGTAGATCTGCAGAGCTTGTGTATGCTTATGCACAAACGCAACAAGTACTTGCATTTTGTTTGGAAATACTTGGGTTCTTTTAACTACAGTCCCTTTTAAAATAAACAGTGCTGTGGCAGACTAAAGTTTCTTGTTAACTGGGCCAGAAGTAGATTTGGGGGGAGGTATGGTGCCCCCTCCGTCTGGAGGGGTAGGACCCAGGACGTGTCGTGGGGAACAAGTGAGGCAGTCTGGCAATATGCTGTCAGGCTCTGGGTAGAAGTCTGGCTTCCAGAAAGAAGTCTGGAAGGTGCAGGCTTCAAGATGAAGGCTAGATTTACGTAGGAAGCCTGTTGGGAATGGCTGCGTGGCAAGTTGCTAATGTATTCTCAACCAGTACCTAAAAGACCTGAAATTACGACTCCCTTTGATAAAGTTGTGATGGATAAATATGTTGTTAAGCACGTATCTCTGTCCTCATTGGCATGTCAGAGACAAAGATCACGATTGTTGAACAGCTGAAATTGCAACGCTTATGGCTATTTATGGGAAAAAGGCAGAGAAGTTGTGCGATGGACTAGAAGGATGTGTGCCCTTTCTATATATGTTGCTCCACACCACAATATTTTGCACTGACATTTGAAGGAATTTCTATTTGTCCTACTGTCACTTTTAACTGTGTCCAGATATTCGGAGGATTTGACCCTGATAATTACACGGTCACAGGTTTTCAGGCCTGTTCTGGCATCCTTGCTGATAACAGACGGTGCTTTCTTCCTTGTGGGCTCACCCTGAAACTGATGATAGCGATTAAGGAACAGAGTATTTCTCACTGGGAGTAGAATGATGAAAGCTCGGCCTGTGCAGCTTTGTTTTATTGTGTTTTTGGCCACAATTCACAGTGTGTTGTGAATGGACTCGCTGTTGATGCGGTGCTCTAGTTAACAAGCAGTGCCGCTTTCAGTTACCTACACAGTGGGTCATAATGTAGTTGTTCTGGCATTTGCAGAACTGGCTGATCTTAGCTGAACTCTGGCACGTTTGTATATTTGTCATTGCTTCAATCACTGGTTTTTGTGAGATCCAAAAAAATTGTATCAGAGCATCTGTATTTTTTTGTTCTGTTTTTCCTTACCTTTTTTATTTTTTTTAAATGTTTTAGCTGTTGATGCCCCAAGGATGAAAGCAGCAAAAGATTGTGATAAAAGTGTTTCAGAACGTTAGGGAATTGTGAACATTGGCTGGCTTGGAGGGAATCTGTTATTTACAATCTACTGTATCAAATTCAGCTTCCACCAAATTAGAAACTGATTTTTGTCGTTGTCCCTTTTTAATCTAACTCTTTGGTTAACTCAGGAGAAGCAGCTCCATAAATCACGTGGACATCTATGGATTTTTTTTTCCCCTGCCAGCCATTGCTAGAGCTAAATGTTCATCTCCCAGTGATTCTTATCAGCTAGGACACTAATAATAACATTTCTGTTGTGGGTTTGACTTTCCCTCTGCCGGGAGGAAAACTATCTTTGTAATGTGCCTTGCAAAAAAAAATGTAGGCAGTAAAACAATGCACAAGTAGATTTGACTTGAAGTGCTTGGGTTTCTATTCGTGAGGTTAAAAAAACTCATCATGCCTTGTTTCATGATTATCAAGGACCATGGCATGAGATCATGGGGTGAGATCATGGGGTGAATAATGAATACTTTCTTGCATATTTTTTTTATCAAAACTTGCATGTGTACGTCTTTTGAAGATGGGGAAACTGAGGTAAACTGCAGCAATACTGCCCAGGAAATCAGGAGCAGATCAGAAAACTCAGTCTCTCATGTCACTATTCAACCAAGTAAACCTCCTTTTTAATTTTCCATCTGTAAGCATGAGGCTGCTATGCCCTTGTCTTTCCTTCGTCATTAAAACAGAGCTCTGTTTTTTCTGAATCTTGAAACCAGCTTGCTTTGCCACCACAAGAATGGTCATTGTAGTCTTGATCGTGTAGACAAGGGATAGGCAAATTCACTCACCAGTGCCTGGGAAGATGTCTGTCTGAAGGGTTAATATATGGCCCCTGAGAGGAGGCTGTGTAGAAACACAAAGGAGAGAGGTTGATGGGAGGTGGGGACCTACATGCCAAGTGTCACAAGGTAGACTTGAACTGGTTTTGCTTTCCCTCACCCTATCTCTGTCTGACTGCAGTCTTTTATCTAACTGGCTGCCTTCTGTCTCTCTTTCTCCCCCCTCAGGTCAGTGACTGGTTTGGATAAAGAGCCTGACCTTGTGCACATGGAAGCCCGGACAGCTGATGGACGTGAGTGCCTGCAGCCAATGCTGAAAAAGTGGGCTTTGAATCAAGAATAGAATGGGAAAGGAAACTCCTTTTACTTATTTTGTGTCTCCATTTACATCTTAATTGATAGGAAAGATATGGGTGATGGGGTTTGATGTGAGGCATACGCTTATCCTTAGCTCCTGGAGGAAATTCAAAGGCTGCGGGGCTTGTGTCTGTGGAGAGGCTGAAAAGAAGCACAATCTGTTGGGCTAAGCAGCTGTCTATTCTGTTCCCTATCTAGCTATTTCAGTATCATGTATTTTACATGAATCATAAAGAGCTGGGCTACCAGCACTGTGCGGTACAGCCTCCGTGCATTTCCAGAGGTGTTTAGAACAGCTGGGTTGTACCTGGAAGTCTGAGAAATTGCCTAAGTCAGACTTCTCCTCTGGCCAGAATGTCCCTATACCCTAGGTACCCTTTGTCTTGTATTGAAAGGATTTTTCAGTTTTGCTTATGGTGTATGAATAGGTACAGGTCTTGAAAAGGTGTCTGGATCTTAAGTAAGAAATAAATAATAATAATAATAAAAATTAGTTTTTAACCCCTAACTGAAATGAATCCAGCCAATATTTGCTGTAGAATGGATTCCTATGTAATTAACCTCCAGTAAAGAGGAGTGTATTAGAAGTTGACTTTTTCCACCACTCTCTCCAAAGTGTTTTGGGTATAGTCATGCATCTTCTCCTGCAGTGGAGCCGGCTTTACTCCAATTCAATGCCACATAGAAGTGGGACATGTGTCCCTTTTACACTACAAGGACTGTGTAGAAAAGCAGCAGAAGACTGAAGATGTGAAGAATTTCTGGGAGGAAAAGGCCTTATTTTTGTTGGTTGTAAACTTTTCTCTGGCTTAGTCAAGTGCTGTGTGGGCCAGATGCTGTGTGAACAAGCTCCTGTCTATTAGGGTGGCTTCTCAGAGGCTGTGGATCTTCTAAAATCACTCATTGGCCTCCCACTGTTATTTAGTGATGGCAGCTGAATAAATAACCGGGCAGCAAAAGCTCAGGAGTGACAGCTGTTTGTTGAATATGTGGGAAAAGCAAAACAGGCTGACAGGTGGGTGGGCAAGGTAAGGAGGCTTCTTCAGTGCCTTTGCTGCTGTATGTGCTCTTGCAGGGGTGCTGGGAGAGGTGGCCAAAAGCAAGTAAAAAAAGCAAGCAAGTAAGCAAACAAACTGCTGATGGAGACTGATTTCAAACTAAGTTTAAACTTGCTCACCCAGCGATTTGAATATTGGATGTGTCAAAGATGTAGATGCTTCGTTTGAAAGATTCATCCCCAGTTTGCAGACAGCTCTCTTCCTTCAGGTCTTGTTTGCTCAAGGGTTTGCTGTTTGCTCTTGCTTTAATATATAAATTCAGCATTTTGTAATTGGCAGTTGATGGTATTGAGGGTTTCACTGAAAGTCAGTCTTAACCAGTAGTGTCAGCAAAACAGGTCCGTTGCAAGCCATCGTCCCAGCAGACAGCACGCACCGGGGAGACCCAGTGGGCTGTGCTGGCCTCACTGGCATGTCCCGCTGGGGGTCAGCACCAGAATGGCTCCTCTCCCAGCCAAACACAGCACAAAGAACCATGTTGCTCTGATTGAAGTTTTTAAGGCTTAGAACAGTATTTGTGTTACAAAACATCGACTGCCTCAAAGCTGTAGCCTCACCTGGTGTGAAATGGTGCAGAGCTGTGCACTGAGGAACGGGAGGCTGAACTTTTCTCCTGGTTGGCTCCGTAACCAAAATGGGCCTTCATGCTCCCAGTGAAATGGCTGAGACACAGCTGCTAGAAAATGGGTCCCTACAGTTATTTCCTCTGAATTAGAAAGTTTCTGATAAAAGCTTTCCTCAGCAGTGGGGAGAAGGAAGGGAAGGTTTTTTTAATGCCTCTTAGATCAGTCTGATGGTTCAGTCTCTAATGGACATAGATTTGAGCATTTCCATTGCTCTGTTCAATTTAGGGATGAAAATCCATGTCTTCAGTGCCACTGGCCATTTGAAAAATATGCGATTCTTCTAGAGGAGGCATTTGTCTTTCTCTTACTCTGTTTTCCTCCATTCTTTTTATTTAAAAGAAAAAATTAAAAAGTGGGGAAGAGAGGTGGGGAGAAAGTGGGAAGGAGGTATTTAGAATTAGAGTCTTGAACGTGATGATTTTTTTTTTCTTTTAATGGTAACAGGACTCAAGAACCTATCTAATACTATTTCAGACACTGGAGCCTAAAATATGCTCTGTGTCTGTGAACAGGTGGTGGGGCATGCTGGAGTCTCAGTCATCCGTAAACGAGTAAGGGCTATCAATAAGCTCACATAGCTGGGAAGCATAAGTCCTGTTCACTGCTCTGGTGTCTGTCCCCAAGATGTCTTTCCCCATGGTTTTGTCTATCCAGTCATTAGGAATGGTGGGGTCTCTGAAAAAACATCTGCACCACTGTCCAGTCTCCTTGAATATTTGCAAGATGCTGCAAGTTCCAGTGCCTGGGTGATCTCAAGCTGTTCCTGTTTTTGTGGCAGATGAAATTTTTAACATTTTTTCGATATCTTGGCAGAGCTATTGTGGCAGAATAATAATCTAGGCTTGCGTTTTTAAATTATAAAAACATGTAGGAGCCTTGGGCACTGTACATTCTGCCTGGGTGTAATAGACAGGAGCAAGGACAGGGTTGGATGCAAGGGAACTATTAGAAATACACTGACACAAGCACCCACCAGCAGTCCTGGGAAAGATATATTAAACTTTCTGATGTTCACTGAGATAATCTTCTCCTCACTCACAGATACGATGCAATAAACAGTATTTTAATTAAAGGGAAAAGAGGGAGGGGAAAAAAACCTAACCAGAAAAATAAAACAGGTTAACTAATTCCTGGGGAATAATTTGCAGTCCTGTCTACACTTTTAGATCCTCTTTTCCTTTGGGGAAAAAATTATCAAGGCCAGCTATTTTTTCTCCCTCCCATGGTAACCTTCACTGGCAGGTGATGATTTTATGTCTTGCCTGGCACCAGGACCTGGCATAAGCTGAGCCAGTCTGCCAATGCAACTTGTTTCCATCAGCTGCCCTTTTCCCTGGTAGCCGTGCTGGCCAGCCATGTCTGCTTTTAGCTGCCTTATTAACGCCGTCAGGAAGGAGCAGGCCTTGCTGTCCTGTGTCTCTGTAAGTCACAGTGACCTGTGCATAGGTCTGCCCTTTGCAGCCTTCAGCGCATTGACAGGTTTGACTGTTTCAGTGTCTCTCTTCAGGGACCCACATCTTTGGGTGTTACCCACCCTCTTGTGCTCTTGCTTCCTGCCAAAGTTGTCATGGCTGGCGGGCAAAGAAGAGACTTAATAGCTCAGCTTATTTCATCAGTGTATCACTTCAAATTTGAGGAAATTATTTCAGTTTTATCACTTCTGAGAAGGGTAAAAAAAACATGCCAAATTCTCAAGATGGGAGACTATGTTAATTTGCAATGGGGAGGTGTTTCGAGCTCCTCAACTGGAAAATAGCTGCACATCTGAGAAAGCCATTCCCTAATCCTAAGTGAGATAGTTGGTGGGAACGGTTTGTATGGAGGTATGGATGCTGGTATCAACCCTCCAAATTGCCGGATGTCTGTATTGCCTCATTCACAGATGGGCTGAGAAAGTAATTGGATGTTGGATTTTAATCATGAGAAGTTTTTGGAGCTGTCTAGGAAATAGGGAGCTCTTCTCAACTCCTTTTGCAGTGGGACATAATAAAACAAAAACACCCAAACCCTTTAATTCTAGTGTTGCGTGGGGCAATATAGAAATTGGAAATAATGTCCAGATAGAAGGTAACCTCCCTTGAGGCATACATCTCCCAGTGAAAGGTAAGCAAGGTTTTAAAGGCATGGCATAGGCACATGCCACCTGCTCCTCTGGGCTATTGTCTTTTTCCCTTGTGGTTGTGCAGAACAGGGCTGAAAACTCCTTGCAGGGAAGAGAGAGACAACAGGTTGGAAGTTTAGAGGCCCCCTTCTGTCTCAATTGACTTTTTTTTGTTGAGGGGCCCTGTATTTTCTACATAGGGGAAGATGTGCTAATAGCTAAAGAGGGGATCAGATCATGCCCTTCAAGAAACTTGAGCAGGGACTTGGGATTGGTTATTTCTTTCTGCCAGCCACACACAAATGTGAGCTGGGTGCTATCATATTTTTTACCTAATTTTGTAACATTTATTAAAGGGAATTATTTTTTGTTTATCTATGAGATAGTAGGAAAGAAAACCAAGACTTGAACTTGTTTTGGTGTCCAAGGGCAGACGGGTTTGAAGATAGTTTTTTCTGTCTATGTTTTTTTATAGGCCTTGTGTTGTAAAATACATGAAAATAAACCAGCAAGAGACTAAATGGAAAATAGGTAGTGAACTACCTCCCTTCTCTGCCACCAACTTCCTCTGAATTTTAATCAGGCCCCATTTTTTGAGTATATTTGATTGCTGGTGTAACACACTCAAAATGACACATTTCCCTATAGGCAAGAAGCTAGTTGTCATGTCAACACTTGTGATTTATTTGCATTTATTTGTGACAGGTTTTTATTCCTCTTCCCATTCTGTCACTCAGCAGCAGCAAATTATACCCATTTTAGAGGGATAGGAATATCCAGGCGACTGTGTGGGAGAACATACCGGAGGGAATGAGCTTCTAAAAATACAGTTCCTGACCTCTCATCCTTGTTCTGCCTAATTTTGGTGCTACCTCAGACAAGACGTCAAGGCTGTTGAGCTCTTTGAGTAGCATGGCAGTATATAGGACCCTCTTCTTTTCTGAGAAGTTGCTTTTAGCCATCACAAAGATATCTTAGATTCCATGGTGAGGAAGTAAACAACAGCACTGGACTGTATGTGTAAGTTGATGAAGAACCGTAATATATCCCCACTGAGACTCAGGCTTCTCTACCGCAGCTGGTAGTTTTTTTGCTGGGATAAAGCACAACTTCAGTACTCCAGTTACTTGGCACTGTCTCTAGGTCAGCTACGTTTCACCATACACTTTACTTCCAGAAACTCTAAGCTAGCACCAGCAACAGTTTCTGCTGCTTTAGCATCATCAGTGGGACTACATTTTCATTACCACACCTATGCGACTGCTCTGAACCAGCCATGTAGCCCTTACTAACCTGGAATTCCCAGTACCTCAACCCCAAACCAGTTCTGCAGCCTTTAAACATGGACCTCCAGTTATGCAATAGGGCATTAAAGCTTGGTTGTGATTTGTGACTTCTCTTAGACAATATCTTTTAAAATGTTACTCTTGTTATCAGTGCCTCTGACTTGCGTTCTTTTGCGTTCTTAAGAGCCTGTTGGTGGATAAGGCTATGGAAGGGGAAACTGCCAGTTTATGAACCTTGTATTTGAATCTGAGAAGGCACTTAGCTGAGTATCAGAGGGTTTCAGTCTTGCCCTCCAATGCTTTCCACTGAACCACATTTTGCTGTCACTTGAAGGACACAGACTAAGGACAGTAGCCGGTTTTGTGTGATGAAGAATCCTGTAAGCAGCTTTCTAGGGTAGTTAAACTTCCCTCTTATCCTTTTGGCCTCAGTTTGATAAGATCCTTGTTCAAAGGTGCAATTGTGAACTAAAATCACTGCACCAACCTCACCCTAGGCTTTATAAACTCACTGTTTTCTTCATTGTTGGTCTACCCTCTTCCTTTGTAGAAAAACAAACAGGTGTGTATATCTAAGAAGCCTGTAGAAGTGCCACAATGTAAAAGATATGACCCTTCTGCCATAGCATCCACCATCTCAATTGTATTTTCTTTTTCTCCCTAATCTGCGGTTTTCAGAAGAGCAGTTGAAAGGCAGAGATGGCATATTTAGATTACGTACATCCAGAGGCACAGTGCCTTGATTGTTCTGTTTCATGAGATCCTTTCCTAGTCCGAGTGAAATAATGCTTAACCCCCTATAACCCCTGCCAAGTAGCTGGAGGTGAGCACATCTCTTCTTGCCACTCCAAGGAACTTTCTGTATGTCTGCCTTTGCGTTTTGTCTTCTTCATGTTCTTCTTCCAGTGCTGTTCCTTCTCTCAAGCAATGTCAAGGACTGACAAGGTATCCCACTCGTGTGATGGTCTTCTCATCTTGTCTCTAGACAGAAACATTTGAAGCCTCTTGCGGTACATATAACTACTGTTGGGACTCTTAGCTAACCATGCTATTTCATACCCATGGTGTTTTCATATCTCGACTGTGTTGGGAGATGGTTGTCATTGTCACAGTGTCGCGGGTTAGAGCTGGGCCGGCCACTAACACAGACAGACGCTCTCTAATCCCCTCTCCCCCCGCCCCGCAAACGGAAAGAGAAAAGGGAATGAGGCAGAGAGACTTATGGATTAGAAAAGAAAAACTAGAACAGCTTTAATGAAAATAATGGAAATAATGGTGGAAAGATAAAGAACTATATACAACTATAGGTAGTAGCCCGATACCAAACCCGACTCCCTCCCCCGATAGCAATCACCACTGGTGCTGCAGAGCAGGAGGCACTGGGGAAACCCCAGGCTCAGCAGTGGCGGGAGCTGGATACAGGGAGCTGGATTCGGGAACTCAGGATCCGGATCAAAAGCAGGAGGTCAGATGGAGTCCTCTCTGGACACCGACCATTGCAGAAAAAGGGTGAAAAGACGAATAAGCGGACGAAACTCTCGTGATCACTCAATTTATACTAAATGTGACGTATATGGGATGGAATACTCTTGCTGGTCACCTGTCCTGTCTATTACAGAATCACAGAATGTTAGAGGTTGGAAGGGACCTCAAAGATCATCTAGTCCAACCCCCCTGCCAGAGCAGGGTCACCTACAGCAGAGCGCACAGGAACACGTCCAGGCAGGTTTTGAATGTCTCCAAAGAAGGAGACTCCACAACCTCCCTGGGCAGCCTGTTCCAGTGCTCGGTCACTCTCACTGTGAAAAAGTTTTTTCTCATATTTTTATGGAACCTCCTATGTTCCAGCTTGCACCCATTGCCCCTTGTCCTGTCAGTGGACGCCGCTGAAAAGAACCTGGCTCCGTCCTCCTGAAACTCCCCCTTGTCATATTTATAAACATTAATGAGGTCACCCCTCAGCCTCCTCTTCTCCAAGCTAAAGAGACCCAGCTCCTTCAGCCCCGGAGGTGCAACCTTTTACTTCCTTGTGCCCCCATCTTACTACCCAGCACCCCCAGCGTGGCACACAAGAGCCAGCAGTGGCCTTGGTCACTGTAGGAATAAGTATAAGCAAGAGCCTTTCTGCATCCCAGTCCCAGGCAGTGACTGTAAACATCAGGTGTTATCACTGCCAGTAGCACACACTGTCTGCACAAACATGCTGCTGACTTCAGAATGTGCAGCCTTTTAGAAGAGACTAAACTGGAAAGTAAAAATCACTAAACAGAACTGGGTTTTTAGCTAAACCCAGGACACACAGCAAAATAAGTTAAACTTTATGATGCTGCTTTGGGTTTTGGTTTTTTTTTCCCTCCTTGTGTGTTACTACCACAATTAAAATCGGTCATCAAGGCTAGGATATTTCAGGGGGAGGGTGGGGATATAACTGCCAGCAGGGTAGTGGAATTGATAACTTCTTTTTTTTCTGCTCCATATGGTCTCATCATCAGTTTTCTGATGCATTTATGTTTTGCATCCTCTGTTTATGGTTTGAACTCCAGTCTCTTAAGGGATATCTGCACAATAGGGAAGGGAATGGTGGGTGTGGAAATATGATGAATTCCTGACTCCAGGGAGCAGTTACAGTTTTAAAGGCTTGAGGCAGATCACGCAATAACGTTTATCTAGTTGGAAACAAGGTTAAGACTTCCCTTCAGAGAACTTCTTTAGAGCTGCTGATGACATTTGCAGACAACAGGCTCCCACCTGGGCATTTTGTCATGTGTACATATTCTCCTGTTACAGGTACCCACTATTTGACCTGTCGGATCCAAGAGTGCTCAGAGACCAAAAGGAGTGGGCCATTTTCGCGGTCCATTGACGTCAGCTCCCTTGTTGTTCAGGATGAATATATCTTCATCCAGGTATGTTGGCTTGTTACAAATGTGACATGAATTTTGCCTGCACAAGGTATTTCTTCTGTGCAAGAGAAGTGGCGTATTCTTAGAAGAAGTGCATAGGACCAGAAGACATAAGAGCTAGGAGCATATACCTGCCTGCTATAGACTGGCTCTGCAGTCTGGGGCAAAACAGTTGACGTCTCTGCTCATCACTTTTCTTATGGTGATGTAATATCATAGAATCATAGAATGACCTAGGCTGGAAGGGACCTTAGAGATCATTTAATCCAACCTCCCTGTCATGGGCATGGACGCCTCTCAAATATAACTTGAAAGTTCATTCATCAGTAACTGTACGGGTCCATGGGTTTCACAGAAGCTCTAACTTGCTAGTGTTGTGACTACCTGGAAAATAAAAAGAAGCTAGTGGTGAATTGGAAAGAACAGAGAACAAAAGAGACGTGTTTTAACAAATGTAAAGGTTTATGCTGATTTGATAGTCAAGTAACACTAATGGAGCGATAAGAGATTTGCAGTAGGAGGTAAAATAGCAGAGAGATTAGAAAAAGTTGTTATAAGGCAACTTCAGAGTAGAAGATGGTTGTAAATTTTTCACCTAGTTGATGATGATTTTGGAGATGAGGAGGAAGTGACAGAAAATGGATGAGAAACTACTTGTTTTTAACATTTTCTGAGAATACATGGGCTGGATGGAACAAGGCCATCTCTCCCCATTTCATACCTGTGGAAGTGTGAGAATGAGTAGTACGATATGGAAGAACACTTTCTAAAGATGTGCCATTTGCTTGAAAACTGGGAGCTGGGCTGAAGAGATTTCAGGTTGTAGAAAGCTCAGAAGACACAGAGGTTACAGACATGATGATGTAACTGCTTGTCACCAATGCTGAAGAGAGGGTATGAGATGAGATGAATTGGAGCTTGGATCCAGGTGGTACAGAAAAGACATACGTTTCCCTTTCGAAGCAAGACTGGGTTACATTAAAATTCTATTTTACTTTCTCAGGGAACATTTTTCTTGAATATATTCAAACTATTAGGAAGTTCTGCTGTCTTTATTGTAAAATTTTCTTAGCAGTGGGAGTTTAGGTGGGAAGGCTGATAATTCTGTGCCGCGATTAGGTGGAGTACTGGATCCATATGACCTGGGAAGACTGCAATATGGAAACTGTGTGCACTTGAGTAATGTTGGCAGAATCCTCCTCCTGTGAGTAGTGGAGTCTGCTGCTCTGGAGATGACTGATTACTATGGGAGGCACAACTCCCCTCATTCCCTCATGAAATGCAGCCTCTTAACTGCGTCCTTTGGCATCATGGGGAGACCTACTGCTAGAAAACACTAAGAATGTAGCTTTTGCAACTTAGTAAGTTGTGATTTGACTAGAGGCAATGGCTTTCCAATTGATAAATGCTCTACTCGAGGGCTGCTTTAGTTCACTTGGTTGAGCGTGGTGCTGAAACACCAAAGGTCGCTGATTTGATTCCCGTTCTGTCCCCATGTGTTGCCTGATCTAGTTGAGAGGCATCCCTGCCCATAACAGGGAGGTTGGATTAAATGATCTCTAAGGTCCCTTCCAGCCTAGGCCATTCTATGATTCTATGATTGCTACTCTCAAAGAAGTACTTTAGAAAGACTCTTGATCTGGTGGTTTATGTCTGTGGCTGAGAGTGTTGTGGGACATCCAATTCTTTAAGGCTAGCATGAGACCCTACAGACATTTCTCCTTCCACAGCTCCCACCTATGTTAGAAGGCAGCTCTTCTGTTTAGAAACTTGGGCTCACAGTGAGGGCATCTGCCTGTTGTGTGCATTCCTCTGCCTCAAATTAGCAGTGAGTGGCACAAGCTAATAGCTGCTAATTGCTTCAAGATTAGCAAAAATGTGTGTGTATACAAACAAATGCGTGTATGTATATGTAATACTTGAAGTGCCTTGACTATCCTTAGCAATGTTTTATTATAGCTTAATGACTGTTCACAGTGAAAATCTTGTACCCACACTTTAAAAAAATGTTAAATATGCACACTGAACATTTCTGCTACTTTGGGCGGGAGATCTCCCTTTCACAAGTTGTCTATCACTTTCCCTCTTTCTTGTATCACTCTTGGCATGATTTCTGACTGTCCGGCAGCCTCTTGTAAGAGGCTCCAGAAACTGGGTATGGCTTGAGTCCAGGTAGTACTCGAGTAACACTTCAGATTCACAACACACACCTCTCTGAGCTGAAGATGTGTTAAATCCACTGTGTCCAGCATATGGCCAATGGGCCGTGCAGTGTTTGCTTGGTACATATGTAGGAGTGCTGATATGTCCTGGATATATTAGTCTCACAAGCCATGTAATGTAGCTACCTATTATGGGATGTGTCGGATTGACTGTGTGTACAATGTCTCATGCGTATCATTCTGTCTGGATGATCTTGGACAGAAATACAGGAGCCAGCTCTTTTGAATTTCAAATATTAGACAGAGATGAATAAATAAATATCAAATTAAATGTTAAGAACCTGGTGAGGTTTATTAGCAGCATAAAGGATGCAGGCGTGAGTTCTGGTGTGTCTGTGCTGGAACAAATCAGAAGTAATGTCTTAGAGTAGAAACTAAGTTCTCTTAACTTTTGACATGAAAACAGTAGATTTGTAGTCCAAACCAGTAGTCTGTGTTCTCCTACAGTGAGTGGAGAAATCAAAACCTTCAGGGGTAATTTATCTTCTCTTGTTGCACCTACTGCAGAATGAGATAGGACTCACTCTGAATACTCCTTTCTCTTCCATATTAGAAGGAACCTAGGCATAGCTTAAAGAAGACCACTAACTTTTTGACAGCTAAAATTAGGAAAGATGAATCGTAGCGATTGATGTCCATGTTTTAGTTTGTCTGCATACAGTTATTTGCTAGTGAATATCCATTCTAATCAAGTTGATGAACAGGTCTGAAGTGTAAGATTCTTGGGAAGCATTAACCTGTGTAACTGTGCACTCGAAGTAAATGTGTTACTATGGTGCATAATGGGTAGGGGAAAGAAGAGTACAGAAGGTGTTATTGTGCCATTATAAATCAATGATTCCTTATCATGTGGAATGCTATTGTGCAGCAATTCTGAAAGGATCTTGCAGAATTGCAGTGGAAAAAAAAAAGAAAAAAGAGAATAATCCTATGATTGAAAAAACTTGCCCATGAAGAGAGTTTGAAAAGACTGAGACTGGTTACCAGGCAAAGATGATAAATAACATAGTGCATGATGAAAAATGCAAAAGGTAATGAAGAAGGAAGAAATAGCTACTAAGAATCAGTAGGTAGAATTCTTATGAATAAAACAGTATGTGATCACTCTGAATTTATTGATTGACTTTCTATTTGATTGATCAATAGTTGTTTAAGGATGCCTAGCACACCTCTAAGATTGGATAATTCTGCATAAAGTGATACATTAAGAAAACGTCCTGTCCTCTGTTGTGCCTATAAGTTTTCATTCGGTTTGCAGGATTGTTCTGATGTAGCCTGGAGCTACTATCATCATCTTCTGTCATGGCTACCACTTAAAATTCATACAGCTTGCAGAGCAAGTCATTTATTGGTGAAAAAACCTTGGAGTATGTCTAAATTTATTTACTGTACCAAAAAGGAGCCAATTTGATGAGTAATTTTGCCATTAAGGTCAGTGGCAATTGTGTTCAATTATGTAGGTGTGCAGCAGTGGAGCCCATACTTTCTCTACAGCTGTAACGGGCCATTCTGTATAGCTGTACCCTACCTTTGCTTGTTGCTGCCTTTGAGTACTTGCTGCTGAGATAGTATCACTTTCTAAACTTAGGTGCAGAGATAGCCTGTAACTGCCTGTAAAATTTGACTTCCTGTTAATTACCTGACCTACTACAGTATTATCATGTGCACAGCCTACTTTATAAGACCTAGGGGTCAGGGTAGTATTTTGTTTTATGTATGAATCTGGTGTATTGATATTTTGGAGAATATCTCTGGTAAAAATAAATCACAGGGGGAATTCTGGGGAAAATATTTTTTCAAGGAAGTCTTGTATCAGGGTTTCTAATGGAATTGCTCAAGTTTATGAAAAGAGTCTAGGGTGTAACAGACTTAAAGGAAAATGAGGATTGTTTTTCAGAAAGTTCTGTCTTGAGTGAGAAAACATTGGAGAAAAACATATAACAAACATAACATAACAAACATAAGTGCTACTTAGTTTTTTAAAAGCTAAACAGAAGAGCAGGTATGATTTGTGCACATTTTTCTGCCAACAGATGAAAACTTTTTATTGAAAATGTAAGAAAGTGTGAGACAATGTAATCACTTATTGCAGGGAGTGAGGAGAGTCTGGACCAAAAAAGTCTCAGTACAGTATTACTTGTTTGTGCTGGTCTGAGAACTGCTAAGGGACTATAAATAGAGCAGGGAGTTTACTGAAAATCAGCTTTGCTCTGGGACACTGGTTTCTGCAGAAAGCAACATTCTTGTAGGCTGACCTACAACTGCCATAGAGAGCTAATTATTGCGAAGTTAAAGTAGTTGTTCCCAGTTACTGCTGTCTCACATGCTCAGTGGTTTTGCTGGGTGGCTGGAGTCCTGAGCTGGATGAGCCTGGCTGCTAGGGGGGACTGATGACAACGCCCTGATGCAGGCCCATGTAGGGACTTTGTTTGCACACAGAACCCTTGGTATGATGAGAGGGACCAGTAATAATGATGAACTTCTTGAGGATGTGTGGTATGAAGACTGCTGATAGTACTGCTGTTAAGTGCTGGTCGTCTAGGGGTGTGAGACAAACTTTACAAGGAGAGACGGTATTTTTTTTTTTTTATGAGATTGGAATTGGTAGAGTTAGAAAAGGGACAGATAAGCTTTGGGCATACTCTTGACATCCTAAGGGACTTAAGGAAAGATTTGGTCCCTGAAAATTGTCCTTTCTATTTTTTTCCCCAGCTATAGATGTAGGTCTCACAAAGCATGTTTCCTCCCTTTATTAATCTTCTTGTATTTTCCTTGTGTAAACCCTTCAGTGTGTGACTTTCTTCCCAGAGACCATACCAGCCTAGTTCAGCATCCAGTTAGCACTGTCCCCATTGCTCCCTTAAGCTTCTGTCTCCGTTAGCACATGGAGACCCTCAGGGTAACTTTGGCTTTTTTGTAAGTCAATGGAGAGATGTATGGATGGGCAATCAATATGTAGCTTGATTGTTTTTTATGTCTTTATTTTTCTCTGGAATAGTGCATATTCTGCTATCCCAGCAGAGTGCAGCTGAAGTTGATCTGAAATATAGCTCAGACTTTCAGCACTTTCCATTGCAGTGACAAAGCTATTGTGCATGGAAGACTCCTCCAAGATTTAGAAGCCAATACCTGCTTTGAATTTGGGGGTAATGCCTGTTTCGTCTACCCGGCCAAACAAATGCCTTTGGTCATAAACACTCTCAGCTCTGCCTGTGACTGGTGGTCTTAACAAGGAGCTGCACCTGCAAGCTCTGATTGAAAAGGGCTGTCTGTTTGCTTCAGACCCTGCTCAATTTCCACTTTAAATGGGAAGTTCTTTGCGCCATTAAGCAGAGGTATGCTGAGAGGCAGTACATTATCACTTTCCAAGGCCTTTAAAGAGTGAGAACACGGGTGCCCCTTCCTTTTTCCACTCCCGTGGTATAATTTATCAAGGTGTTTAACTACAGGCTGAAATTGATAAGCTGCTCTGATGGTTGCCCTTTTTTTAAGGTTGATGTGATGAAGGAAGAAAGGAGCCTGAGGCGAGTTGGGAAGACAGAGAGAGTCTTGGCTGTGGTTTATACTCCTCCTGAATGTGAAGGGGTCTGTGGCATTGCCATTTAGGAGCAGGGGATGGTGATTACTTGCAGCTTGCACGTGCAGCAGTGTGAGAGCAGCTGCAGTTCTTATAGATGGGAGGAATTCCATGCGGCAAGTGAAAAGTTTAAGTCAAAATACTCTTTGATACTGATCATGTGTTTGGCTCTTCTTCACCCTCTGAAGTAATTTTGCACTTGGAAGACTTTTGCTTAATTCAGAGTTGCACAGCAGGGTGGCATCTCAGCCTGCCCACTAGCATGAGAGAACAAACTAACCCAGAATTTCTCCAGATGTTGTTGTGTGGTGCAGCTAAGTGAGACTCTTATGATACACATCTGAGTAGTTCCTCTGGCTTAGAGGAGCAAACACTTCTGCCAAAGGCTGTTGAATCAATTCAATCTTCTCTGGAATCAGAAGGTCTCTTTAAAACATATGCAGATGTCAGTATTCACCCAAAATGACTGATAGCTTCTTGTAGAACCTATGGATGATATTACCTTTTTGGGATGCCTGGAGTCTCACTGGAATGTGTCCAAAAATTTCAGCTGAAGTCATTTGATAAAAAATGGCTTTTTGTAGCAAGGGTCTTTTTTTTTTTTTTTTTCCCAGCTGTATCACATTCCATTTTTATCAAAGTGGATATATTTATGAGAAAATTTTTTTCAGGCTCAGTAAAAAGAAAACTATCTATTATTTATAGCTTTAGAAATGGGGTGGAAGGACAAAAAAGTTCTAATCCTGTAAGCTAAATATGTCTAAACTTAGCTCAGAGAAGTAGTTTATTACTGTTACTGGTTGTAACTATGGTTGTTTAGGAAAACTTGGACGAACTTATGTTTAGTAGGACGTAAGTGTGTCTTTCAAGGTTACTTGGTATTTAAGGCTAGGTTAAATGAGCATATTTGCTGAATCTAAGTCAGTTTTCAGGTGAGCAGACTTCAACCAGCAGCCACAACTGAAATTATGCCAAATCGCACAGATTCCTGACCTCAGTTCTCAAGCTGTCAATTTAACAACTTAAATAAGTAGTAAATTTTCCTAGGAATAAAGGAAAAAGGTGATTTTTATTCTTGTTACGTGAAACTTCTCAGCAGTGGAACAAGATAGGAAGGAAGAAATTAAACTTTCATTTCCCAGTCTAGAGCCTTCTCTTTATTTTCATAGGTGCTAAATACACCATGTTCAAATATAAATTTCTTTCCTGCATTTTTTAACTAGAAGCCAAAGGTCTTAACAGAAATCAATCCATGCAATTTATTTTTAACTTCACCCTGCTTAGCTACGATTGATTTTTATCTTTGCAATCGATGGTAGATAAAACGGCTTGGCGGGACAATGGAACACTCTCCAACTTGTAGGGTTTGGTCTTTGAGTCTTTTATTGAAGAAATCATTAAAAGCGTATTATGAAACTAATAGGATGAAGACGTTTAAATGATGAACACGATTACACCTGTTTTACTGGTGAATAATGCCTGCTACAGCTGATCTTCTCTTGCCCCTATTTAAAATGCTGGACAGCACTCCAGTGGGGAAATTAATCCATGGAGATGAAAGCAAGTGCGTCCTGGGTGCTAGTTAAAAGCTCTTCTTAAAGCAAGGCAAGTGGTAAGCAGTTAGCTACTTGCCGCTTCACTGCTGGGTGCTTTTCATCCATTTCTAGCACTGTTTTGTCTTTGTTGTGCCAAATACCAGATTTCGAACTAAATATCTGCTGATGAAAAAATGATTAACGTTTTCCTTTATATTCATTTCATTTCTAGAGCTTCTTGTGCTTTGTTTTCTTTTATCACTCTCTGCTCTACCCTCATGTTGTCTGATTTGTCAGTGGTGTCTGCAGCTGAAGATGTAAAGGATTACCTTGGCAGACTCATGTGTTTCCTATGAAATCCCTCAAAAGGAGATTTAATGTGTACAATTATGTTCCTCTCCTAAATTAGTTTCTGTGTGGGTCATGTGCATTTGCAGCGCTAATGTGACTCATGTTTTCATGTAACCATGCACATTTTCTGCAGGAGTTGCTTTTAAAATAAATCTGATATTTTCACCCAAGATTTCTCTGTCCTGCAGCTGTGTCATTATAGCTCTGAGGGTAGAGGAAAGTGACAGAGGCTGGGCCAGGATAATAAATGTTCCTTTGTCTTAGCAAGTTTTCACTGATAGGTCTGAATCTCTAAAGTGCGGTGTGTTTTCAAAGTCTGCTGAATTTACCAGGCAACTTGAGGGTGCTTTGTGCACAGAAAACACTATTCTGTATGTCTCTGTGACATGCTCAGGTAATTGCATATTGGTTTAATGACTGTGCAGAAGGTATGATATTAATGAAAGCCACAGGGAGATAATTTAGACTAGATGGCATCTATCGTGATTTATGCAGGGGCAGTAGAGAACCTCAGCACACAGAAATATTTGGAAGATGGTTTGTCCTAAGCGTGGTGGCTAATCAAGAAGGAAGAACATTACACTAGGCTGGTGCAGGTGCGTTCTTCCTCATCTTCTAAAATTCTTGTGACTGCGATGAGGCTTGAGAGAGGAGGCACAATTTTTCAGTCCTCATGCTGGCAAAACTGTGCAAGGCCCAGACCACAGCTGGCTCTGAAGAACACCAAAATCTCTCGCTAAAAGTGTGAGTGGAGCAGCCTGACTGCTTGTCATCGCTCTACCATGCTCTAATCCACAGCTCCATTTAGGAGATTTTAGGCCACAAGGAGGAGAAAGGGTAATTAAAGTTACAAAGCAGTGGGGAGGGATGCCAGGGCACCTTGTGGAGGTGGAGAGCACAGATCCAGGATGCTGTTACAATAGTGATAAAGTGTTTCTCAACTTTCGACTTCTACCAACTCATTTTATGTTACCAGGAAGGAGGGAACTCTACAAGCAGAGGAAAAAAAGTGAGGAGTTGATTGAAAATAACCTTGTCTATGTACTATCAACTACTTGCTGTTGACAAGGAAGTTTAAAATTTGGTTCTCTAATGGACTGAGTTGCCATTTACTATGCTTGAAGTGGCAGGTAAATTACAGGAATCACAAATGACTAAACATGTCTGGTCATTGTGGGTTGGTCTGTGCTATTACCCATTGTCCTTTGCTTTGAACATTATCAACAGCGTAAAAAGCAGATGACCTGTTCCAATAACTGTGCAGTGCAAGTGATGGTTCTCTTCCCAGGCTGATAAGCTGTACAGAAAAGAGCCCTTCATTCTCTTTTAGCAATGGCTAAAGCATTAGCTTTGGAAGCATCTGCTGTCTGCACACTGTCACTGTTTCTCCACCAAGGCTGTGTCTCTCATATATGGTGTTTCATTGTCAGCATCAGTGCATGTTCCTTTAGACTTTCTGCGAGTTCTTCAAGCAGCAGGAGGCAGATGGTGTCTTACTTAGCCCAGGGTCATTTCAGATATTTAGTAGTTCCATTTGTGTTACATCAATATGTGCCTTACATTGGAAATTATGAGTCCCAGCATCAGCTAGCCGGGAAGATGGGAATAAAACCTGGTACATTGTGAGCTACATTTCTGGTGTCATCTGAGGTATCTTTACATTGTGGGACCTTGTGACTCTTCTTACTTTCCAAACTCTTTTAGATGATATGAGGTTTTTTTTTTGGTTAAGACAAACATCTAGAGAAAAAAAAAATAGAAGCAAAAACTGCCATTAAAGACTCATATTCAGTAATTAACTTGAGAAATGGCTTAATCTGTTTCTAGACATGTCACTGAAATTATAGAAATGACAGAATTTTCTGTAATTCTCTGCAGCCTTGTGGACATATTTGTTGTCTTCTGTGTTTGATACACTCAGTCCCGTTGCAGGTCAGGAGCAGGGATGAGCCATCATACTTGAAACTTTCAGGGCCTTTTCATGTTTCTAAGTTTCGACTGATGTGGGACCAGACGTTTTTTCTTGAAACAAAATGTGTGAGTATTAAAGAAAAGTAGTAGATTGTAAATGGAGGGACGAAGAAAGAACACAGGTTAGGAAAGACAGATGTGTTTGATGACAAACACATTTGTCCAATGGAATCATTTCCTCTGGCCAGAAGCCTAATTAAACTCATAAAGTAGAAATCCAGAGAAGCAGATTAACAAACCAGTCATTCGCAAAGGAAGAGGAAAAAGGCAAACCCAACTAATTCTGTACTGAGCATGACATATGAGCTCACAGCAAATAATTGGGTGTCATTCATCAAATGTGAACTAAAAGGAGGCGTTAGAGGGCAAAACACTATCATAATCTCTTGGATTTACAGTGTTGGAGAATTTGCTTGTAAGAAAAGGAAAAGTTCATCAAAATAAATTAAGTTGGGGCTTCCAAAATTCATTCTCTGCCACAGTGCTTGCCAAAACTTTATTGAAGGCTTGATCATTTTTGGAACTGCTATAACTGTGCATGTAAATCATACAAAGATGAGGTCCTGGCAGGGAAAAGCTTCACATAACTCCTGCCAACAGAATTGTGGGTGGCTTCATATTAACTGGCTCAGAAAAACTGTAAAACCACAAAGATATCTATTTCTAAACCTTTGTCAGGGTCACCTAGTCCAGGTAGAGGACTGAAAGGGACCTTTTTAATGCATAGTGAACTTCAACAGTGTTTGAATCTTACTGTTCTGTCTTAAAGAAAAAAAGACAAACAAAAATTCTGAATAAAAAGAAAGTCTTCAGGTGCCAGTTTGCAGCCAAAAAAGCTATGTAAAAATCTGTTGAGTGTGGCAGACTTGGAGTAGATCCTAATTTGGCACAGAGGAGCGAATTTGATCACCCATTGGTATTTCTGCCACTCTGTGTTCATGTGATTAACTCAGAGATTGTTGTACTCTTCCCATTGTTAAGTAATCATCACATAATTTACAAAATATGTAAATATTCATGTCTGCATCTTAAAGGTGAGTTGACGGTCATGTCTGAGCCCGCCAGAGGAGGCAGATAATGAACTCAAGGCCTTCGCCAAGTAGTCACTGGACACATTCAAGTCTATCTGGACTCTGCTACAAATAATGATCTAATGTAGAATGAGTTCACGTGGCTGAGTTATATCATTCGAGAATTTGAATCTTCTGGAGATCAGAAATATCACGGAGAGGGGATATTTAAATACTCCCTGTGCTATTTAGGTAGTATGATCTAGAAGTGTAGGGTCCTTTGAGCAATGCTTGTACAGCTGATAGAGAGATACAATTGCAGCAAACGTGAATTTTTGCCTTGGAGTTGGATTAAGCGTAAATCAACTGGGTAGTCTATTCTTTCCTGTGAGAACTTGGTTTTGATGTGTTACTATTAGATTGGAAAGATAACCTTCAGAAATAACACTCAAAACCCTTTCACCACCCTCACAGCTGGAGAGCAGGACCCCAAAATACTACTGTGCCAATCCACAGTGCACTTGACATGAAGTGAGAGTCAAATGACTCCTATTCTCTCCCTGTTTTTGCCACTGGCTTATTTTGAGACCACAGGCGAGTTGCTTCAGATTTTCGTGTCTGTTTCCCCTTACTTTAGCTATGTGTCATCTCTGCAGAGTTTGTTTGCTGTGATATGGGTCATTCTTCTGCCTTCTTATGTGTTGTGTAGTATAATGGTGGGGTTTTGTGGTTTTGTGGGTTTTTTTTTCTTTTGGGAGTGCTAAATGCACCTGTGATAACACTACAAGTAAAAATGTAGAAACAAGGGGGAAGTCTTAGTGTGGAAGCTTTTGCTATTTTGAAAACTTCCTTTCTTTCCAGTTCTTCAAACTGTCAATATAAAAGCTTTATCTTGAGTTGATTAGATATGAAATTTCATGAGCAGTAATATTATGTCCTTCAAATGACAGCTTCTCTAGGGAGGAAAGCCACTATCTAGAGGTGATATCATTGCTGAGAATATAATTGATGCTATAGCAATATTCCATGTAAGCTCATTCTGAAATATCACTGTCAGATAAAAGGAAGTATGTCTAGGAGAGAATCTAGAACCTCTTTCTTAGCTTTATTGGAAGCTTTCTGAAGTTAACTTCTTAAGCAACAGATGACACTTCCCATAACAGAGAAGTGCTTTGTATATCGTTTTATCTTAAAACCTGCAAGACTGCCAAAACAGCAGAACGTAGGAAATTCACCAATGTAAGCCTTTTTTTAGCCAGGCCTGAAATGATGCCAGAAGGAACACCTAGAGCAAAAGTAAGTGACTAGTGACAGGTTTCAAGTCTCATATTTTCCAGATTATTAAGGCTAGATCTCATGATGCATGGCATTGATGTGCACCCTTTACAGATCATTCAATCCATAAAACCACAGATTTGGATGTCTATCAGTTCCCCCCAATGTCCTAATTCAGAGACAGTATGATTTCAATGAAACCAGTTTTATGGTGACAAAGAGCACTGAAGAGCTTAGCTTCAGCTTTGCAAGAACACATTAATTGCATTTACTGTTTGCATTAAATGGTGCTAGTGTCGATCTCATCTGTTAGTCACAGTAAAAACATTGTTGGAAGACTACCCTGGCCCCAAGGGACTTATAAAGCAAACAGACAAGGCTGAGAAGCAGCAGAGGAAAGATGTATCCTCTTCTTAGAGGCGAGGCACAAAAGTGCAGAGACTTTAAATGACTTGCCCAACGTAGTTGTGCTGGAACCATGTGATAAAACCAGATCATCTTTTTTCTACTCAACACCTTCAACTTTATACCCATTTTTACCTTTTTTTTTCTGGGATTTTAAAATCATTCTGGATCTGAAGCATGAGAGACAAAATAGAAAGTTTGATAGCACAGCTTACGTAAATAATGCTTCAGCCCTCTCAAGTCTTGGATGTCTTTGGAGTTAGACAAGTGCTTTAGGAACAGGTGTGCGGGTTGTAAGAAAGGTATCTGAAAGAAAAGTTGTCAAACCCTCTTAGAGATGTCATCATAGGGTGTCTTGGAAGGGGTCATCACTCACTTCTTTTGGTGTCTCCACAGGTGACAGCTGGTGGAAGAGCAAATTACTATGTGTCAATACAGACGGGAGCCTTTTGCACAGATTAAATTGCCCAAATACTCTCTTCCTAAGGTGAGTGCTCAATTTATGAACACAGACATGTAATATCTAGGGAGCTCCGTTTGTTGTCCTGCTTGAATGATCTTTCTTAAATATGGCTTTGGGATCTTTACCTCTCTCTGTAAAGAGCAAATGTGAAGGAACGGGTACAATGAGAGAAGCACAGAAGAAGCAGGTCCTCTATCCCTGTCCTATGGTTGGATGTCACCAAGAAGTCATGGAGGTGAATTTGACTCCTTAAAAAGTTGTGCCTTATCAGAACTGTGAACACACAGAACCACTGTGTGATGCTGCAAAGGAGATGACGGAGATGGCCTAAGATTAACACTGACTGGCAAAGCTGGGAGGGAAGTTAGTGCTTGTCCTACAACTGTGCCTTGATTTACCATCTCACGCCTTAGCTTTCTACCAGGTCAAATGGTACAAGCCTCAGCAAGGACAATATGTCCCTGGAATTATACTTAAACTCCATAATGTAGTCATTGCTTGGGATTGTGTAAAAGAGAAGGGACCAACTTTTCCAGTGCCTTGGCTGGATACAGGTTCCTGGGTGGCTTCATGGACAGCTGAGACCACTGCTGCTCTTTGGAGCCTCAGAATGGCTGTTGAGGCTACTGTCATGGATGGTTGATAGGAAACAGTAATGGCCTTCCCCTTCCTTGCACGAGTGAAAATTTTGGTGGGATAATTGCGAAGTTTTCTTTGGAGAACTTTACGTTCTGGACTTGATCTGTACTTCTGATTGCCTGTGGGCTCTCTGCAGTCTGGCAGATATGGCATATGTGCTTTAACTTGTAACTGAAAACTTCATAGTTGTGAGAAATTTGCATCTCAAACTCCCAGTGTTGCACCTCAACTTCTTCCCATTTTGGTTGATCACAGGACGTAATGTATAACCTGTATAACACAGTTTCTTTTGTTTGTCATTCCATGGTGGTGGTGTGGGATTCGGATGTCTGACCACACACCAACTTTTGGACACCTTGCTGCCATGAAGGATGACTGTGAGCCAGCAGTGTGCCCTCGTGGCCAAGAAGGCCAATGGCATCCGGGAGTGTATTAGAAGGGGGGTGGTTAGTAGGTCGAGAGAGGTTCTCCTCCCCCTCTACTCTGCCCTGGTGAGACCGCATCTGGAATATTACATCCAGTTCTGGGCCTCTCGGTTCAGAAGGACAGGGAACTGCTGGAGAGAGTCCAACGCAGAGCCGCAAAGATGATGAAGGGAGTGGAACATCTCCCTTATGAGGAAAGGCTGAAGGAGCTGGGTCTCTTTAGCTTGGAGAAGAGGAGGCTGAGGAGTGACCTCATTAATGTTTATAAATATGTAAAAGGTGAGCGTCAGAAGGATGGAACCAGGCTCTTTTCAGTGATGTCCAATGACAGGACAAGGGGCAATGGGTACAAGCTGGAGCATAGGAGGTTCCACAGAAACATTAGAAAAAGCTTTTTCACTCTGAGGGTGACAGAGCTGGCACAGGCTGCCCAGGGAGGTTGTGGAGTCTCCTTCTCTGTAGACATTCAAAACCTGCCTGCATGCATTCCTGTGTGACCTACTGTAGGTGATCCTGCTCTGGCAGGGCGTTGAAGGAGATGATCTTTCGAGGTCCCTTTCAACCCCTAACATTCTGTGATTCTGTGATTTTTCAGGAGGAAAACATTATTTATGCCGCCACCTTATGGATTGGCTTTGAAAGCTGCCTCTCATTAAAAAGAATGACTGCCCTATGATTGTCTTGCTTTGTTGACTGAGCTGTCACAGGTTGCTAACCTGTTTTAAGACATATTCGTTGGTGGCCCTGGTTTGGAATTTGTGCATAGTATAGAATCAGGGATCCTTCTGTCATTTAAAATCAAAAGTACTTTCAAGCTAGGTGTCGTGAAGTCTTCTAGACATGTAAAAAGCCTTGTTTATGCTGCCCTTAGTCACATTTTTGCTGTGCAGAAGTAACTGTCTTGTCAGCTGTAGATTAATAAACTCTGCTGGAGTTGTACATATGTGAGGCTGGCAGTAGGGTAATGCAATATTTCCCCTGCAACTGGTCAAAACAGGTTGAAGTCATTGGGTGTTCTGCTTTATTTTCACACTCCTGGAATAGGTTGGGTATGTACTTAATATTTTAAGAATTAGAGCTGTTGGGCAAGAACAAACTTCCTGATTTAGTCTTCCTTCATTGAGGGAAATGGCAAATCTCCCACTGATTGCACTCACTGGGACAGAATTAGGGCTCCATTTTTTTTTCTCTCCATTCCCATGCTGATAGGCTATGTTAAGTCTATTTAGAAATAGTCCCATGTAATCAACCCAAACTTTTCATCTGGATACTTCACAGAGAAGATTAAGTTGCCTCCTAGGCAGGATGGGAATACTGAACTGATCTTCTCCCAGATATTCTTCCCAAAATTCAGGTCGCTCTGTCCTTTGGGAGACTTCCAGAATTATGGTTTCTTGATGCAGAAACAGTGCAAGAAATTAATCAAAGCTCCTTGGCACACTGGGGAAGTCTTAAACAGAAACAAATAGATAAATGAAGTCCCACATAACTACTGTGATTCTGCTTCTCACTGAACCAGTATTAGTTTGTTCAACAGTTGTGGCAAGGATGAAGTGCTTCAATACTCCTCACTACCCTGAAAATCATTTGAATGAACTGCTTTAAAGAGAAGATGTCAAATCCCTCTGATATTAAAACTAAATGGGGAAGCATTTGCTGGACGTTCATATTTTGGTCAGCAGCAGGAATCCAACAAAAGTTAGTGGGTGGGTTATTTGGTAGCTTCTGTGTAGTGGGATGATAGATCTTGGACGAACTCTCAATAGAAAAGGATGTTATTAAAAATCAGTGCCAGCATTAGCTCAAACTGATCCCTGTATTTCAGTTTCAAATAAATGTGAACTACTAGGGTTTTTTTGAAATTGGTTCTTTACCAGATGGAAGCAGAAACCTGTTAGTTCAGCATAGGGATGGAAATTGTCACAGTTTTTAGCCTAGTGCTACAGCATATTTAGTGACTATGAGGACTCCAGGCTCCAGTGCTGTGAATCTTCTGTGAGTGATAAAACTGACTTTTAAATTTATAAATAAAAAATGAAACTGAATTAAATTCCTTGAAGCTACCGAAAATGAAGAAAGCAAAAACCCTTTGCCTGGCTGGTGATCATTAAAACAATGAAATGCAGAAAAGTCACAATGGTGGTAATTTATTGGCTTGCTCTAACAGAAAATTGTTTAACATACCTATAATTCATGCTCCATCTCCATTCTTTCATAAGTCATGGTAATTACTGCATGTCCCAAAGGGCAAAGAAATACAGAGATCCTCAGTAATAGGCCTTTTGTCTTCTTTTAACAGGACATGCATATTATCAGCACTGATGAGAATCAGGTGTTTGCAGCTGTGCAAGAGTGGAACCAGAATGATACGTACAACCTGTACATCTCAGACACCCGAGGGGTCTATTTCACCCTGGCCTTGGAAAACGTGAAAAGCAGTCGAGGGCTGGAGGGGAATATCATCATTGACCTTTATGAGGTATGTAGTAAAGGTCATCCTACGAAGAACAGCAACTGCTTACTAGTTGAAACAAGTGTAAATCTCATCCTTCCAGGATCTTCATTTGTTTTGCAATCAGCCCAGAGGCATTTACTGGATTTGATGCTGAGCCGACTCACATGGGAATAGATTCAGTGTGTTCTGCTGCAAGTGTGACAACTCGTTGCTTTCAGGTCAATGACTGGTTATCTATGTGGCATTTCCAAAAGAGAAAAAACACTATCCTTCTCATCCTAATGCGGATGTCTAGAGAAGGACTCCAAATACTGTGTTTTCCTGTTGGATGGGGAATGTGGATTCCACCTTTGTGAATGGTTTACGAATTATAAACAAAAGTTTACAGGTGCCTTTTGCCCAGAGATAACAGCTGGGCAACTTCTACCCTGAAGCATCTTCTGTTCTCATTCTTCTGCCAGGCCTTTCAGCCCTGGAGAACAGTGGTCTGTTCAGAGCAGTTGTTCCAGTTCCTCAGAACATTCTGGTTTTGGTCTGTGATAAGTCTTTGGATGGAAGATCTACTGAGATTCAAGGCTCACTGCTTTGCCAGAAACTGACAACTAATCAGTATTGTTAGTAGTAATGGCTGCACGCCGACTTCTGCTGTTACAAAGAGAAGTATTTTTGCAGTTACATGTAGAAGTTAGGGTTATACATTTATTTATTTCAGACAGGATAATTCCCATTTAACAAAATCATCAATTTGTTTATAAAAATCCAGGTAGTTTAAGGTAATGAAAGAAAACTCACAAATAATGCATGGACAGGTATGAAGGATATGTTCTATTTTCACTTAGTTAAATGTATTTTCCTGGTTCTGAGGAAAGATATATTTTTGTGTTGTGATGAAACAGCTGAACTAAACATGCATAATCACCCTTTCGTGGGCAGACTCTATTCCCCAGCTGTGTATGGTAGACTCGTTACTGTTAAATACTGCTAGAGATTTTCACAGGGTCATTCAAAGGGTGGTGCCATTTGGGGGCTTTAGAGCAGGTGGATTTGCATCCCAGCGTTTGCCAGGGAGGTGCAGATTTGCAGCAAGTTCCCTCTTCCTGTCTCACTTTCACAGCTGTGCAACAGAGACCAGACTCAACACAGAATCTTTCCGGGGATGTTTTGACAGGACCATATTCTGCTGGGATGTTTTTTCCCAACAAAATTCAAAACATTTGGAACAACTGGGTTGATTTTGACAGAATTTGGGAGTGATGGGAAAGTGAAGAAATCAAGTTTGCAAAACATCAGCATTTTAGCATATTCAGGATTTCCATATTTTGTGTAAAACAGGAAAAGACCAACACAAAATGTTCCCCCCTGCTGCTGATGTGACCTGCTGTCTCCCGTGCTATGACAACCTGAGGAAGGATTGAGGCAGACCACACCCTCAAGCTCACAGAGCTCATGTGTGACACAGTGCATACTTTGCCCTCAAACCCATTATCAACACTCAAGGGTATCCAAAAGTGGGCTGTTTGACACGGATTTTCTCTGTGAGCATCCTTGTCTTTTCTTTCCTTCCAGAGAGACTGCATGAGGCCTTTCAGCTGTGCAAGCATCACCAAGATACACTTGTAATGCCATTCACAGTCTTCTAAGGCTGGATTGAGATGTCTTTATTTTTATTGCTATTTCGGAGGCCTTCCACTCGTGAAAGTGCTGAGATGGGCCTTACTTTTGGCCTGTTCTCCCGATGTATTTTTTCATCTCTCCATTTTTCCTAGGTAGCAGGGATCAAAGGCATATTCCTGGCTAACAGGAAGATAGATGACCAAATCAAGACTTTCATTACCTACAACAAGGGCAGAGACTGGCGTTTGCTGCAGGCACCAGACACCAACCTAAGAGGGGATCCTGTAGTTTGCCAGCTGGTGAGTGGCAGACCTTTTCCAGAGCACAAATGATTCCAGACCTGCTTAGTTTAGTAACTAATAAAACTCTCCCTGTGTTTTTTCTCGTGACCTGCTGAGTGTTAAGTAAATTGAGGAGATTTCTTTTTCTACATCTTCATAGATTTTAAGGGAAAATTCTGACCACCTGTCTTGACTTTTTTTATGGAACTTAAGTCAGAATAAGAGTTTCTGGGAAAAAGTGCTCTAGATCATATTGTTTGTAAAAACAAGTACACACATACTTCTTTGTAATGCAGCGTTCCTGCCTCTCTTGCTCTCAGGTACTTTTATGATGCTTGTTCAGAAAATGAGCATACGCTGCCATTTGTAACAGCACTAAGAGCAGAGAGATCATTTTCAGAAGAATCGGAGTATCTGTGTATAGTTGCCAAGGGTTTCCCTGATATTTAACTTCTTGCATATTAAAGCTTTTGCCTTTTGTTTGTTTCCTGTCAACAGCCCTTTTGCTCATTACACTTACATCTGCAACTCTCAGAGAATCCATATACTTCAGGAAGCATTTCAAGCAAAGAGACTGCTCCTGGGCTGCTGGTGGCAACAGGTAAGAACATAAGTGCTTCTCGCCACTCACCCATGCCACACTGGGAGCCTGAAAGTATAGGGTATGTTTCCTGTTAGTGCAAAAGCTTTCAGCTCTGTTTCAACAAGTGCTGAGCTAATTCACATTAATTCCTGTTTGCTGTGGACTAAGAGAATGCATGTGGCCCCTAACTTCAAAAAAGTAATGCTGTCAGACATTCATTGCTCTACAATAACCCATATGCAGGTTTAAGTCCACACCTGCAAGGGTTCATTACCAACTGGCACTCCTAACTCCTCTCACTCCACATCATTACAGCCACTGATGTAGGTGTCTACCCATTTGTTGGAGTTATCATGAGTGACAGTAAGGCCTATAATCATGGCTACGGTCCTAGGAGCTACCGATACATTCCATCACAGAGTTGTCACAAAGCTTGTTGGGTGAAGCCTAGATTTCATGAGTACTTGTCTTGTTACATGACATTTGTTTTCAACACCGTATTGCTCCAAGACTAGCAGCACTTCATCAGCACTGCCTGGGTCATTGTTATGGTATTTTCTGCAAAATAGTGCTTTGGCAGGTCACAATGTTTCAATAGCAGCCTGCTACAGTGCTTTAAGGTGGCAGTGACTGACCCACCATAATTAATCTTGGCATCACAGGCCCTGAGTGCACACAGCCTGCAGACTAATTGGGATGGATGGGGCTACCGACCACAGTCAGAACTCCCACAGCTCTGTGGGAGCTGCTAGGCTAGCCAAGTGTTTCTTGAATGGCTGGTGCTATTGAAAGCTGGCCTCTGAATCACATAGGCTGTCCTGCCTTTTCACAGGAAGGCTCCCGTATGTGCTCAAATACATCCAAGTAGCTTAACCATTCTTTCTGAGGCTTAGTTTGTCTCCTTTGTCCTGTTTAGCCTAGCAGTGGCTTGCAAGTGTGTCATGTTAGCATGTTGCCTGTATGAGTTTACAGTTTCTTCCAACCATTTCCATTCTCATGCCATTCTGTGCTTCCATGTATCTGCCAGACTAAGCCAGAACGTGAGATACAGGCTCCCTTTGTGACATTTATACATCAACAAGGGAAACACCATGTGATTTCCAGTTCACTGATTCAGGCCAAATAGGATGAGATAATGTGGTTTAAACCTCCAGATCTTCTTGTGCGTAGCCAAATGAAATCGTCTCTCCTGGCAGGTCACTCTTGCTAGATGGATGCTTAGGAGCAACCTCTACTTATGATGCTGTAATTGCAGAAGGGTTTTTTCTTTAACCTTTTAGGAAGCAAATAGAAGCAGCAAACAGTGCAAGTCTAGGCATTGATCTAAATTGTTTGTAAATGAGGTTCTTTTCAAGCTGCCGGGGCATGGGATGAATGCGTTCCCAGTCTAACAATTAACCTTTAAAAGGCAGACTATAATTTTGGCCTTACTGCTTTGTGCAATAAAAAACTTAACCTGTTGGGAATACACACATCTGTTTCCAATAACCAGTTTCACAACAGGAAGTCTCACTATGTTGGTCAATGTGTTCCAGGGTAAGCATTGCAACTTACTCTCACAGGCATTGGCTGCTCAAGCATTCTGTGCCTTAACCTTTGATTGGCAGTGTTGTATTTCCAGCAATGTCTGGAAACTCAGACTCTTGGTATGAGGGCAGAGGTTACATTCTTGAAAAGAAAAAATTTATGTTTTACTGTCTGATTGTGAAGCTGCAAAATCCTCTTGACTTTTTTTTGGGAGTGAGTTATGTTTGGTTTGACTCCATGGAGCTGAAGGAAACTAGATGGAGAGAGTGAAGAAAATAACAGAACAGGTTTGCACAGAAGGAAGTTGTAGCAGCAGAATCTCATCTTTTTGCTCTCTGTTCTTGCCACGACCTGGAAGTCCCTGTTTGGAAAGTTGTTCTTCAGTTTTGATATTTAAAATATGACAATACAAAATTACACTTCTGCCTTTAAGTCAATTTCTAGTTCTTGGAGAACTTCCACACCGTGATAAGACACTGGGCTAAACAGACCTTTGGACTGACACGGTAGATTTATCCTTGTGAACCTGGATGTCCCTATAGGCTGTTTTTTCTGTATGATTGCCCACGCCAGATTTTGCTTGTACCTCATCCTAAAGCAGTTGGTCACTCGTTACAGCTATCTGTTGAGAAAATAAGCTGATGATGCTGCTTCTTCCTGGTGTCAATTTTCAAATGACACAGCTCTTGTAAATGAATGTTATCACCTGACCATGATGGTGTTTTTAGATAAGAATAGAATTAAGAGCAGCAAAAAAGCACTGGTCAGGTCACGTAATTTTGGTTTCTTGGAAAAATGCAGTTCTGGTTTTGTTCATACAAGAATGTCTGACACTTGCTTATGTTGCAGGCAATATTGGCTCTGAGCTTTCCTATGCTGATGTTGGTGTGTTCGTCTCTTCTGATGGTGGAAATTCCTGGAGACAGGTATGTTCTGCAGAACGAAGGAAAACATGGAGCGTTTTTTATTCTTCTTCTTGTGAGTCTTCCTAGTGGAGGGGTGCAATCATGCTGTGCCTACTTCGTTTGCAGATCTTCGAGGAGGAATACAACGTGTGGTTTTTGGACTGGGGAGGGGCACTAGTGGCCATGAAACAGACATCAGTGCCCATCCGGCACATGTGGTAAGGAAACTTGTTTCTTTGAGAAGGTTTGCTGATGGCCTTAAGCTTACAGTTGTGCTAATATCTCTTGCATCACCTGGTCAACATCTGCTAGTGCCTACAAAATGAGCAAATTAGATAATTTGCATGTGCGTCTTATTGCCATTTTGGTTTTGTTGAGTAATGTGATGATTATTTTGCCATTTTATAAATATAATGGATATATACATAATCACACACATATATGAATTACTCTTTGCACTGGTAGTGTACTCTGAGACTTCAGGAGGGGTTTGTTTCCCACAAACATATATATTGATTAAGAAATCATCCTTTGTGCTTCAGGTATTTCTGAAAGGATTTCACTTCTGGCTCTCTCACTTCTGCCCTTTTTTTTAGAGAATTTAGGATTAAACTGATACAGATGGATAAAGGGAGGGAGGGAGAGGGACAGAACTGTTTTGGTTGGAAGAGACCTTCAAGATCATGGAGTCCAACCTTTGTCCTAGCCCTATCAACACCCACTAAACCATGTCTCTCAGCACAACATCTGCCCATCTCTTAAACACCTCCAGGGATGGCAACTCAACCACCTCCCCTGGGCAGACCTGTTCCAATGGCTGACAACCCTTTCAGTATAGAAATTCTTCCTAATATCCAATCTGAACCTCCCCTGACACGACTTAGGCCATTTCCCCTTGTCCTATCACTTGTCACTTGAGAACAGACAACCTCCTTTCAGGTGTTGATGAAGACAATAGAGATAAGTTGCTAACATTGCTGTCTTCTGTAGGATCCACTATCAATATCCAGTAATGCAGTGGTGGCAACTGAATAGAGTTGAACATGAAATAGGGCAAAATGATTTCTCAGTTGAAGAGGGACATGGCTAATGGGCTGTCCTACCCAGCTTCTAATGTTGTTTAGAAATGAATTAGTTAGAAATAGCCTTCAGAGACAAGATTTATGTTCCTTTCTGCAAGACAGAGTTATTTCTCAGCTTGATGGTGCTAAGCACATGACTATCTCATGCTCTTCATGCAGAACAGAAAATGTGGCTTTCAGTCAAATAGAAAAAGAAAGCAATGGTGTTTGGCAGCAGTGATGAGGTGTTAAGAACTCCTCTGCCTGAGTCGTTATTGTTCAAAATCCTTCAGTTCAACTACAGTTGTTCAGAGGCTAGACACCTCAAGACAGGCTGTCTTTACCCATTACAAGCTAATATTCCAGAGATCTACCTTAAGAATATTAATGGCTACTTTTTTCTCAGTATGAAAAGCTTCTGGACTTTATATTCCTGACCTGACAAATAACTCTTGGATGACTGAAACATAGATTTCTATTGAAGTTTGATATGTAGCATTTGAGCCATATTTTTACCACCTGAGCTAAACAAATGTCCTGCTTTAGTTTTGATGTGATAGTAGATTGTTAACCACAGGATGTATTTGCTCGTATTCCTAGATCTTTTCTTCTAGGAGAGGGGAACAGAGTGTTCTCTAACGGGTCTGTGCCTCTGTGGGGGATTACAAGCAAGTAGTTATACGCAAAATGAGGGTTGTGATATTTGTCTTGCTTTCTAGTGTTCAGGAAACAAGATTGTTTTGTCATAAGAAAGTTTATTGCAGTCATAATTTCATATATGTAGTCATACTGAGTAAGGGCCAGGGTTAGTCTGGACCAGTGTTGTAACAGGCCAGATCTGTAATGATGGTTCCAGCAGACTCCAGCTTTCTACCTTTGAATGTGTTGTTGTGTGACTAGAAACATTTGCCTCTCATAGGTAACTCAGTAGTCAGGACTGAATGTAAAGTGTCCTCAGGAAAAAGGACATCAAGACCTTGTTGAAGTCTTGAAACCCCAAGTGTAAGCCAAGGCAGGAGGAGTGTGGGTTAGCCAAGGGTAGGTGTCACCAGCAGTAGGTGCATCATGCTATGGCAGGTTGAATGCTGAAAGAGTGAAAAGTAAGACTATTGAAAGAACTGTAAGTCATTTATTAACCATTTCTTACTATATTAATTCAACCCAGGTGTAACTGTTTTAATTGCGTCTTACCTTGGGAAGGCTCTTTGGATGTAAAAAGCACATTACATACAAGTGCCTGTACTGAGATGTTAGGAAAAATAGGGTCACAGGTTGACTTTCAATAGGAACTGAGACTCCAGTTCACCTTCGTTTGCTTCATTGAGGTTCCTTTCAGGTGTTCTCCCTTTCCACTAAGTCTCATGAAATAACATGTGCAGTAAGTACTATTAGTGCCCCACCCATTCTATAAAATGAATAGTGATTTAGAGCTGTTATCAATAAGCTCCAACAGGTTTCTTCTAAAATTGTACCCTTAGGGGCACTGCAGTTTGCTTCATATTGCCTCAGCAGGCACCTGTTTTATGGGCAGGAATGGAATAGATTAAAGGGTATGTGTATATCTATTAATTCTCAGGCTGAGACATTGTACAATAAGTTTCATCCTGGAGAAAAGAGATGCGGATAATTGAAAAGTCCAAGAGAACTTTAGCTAAGCTAATGAAGCATGCTATTCCTCAGAAAATTGAAATGCTATTTAGACAGATAAGCATGGAAGCAGAATAGCATACAAATGCACAGGTGTATGGGAAGATACATACATTTAAATAAAATAGATTTAGGGCAGATAGCTTTTTGTATGCTGTTGTAATCCCAGCTTTCTGTCTTTGGTCTGTAGTCAGCTTCCTGTTCTGGCAGATGCACATTGTGAGTCAGGTGAAGGTGTTTTGCTAGGTGCTGTGAGAGGCAGATACTTAAGGAATGATGACTGCAAGACTTTGTGGTTTCCTCACTGGAGATGGGAGGTTGATGTAAAACATTGTTTTTATTACACTGGCCTCATGGTTCTTTGGTGGTGTCTCAGACAGTGTTTTTGATGCTACCTACTTAAAAGTGGAGAAGATTCAGTTTTCAGCAAGACCCTTCTTCACAAATCCAGGTGCTCAGATGCATGTGTGCACAAACACATGTGACTCTTCCCTTGTCTGGAAAATAAGGAAAACTTCTTTTTTATGCTCACTTTGAAATGAAGAAGTGTTTCCTCACTGTTCAAAGAAGTTTGTCTCATGATTGTCTCTTTGGTAGTGTCCATCAAGAGAAATCTGCCAGCCTTTACAGCCCAGGTACTGTACAGAATTACACAGAAACTCTGTAATGACCCTGCTAGAAGAAGATCAAATAATTTCATTAGCCCAATAAACCTTTGTGCTCCCTCTGTGTGTTCTTCCTTTGCTAGTTAATTTGGAGCTGAAATTCTGGGGTGAAATTGTCAGGGAGCAGTTGTTTGGAGAGCTGTGAGCAGCTGGAAACTTGGTTGCTTTCGGGACTGTTCGTGGGCAGCAGCTCTGGGAGCTGGATGCTGACAGCCTGCAGGTTGCCTCTTTTCCTGCTGCAGTAGCAGCTGGGTGTGCACACCCTCCCCTGGCTGTTTTCTGCACTGTTGTGTTGTGCATCTCTGTTGGGGCACAGACGTGAGGGCTGGAAAGTCGGGAGCCGACTGAGGTCCCTGGGACAGCAGGGCAGGATCTTGCATCCAGGACCCATCCACTGTCCGGGTTAGGAACAGGGCAGGCACGGGCAGCCCCAGCCACCGGACATCAGGCCAGCTCACTGGGGACAGGGATAGGGCTGAGGGCCAGACTGGGACACCAGCCTGCATGTCAGGCCTGAGATGGGCAGGGCTGTGCGCAGAGCCTGGAGCCCAGGCTCTCCTGTGGTGTCAGTGGGGCTTCTGGGGCAATGGATGAGATGGGGGGAGACTGTAAGGGGGGCTGGGAAGGGACAGAGGCCACTGAGTCGTGACCCAGTCTGTCGCTGCTGGTGTGGTCAGTTATGCTGTTCATTCACTTACCTCCTTTGCAGTCGCCAGAGATTGAGAGTTGCTGGGGTGTAGCTAGAGCAGGATTTGCTAACCTACCTCTGCTAATCTAAAGCTGTTGTACTAACTCTAGTTCCACCAAGACCTTTTCAGCTGGGTTAGGATACACCTGCTCTTTGATAAAAACAGAAAGCAAGGCACGTGATGGTTGTGGATAGGGACACATAATCAAAACACACTGAATTACCCTTGTCTTGTCACTGACATTGTGAATGGTCTCAGCCTCTAAGAAGGGAAATGCTTTAATTTTAACCAGCATACAATTTTGCTTTACAGCTGTAACAGGCAGAGAGCACCTGGACTAACCATTGATTGTGGCTTAGTTTGGCCTCCTTCCTCCATCTCTCTGTAAAATGCAGACCACCTCTGAGATGCCATGCAAAGAAGTATTAATAGGACTAGAGCGATTGTAGCTAATGCCATATGGCATTGACACATGCATGGGTTGAAACATCCTGTGGTGACAGCAGTTTTCATGCATTCATGCCGGGCCTGCTTATGCTCTGAGTGATGCCTCATGCCAGGTTCCATTGCAGATCTAGAAACAGGACTTGGCAATTCTCCTTCATCCCTCGAGGTCTAATGTACAGCTGGATCAAGTGTAGCAATGTCCTTATTGCCAGTGTTATACTTTTTAAGGCTTTGATCTTTCAAAGTACACCAAGAGCATGAAATTAGTGGGCTGGGAAATGACCAAAATTTGGTGGTTGTCTATAAATCTAGCTGCTGGAGCTTGCAGACTTAGCCAACATTTAATTGCTGCAGTTGCTCTGGAGTAAGTCTATTTTCATGTGTATAATCTTGTCTGCTTCTATCCCACGGGTGAGTTTTGATGAGGGAAGATCTTGGAGTAAATACAGTTTCACCTCAACACCACTTTTTGGGGATGGATCCTTATAGACCCTGGCATAGAGACCAGATAATGACGTAAGTGATATCAGCTCTTAACTTCTTTGAAATGCATTGACAGAAGGGGTGCGTGGAGATCCCCAAGTGCTTGGTGAGCCTCATGGTGTGCCAGTGCAACATTGTGTAGGTATATATCATGTTGCTTGAAGGCATGGTGCTGTTCTGTAGCTTTTTGCTGTAGTCACAGACCCAGGTGGAGTGTTCACACATCCTCTGGCAAATAGATGGTGGAACTAAACTCTTCCCAATAGTTTCAGGGAGTATAACAAGGAGATACGGTGCCAATCTGCTTTTCTGGGAATGATGGAGCCTTGGTCAGGTTACAGAGTTGTGGTATCACCCCACTGGAAATCCTTCACGCCTTGGCTCATGAATCCACATCTGCCCTTGACCTGTAGTTCCCAACAGTCTGCCTTGGAGTAAGAACTTGGACTAGTGGACGTTCAGAGGACCCTTCTCATAAATACTGTTGGGGGTGTGTTCCCTGGATCTGATGGCCCAGGGACTGCAGTACTCTTCTGAGGCCAGAGATCTGTATGGCTGCACCTAATGTCACGTTCTGTGCTTGTTTCGGTTGTGCAGCTTGACTGTCTTTTGAGATTGCTGCTGGGTTATGAATATTTCCATACATCCTTGCTTGCTGTCCTGCATTGTGGGCTGTATCTGGTTTTAGCTCCACTAAAGATGTTCTCAGTGTGCGTATGCAGAGCTGAGCTCAGAATAACCTTCCTGGTTCTGGGGTTTAGTATGCTGTGATTCACCCACATTACAGAAGGAAGAGCCAGGACTGGCACTGAAAGTGCTTGGATCTTCCTCCTCCCAAGAGTGCTGATGTGCTGGGTAAGGCTGGTGGAATTGGTGGAGTAATGTTGGCCAAGAACAGGCCAGGATCTGAGTTTAACAAACCAGGGGAGAGAGGGGACCCTTTTAAATTCAAAGGCATCTTCAGAGAGTCATCTGACTTCTAGGGCACAAAACAGATCAGGAGCAGTCTGTGCTGGGGTTCTGAAAAGAAGCAAGGACTGCATGCCGCTGCCTTTGCTGCTTGCAGAGGTGCTTGCTTACCTGTATTTTCTGTATGTGGCTGGAACAGCTTTCTGAAAATGATCAGAGAGCAAGATGGCTAAGATGCCTTAGACTGAGGAGTGCCTGGAAATCATATCTGCAGTGGCATGAAGGAGGTGTCTGGTTAATCGCATGAGGCACAGCTGCAGCCACTCCAACCTCAGAGGGAGAGGTATACTGTAAATTTATAAATTTCATCTTGCAGTAGGTTTGTTTTTCTTGCTTTTTGCACCTGCACTTGAAGTTCCTGCAGATTTTCACTACTTGCAAGAGAAAAGAATTCAGCCTATTGTATTTTCTTCTAGCTTACAAGAAAATGTGTAGGTGGATCTCATGGCTGGTGTCACAGGTAGTGACAGACTGAGAATACTGCAGGATATGCTTGTCATCAGTTTTCTGAGGAAACTTGGATCAGTAATAATTGTGTGTCTTGGGCACTTTCTGCCAGTCACTTGAATTTATTCCAAGTGCATCGTGTGATTTGTGTTGGTATGCTTTTCAAAAGCCAGACCTTCAGTAACCTTACACAAACAGAAGTGACTGTGGTGAGGTGTGGTCTGTACTTGCAGTTGAGCTCACCTTAGCTGCAGGAAGGACTCTGGGGGAAAACTTCTCTTCTGGCAGTCATTTGAGCTGGCTTCTTTGCCATCTGTGCCATGACAGATGTGTTGGTGTTTGTTGTGGTTTAAGCCCAGCTAGCAACTAAGTACCATGCGGCCAATCACTTGCTTCCCCTGCCTAGTGCGATGGGGAGAAGAATAGAGAGGAAAAAGTAAAAAATCATGGATTGAGATATAACAGTTTAATAGGACAGCACAAGAAGCAAAGTAGTAATAACAACAAATACTAAAAAAAGAGTATATAAAGCGAGTAATGCATAAAGCAATTGCTCACCATGCCAGAACTGCAATGCTCACCTTGTTTCCCAAGCTGCAATCCTCCTTCCTTCTCCCCAGCCCAGCTCCCCAGTTATATACTGAGCATGACATCGTATTGATCTTGAATAACTCTTGATAGTTAAGTCAGCTCTTCTCACTGTAGCCCCTCCCAGCATCTTGTGAAAATTAACTCTGTCCCCATCCCTGAACCCAGAACAGTGCTCTAGTCTTGGGAGGATCAGGAAGGTGTAGCTCAACTCCTGTATAGCCCTATGTATATCTCCTGTGCTGAAGTGTCCTATGAAGGCCAGGATAAGTAATTATGGTTATTGTTTATGCATATAAAGCGTAGAAGCATCACACTTGAATTTGTTTCCCAAACAGTGCTGGGGCAGAACCAAGGCAGCCTCTGTGTTGGTGTCACGGATAGATGTTGAGATTTTATTAGAATAGTGGTGATATCGATTCTGGTAGGGTTGCTACTTTTATTCCAAAACCATGCCTTGGCTTTGGCTTTCATAAAAGTGGAGTACTTCTTTGTGTAGAAGAATTTATCTGTGCATCTGTTGCCTTGCTATCTATCTGCAAATAATGCCCCTGTTTTTTCAAAGAGCAAAATGCAACAGCATATGATATACCTGTGAGCCTTTTCACAAGACCGCTGTCAGCATCCTCTTGGGGAAATATATACCAGACCTCAGCTAAAGATTAGAGCCTGCATGCTGTTCACTCTACGCATTTTCCTCCAAATGCAGCAGTAATGTGTCACTTACTGTATTGGTTAATCTGGTGTTTTTCTGTGAAATTCTTTGTGCAATGCGCAATGTGCACCGCTTTCCAACCACACGCGAACGCAGGCAGACACACGTGCAGAGAAACAGATCTGAGCTCAAATAAATCTGTACATCAGCGCCTTCATTGAAATCAATGGAGCTAATCAGTTTCAACTAGCTAGGGATTTAACCCATTTACTTTATAAATCAATGCAGTTTTCTTTTGAGATGAAAGATACATTTTAAATCTGTGGTTATTATTACTTATATCTCTGTTGTCTTCTAATGGAGAATGTAGGAAATGAGTTATATTGCTGAATATTGTGCATCAGCTTTGTTGAGAGCTGACTTTTTCTTCTGAAGTCTTTGCAGGCATATTATTATAATTATTATTATTGCTATTGTTATTGGTATTGTTTTTATCATTACTGTCATCATTAGCAATTTTTAAAACTATTCTTAATAGGCTGTAAAAGCCATACAAAGAAATTTCACATGATACTTGCCATAAATGTTTAGAGAAATTCCTATGTACAGCATTAAAAGAACTGGGGAGGAAAGAGCCAATTTATAAAGCCCATATACAAGCCATTTCTATGCAGATCACTTAGATAGATTTTACAATGGGAATTTTAGTGAACTCGTCTGTAACAGCAGCGTAGGATCATGTTGAGCTTGTGGAAGCCTTGGCTGAGAAGAAATCAATGCCTTTCCATTGCTACTGGCCATCCTCTGAACCACGATAGCACACATGGTGGTTTCAGGTACGTGGAATTTCTGTTTGAGGGTAGAAATCTCAATGATTTCAAGAGGCTGATGAGAGAAGCACAACGGTTTGCAATTAGCATCCCCCAGCTGACAACGAGATCAGTGGGAGCTCTTAGAGTAGAGGCAGGGCTGAAGCATAGAGACCAAGACTGTGCTCGTATTTGTGTACTGCCAAGGTGGGTGGCCTAGTGGCTTTTAAAGATTTGTCGTTCATCCTGGAAAATGCAAAATATTTAATCTAGTGGTCTCAGCTGATTCCTGATAGGGAAAATTTCTTCCATTGATTTGCATCAAAGTGGTCTGTGTTCAGCTACTTCCAGAAAATAATATTCTGAGAGGAATATGTTTTAAATAGTCATTATACCCAACTATTATTAACATATTGCATTATTAACAATATTATCATAATACTATCTTATTAAAATCAGTATATCAGTAGAATGACTATTATTCCCAACTTTCATTTTGTGGTACATCCTGCGAAGGGCTCTATGGGCTGTGGGAAGCAGCACGAGCTTTAGTACAGAATTCCATACCACTTCATGGCTGTAATGTGGGCAGTTGCTATATCTGTCTCTATTGTACGAGCATCCTAGGCTTTCTGGATCTTCTGTGCTCTGTGGTGTCCAGAGACAGTCCAAAAGAAGTTACCAGTGTGGTAAAATCTGTAGATTTGCATGTAGGACTGTTATATGATTCTGAATATCTTAGTATACTTTGAATTGGGAAGTGCTTTTAGCAGGGAGTTGGACAAGATATCTTGCAGATTTTGTTATTTCATGTGGCTGTATGGATGCAAGAATGAATTATTTGCTTTCAAGCATAGCTGAGTGGGCTCTACTAAGAATGTAGTTTTGTGACACACAGAGATGTGCCATGAGACTGTGTGAACTGGTCTAACTTGGAGCTACTGCCTAACCAATGTGAATCCACTCTCCTCCATTCCTAGCCGATCATCTACTTCCGCAGTTCCTTTCACTGTTGTTTTGACATTAATCTTATATGGTCATCTTTGTCAGCGACATGGACGACGGCATTGAGTGCACCATCAGCAAGTTTGCCGACGACACCAAGGTCTGTGGTGCCATGGACTCACTTGAGGGCGGGGATGCCATCCAGGGGGACCTTGACTGGCTTGAGAAATGGGCCAGTGCAAACTGCATGAGCTTCAACAAGTCAACATGCAAGGTCCTTCAGCTGGGTTGGGCCAATCCTAGGCACAAATACAAACTGGACACAGAGTGGGTTGACAGTAGCCCTGAAGAGAAGGATTTGGGGGTGTTGATAGACGAGAAGCTCCACATGAGCCGGCAGTGCGCTCATGCAGCCCAGAAGGCCAACCCTGTCCTGGGATGTATCAAGAGAAGCGTAGCCAGCAGGTCAAGAGAGGTGATTCTCCCCCTTTACTCTGCTCTTGTGAGACCCCACCTTGAATACTGTGTCCAGTTCTGGTGTCCTCACCATAAGAGAGACATGGGTCTATTGGAGCGCATTCAGAGGAGGGCCAGGGGCTGGAGCACCTCTGCTATGAGTTCAGGCTGCGGGAACTGGGATTGTTCAGTCTTGAAAAGAAAAGACTTCGGGGACACCTAATAGCTGCCTTCCAGTACCTGAAGGGATCCTACAGGAAGGCTGGGGAGGGACTTTTTACAAGAGCATCCACTGATGGGACAAGGGGAAATGGGTTTAAGTTGAAGGAGAATAGATTTAGATTAGATCATAGGAAGAAATTCTTCAGTACGAGGGTGGCAAGACTTTGGAATAGATTGCCCAGAGATGTTGTGGCTGCCCCCTCCCTGGAGGTGTTCAAGGCCAAGTTGGACAGAGCCTTGAGTAGCCTGATCCAGTTGAGAGGCATCCCTGCCCGTGACAGGGAGGTTGGATTAGATGATCTCTAAGGTCCCTTCCAGCCTAGGCTGTTCTATGATTCTGTGGTCAGCTCAGCTCCCATAGTGTTACAGCACTTCGAGAGGTATGTACCGAAGCACATGACAGTGCTTGGTGTAGGTGTGAGGAAAGCAGCTATAGAAGATAAATAGTCTGTAAGGGTAATGGGTTAGGCATGTTCTGAGGTGACCCAATGAGTGCCTAGGAAGTACTAGTCTTTTTGAAATCTTCGGTTTTCTAACTTCTGTTCAGTAGCCCTCACTAGCAACTAGTATATCTTCTAATGGTTTCACATTCTAATGAGCGAGATCCAACATTTCTGTGTTGAAAAGCCATAGGCGCAGCGTGTTACTTGCCTCAGGTTGTCCACTATGGAAAAGGAGTTAGATTGTATTCCCTTTCTAGTCAGTTGTGATATATGCAAACAGAAGCAGTATTTGCTAAAGAGGGTTGCTAGTCTATACTACTCAGAGACAAGAGGTTCTTGTAGGTCCGGAGAAGGGCTTTATATTGTTCCAGCTATGGCTTAAAATGATTACTCCTGCCACTTTATCTCCTGTGCTAAACATCTCTCCAAACCTACGTAAAGAGAAACAACCTTTTTGCTGCACAGCCCAGTAGAGCTTTGCTATCACTTTTGCGAACTCTTTATATGTGTGAGTGTGCAGACACTCGTTTATCGATGGGGATCATTAAGTTTGTCTGTGCTGGTATATATATTTATAGACACACCCGCATGTGTGTATATAAATATATATGTGTTTCGATGTATGTGTACTTAATGATCCGTATATATCTGTGTATGCATCATTGAGTATTAACATTTTCAGTGAGAGGATTTAATACAAGCTGGTCTGCCAGCATTACTGTGATTGCTGTCCTTGGCTATGTGTATGTTAGAAACTGTTCCTGGTTGTAAATGAAGAGGCTATAAGTCTTGGCCCTTTCTAGCACCTTCTCATTTACATGGTGGTGAAGCTTTACCAGAGATGAAGTGGCAGCATTTTTTTTTCCCAGGAAATCCATAAAGTTACTGGCAATCCATCTCTGGGTGGCAGAAGAGTGGGACAGAATGAATAAGCAATTGAGAAATGTTGGAAAAGGAGAGATGGATGCCAGGAGGGGTTTAGGGTGAGAAAGAGAGCGTTAAGAGCAGAAGCCATAGGGAGTCAGATCAGAGGTCCCTCTAGCTCAGTTCCATGCTCCAACAGTGGCAAGTAGAGGATGCTAAAAGTATGTATTATAAAAGTAAAATAAATTATGATTTCCATGTACACATTCCTTATTTACAGAGACTTTCAAATTAGGAACTTTCTTGGCCAAACGTGTTCTTTGTATTTCTAAGGCATTCACATTCTATTCTATTTTTGATTTTTTTCCCCTAAATCGCTTAAAAAATTTAGCAGTAATGTTGTCACGTGGCCAGGAGTTCCATGAGTTAACTATTATTCTGAGAAACTGACTGACTTGGGGAAGACATCAGCAAAGTATTCTGAAGGCAACGTGGACAGATCTTGATCAGCACTCAGCAGTGATTCAGCAGATTAAGCATGAGAGAGGGGCAACAGCTCCCAGGTCCAAGCTCTCACCAAGTTCCAAATTACGTGGAAGCCAAGAGTCATTTTTCTGTTACTTTCTGATAAAGTGATTATCATCTTTCATCTTTAACCAAGGCCACATTCACTGCCTTCTGCTCAAGTTTTGCTGTCACATTTAAAAGCTGATACAGGAAAGAAAATTACAAGCTGACGGAATGTCCTTGAAATATTCTGCCCTTTGCTTAGGGGTAAGGAACTGCAGATCTGCCATGTCTGAGTGGTTGTGCTGAGAAAAGTAAGGCAAAAACAGAGAGGTGATAGAAAATGGTGCCTTTGCTGGGATGTGGTCGGAGAAGCTGGCCTTCTCCCTGCTGGGCAGGGTTATGTGGGCTGCTTCAGCCCACATAACTGGCATCACTGCTAGCAATCTCAGCAAATGAGAGAAAAGGTGAATGGAGAGCAGAAACACCAAGAGATTGGTTTTTGTAGAAGGAATTGAGGTTCTTGTCCAGCATGCACAAAGAAAAACACCGACATAGAATTTCTCAATTTGTGTCACCCAGCAGAGGCCTTCACATACTCCTCCCATCAATCTGGTCTCTTTTCACTTCACTCTGCTTGAAGAAAGAGAAAGAAGCTCTCTGCAAAAAAAGACAGTTTTTCTTCTGCATCTTCTGCTGCTGAGTTCAACAGATGATTTGGTGAAGAGAGAATCTGGAGGGAAGATTTTACCAGAAGCTGTAGAAAGCTAAATCTAACTTGGATCTTCCAGTGCAGAAAAGAACAGAAGAGATCATGTGTTGGACCTGTTGTGGGGAAGGATTCTGAGCTCTATCCTAATTTATTTTAGCTCATTTTGGGAACCAGGGCTGTCCAGCCAGCCTGTACGTACTCTCAGTCCTACCAAAACTGCAGGCTTTTTGAAAGATCAGAGGGAAAATTTCAAAACCTGGTTTATCCAAGTTGAATAGATACCATTAAATACCTAGAAAGGACCAGGAGGTTTTAATTGTTGTCCTCATTGTGGTTTTATCTGGCATTTCAGTTTTTCTTTGGTTTATGTTTATTGCAATAGCTGTGGTGCAACTGCTCTTATTATTGGCTATGGATTTTAGTGCAAGACTCTGATATGTCCTTGTGAGTTCATTACACTGTCTCGTTCCTGGGGTTGTGAAAACTGTAGTGTGTAAACCTACATAAGGACTCTTCAGAATAGAATCCATGAAATTAAAATGATTATGTGAAAATAATGAGTGCACACAGAAAGAACAGTAAAATTTAGAACCTAGTCTGAGAACAAAAATTACAAATATACTTATTAACTTAGGAAACCAAAATGATTGAGACAACATTGGCATTTGCTATAGTGAGCTGCATTCCTGTATCATCTGATCTAATTTCAAAACCTTCTGGAAGTAATGAATAGCTGAGACTTTTCTGGAAGTAATGAATAGCTGAGACTTTGCGAGAAAAATGATCAATCTGCTAATGCTATCAACTGACTTTACAATGGACGAGAAAATGTGTTATAGGAATTCCTATTTTATCCCAGCAGATGATCAGTTTATACCCTGGAGTAAAACACTTGATTACCCATATCATTATCTTCGTTTGCAAGACTTAAAAACATTATTAATGATCATAGATTAATCAGTGTCACTTCCTCCTCCCATCTCCCTCCCTGCCAGAGGAGTACTCTATCTGTTAGCCTTTGGATTGCTGCATGAATTCACCTAAAGAGCCCGCAGAGGCACAATATTAATTGTGGTGCTGATACTTGCAATACGAGCTGAGGTCTTCCTGTGGCACCTGAATACACAAATCAGGTGATGAGAACATCTGCTTAGAGTAATCTTTCTCAGACAGCATTGTGTGATTTATTGGGCCTTAGGAAGAGGATGTCTGTGACCTGTGACCGTGTATTCAAAAATTTCCTGGCAGAAGCCATAATACATGGTGAAGACATTGGGCTCTGTGGCATGTATTGTCTGTCTTTGGCTTTCTGGGGCAAACATTACTGTCATTGGAGTTAAATGCTATTTATGGACAGTAGATCAAACATTACACTAAAGAAATCAACGTCATTAGTTATATTCCACTGGCAGGGAAATTGAGGCAGAACAAGGGACATGCCCTTGGTCAGTCCTTCAGCAGGCTGTCATGGGGAGAGCTTGGCACTAAATCAGCTCTCCTGGATCCCAAATGAGTATCCCACTGTGCAGACTTTCTCCATTCCTTAGGGGGAAGGAGATACTGAATCATGTCTGTCATGCTCAGAGATGGTGAATGGAGAGGTAAGCATGTGCAGGGAGGAGGACTAGAAAAAGGTGTGGTGAATTCAGGTTTTTATTCACTGAAATTAATTTTAAAAGTCCTACAGAAGGAGCCAGAATGAGCAGCAAGCTGATACATGATTTCTTTTCCCTAAGTTAAAGGACAAGGTTTGCCTGGCAGCAATACAATCCAGATATTCTCATCTACAGGCTAATGTGTTTTGTTTCTTGTGCTTTTAAGTAAGGACAGGTGGATTATAGGTCCTGTGTTGTCCTCCCACTAGCAACTGGGCCCGGCTGTACAAAGAGCTCAGTCCTGGTGTTGGGTGCACACCCAGGGATAAGGTGCTGTGCACGCATACGTTCCTCAGAGTCTTTCACCTTCTTGTTAGAGCAAGCTATGAAGTATTCTGGTGCTCTAATCCCACCAGCCCTCAGGGAACTGAGAAACGATATAGCCTCAGCACCTTTTCAGCTCAGCCTAGTCCTGGTCTGCACAGGACACAGGGTGGTACAGCACACCAGCTTTTCTGGGAGCTGAGAAGACTCAGCACTGAGTTGGTTGCTGAGTTCACTCTAACAGGTTTTTCATCATTGAGCTGCAGTGAGTGGTGGAGAGCATCTCTTAGAGGAGCCATACTATAGTTTGAAACATCTCACATAGTTCAGGTAGCGCTACAAGCCTGTATTCCTAAGGACAGCTTGTCTTCGTATGATCATTGTACATAGTTTCCCTGTTTCATGACCCTTTTGACCCAAACTTGTGAAAATTCCCCCACTGTATCTGGTCAGCCACATTGTCGTGCTGTTGCCCAGCCAGGTGCAGATCTCATCCCCTCTTCTGAGCCTTCTGCTCTCTGATACCCAGTGCCAGCCAAAGCCAAAGCTTGTCACCCTGCTCCACCAAAAACTGTCCCTGTGTTTGGAGCTTACGTGTTCTGAGCAATGGCTTCCACATTTGTGTTGGACATGTCTGGTTGAAAATTTGCTAATTCGTAGGATGAAGGATTGAAATGACTGAACATGCTGTGTTATCCAGCTTCTGGCAAAGGGGCAGCACATGCTTTTGATGGCACTGCAAACCTGTTAGTGGAGGAAACACTCAGATTGCCAATACTTGCCAGTATCTTTTCTAAAAGGAGGAAGCATCTTTGGGTTTCAAAGCTGTCACAAACTGGTTGTCTTTCACAAGTGCCTGGAAGAAGAGGGAGAACACTTCTGAAAAACAGCATTAAAAATTACTGTGTTTTCCAATCCCCCTTCACAGGTGTCTTACACTCCCTTTCATGTTGCTGGGATTTCTTTTGAAGCAATTGTCATGTAAAGTGGTTTGGGAACATCGGCAATAAATTTTTTAGAGACTACATTTCAAAAGGTTTAGTTTGTCATTCAGTAAGGTCTTATTTTGGTAGCACTTTGTATTTAAAAAAATAAAATTAAAAAAACCCAACAGTCTCCTCCATTGCCTTGTGCAGTATTTGTGCAGCAAGCAGAGAAATCAAGCCCAAACTGTAGGGCTTCTTCATAATTATATGTTCTGCAGATTACTTACTAATTGTGCTTGGCATTGCTTCCTAACTGAAAGATCATGCTGTACCATGTCGTTTGCAGTGGTTTTCCTCTTCTGCTGGCACTTTAAAGAAAGTGCCTATTGAGCTGATGAATAATCCCAAGACTGTTTTCTAAAGCGGAGGGATAAAAGGTCTCACATGATTGTATTGCAGGATTTTTATTGCAAGATTTTGTTCTTTCTATGTGTTTACAGAAACTCTTCTCTTGCTCCATTGTCTCTCTCCCTCCTGACTTGGAATCTGGCAGTGGTGCAGCTTTCCGTGACCAGTTCAATATGAATTGCTAGTCAGCGAATCTGGCCAACACTTTGAATTTCTTGTCTGTGGAAAATCTCCATGTCATGACATTGTTTCACTTGGAAGTGGAGATAAACCACCTCCTTCAGATTTTGTCTACATGAGAAATTCTGTGAAATTCTCATTTTACCCTTCCCCTTGGAAAACAAAATACAGACCAAAATTTTCCTGAACAAATTTGTCATCGTGCAAGCTGCTGTCTGCTGTTGTTTCACTGCTGTTGTTTTTTTCTCCTTCTGAATGGTAGCAGTAAAACAAGGTCTTACATCTGAGATGGTCTGTGGGAATTATACTAATTTGCACCAGCTGAAAATCTAGATTCAAATGAATGGTATATTTTATGTGCGTCCCTTCTTTCTAGGGGGGAAAAAAAAAAAAAAACCCACCATTTTTTCTACTCTCTATCCACAGACAGAAGCAACCTGCTCTAGCTAAGGACACCTTGAGCAACTTGGTCTAGTTAAGGGCATCCCTGCCCATGGCAAGGAGGTTGGATTAGATGATCTCTAAGGTCCCTTCCAACCTAAGACATTCTGTGATTCTAAGTACAGCAGCCCTGACTCATCACCCAGTTGCCCTCAGGTTCCTAGTTAACAGGTCAGCCAAAAGTAACTGAATTAAAAGCTCCAAAGTGGCTCTAAAAGATCATATTTATTGTTTAGGAAAAAATTAGACAGTGTTTTTTGTTGACAATTGTCTGCCTTTCCAGTGTCATCTTTCATCTTTCACGTTTCTTTTGGTTTTAGTCTCTTGCTCCCTGCATCATCTTGCCAGTCATGAAAAAGTACAACTCTCTCTCTTCCACTCTCCCTAATTGCCGATCTGTGTCTCTTTCAGTTAGGTTCTACTTCCTTGTCTCAGTCCCTTTCCATCCAATTTCCATGTAACTAGTGACCTCCTTTAATGCTAATTCCACCTAAACCCTAATAAAAGACAATTGGGAGGTTACATAGCCCATTTAGTTTCCTCTCAAGTAACAATTTATGTTTAATTCATGGAGAAATAGCTCATCTCTCACTCACCATTCATAAAACCTAACCCCACCAGCACAATTTGCAACTGGTCCATTGCTGCTTCTATGTGTTTTGGCCCTAACAGCTCAGCCTGCACATAGGAGCTTGTCTTGCTTTGCTGCTGCTTCCTCACGCAGAGATGGCTTCAGATCCAGATTTCATAACAGGTCATCTGTGGGGTTCCATGCGAGGACAGACAACTCCACGCCAATATGATGCTCTAAAGGTCACCATCATATTGCAAAAGCATCACCCCTTTATTCTGTTCTCACTTAGCACACATCACATTGTGATTGGCTACAGCTGTTCGTGCACCGTTCTGACTCTGTTAATTGGTAATTGCCTGACAAACATGCATTTCCTGTCCCGCCAGCCAAGCCCCGTGTTCTGCACAGCTGACCCGTTCAGTTCTTCACCGGTGTATGCAAATAGGAAAACCCAACAGTCATCTTTTTTGTGTGTGAAATCATCAGCATTTTCTTTTATTGTCTCAAAAAGTTATAAGTGTCAACAAGTAGTGGAAGTATATTTGTATACCAAGCCCTTCTGTAAGTTCCAGGAGCTCTAACATAGGCTCACCGTTTTCCTAGGTAATGTAGGGCCAGGGCAGCCTTGCTAGGGAGGAGAAAAATCCAAACCAAATCAGGACAGTTATGGAAGTGAGAGAACCATGTACAGGGGACACAGTCAATTCTCAGCTAGAACTTGTATGTTTGGCTGGATCTTGACTCCTCCCTGCTTCTGATCTGTGCTCTGGGTCAGAGGAAATGGCAGCAAACGGTTTGTGTTGCCTCCACATATTCATGCCGTGCTGATGCTGACTAGTCGGTTCTGCTGGAGCATGAAGCACTGGGGTATAAAGTACAATAACTAACAGCAAACCCCAGCTACTCAGCATGCCAAAAGTTAAATGGCTTTAGAGTTCATGGGAGCACAACAGCCAAATTCGACTGTTTTGCACTGATAGGTGGACATTGAAGAGAGAATGAGCATCTTCACATCTTCAGTGTTCTTGTAGCTGTGATTGCCCAGACTTGGGCCTCCCCCTGGTTTTCATGACAGAACTTCATCCCCCTCAAGGAGACTAGAAAAAACTAACACACACTTGTTTCCCTGCCATGAGCTGGTTCTTCCAGATTGTGCTTCATAGCACTTCTTGGATTCACCCTTTAAATAACTACTTCTGACCCTACCTGTTAGAGGTGCAAATGTAAATGAAGAGGCATTTTAACTGAAATCAGTTGGCAATTTTGTTTGACTTCCTCCCTCTTTGCATTCCCACAACAGACGTGCGCATTCAGGTCAGCTGAAGCATTTACCAGTTTGGGTGATTTGACTATTGGGGATTTTTTGCTTGCTAAGACACTTCCTCTGCAAGCATTTTTCTTTTACAATAAAAAGGTGGGGAAAAAAAAGGCAAGATTGGTTTCAGGCTTTCCTAAATGAAACAGTCTATTTATGATGACACTGCAATTAGCTTTTCTTGCAGTATTATCAGTTAAAGTATGTATTTGGCTCTCTTTCTGTCTAGTTTTCTGTTGATCCATCCATCAATCTGCTTGTATAATTATCTCAAAAGGTGCTGTCTATTAAGTATAGTTTTTAATTTTATTTTACTTTTTTATATTCAAAATACTTAAAACACAAGCAGTATATTCTATAGGACTTAATCTTCTTAAGGTCTGACTTCAGAGGCCCACAGGGTGCTTTGTGAGAAGCAAAATGTGGCACCTTTTCACATCTTTCATTTTGTTGATGTCCAGTGGAGGAAAATGCTTCAGAACGGAGGGTACATTTGATATTTTGTGTAGTGAAGATGACCTTATCAGCTGCTTCCTTCCTTTGTATCATCAGACATCTGTCTCACTGATGGCACAGCTGAGGAGGACGGGAGGTGTTACCAGGGACTTTGACTGTTATCTCCCATTACACACAAAGGAGCTAGGCTGGCTAGTGAAGATAAAAGTCCTCCATCTATATCCAGACCAGACCAGGCAAGTACAGGCAGCTTCAGTGCATGCTTACCCCATACAATGTCCTGCCAGTGTACCTCAGAAATTGTAGAAGGGCACTTGATTTAAGCATGAGGAGGCGTTTCCATTTCCATGCTTGGGCAGCTTGTCTGAAACTACTGGCAGGGATAGATCCAGATGGATATAGCTGATGCCTTTCCTGTGAGCAATATGGGAGCTATTGCTTGAGAAGATCTACTTCTCATAACCCAGACAGGGACAGGCCTTGACTGTATGGACCAGAGGTGGATGAGTTGTTGTCTTGTGACCCTCAACTCATTCTGTTGATCTGTCAAGAGTGAGCAGCGTTGAATTACATAAAAAGCACAACTAGCAGCAATGCCAGGAATAATAAGGCAAAAGCAAAGCAATTCGACAAGAGAACACTGTAGAATTGTAAAAAGCCTTTTAAATAGCTTCTGTGCAAGGTTGTCCAGTCAGTATTTAGTGCATTTGTAAGTTATTGTGTATTTAAAAAATTAATGAAAGGTATAATTATAACAGCATTACCGATGACCTTTTCCAAAATGACTCCATCATTAATCCGTAAGCATTTCAGAATTGTTTTCCAGGTTCCTAATATTTTTATCTGCAAATTAATGACATCCAGCCTGGGCAATAAAAGCCTTGCCTTGTTTCTCCAAAGAAGTGACTGGGAAGCATTTTCTGGTTTCCTAGCAATGGTTTCATTGTGAGTTATGCATAGAGCCAGTTGAGAAGATGCTGTCCTATTATCTAAGATTTTATGTGGAGTTTTAACTACTTGCTCTGAGGGACAGAACAAAATCTATCCTATCTAAAGCTTGTGAATTACTATTCTGTGGCTTAGGTTGGAGAACCTTTGTTAAATTGAGCTTAGTCAGAAAACTGTATCTGCCTAAATGCTGTGGCAGCTCTTGTATTTATTGCTTCTCAAGGACTTCTAGATCAAAATGCTTAGATGGAAAAAATCAAAACATACTTTTTGTGTTGGCTTCCTAGAGTTGGACCTTGAAAATCTCTTTTTTTTTGTCTTCTAACCTTGCAACTGGCAATTAAGAGCTTTCAGTTAGACCACAGTAGACAAAGTCAGAGGTAAAATTCATAGTACTTTTTCCCGTTTTCTCCCGTGTCATCTTCATAGTTTAGATATATTTATTATAAAAAAATCCACCTCCCTAATTTGGTGACCAGACAAAATAAACGAGAAACAGACACACAGGAATTAGATAAACTAGATTAATGGTATCTTCAAAGCAATGTGAGGACTCACCAGTTAAGTAGGGAAAAGTAAACTCCCACGGATATCTTTTTCCATCTCGTTCCTTGGGATTTGTTTTGAACAGGCACACTGGACACAGAAATCCAGATGTACTGAAGCACTTAATGCTAAGCGTTTACTGATAGCTGAACACTAGTGGTATCGTTATGTTGTAGCTCTTTGCTGTCTGCTCAGTCCTCTCTGCTGGGCCTGGCCAACCCAAAGCAGATATAGTAGGGGAAGGTCATGTGCAGGCACCTTAGTCACCATGGGAAAAGACGCAGTGAGGTAGTTCTCAAAATTGGTGAAAGAGTTTGGGTTTGTTGCCTATGATGGGTTGTTTAGCCTGTTTTTAATTCCACAGAAGATGAGGGTTTTCATCATTTCCCAAGGAAAGCTGTTTGAGAGTCCCTTGGAGCCCCACAGATAATATAGCACTCTTGTGTTCCTTAAGTTTGCTTACTCTCACTGAAGTTTCAAATGCACATCAGAGTCACCTTGAAATGTAATGTAGCCTTCTTCATGTTGGCTGGTCAATCAAAAAATGCTGTGGGTGTCTGGGTTGCATTTGTTATTGGTGATCAGTGCTCACAAGGTGCGGTTGCTTGCTAGCTTCTCTGCATATGAACAGCTCTTATCTCTGAAGACTGCACTGCAATGGTTGGTCAGGCTTAAGAAGCTTTTTATTAGTAACGGGAGGGGGGGAGGTTACTATTTCAGGAATCAGGTGACCCAGAACCATATCTGCAGTGCAGAGGAAAATATCCCTTTCTCTTCATACTCTTCTAATTACATTTAGTGTAGTATTGTTTCCATTCAAATTATAGCAATTATATACAAAGATCTTCTTTGAAATCATTTAATTAAAGAGTAGCTAGTGCTCTGTGCTTTTGGAATGCTAATATGTTTCCTTCCACTTAGGAAACTTTGTTTTTTTCTATTAATTATCATTATTATGGAAGAATTTCAATGGCAAAGGGTTGGTTTTTTTTTTTAGCTGATTTTCATAGATGTAAAAAGCAAGTGGTTCCGGTGATTTTTGTAAAGCATAAAGAATCCTTTTGTTCTCTTGCTGGATGGTTAGCTAAGGGTCAATCTGAGGAACAATATTTTCCTTGAGATGCATTGATTGCTGAAGAGTTGGGATTTCTCCAGCCCTGTTATCTTCTGGGTTTGGGCAAGTGTTTGTGTTTGATTATGTTCTCCCCTCCTCTTGCTGTGTTTTCTGTGGTCAAATCCTGAACTGGTATGAATCTGCTGGACTAAGTAATTTCTGCCTGTTGAGTTGCTGCCTTGCAGGAATGACATTTCGGTCATGTATCACATCCGGGATAAACAAGATGCATGAGAGAGCTGCCCAGCTCTGCAGTAGTACCGTGACCAGGCGTGGGCTCTGTAAGAGTATGTGCTGAAAGCAGTTGTGCCGTAAGAGCTGGTGGGATTTACCCCATGCCAAGGGAGAGTAGGAAGGGGAACTGGAATTAGAACTCCTACCTGAGTACAGTTTCAGAGGGCTTCAGCATCCATCCTGCATGCTATTTGCCATTCCTGCCTTCTTTCCTTCTCCCAGCCAGTGTCCTGGCACCCCATATTGCTATGGCTTCCATGGGTTGATCTTGGTCAGGATGTGCCTTCTGTGTTGAGGAACAAGAATTGCAATTTCTTTTGCAGCATTCCATGAATGTGGTGATGTTTCCTATCACTAATACCCCGTGATTAGGACTGAAGAGCCAGCAACAATCCCAGTAAATCCATTCCACCACACAAGTCCTTCCCCACCTACTCATTTCTGTGTGTGCATTTGTCACAGGTTCTCTTCATATTGTATCTTCTCCTTGTCTTGTCAGCTTCTTGGGGCTTGCCTTGGTGAGGCAGAACTTGTAAATAGAAAGGTGTCTGCAGTAAACCTGCAACTCCAGGCTCTCAGATCTCTCCACTTTCCTTTCTCTCCCTGATACCCATAAGCTGAGAGAGGTCTGAATGGGAGAGCATGACTGACAGCTGGATAGTCTATGTTTCACAAAAAACAGCACAACATGGAGGAGTTTTGGTGCAGGCTACAGAAAGAGTCATTTGGGTAGCGAGGAGAAGCAAAACCAACAACCCTGTATTATTATGGTGTAAATTAAGATGAACTAGAGTAAAGAATGTCAGGTCACTGGGGACACAGCAGGATCTGGATTGCAGTCAGTACTTGGAAACTCAACAAAAGCTTTCTCTTTTGTTTTTCTTTCACAGGGGCAATTTGTAAATCATGTGTCTCTGGTCTGAAATAATTAAAACAACAGAAACTTTAATCTCATAAGTGAAAATGTAGGTTAGTGAAAGATTTGGTATGATGTAAAAAACATTCTTTCTCTGCCCTTTAAATCTTGCAGTGGGGTGGTACAATGATACTGTGTCGAAAAAGATTTGGGTTTTGTTACAGATTTTTTTTAATCTGGATCTTGTATTTCACATGAGGTTTTAGGTTCTTTTATATATTTGAGATAGCCAGGGAGTTGGCATGTTACAAATCAACTTGATCGTTGTTGGTTTTTTGTTGTTTATGGGTACTGAGATATTCACCCTGTCAATGAGAAGCTGTAGTTTTGTTCACGGCTTCTAAAATCCAGCCACCAGTCCTAATCTCCTATTACACACATCTTTGGAAATCCAACTGCAGTTGATTGAAAAGCTGCTCCTCACTGAGAGTATCACAGCTGGCCAGGGGAATGGGAAGCTGTTACTTGATCAAAAACTGAGCACCCTGCAGCACTCATGCAATGTTTCTGGAGGGATGGCATCTTTTGTCTGGGTACCTAATGTTATTTATTAATTAAAACATGGTTTTGTTATCATTTGACTTCCTCTGGTGAAGGTGTGAGCTTCCAACATGCAGACTCTCTTAGTATTTGTGGCGATGGTACTTTGGTGACGTATACCATCAGTGCTCATTGTTGCTTTGGTCCTTCCCTTCCAGATACTTAAGCAAGCAGACAGCTTTCCCTGCATGTGAGGGAGGACTGTGTAGTTGGAATGGTATTTAGCAAGACTGGTGTTAAACAACCAACTCTGCTGCTGACATTCTGGTCCAAGCTTGTGCAGAAGCCTCTGGTGCTATTCAGTTTTATGTGACCTCTTTTATCATCCCATTTGTAACAGATCTGTGCCACAGTTTTAAATTACAGACTGAGTCCTTCTGCTATTTTTTGAGTGCTGACTCTTCATCTCCAACTACTCCTGTATACTGCCTTACTCAGTATGAGCCTAGTGTTGCACTGGAGTTGTGTGGGAAAATGTGTAATTTTCATCTGGAAAATCAACTTATTACTTAGGTAGATGAACCATGGAGTGTGATTAGTGACTGCTGATGATGAGTGACCTACTCAAAAGAATTAAGAAAAAATTTACCAATAACCTTAGGGTGGTGATTGTTTGTAATTCCACTCCTACTAGCTGCACTCAACATTCACTAGGTGCAAGGGAAACACCCATCCAGGTCACTTGCCTACAATCCCTGGAACAAACATGTTATTTCAGGTGTAAGTAGCAAGTTTGTGGAACATAAAAGTTCAGCAGTAACAACTAAGAGAAGCTTGAGTCAACCAAACCCAAATATTAATCAGAACAGCTCCCTTGACAATTAAATATATTACTTTCTAGTCTGGTTGTTTATTGTTCTTGAGTGATACCCAGCTGGCTATATTAGACTCAGGGCCCATTGTACTAAGTACTAAAGGCACAGAAGACCTTCCAACATAGTCTATATAGGGGCCGAAAAAGGTTAAACAATCCTAGGATATTATAGGAACAGGAAAATGTTATTCAGCTACGAATAACATTTTCTGGCATGGAGCTTCAAGACTGTGTATTGGATGCTGCAGCTGAGATTCACATGGAATTATTTGCTTAATGGAAGCATATCTCTGACTGATTCTGATTTCCTTTTTTTCTCTCCCATGCTCAGAGTTTTTGGTCACTTCAGTCTTCGTTCTGAATGGCAGCTGGTCAAGGTGGACTACAAGTCTATCTTCAGCCGAAGATGTAACAAAGATGACTACCAAACCTGGCATCTGCACAATCAGGTATTCCCACTGTGCAGGGAGGGGATGATGTGGGTTCCTTTTCCTATCCTCTGTGTTGCCAGGTAGGAATGTACTTGTTCTTTTTGGTAGAACATATGGAGTTTTTACATCCATCAAGTCATGGTGCTAACCTCTTCATGCTTTACATCCCCTGAAGGATATGCATGAATAAACACAAGGCCAGCCTTCTCCAGGCAAATTAGGGAGATTGTTAACTTGTCTTTGTATGAAAAAATTCCATCGCACCAGCTGAATATTTTTGCCCTCAGTGCTCAGGGCAATATAAAACCTCACCTTGTGGTTGAATTGCAGGAGACAATGAACTCTTTATTACTCTGCCAATGACTCATGAAAATAATTTTCTTTCACTTTGCCTCTATTTTCCCTACTCAAAAACGAAAATAAAAACATTTATTCATCCCCCCGGTGTCTATAAAACTCTGGGGAGCCCTTGAATAAAAGAGAGCAGAGAAGACCAACTTTTTTCATTCTATTCAAGGATACATTATTTTCTTTTCTTACACTTTGGCTTATTTTCATGCTGGATATGTTTAGGTCCTGAAGCCACTAGAGCTGAATACCCTCTGAAGATTACTTATGGGTTACTGGCCACCAGTATGATGTCCCACTCCCTGCAGGGCAACAGAACTAGAGCCAGAAGTATTGGCACTGTGATATGCCTGAATGAGATCCATGAATTAGAAATGAGCATTAATTTGTCAAGGAAATATTGGATAACTGAAGTTATAGGATTGAATAAATGAAAATAATTTAAATGAAACAAAAGGGGAGATGTGTGTAACCAGATAGCCATCTTGGGAAACACTGTTAAAGGGAGAGAGAAGTATTTCAATCAAGTGTTGTCTTTTTTTTTCTTACTCCTCTGCAGACAAATTATTTCAGCATCACAGAAAATTCTGTTTATAGCAACTCACCTAAATGTCAAAGGTTTCTATTAGATTAGCTACTCACAGTAGTGCTCTTAGACACCTTTGTGTTTAGAAAGCCTGGTGTAACACATCATCAGAATTATTTGAGGTCTATAACAAAGTCAGGTCTATCAAGCAAAGTGGAAGGGAGCCAGGAGTCCGGAGTTCCACACCTAGATTTTGTCCCTGCCTTGGATTTCAGGCTTGGACATTCTTCCTGTGGTACATTTCGTCTAACACATGGAAGATACTCTGGAGTACATCTGCATTGTCTCTTCAGGATAATTCTTCGGACTTGATACATTCGTGTATGCCTTCTGTGTAAGTGGGTGTGGTGACTAGGGCACCCAGACGTTTTGGGCACATTGACATTAGCGTCCCAACTCAGTGCTGAGCTTTCTGCACTCGTGGGTCACTGAGTTTACAAAGCTGCAAAAGGGAGCTAGACTCTTAGCTCCAAACTCTCCCAGTAGTAGTTGCTTGCTTCCGTTGCCTTTTGTGTCTTTTGATAAAATGGTCACGTTTAGGGTCCAACTGCCACTAAAAATCTGTTTTTCTTTCCTGTGTTTTTCCCCTGGCTGGTGAAGGGGGAGCCTTGTGTCATGGGAGAGAGGAAGATCTATAAAAAACGCAAGCCTGGAGCCCGGTGTTCCCTAGGTCGGGACTATTCCCAAACTGTGGTTTCTGAGCCCTGTGTCTGCGGTCAAGGGGACTTTGAGTGGTGAGTATGTGGCTCTGGGGACTTTTGCAGGGACTGTTCTTGTAGCATTAGGAGTGGCTGAACTACTGTGCAGACAGAAAGTCTTGCAGAGAAACTGGGTCTCATGCAGCTTCACGGCTGTGATCGTACCATATAGTGTAGATGTGATCCCCATACCTGTTGTGAGCGAGGTGTCCCCTTCATCTGTGGGACAATTTTGTTAATCTCTATGAGAAACTGAAGCCTGAAATTCAAAACCAGAAAATTGCAAGTACTGATTGGCAGATTTTTTTCCGTCATTCTAGAAGAGCCAGAACTCGTCTCTGGTCCAAAGCATTTCTAGCTCTGATCCTCACTTCCAAGGTCATTGAATACCTAGGGAGCAAGCTAGCAGAACAGGCATATTTTTTATCATTATTCCTTTGAATTCCTGGGAACCATTTGTTGCTTTTTAGCAATGTTTTTTTAAGAAATTTCTGAAAGGGCTTCTGTGACATGACTGTACAGCCCACCCTTGTCAGATGTAGCTACTTGTTTTGCATAAATATTGGTGTTTCTAACTTAATGGGGCCATAATTTCCAAAATGCTTTAAGGTCACTTTGAAAGTACCTTAGGAATAAAACAAGGAAGAAATGAACCACTGCTTGATATTGCTTGACAATCAAGGACAGGAGATGGAAGAATGCCTGACAGTCAGGACCCCTGTGCAAGGAATTCCTACAGGGAACCTATGATAGGCAATATTTCAAAGATTAATACAGTCAGTAGCTGTGGTGTTTGAGCTAAAATGATCAAAATGTCATTTAAATGGAGTTCAAAATACCCTGAAAGCAGATCATTTGAGAAAACATTTCCGTTTTTATGGTAGGTTATCAAGATCAATGTTCGATTTGCTATCGGTGTGATTTCTGAAAATTTCACTTACCTTAAAATCTTTCCTGAAGATGTATGAGGCATGAGATCTGCACACTTGTTTGAACTTAGGCCATCTGAAACTCACAGTTCTTTTTAGAACGGATGCACGGAAATGCAGCAAAATGAATAAAAAATATAGACCAAAGTATTTTCTTGAATGTTGGAGTAGTTTGGCTCTAAGAGAAGTTCAGGGTTATAGAACAGAGATTTTCAGCTTATCTGGATGGATGTTTAATTTCTTCCTAATGCCAAAATTACATCTGAGACTCCTTAGCTTGACTCAGGAGATCTTTCCCATTTTTTTTCTCATCATGGGCATTTGCAGGATGAACAAACTATCTTGCCCTGCACTATCTGCCCTTGGCATTGACATACGCCTCTGAGCTGAACCAAACACCAATCTCCAGAGATGCTTATGATTTTGTGCTTTTTTTTTTTTAATGGCTTTGTGCTTCATCAGCTTTCTGTTTTCACAGTGAAGCTTGTCTTTTCTAAGCTGTAAGTGGAAAATTGTGGTAAATAAATTGGCCTTAAGTGCTGTTCTGCCTTGAAAAGGGTCTGCATCAGAATGAACCTTTTCAATCAATTGACGTATTCCTTGCACGCATTCAGTATCATTCTTACTTAACTTTCCCACTAATATGAGAGAATATTTCTGTTAACCTTGTCAGTCCTGCAGAAAAAAAGGCGACAGCAAGTTGGCTTTTGTTTCAGACTCCGTGTTGCCAGCAGGATTGTTAATTGGCTTCCAAATGCAAAATTGTAACTGGTGATGGAGAATCAAAAGAAAGAGCTTCAGATTAAGGATGTGTTTTGATGGTGATCTCCAGGGCTGACTGGAAGAAGGTGTGGGACAATCAGTTTTAAGAAAATACTAGTGGTGCTGGAAAAGGGGCACCAAGCTTATTTTAAAAGTGATTTTCAGAGAGGAAGGGTCTAACTCATGACTTCAAAAGGATGACACAGTTATTTAGTCAGTGGCAAGATACAGATTATTCTTGAATATGGTTCATCTACCTTCTTCCAGATGTCAATACAAGAAGGGGAGATGCTGAGATGTGCCTTTTCTCTCTGCTGACTAGGAGAAGGCTCTAGGCAGGGAGCTCATGGAGGTACATCCTCACTGCAAGCATCTGCAGTTGGAAGGACAGCTCCTACACTTTCACTTGATGCTTTTGAAAGGAAAGATGTCCACTCAGCCTTCTGTGGCTGGGTTGACAATTGTCAGTTTTTCTTGGAATCACTGACTGGCCTGTCTCTTGTGCGTGAACTGAACAGATCTGTGGAGTTTCAAGGAAAGGATGAGAGTCGGCAGCTGGAGCTGTTTGAGTACAGTGACCAGCAGGTCCCAACAGACAGGCCCTCTACTTCCCCAGTAAGTAGGTTTGGAGACTGACTGGTCACAGAGCATCCCATGGTACTAGGTGTGATGACACCTGCCTTTGAGAGCTGTGCAGACTGGATAAATGACTGCAGGAACCCTTCAGCACAAGCTGTGACAGCTGTGCTCCCTCCCATTTTGTCACAGCATCCTTCCCCCTGTCTGCTTCATGTTGCAGTGCTATCTGTTACCTGCTCTTAGATATAAAGCTGATGTGAATTTCAGGGACATAAATCAGGATCCAGGGTCCCAATTCAACAAATCCTCATGAGTCAAGATCGGGGTGACTCCTGCCAACCTTTGCAATCATTTCAAAAAGCAAACCCTGGCCTTTTGCTGACAGAGAGAATGGCAGAAAGAGCTCAGAAGTGTTATTAAAATGCTCTCTGATCTTTCTTTTCCCTCCTACTGCTTCTTTATTTACTCTGTCAAGATAGTTTTTCTGAGAAAGACAGCGCAGCAGCTGGACTTGATTATTTCCTTAACTTATGCAAACCCTGGGGCTTATGAGAAGGAAGGTGGGCAGCATGCGAGGTTTTAATATACATTTACCAGAAGTTAATGAACAAGCACAGAACCTTGAGGGCATACAGCAATGTTGTCTTTAATTTTATTAAATATTTATGCAGCTCTTTTTTTCTTTGGGGCAAAGTACAGCTCCTCCTGAATATTTTTAATTACCAAGTCACTGCCAGGCATTTTTGACTGTGCAGGTTGGACCCACTGAGAATGATTAAATTGAGTATTGAGAGAAAGAACATTAGGGAATCTCTGAACCTTTTAAAGTAGCTTGCAGAATCTTTGCCCTCAAAAAAAGGAACAGTGGCAACCTGGATCGCTAGGGACATAGCACAATTTTGTCTCCCCAAAGCTCTTCATAGAGACTTTCTGTGGACTATTCAGACTCTGAACAGGGAAAGGATGAAACTCAGAGTGTCCTAAAGGGCACAGAGAGCTTTCAAGGCAGTGGCTTCTGTAGTGTCTTTGTTTCCACAAAGGTTTAGTTTGTTGGCATTTGTTAACCTGCTTCAGGCAAAAATCCAGCATCTCTTTTTATTTACCACTTGAATCCAACCTGCCGATAAAGGCTGTGCATAGAAACCTGATTGAGAACCTGTTAAAACTTACAGAAAGCTTTGGATTAACCCTACTGCTTCATTATTGTGTTGGCATGCAAAGGAAGCTGTAAAAAGAAGTCTTGAATGTGGTTGTGTATGCTTCTACTCTTTGGTGGCCCAAGGAAGCATCAATACCCTGGATTACCTTCTCTGTTTTGCATGATACCATGTAATCCTTAGACTACCAAGTTGGCTGTGCTGATTTTGTTTAGTGTTGGAGAAACTTCACCTGTATTTTTCTTTCGGGTCAGTCATAGCTCAGTCAAAGAACAATGAGGCCATTAACATATGTAAATATACATACCTTGCCCAGTTGTTCAGGAAATGTTCCTAGTGTTTTCTTAACTGTTTCGTTGGTAATAAGTGGCATCAGATCTTGGAATTAGTCTGGTTTGTTCTGAAAAAAAAGGCTGCAAAAACATGAGTAAACCAGAAGAATCCAACAAGTGAAATTATTAGAGATTAATAGGAAAATAAATTAGCAATACCATTTTCTTTCTGAATCTCTGTCCATGTTTTGTTACCGGATTCCTTCAGTGCTCTCTACAAGGTTGGTAGTTCTGGTGTTGTCAGGTATCGTATACCTTCTGTGAAATGTATTTCTGCCTCTCAAACTAATCAAGCACTTTGTCTCCACATGAGCACAATCCCTGATGTCCTGCCATCCAGCAAAGAGCCACCAACAGACATATGCTTTGAGGAACAAAAGCATGACCTAAAACTCTGAGCTAAATCTAGTGAACGCGTACAGTGATGCACTCATGACTTGTCTTCGTAGTGACTATGGGTATGAGAGGCACAGCAACAACCAGTGTGTCCCAGCCTTCTGGTTCAGCCCATCCTCCCTGTCCAAGGACTGCAGTGTTGGTCAGAGCTACCTGAACAGCACTGGGTAAGTAAATCTTGCAATCTCTCCGTTTTTGGTGACCTTGCAGCAGACAAAAGAACCTGGATGATTTTTTTTTTTTTCTCTGCATCCCATCTGGCTCTTTCCCAGTCTTATTCGTGAAGTAATGTTTGCAGCAGCATCTGTATGGAACATTGCTTCATTCCTCAGAGACAGGGAGAAGCACATTAACATAAGTGACATGTAGATATTGTATTGCTATCAAGTGTTGTATAATCCCTGGAGCCTAGACTTGGAGCTCCCCTTTGCTGCAAAATTAAAACACGAATCAAAAAGGTCTATCTGAGAGACAGTTGAACATTTAAAAGGACAGGTTTGAGGTATTTCGCATTGTTTTTCATTGAACCTCTTCCCATCTTACAGCTCCTATTTATAACAGCCTCTGGGAAAGCTCAAATGAGCAATTTTTAGCCTCTCTATTTTTTTTTTTTTTCCCCAACTGACATTTTCACTTTTGTATATACAATACCTTGAGATTTCAGACAAGCTACGTGTGGTGGTTTCTCTTGGTTTTACCCAGAACAGATGGCAAGTGTTGGTTTATTATGCTATTCTGTTGTGCAGGGGATACTGTGAAACTCTGTTTGCACTGGCTGATGTTCCTTCTCAGGCAGGGCTGATGTTCCTTCTCAGCCTTGCAGGGCTGCTTCAGAGTCATGGGTCCTGCATGCTTGATTGTTATGACAGAGTTGTTCATGGCTGGTTGATGTGGGTGGTTGAACAAAGTGAGACTGATGTGAGTCTGATGTCACTTAGCTTCAGAGATCCGCTTTCAACTGAAAGGTCACTGTATGTATAGAATGTAATTACAGGAGCCCTGGCCAGTATGCCTTCTTGTAGCCTTCTTAACAGAGACCAAGAAGAAAATAGTTGGAGTTAGCATCATCTTAACCAATAATGTAATTTCACTGTGAAATTACTAGAAAGAGTTAATTCCTCTCAGCAACACTGGGAATAGCGAAGTGACTTTCTAGGTAGCTAATCTGTTCCAAGAAGAGCCAAGAGAAAAACCCATTCTTTGAATCATTTTAAAATTGGAGTGGGCAAAGCTCTTGACAGATAATTTGAAGTAGAGGCAGATCTACTAGATTATCTTCTAGTAGAGGCAGATGAAGTGTAATAAAAAGTGTAATTAAAAAGCTGGGATGCAGGATGCAATCCTGCAGGCATGGGAAGTTGGAGGAGTTCTGCCTTGTAGCTATGCAGAGTGATTTATCTCCACAATGTATGTCTGTTCTTAGTGGTGCTGCTGATAATCTCTGGAGAAAGTTGGATTGTGATTTGTTTGGCTTTCTCTAATTTAGTAATGAGTTAGGTTTCTTTGATTCTTCCTCTCAGTGAGGGAATCATGTAGACAGCCTTTGAAAACCCACATATGTTAATATGGAGAAACAAAACAAAGAAACTTTTCTACCTACCTACCACCTGAGCCAAATCTCCTTTTGTTACTGTTCTCCAGGTACCGAAGGATTGTGTCTAACAACTGCACGGACGGCTTGCGAGAGAAGTACATGGCCAAGATGGAAAAATGCCCCGGAAAAGCACCTCGTGGGCTGCACATCCTCACTACTGATGGGAAATTGGTCACGGAGCAGGGACACAATGCCACCTTCATCATCCTTATGGAAGAGGTGTGTTAGTGGTCTAGGACTGGTATTCTTTTCCTTCACCTCTCAGGCCACTGAGAGGAAAATAGTGATCAGGTGGGGTCATGAAATGATGGACACTCCTGAAATTTAGGAGAATTAATAAAAGAGAACTATACATGAAACATACAATCCAGTCTTATTTTGGGTCAAGCCAAAGGAGCATTTGGCCAGTTATCTTGTCTATCAGAGATGATGAAACCAACACTGAAGAAAGATAGATCTGGTCAAAAATATATTCCCCATTAGTTTCTTGCTTCCTCCAGTGAACTACGGTTTATGGGGTTTGTGAAGGCAGTAATGGTATCTCTGTGCTTAATAATTCTCTTCTGGAAACGAAAAGCTTTAGCTGAAGCTTTGCTGGGAAAGGTTAAGAACAATGGGGAACATTTTCAGACTTATGGGGAGCAACGAGGAACATTATTGTTTTGCAGTAGGAACTGAGCCTCTTGAAATCACCTCTGAGTTCCCTATCCCATATCTATCTTATTTATTTATTGGTATGATTCCCTCTGTAGCCAACAGAAGTATGATAGCAGGCCGTGCCAGTGCCTGAAATATTCAAAATACTGAGGTGCTTCTGTTGATCTCTCTGAGTCAGATACCCCTCTGTTTGGCAGATATGTATGGTGCAGTCTGTGTCACCAAGGCCTGTGGCTCAGTGGAGGGTTGAATATCTAGAAGATGCACTTGTTATGTGTTCAGGCTGACAGCAGTTTTTCAAATGATCTTATGCCTCTCTGGTCTGTGATTTGGTTTAATGTTTAGGGATATATGTGACTGCACCACAAAAAGCCCTGCTGTGTTTGCAGCTGCTGCATTCCCTTGCTGGCTTCTGACTGCCCATGGAAGGTGGCATGGGAAGTCCAGTAGTGATTTTACCACAATAGAATGTTTTATATCTGTTTTCTAATTAAACAGAAGGGTCAACTCACACACCTCACTTCCAACATCTTTGGGTGTCTCAGGAGGGGCAGCCAGGGAGTGAGGTGGTGTTGGAGAACCACAAGTACCTTTTGTCACCTGCTCTGTCCTGTGTACTACGTTTTGGGACAGTACCTGGAGGCAGCTGGGAGCCAGACGTGTCATGGTCACAAACAAGAATCATGACACCAGAACAGACTAGGTGCCTGTCTAACTATCCTGCTCTGACAAGAAGCAGCATTAGGTCTCTAGGGAAATCATATTAGAAGGAGTGCAAGTCTAGCGTCTTTTCCCCTCCTACCCCCAGCAGTAGCCTCCACTGGAAACTTAGACCTTCAAGAGTACAAGAAGCTGTTGTGAATCTGAACCTACTGCCATGGAGAAGGTTTTTCTCATGGTACTTTGTTGTGGTTTTTTTTTAAAACACATTTCTATTAATTTAAACTCTTACACAGTAACTAAACGTTGCACTGGGACCACACTAATCTGACAGGGCCTCTTTACATACTTCCTCAGAGCTTCATGCATGCTCTGCTTTTATACAAAGTGGATTTCTTGTCTACCTGGCTGATTCTTTTATATTCTGCAGGCTTGACATGGTAAGACGATTTGTATAGACACTGTGAGTGGGAGTTCAGAAAAGAACAGACATAATCTAAAAATTAGGAATCTAGTAGTAATTTATTAAGGAACTCAAGCGGAACTACTGCACACAAAGAATGATAAACAGATGGAGAAAAAGACAGCAGTAGCAGTCAAGGTGGCTGTAAGAGTGGAGTCTTTAAAAGGCTTTAGAGATTGAAGAGGCAGCTGAATATATATATATGAGGGTGATCCCTTTATGCCCTTTGTTGAAAAATGAGGATAGTTAGAAAACCATGTCTTTGTGGGTGAACAGCTTATTCCACAAAGTTGTTTGTTTCTTAAAAGAATAGACGATTTTAAGGGGGGGAGGGGGGGGGGGGAAGAACACTGAGATTTTGGGCAAAATTATTCCAGTCTTTCAGTGTGAACCTGAGATGAATGAGTTGTCTTCAAAGTATTCCTTGCTAGTTGGAAGAAATAATTTCTGTAGAAGTCTTAATCATTGCATACCTTGCTGTCATACAGATTCATTCCTGCCTCCTTCCACCTTCTCTGATTTTCTGGTGGGCTATTTTGCACCTGTGTCTACACTTATTTTCTGAGCCAAACAGCAGCCTGACAGTGGAGACCCCATTATCCATAGGAGCCTGTGCACAATGGGGTCTCCATTCAGCTTTTCTATTGTTTCATACTAACCCTGATCAGCGACTTTGTGATTAGCATCAGTTCCTTTCTACACTCTAACACACACCCTCAATATGTTGCTGTGACTGACCTTTTTGTTGTCCAGTGGTACATGAAGACTTTATCGTGGTTAATTGAAAACTAAATTTCCCAGGATTTTTAGATTTAGCTTTAGTAGTACTGTTCACAGTAGTAATTCACAATATGCGTGGCAATGACAACAGACAAAGAAATGCAGAATGACTGATGATTTTGCTGTGGTGTTAGAAATACAAGTCTGGACTGTGATTTGGATTGTGTATACATGCAAGGAAACATGAGGAGGGAAGAACTTTTTTATACATTTTTTTTTTTAAATCCAAGTTTGAGTTTGAGATTTATGAATCTGTTTTTGCACCTGATCTTTCCATGCATCCCCAGCTCCCCTCTGAAGGGTACATAAACTCCCCTCCAGCCTAAATGGTTGTTGCTGTGGCAACTGCAGTTACTCAACTCTTCTGTTCCCTTGTCTTCTGTTTATGCCATCTCGCAGCTTCCCTCTTTCATTAATTGCAAGGTGACAGCAAGGCTTTGTAACAGGGTTACAATTTGCAAACAATTTTAGAGCCTCATTAGAAGAACCAAAATACATTTTATATACACACTCCACTCCCTGGCTCTACCTGCCCCAAGCATATGTCGAATGAAATATAACCCTCCTGAAATATTATTAGTTTGGCTCTTAACTTCAGAAGGTCAAAATTTCAACCACTATTCTGTTTCTACAGTTTTTTTTTCACTGTTTTGCTAGTGTGGCTTCCAGGCAGGAAAACTTTGCCAGGCTAGTCTTGATAGGGAGACAACTTTGAAGGGCTGTTCCGTGGCAACCCTTCTCTCCACCATTCCACTACCCTTTGCCTGCTCGCTGATTTCAGTGTGCAGAGCTCCAATCTTTGCAACAGCCCTTAGCTCATTCACTTCTACTTTACAGGATTTAAAGCAGTAAAATGTGCCTTTTGAGTATATATGGAGACAGGTGATTTTTTTGCATTTGAAATTCCTCACATCCATTTCTGATTTTATATACATAAACCCCACAATATCTGACATCCTGTATGGAACTAGGACACTTGTTTTGGTACTTTGTATACTGGATACAGAAGTATCACAAGGAGAAAGAAAACATGATCAGTGTGATGGGCAGGCTTTGCAGTAAAGACCCAACTCTCATAAATGAGTGGAAAGATCATTGTTACTGTTTAGTAAAGACAAATCTGTTCCTCCTTCTCCATTTCACACCTAATTTCAGATAGAGTCATATTGGAGAAGCAAAGAGGAAATAGCAAAGAAAAGTGTAAGGCATGAGAGAGGAGTTGCCATGCAAGAGATTTCAGCCTGAGGTCACTAGTGCTGAATCCAGCCTGGATCAAATTTTTATCCTCTGTTCAGTGTCTTCCATACGAGATGAACTTGTGGTCTTAGTACATTCCCTTGAGAAGTGGCTTTGAAAGGTTTAACAAGCTGTGGGAGCCTTTCTATTAAATAACTGAACATCCCAAGAGTGTCATTTTACCCCTGCTAGGGAATTTTTTAGAGTGACTTAAAAAACTCTCTGTCAAAAGGATATTATTGGCTGCATAATGTTATAGATAGGTTTTAAAGTCACTACTGTTCCAGTCCTCTATATTTTCTTTATGGTATATACTGTACTTTTAATGTCGAGGGCCGGTTTAGCTCAGTGGGTTGAGCGTGGTGCTTGAAACACCAAAGGTCACGGGTTCGATTCCCGTTCGGTTCTCACGTGTTGCCTGACCTAGTTGAGAGGTGGCGTCCCTGCCCACAACAGGGGGGTTGGATTAAAATGATCTCTAAGGTCCCTTCCAGCCCAGGCCATTCTATGATATGATTCTAATAGGACAGAGGTGAAAAGGATGCCCTGTTTGAGTCAATAGACAAAACTCCTCTGGCTCCTGTGGGATGGAAATGATGGGGCAAGGAAGGAGAGAGATCTAACACATGCAAGCAAATACCCATATTTCAAAAACTACATGTAATAACCCTGATTATGTGGGTACGTACCTGAAGACTCCAAGTATACACTCAAAGCAAATTCACATCTGAAAAATACCTTCCTACAGATATTTCTAAAACACATGAATCATTAATGCAGGTGTAGCCTATGAGGAAGATAAATTCTGTGGGGAGTGCCGTGGTCCTGATCACCTCCATAGGGGTCCTGTTTCCGTGTACTCTGGCTTCTTGACTGTGCTCCCAGGTTTCCATGCAAAGGACAAGATCAGGTGCATTTTCAGGACTGGGAGCCCTAGCAGAACAAAGCATCTCACCTGTGTCAGTACGGTGATTGCCACTTCTAGAGGCTGATGGCAACTGCTAGGGATACAGCAGGTCCCATGATTTCTGAGTCACTGAGAGGCAAGAACTGGGAGCTCTTGGCTTTCATGGATATTACTATCTGGCTGCAGGAACCTTTGTTGTGCAGCTTTGGTTGCTGATCATTTGTGTTAGAACTATTTATTCTTGATTTAAGGACCTTTTTTTCCATCATACAGCCAATATTCTGCCTTTACCTTGACTGTCCTGGGATGCTAAGAAGTCACGATCCATAATGGATCTGTGCTATGCATGAATGTGATCGGACCATGTAATAAATTGTTTGTAGATGTAGATGTAGATGTAGAATCAAAGCTGCAAGCCGTGTGTTTTGCCTCACGCAGGTAAACTTGAAAACTGCTGCTCAGAAGAAAGCTGGTGCTTTCAGCTCTAAAACTCATAGGCACTGTCACAGGTGTGGTTGTCCGAAGCAGTCTTTTCCCTTTGTCCAGTCTGCACAGTTTTTCTTGTAAGTCATGACTGTGCAATACCAGGCCCAGAGGCTTTAGTGGAATCTGTGAGTTCAGTGGTCTTTTTCAGTGAGCCCAGTGGATGTAGGATCTTGCAGGCTTTGAGCTGGCTGTGAAGGGATTGGAGGTACATCAGACCTGACTGTGAGCTTCACTCCCGTAGATCATTATGTACTGAACTGCACATTAGCTTTGATCCTGACCCTGTGCATTTACAGCTATAATGGAGTTAATGAGATGGCTGTGAAATATTTTTGAATTTCCTATTTAAAAAATAAAACAACAGGAAACAAGCAAACATAGTTAAATTCAGGAGCAGGTATTTTTTTTAAATTTTAATTTGAGGTTTTGTAATTTTTTCTCAGTATATCTGGGGATCAGTTTAAGTTTTGGGCTAAAGCTTCTCTGAAAGGTAGTGTTATCTTCACCCATAGTGAGTACAGTGAGGGCCTTTAATGAACGAAAATTGCTTGGGCCAACACATTTTATATGTATGCAGAAAGCTACTGAGATTTAATCTGAGCTGTAGTTTTATTTTAGTTTAATGAAGAAATCACTGCAGTGGGCTTTAGGCGTTAGGTCTGTTTAAATTAGCCTTGTTTTGTGTTAATTTTAGTCAGCTGGGTACAACTGAAATAATAGACACTTCTACAGTTCAACTACGGTAGTTCAAAGCACAATTTAAATTAAAACAGTGCAGCTGCTACCTCTAGACAATGCCTGCAATGCTGGAGTCTTTTGCCTGTTGTTCCCTCCTTCATTTAATAGCTGTCATTGACAGTGATCCTAGAAGGGATTTTCTCATCATCTGCTTCATTTTCCTGTGTATCCAGGCCCTATCTCTGTGTTGACTGACATTAGACAAAAACTGACAGTCTTTGGTGTGGGACTCAACCTGTGTAAATTCAGCCATCCTGAAGTTACATGTCTAGACATCTAGACTGTCATCAGGGTGCAGGGATGGATATTCGCAGACGACGACTCATGTCACCTGTCTTAGTTCTCTTGGGATGGGATGTGTAGGTCTCGTGCCATCTTTCTTTCTGTCTCTTTCACTGACTATACGGGAAACCTGGCAAACCATCTTAGACTAAGCTTACAGCATCCTAGTGACGAGGTTCTGTTTCTCTGGAATGTGTTGGAGAGCCACTTCAACCATTGTCCTGTCTCCAGAGTGTTCCTGATGCTCCCATGTGCACGTGGCAATTGCTCTTCAATAGCATTTAGCCTACCATCAGTGTAGTGCCTCCCATCTCACTGCCTCTGATGGAGGTACTTGTTGGGCACCATCCATTCAACGAAGGGCTGTGCAAAGCCCTGGCAACTTCAGTTGCACATAATCCCAACCATGCATTACATTAGATAATTCAGATTTGGTCCCTTTGATACATGCACATTTGGCACTCTGCCCTCCCAAAATCTCTAAATCCAAGATGGAGGAATAACATTTCTTTACAGGTGTAAATGTTCAGCTATTATAAGCATTGCTTGTGTATAATTACGTGGTGTTGATTTAATTCTGGCCGCTTTGGGGACAGGCAGAACAAAGCTAGGCTTTTTTTTGGTAAAGTTACAAGTTTGTATCCATGATAATGAAATAAAACTGAGAAGTGGGATATAGGGTAGTATAAATCACTCTTATCAGTCCAGTTTCTTAATCCAGTCTTCTCTGTTGCAGGGTGATCTCCAAAGGACAAACATTCAGCTTGATTTTGGAGATGGCATTGCAGTGTCCTATGCTAATTTCAGCCCTGTTGAGAACGGCATCCGGCATGTGTATAAGAGTGCTGGAATCTTTCAGGTGACAGCATATGCAGAGAACAGCCTGGGCTCTGACACTGCTGTCCTCTTCCTGCATGTGGTCTGTAAGTACTTCCAGCTGCTAGATTCCTTGGGTGAACATCTGGCCTCACTGAAAATCCCTGCAACTCCAGTGGAGCCTAAGAATACATGTAAACCCATCGGCATGTGCAGCTCACACTCTCCCGAAGGCTTGGACTTTTACACATGCTTCTGTCTTGTTAAGTAAACTATATTGAATGAAGAGGAAATTTCTTTTAACACAAGTATATTTGCAGTTCTCACAAATACAGAGAATCATAGAAGGTTTTGGGATGTAAGGGACCTTTAAAGTTCATCTAGCCCAACCCCTCTGCAATGAGATCTTTACCTAGATCAGGTTGCTCAGAGCCCCAGAGACAAGTTTGAAAACATTTCTCGGGCTTTCTGAAAGAACAAAAGACCAAACAGCATGTGAAACAAAGTCTTAATGTGTTTTCAATACGCTTCTAATACCAAGAGGTTTAGATTAATCTAGTAAATTTTGACTCAGTTATTAAGGATTTGGGAGTTTACAGTGGTTATTAAATAAATGAAAAGCATTATGCTGTACATACTTCCTGGGATATGAATGTACTGAGGGCTAATGCGCTGCTTTTCGTATTTCATGTGTTTTTTATGCATCCCTGACTTTTCCCTTCCATTTGATAGTTCAGTGCAATTTCTCTCCACTTGGCAAATGAGCAGATTCAAATACAGAGCACCCAGCTGGCTTTCTCAAAGCCACAGGAGAGAGCAGAGGGTGTGGAATGCAGGATGAGATCAGGAAGATCCCAGCTCTCTGTCCTACTAGATCTACTAGATCTGCTGGGCAGAGAGCTCTGTCTGTGTTCAGATGTACCTTGTTGGTTTTGCTGCTAATGGTGTTCACAACCATGTCTGTCTTTTCACTTAGTCTGTAAGAATGTCTTCTATCATGTCTTTTACTTGAATTTTTCTGCTGGAAGGAAGGGAGTCAGAATTTTCGTAAAGTCAAGAACATTTTTTCTTCTTTTTAATTTCAAGCTCTCGGTGTGAAGGAATAAATGTTCCTTGAAGCTTTTATTATGCTCATAATTCCCTCAAAGTCAATCATTGCTATATTTAACAACCTGTTATTAGAGCATTAACTGGTTTTTTCCTTCACCTTGGGCCATTAGCTGACAAAAGTGATGGTTAACTGGTAATAACAACTAACTTTGTATGGATTATCTGATTTTTCTCACAGGAACTGCTTTTTCGTGGTGAAGCTTTTAGAGCAGAATGCAGTGAGGGGCAGTTGCTTGGCCTGCCTGTACTACTCTACCTTCTTCTTCCTCAGCCTCTCAAATCTCTCCTTCGACTTCAGAGTGTTCTTAGGTGGCCATCTTATTATCATAATCACTAGGGATGCATTTTGCAAGCATTTACATTCATGCTAACACTGAAATAAGGTGATAACTCAGTACTAGACTTTAAATATGTCTGGATGTACTAGTCAATATAGGAGGTTTGACCTTCAAGCTCAGATGTACAGACAAAAATGCCTGCTATATAAATCACCCTTATTACACAGTCTGTCTGGCCCTGGAATCCTGTGCTGAAAAAAAAAAAAAAAAAGACAAAGAAGCTCCTTGGCCTCAAGGAACAGTAGTTTTATATCCTGCAGCTTTATCAGTGGTCACTCATCTTTCTCGAATCTGCTGTCAAGCTGCTCATCGATTCATTTAAAGAAAGTGAAGATACTAGTGTTTTTCCTTACGTGCACTGTCACTAAATATTTGGGGAAGCCTGCTGTTCTTGGGAACCCAGAGTACTTGCTATGGGAAGAGTTCGGAACTGACTTGCTGGTAGAAACCGATTGGGAAAGGGAAAAAGAAGAGCAAGTTTTAAGCAGCATAAAGCAAGAGCAGTGTCCCATTGTCCCTGTCCAGAGAGCTGTATGTTCTTGTGGTAAAAGAACAGCTCTTGCTCTCTAAAATCCTCTTAATACAAGTAGTTGGAAAAATGATTAATGTCCCTATTTCATGCTTGAAGAGCTGAGAGGTAACACAAAAAGATTGTCTCAGTTAAGATCAGCAAATTTCCTGCTTCCCAGAATTAACGTCTTATTAAAAATAAATAAATTCTCTTTCTTATTTCATCCATTCCTTCTCACAGTGATAGTCTATCAGTTTGCTGTGTTGTAAAAGGTACCATCCAGAAAGACGCAGGAACACTATCAGATGTGCAGCAGTTACCACCTGAAATTCAGTACCGGTAAAACAAAAAAATTCAACAAGAAGGAAGAAAATGGTGATAGTAAAAATTTTAAACAAACTAGCAAACAAAACTTCAGAATTTTTTAAATGCTGTTTTTTTTCTGGAGAGGAACTGTCTTCTTAATTCTGGACTTTGTGCACTGGACTCAGTAGGATGTTTGCAGCTATTAGACACAACTTGATACCTTGTTATTTTTTTCAGTAATTCAGAAATTAGTTCTTCTGACAGTTAAATGCTTTAATATACCACAGCACACATCTTTCAAGTAGTTCCTGACTTTTAGCTAGTCGTAACTGACTCCCCAAAGATTTCTCAAGATCAGGCCAAAGTTAAAAAGATCACAAGGATTGGAGACCTTCTGAAAAACTGTCAGGATGTATTTAATCTAGTCATAAATACCTCATATATAATCAGATTTAAGCCATCTTGGCTGAAATAATTTTCCCACAAATCTTAGTAGCTCAGTGGTTGTATTTTCAAGAAAACACCTTCTGTCTCTTGCATCCCTATCCCTCAAGCTTTCAACAGCAGCTTGTCCTGTCCAGTGCAAAGCCAGTTTATTGTTCTCCTTCAAACTGCTTTTTAAAGACCCTGTCTGAAATTGTGCACTGCACAGTGCACTGCACTGTGGAAAATGTGCATTTCTTGCTCCCCTAGAATGAAGAGTGAGAAAAAAAAAATACGTGATTTTATGTTTATTAATCTGGTATCTTTTTCTTTTGCTTATTGACTACTGAAATTCTCTTCTATTGCTATAATAGAGTCTCACTGCTGATATAAGACATTTGATGTATTTGAAGGAAAGATCCTTGCTGCTCACTACTGTGCGGGGAGGATTTAACTCAAAGCCTCTCATAATGAACTCTCCCTTCCCACAGGTCCAGTGGAGCACGTCCATCTGAGCGTTCCCTTTGTTGCCATCAGAAATAAGGACATCAACATTACTGCAGTTGTGTGGCCCAGCCAGGCAGGCACACTTACCTACTTCTGGTGGTTTGGTAACAGCACCAAGGTACAAAAATGCATTTTGGTTCATTTTTGCTTCCTAAGCTTGTTGCACCAAACAGGGAACTCTCTCAACCCTAATAAAAACTTCTTGCCTTTGCTTGTTTTGTGGTTTAGTTTTTTCCTTATTTTAAAAGGCCTGTCGTTATCTGTACCTCAGCCTTTGTGAGTTTATTTCCTCCTGCCTTGTGTTGTTCTTAGGAGTCATTACTTTTTTACATCTGGTTGTTATCAGCCCTATTGAGCTCTGAAGACCACTGTTATTACCAGTGTTGACTTGCAGCTTAACTGAGTTATATACCACTATATATGGGATAATACTGGCTTTCAACACGGTGTTTAAAAAATGCTGGTGTTCAAATAACCGTGGGGGTTTCATTTATGTACCAGTATGCAGTATATAATGTTGGATTCCAACACAATACTTTAAAGCTGTTCGTATTCATAAAACCAGTTGTATCTAGAATTTCAAGCTAGACTCTTAATGAATTGTTTTTGTCCATCCGTGACCATTGCTCACAGTCTTGCATTTATTAGAGAAGGATTTGAGACTTCTTTGTAGTGAATTTTCAAATGATTGGCAAAAAGAGCCAATATAAAGAGCTTTTGAATCAATAATTCAAGTAAGTGAAACTGCCAATTGTGGTCGTGCTTTCAAGTAGAGAGAGCAGGATTGCTTACTGTAGGCTTTAGGAGTGAGAAGCTGACACAGACACCATCCTCCATTATTACAGTTGTGCAACATGCAGCTGATGATTTTGCAATGTAGTATCTGCTGTTATTTGCAAAAGCAGTTTAAGTAACAACATTGTGTATGTTATTAAGTTGCAGTTGAAGGTGTGCACTGAGGTGAGATCACAATAGAAGAAAAAGGGGATTTTACGTGAAATATGGAGCTTGAGATAAAAAATAGCAGGCACACAAGTATTTTATTCTCTCTTTGACAAAGCTGCTTGGTTTTTAACCTCTTAGCCTAGCTACCAATAACAGCAGGGGGAAAAAAAAGCAGCAATAAACGCTGTGTGTACTGGGATTTTACATTAAGTTAGGAAGCTTATTGTAAGAACTTACCTATTTTTCTGGAAGCACAATTGAACCACCAGAATAGCTCAGGAACAAAACCCACTTACTATAACTTTGCAAGTTGCTGCACCCTACCTGAGCTACACAACCAGCCACATGCATACATCTAGTCCGTGACGAGTACCAGATAATTCCACATACTTTGTACTTCACTGAAAGAAAAGGATGCAAAATCACATTACAGTTCAGATATTTTTGGCTCAGTGCTCACATATTAACAGCCATGAAGATACATGAGACAATTTAGATACTGATAATTTGATCATCTACTTAAGCCCTCCAGTGTGCCTAGGTGTTGGAGTTTTCCTGCCATTGTTTTTGTTCTTAATAAAGAAGTTGGTTGTGAATATGGCCTTAAAAAAGATATTTTGAAATAGGAGGTAATCTAGAAAAGGTAGAACAACGCAGTGGTGTTTGCTGAAGATTTCCATATGGCTTTCATGGTACTTGCATCTGGGTTGTAAATATGATCTGTTATATATTTTATTGTCTAGCTTAAATTTCAGACCCATAGGCAACAGAGTACAAGCAGATACGGATGTGTTTGGGAGACATGCTTGGGTCGTAGCTGCACACTGAGTGTGTGTGATCCTTATGATACCTTGGGGTGATTGTACATGTTGCTGAAATATGTTGAGGTGTAGGTCAGTAAAGATAGTGCCACTTACCTGTGGCCAAATCAAAGACCTAGAGGACCTTTCATTCTTTGCAAAGCATTATTTCCAGCTACCTCATGAAATGTACTTCAACTCTAATGTAAGTATGGCAAAGGATATAGACATAACAGCAGCAACTACCTTTTTTTTCCAGGACAACAGTCCTCATCACATCAAAATTCCTTCTGGGATGTTTAATGTACATGTCAGATCCTTCTCTGTGCCCACTCATTGGCAGACTGTGGTGCTCTAAGTACAGATGCAATATGGGGACACTGATTTGTGTGCAAATTAAAGGATGACGTGCATAATATTGTGCATAGTGACAGGTATTGTTAGATGCTGTATTCCAGTTCCATGCTGAGGGATCGCAGCTTCTTTTCCTGTTCAGCCCATAGGCATTTCAGGCAGAACCAGCTGTGTCTTGTATCACCCTGCAGTCTCACTAAGGTACTCTCTGTGCTGCTGCACAGATGAATGTTGTCTTAGACTCAAATGACCTGGCTGATGCTCTTCTGCTGCCCTCCCCACCCAGCTGGAACCATTGTACTGAATTTCTACTGTGCTAATTTTCGCAGTATACCCAAAGGCCAATTTGCTTGGATTAACACAGGTCTAGTTTAATAAATGTGTCCAACTGTCTAATAGGTTTGAGCAAATGAACCTTTTAAGCAACTTGATTTAATTTAGAGTTAGTTTCCAGGTCTTGGTGCTTGAATTAAAATTAAGGAGTTGGCTGAGTGTTAGAACTCCATGATGGAAGTGAAGTCATCCATGATAATGGAATATCCAGCATACACAGATACAAAAAGGAAAAACTGTAATTTTGAAGGCCAGATTGCTTCCTCTCACCTGCCTTTATACAGAATCATATCCTGTAACCTCCAGGAGGATTGTGAATATCACTGCAGTTTTATAGAGGCCCATTCTGCTTGTGTATATCTCAGTATAAGTTAGCTGCCCCTCCAGGGCTAACACAAGCTGACATCCGTGCTGACTTGGTCTGCAATCAAGCAGAGGTGGTTTTTTTTCCTACTGCTTTTTAGCTCATGGATGAGGGGGTCAAAGGAAGGTGGCATTCTGCAGGAAGGGAAATGTATTTGCCACTCTGGCCGATACCAGTGGAAATTTTGATTTGGCTATGAAAACGGCATGTATGGCCACTGTTGTGAAGTGCAGGCAGGTTGGCAGTCAGATGGGATGAAGTGTGAGAGCTGGAAGATGAATGCTGAGGGGCTTTCCTCTGGAAACAAATGGGCAGTATAGTGAAGGAACAATAGCTTGTACCAACGGCTTTACCTATGCTCTTAGACCTCTGTGTGCTTTTGTGATGGAGGCTGGTATCTCTATTTCTATTTTAATGGTTCAATCTAAACCGAGAGATTTCTCTATAGACCAGCTGTCAAATCAATGGCACTTTGAGGGCTAGACCTTTGATTTCCAATATACAAATCTCTTTTCCCGAACATGGTACACTTCTTTAATCTAGATGTGTATCAGTGTGAGAGTTTCCAGTTCAAAGAGGAGAGCTGTAGTGCTATCAAGAACATTTTTATTTGAGAAGCTGCAGATAATGTCTGCTTTCTCTGCCAGGGCTCTGAGCTGGCTAAATTCAGGTCAACTTTATTCTGGAAATCATTCAGACAGCATTGGCAGCTAGTATGATGCCATGCTTTCAGCCTCGTTAGCATGGTTTGCCAGCTTATGACTGGAGCTAGCTTACAGGCTCAAAGCGTGGACAGGGCAATGCTGGGTACCCTCACTCTGACCTGAGCAGAGTTGCTCCAAGATTAGATAGATAGATAGATAGATAGATAGACAGACAGACAGACACACATACAGACAGAGATAGATAGAGCTAGCTAGATAGATAGATAGATTAGATAGATTAGATAGATAGATTAGATATAGATAGATAGATAGATAGATAGATAGATAGATAGATAGATAGATAGATAGATAGATTGATTTGTGGTCACAAGAGCAAGGGCTGGCCCTGAATCTGAATCATATGGATTGTTCGAAGAAGCATTTGGTTTAGAAGCATTTGGTTTATGTTCAGTGCCGTCTTGAGCTATACTCTGTGTTTTGTACAGCTGATAGAGCAACTGTGCTGAATATGCATACGTGTGTGTGTACAACACCGCATTCTGCAGCCCTAAGTCTGCGATTGCTGACTGTGCTCTACTGAGGTCTTCATAGCATAATGGGTTGCAGTTCAGTGGAAGAAGTATTTACTGAAGTGAGAGAAACCTTTGCCTGTGGGGCAGTTCTCAGTGGGTGGTGTTTGGGCCACATTTATGCCTTAGCAGGACAGGCAAGCTCAGAGCACCATTTGTGTGTCAGAAAGGAAGGAAGGATATTATGGCCTAGTGGATTAGTCAGATGCATGTTGTGATTAATCTCACCCTGATTTTGATATCTCCATGTGTGTTTACCTTTTGCAGCCCCTCATCACCTTGGAGAGCAGCATCTCACATGTCTTTGCTGTGGAAGGGATGAACACTGTCACTGTGCAAGTTGCTGCAGGCAACACCCTTATCCAAGACACGAAGGAGATCGCAGTGCACGGTACCCTCAGCCTTTTGCAGTCACATCTCAGGGGGGTGTCTGGAGGTGAAGATCAGATAGTCGGTACTGAACCAAAATGAACTCTGTGAACTCCCCTAGTGCCTGGAGGAACCTCTGAAGACAAACTGTAAATGGAGAGCTCAGATATGTTATGGTCACAAAATACCAAAATGAATTGGGTTTTGCAGCTACTCAAATTTGTAAGCTCAGCACTGTAGTGAAGTGGCTGGTGTCTCCCTTGCCTGTTGGTCTGTCTGTACACTCTGACTGGGAACTCTGAGGAGAAAAAACGTGTAAAGATGTAGCCAGACTGCCCTCCCTCTGCTGCCTAGCTATAGAAAAAAAGTAGTCATAGTGCATGATTAAGGTGGCCTGCATAAAGCTGGTGTTTCTCTTTATGCAGTGACTGTATAAACAGGAGGGATCTGGAAAACAGGGGGCAGAAATGACTCTGTTGTTGGTATTTCTGCCCATTTTCCATGCCACAGCTGGAGGTCTGAGTGTGTCCACTGGACTTCCCTGTCAGTAACATCTGGTATGTTCTTGCCATATCTGCACCTCACGGGCTCCAAAAAGCACCTTTTGGCAGACCACAGAGCCTGTCCTGTTAAGGGCGTGATACCAAAGGCTGAGTGGAATGTCTCTCTCTGCATTTTTTTGGCCAGGACTTTGAGATTTCTCCAGAGAATAATTTCCACCCTAGGCTATTCTTCATTTTCCTGATCTAGTTATTGGCATCCAACATTTGAGGGCAACCTTTTCTTTGGATAGCAAGTTTTATTGAGAGACCCGGGCTTCAAATAATTCGGGTTGCACTGTGTAATTGAACTATGTGTGTCTTGTTTCAGTAATTGAATATAAATAAATGTCCTAGTGGTGACTGGAAAGCTGTATGCTCAGATTTAACAACCATCTAAATAGATATTTATTGATTGCCTGGCTGTGAAATGCACTGTGTTTTAATAATTTGTTAATATGATTTAGTAATACCCAAACTTGCTATTAACGAATGTAAGTAACCCTCTGATTGTCTTGAGCATCACAAAATGCAGTGTTTACTTCTGGGAAACTTTCCACTAGCTTCTGGGATAAAAAGTATCTGAGTGGGGTCCCCTCAGGTGATCTCAATCTTTGGTCCTGGTAGGTCCCACAGAGCACTCCTCACTCTCTGTTTTTAAGCACCTTCTAAGAAATTTTACCATTCTGTCTATTTAAAAGATCCAAAGCTTTGGGCTTTATCACAAATTGATCCAGTTGGAATGTCCAAAGAGTCCTGTGCAGCACCATGCTGCAGACTGACCCGGTATAAAGAAGGAGTGCTGCCAGACCCTCGCTCACTCTAGTGCTTAGTTCAAGTTTGAGTACATAAATGACTGACACCTTTGGTGAACATGCACTCTGCTAAGTCTATATCCTTATCTGTGCCCTGTGTTAAGTTATTATAACTCTAGGCGTGAAGGCATGGCTTTCTGGTGCTAGCAGTGAAGGAGATTTGTTTTCAAATTGTGATTAGCAGACCAGAATTTACTCAAAAATTAAATTGGACATAGTATGGAGGATTCAGAAGTCAAAGACTTAATATATCAGATTCTGGGTTAAGCCTTCAGAACTTAAAAAAGAATTTTTAATTTAAAAATATATTGCACCATCTAAAAAGAAATAACAGATCTTGCAAGGGATGCAACATAAATGCTGTGCTGGCATATCCCTGCTATTCTGTGGATTTCCTCATTTATACTCTTGCTGATTTATCTTGACCTATAACTGGTACCTTCTTACAAATGATTAATGGTACTTATTTGAAGTGTCTGGAGATCAGGTGCTTCAAGGTGATGCACAGCACATCTCCAAAACCAGAAAGGATACTCTCTTCTACCCTGAAACTCCCACTGGCCCACATCTGTTGTATACAGTTGTCATAAGGATTCCAGGCTTGGTCTCCGGTGACAGCAGAGGGAAGAGTTGGAATTGAAGAAAAAAATAAATTGCTCTGTATTTGAAATCTATGAAGCTTTTCTTCCTCCCTGCAATCAGTCAATTAGGAAGTAATTTCAAAGTGTTTCATGATAGCCGTTGCTTGATTAGCCAGTTATTAGCACCACTGGGTTCTGATTTGTTGGGGTATTAACCACTCATGGCTTCCCTCCAGGGGAGCAAACAGATAATACCTGCTTTTGAAAACATTACTTACAGTAAATGTTTGCTTTGCAGAGCACAATGCATGCAATGGCACAGACCTTCCAAATTTCAGGCAGGTGCCGCCTTATGTACTGGTCAACTTCCTTCTGAGCAGAATCTGATGAAGTTGAGTGGCAAAATTACAAAGCCCAGAGGCATCATGAAGGGAATGCATCCTCTCACCTCTCATTCATGCTACCACTTCTTTGGGAAAAGGCACAAGTTGGCATTAGGGCAAAATGCCCTTTATAAAAACAGTTACAAGAATTCTTTCCTTGTAAACTTTCTGTCCTGCTTAGTGTTAACCAGCCCTTTTTCTTTCTTCATCCTTTCGTCTCTTTCTTGCTTTAAGATAATTTAATTATGGTCTTCCTGTTGTCTCTGCACCCTTAGTTGTACCCTGAACACTGCCCATTTAATATTCTCATAAATACTGGTTTTGTATTCCAGAATATTTCCAATCTCAGCTCCTGTCATTTTCTCCCAACTTGGACTACCATAACCCTGACATCCCCGAATGGAGACTAGACATTGGCAAAGTCATCAAGAGAGCTCTAGCACAGGTGAGCACCTGTTTCCTTTTCTGCAGTAACATTGACTAGGCTGTTAAAACATGCACGTTTTCAACATGCTATCTTAGAAGAACGGGGAAGAAAAGCAGTAATGAAGCTATAATTTTAAATTGATAGAAAGCTTCTTAATACAGAGGCAAACTATATTGGGAATTTTGTGGAAATATTATAATTACTTTTATTAATGTTTCTGTGGTGCTTTTTAGCTTTTAATATCCTTGAGGACTTTAAAAATTCTAGACTGTAACAGTATCATTATTATTCTTATTTTGACAAGTTGGTATTACAGTACCTACTGTTCTCTTCTCCAAACATTTGAGTAGTGTTACTGTGTGTTGTTAAACAGCTGATCTATTTCATTGCGGAAGACAGACATTGTAGTATGTTGGATGCATGAGCAAGATATTTTTACCTCTTCCTGATAGTCAGGAGTTCATCATGCAGTTAAGTGTAGCAGCTGGTGACCATTATAAAGCTCTACTACCTTTCCAACTGAGGCAAAAAATGGGAATTCAGATGGAAAATAAACTTACCTTTAAACTACAGGACATAGGGACTTACGTGGGTAGAAGATACTGGATCTTCCTTTGGGATTAATTAGAATGTGTAAACTAGTACTTGTATTGTTGCAGGAAAGGGGACAGTATAATTTATGCTATCAAATAGCCAGGGACTTTGGTTTTGTATGAAATCAGGAGATAGATTTAGGCAAGCTTTTGTGTTTTTTACATTCTGCCAAAAATGTATCTTGCTTTTTTTTTTGTTTTGGCTACAGCTGTTCTTAGAAATGAAGGCCAGAAATCAGGGTACCAGGAAAGTACATTCCTGCTCAGCTTTTCTTGTCTGCAGCCCACCAAAAATTCACTGTTTTTTAAAGAGTTACCTTGATTGTTTTCCCATCTTTAGAAAATTATAAGTTCATTTTTTAAACTGTTATTCCCTTTTACTGTATTCAGAGTCAAGCTTGCAGGAAAGAAATTAATTGGGTTGTATTTATGAATGGTTACAGACAACCGCAGAAATCCTTTTGTGACTAGCTGATTGCAGCCTGTGTACGCTAGTAGGACGGATCGCCAGGAACGGGCTGCCGTGTTGACACATTTCAGTTCAAGGATGAGGCCAAGGAACTTGAGGTGGGGTAGGACCGGGGAGCTGATGGAATTAGCCTCGTATAGCAGAGAGTTTCTGAGGGAAGAGAGGTTTCCTGCCCTACTGAAGATGCACCGCTAGGATTTGGGGAGAGAGGGCAGTAGCCTCAGTGGGCAGGTCATGCTGAAGACCATTGTGAGAGTCGTGTGTGGAATGGACTTGGTTCAGCCAAGTGAGCAGTTCCTAGCACAGCCCTTCCAATCAGCCCCAACAGTAAAGATTCTCCCGCTGGAGACATGAAGTTGCTCATGTATGGCATCTTTGGATCCAGGGCTGTTGTCAAGCCTACCTTTACTTCTAGAAATTGAGTGAATCATTAGCAGAACCTCTATTTCTGACCCACCAAATGGGCAGAACAGCTCCTGCGGCCCACAACACCTACAGTGGAACTGGCAGGTAACAATTTGATGGGAGCATAGTTTCCCGTAGTGAAAGGAAAGCAGCAGTAGCAGAACTGGAGCTAGAGACCTCTTTTTTTTTTTTTTTTTTTTTCTTCTAGGTGACTGGTATCGCTGATGAACAGATCTTGGTAGCTGTATTTCCTGGGCTTCCTACTTCTGCTGAGCTCTTCATACTGCCCAATAAAAACACAACAGAGAGAAGGAAAAGCAGTGAGGCTGATCTGGAGCAAGTAAGAAAAGAAGGATTCATGGAACATTTGTGCCTATTATTTGAAGATGGGCCCCTTAACTTGTGCAGCATTGGAAATTACTTATTATAAGTGTGATGGAATTGAATGCATCTGGGACTGTGGCACTACAGTTTATGGCCTGAAAGAAAATGATTTTCAAAGGAAAAACAGACTTTTCTAATATCTCACTGAGATATGTCACATTCTACTAGCAGTGGTTCTTCCTAGATTAGTGGTGTGTCCTTATTACAGTAGTTATGGCCAAAGGAACCTTGAATATGTACTCCTTCTACTCCCTAGAGGAATGCTAATAGACAGAGGCCAAAGCAGCAAGATAATATACTGAGGTTTACTAAAAATAAATCAGGCTCTTCAACTCGTATATCACTGGAACAAGACCTCTTTTTTTCTGCAGCAGCGAATGGCATGTGCAAACTATATTTGGAAGTTACAGTATCCATCCATTTAGATAAATAGGTAATTACAGTGATGAATAGCAACAGTGATATGCAGGCAAGGGAAGAGCTAGGAACAACAGCACTAGTCTGCTGAAGCTTTCATGCTAGAATTACCAAGTGATTAAGTCAGCTCTATAAAGGCAAAGGAGCAAAGTACTGCTGGAAACGCTGTTTAGTCCTAGCTAATGTTCTTGTATGCAGCTTTTTTACTGCACACAAGCTATCTGTGAGCCTATCGCCAGGTAACTCTTGGAGGAGTAACTCTTCTGTGATCAAACATTAAATAATTCAGAGAACTGCTGAATTCTATAGAAGCCCTTGACACCCACTGAGCAAAGTCAGTCCCCTCAGAGTAGTACATTTGTCCTAGGAAGCGAGCAAAGCTGGCCGCTTAAATTTGTGGTGATGTGTAAAAGAGATGTGTTGTGGTGGGAAGGTTTGGGAAGCTTTTTGGAGGGATTTTCTTGGAGTAATTTCCATGCAGTAGGATCTACCCATATTAGAATTTCCTCAGAACAAGGTGTTGTTTCAGTATTTCATATATCAGCATTATGAACACACCTCAGATTAGGTTTCTCACTAGCTGACCATGAAGCCTGAAGCTCTAGTGATCTAATTTTTTTTTTGGCAGTCTATTCAGCTGTCCTTGGCACCTGTTGTTGTGGTTTCTACTTGAGGAACTCTGCCCTGTAAAACTGGCCGTCAGAACTACTCAGTAGCTGTGCCCTGACCATCACAACTACTCTAGGGAGACCAGGCACTAACAAACTCAGGCTTTAACGTGACATGCCAAGTATGTTGTCTGAGGCATCCAGATAACATATCATAGCTGGATTCCTTAAGCCATGAGCAAACTCCAGTCCAAGACCCCTCTTTTAGATGAGGAAGAAATATGGCAAGTTTGCCATTAGTCTTCAAAACTGGATTGTCTCATTCCTCAAAGTGCATATTTAAATGGGAGCTGTGTGACTAGGATTGTCCTGAATCAATGTGAGTAAAGAAGTGTTATTAGGCTGGGTTACCTCACTCAGTTCCATCATCTATCAGTAAGAGGTCAGTATGTCAGTGATTTCCAAGTGCATTTCTTGGTTTGCTTCCCACTAGATGTATAATAACATACACTGTGAGTCTCAAAAGTCCTGTAGGGAGACTTGCATGCAGTAATACTCAGTTCTGTCTAAAGCACATGTACGTGTTTCTTTCCACTTCCTCAGGCCATTGTTTTCCTTCTCTTCCTGAAGCCAGTAAGAGATACTAGTCACCATTCATAGGCTACATGCATTTCCGAGTGCTCTCCAGAGTTTGCTGTCTTCTGTATCGTAACTACTGTATCTCTTATTATTTCTTCAGGTGGTAGAAATCCTTTTTAATGCTCTCAACCAGAACCTGGTCCAGTTTGAACTGAAGCCTGGGGTTGAAGTCATCGTGTATGTAACTCAGTTAACGTTAGGTGAGTGTGAAGTCAAATGCATAGCCGTGGTTCTTTTAAGGCTTTCAGGGGAACCAATCTACATCAGAGCACTCACAGCTCAGTATGTGCTACTGAAATATGTAGGGCTGATTGTACTGAGACATTGCCTGTGGTAGAAGCAGGAAGTGTTAAAAACAGAATCCAGCAGTGGCCTCTTCATGCACCAGTTTGTACAAGTATTAAAAGTACCCTTTAAGAGTTCCCAATGGCTTAATTAACTAGCACATTGATGCTTTTCAAGTGTTTTAGAAAATCAGGTGAATGGTGTTCTACTAAGCCCTCACTGGGCACCTGTGGAATTCATTGAGAGTATTACTAACTTTCATGGATATTGGATCAAATCCTTATTGCCAAGGGCTTGTTAATGTTATGACTAACCAAAATGCTTTATAGGGGCAAAGTACTCTTGAAAAAAATCTACACCTCTTAAAGGGAATATGTGCCTGAATATAGACCTCTGCAAATTAGAACTTATTTGAATTTCAATGCTTCATTTTCACACAGAGCGATGAATAGTCACTTTAAGCTTCATCACCCGCTTGCCTTTAAACCACCTTAGTGTGAAGCGCTCAGCTACTGCTGAGTATTTCGGCCAGCCTCGTGTGAAGCTCGGCTATTGCTGAGACAGTTATGACTACAAAAGAGATGATGGGTTTATTTTTGCCCTTGCTTTTTATGACTGCCCTTGTGATTGTCTGAAATGTGGGATCTTGTGCATGTGACATAGCTGATAGCCTCTCCAAAAGAGAGGTGTATTATCATGTCTCATGATAATACACCTCAACTTCTTTTTACATGAGACTTTCAGAGAGCCAAAAACTGTCCTAAACCAAGGCTCATGACCTACCCTACAGGTAATGCCTTTTTGCCTTTACTTTCTGACTGGGTATGAGAGTCAGACTGAAAGCCTGTAGAATTAGTAGAAGCAGAATACTAGAAGGATCAGACTCTTAGGTGTAAAAATTTGGTGATGGAACCAGATGTGACTCTATTTGCATAGACTTTGTCTTCATCTTCTGAGAGGCAGAAAAAGAATAGAGAACAGTAAAAAAACCAAACCCAAATATTTATGCAGAGTGAGAAACACTCAGCTGCTACTTATAATCATTTGTGCATCATTAGTTACTTCGCATCAGACTCTTGATTCTCAGGAGAGTGCTCAGGTTATTAAGATGGTCTGCTCCCATGAGCTGTAGGAACAGCTGCGTAAACAAGGTATAGTAATACACTTTATTTAGCCCACCCAAAATGTCAAGGATAGATGGAAAAAATCTCCAAAATGTCGTAATGTAGTGCATTCTTGTGTCCAGGATTATTGCTTTGGGCTCCTCCGTATTATGAAAATTGACTCAGTTAAAAGTCTGTAAGGACCAATACAGGGATGAACCTTGAGACTTCTTATAAGATTGGATCTGTGTCACATGTGAGACAGACATGTGTCCTTGGAAGACGGGAGTCATGCTCTTCGTGGATGCTCTGAGATAGCTTCTCCAAAGGGCAATTGACATGCATTAAGTCACACTTCATAAATTTCATTTCTACTCCCTGGAAAAGCCTGAAAAGAAATAGCCAGAGTGTTTACACAGGAGTGATCAGTCGTTTGGCTAAGCATGGCTTGTTGTGCCTTTTCAGTACTAGACATTAGACTGTGCTGTCTTGAAAAGGGAGCTTGGCACTCAAAGGGCAAGAGAGTCAATTTGTTTCCTACTGATTGGTCTTGCCGAAAACAGCATGCACCATGCAGTGGTGATAAAGTAGGTGTGGCTAAGACAGAGTTGAGCTTAACTCTCTGGTACTTAAATGGTCCCTAATAATGTCTTGCAAATGTAATGCTCTGCCTTTCCTCCTGCAGCACCCCTTGTTGATTCCAGCACGGGTCACAGCAGTTCAGCAATGCTGATGTTGTTGTCTGTGGTGTTTGTAGGCTTGGCTGTTTTTTTAATCTACAAATTCAAGAGGTAAGTTGAGAAACTTTGCAGGATGAGAGGAGGGAGCAAGGTGGTTTACGTGAAATCTAGACAGAGCAGTGCCTGGATAGCAGATGTAGAGTGAGTTATGCTGGCCTAAGGCTTAGACCGGTATAGTTCCTTATTTCTCATATATAGAAAGAAAACCATCTACTGCCCTTCCATCACAAACTTAGTCTCTGAAAGCTCACCAGGAGCTCAGAAATCCAACTGTGACCTGCTTCAGCAGATGTGTTTGAGCCATAGACCAGAAATGGGAACCCTGTGTGCTCACTGAGTATTGAGCTACACAACACACACTTAGTCAAAAAATCCTAAGATGGATGTTTTCGTACAGTCTATATCCACCTGGCCAGCTGCCTTACTGCAGCAGTATCTTATCTGTCTTGCAAAGTTTAGTCGTGCAGAAGAACAGGAGTGATTATGTTAAGGGTGGGAGACTCAAAGCCAGACAATTTTGTGTTAAGCATCAAAATGCCTTTGGCAATCTGTGCTGAGATTTTCTTTGCCAGATGTTAATATAAACCTTTTACTTCCAGGCAGCAGGCAGGACTTGTGCTGGCCCATGGCACTTTACTGCTGCAAGCTGTGAAACAAAATACGGGATACAAATGGCCTGTTTGTTGACAGGCTGCCTTAGGACTATATATGTTAGACAGATGGAGCTCCATAGGAGGAACTTTGCATTCAGTACAGTACTTAATGTGTTAAATGGTCAATATGTCCAGATCCTGCCCAGTGGAAATATTGTATTAGAAGCGAAAGCCGAGTCTGACTTTAAAAAATAAATAAATAAAACTTGGACATGAGTATTTCCTCCAAATAGGGAAGCTAGAGGTTTTCCTGTCCCGATTCCAGCTAGGTGTTTCTCTCTCCAACTTTTCTGCAGCCCAAGATAAGGCTAGTACTCTCTAATGATGTTAGTGAGATACAAACAATATTAAAAATGGAATGATAGCACAGACATGTATTCTAGTCTAGGGGTTTAAAGCTCTCGTCATTTCTAACCTTTTGCCTTAACTGTTGTCAAAATCGGTGGGTGACACTGCTTCTAGATCTTGAGAGGAGACTGAGGGGTGACCTTATTAATGTTTATAAATATGTAAAGGCTGAGTGTCAGGAGGATGGAACCAGGCTCTTCTCAGTGATGTCCACTGACAGGACAAGGAGCAGTGGATGCAAGCTGGAGCATAGGAGGTTCCACAAAAACATTAGAAAAACTTTTTCACTGTGAGGGTGACAGAGCACTGGCACAGGCTGCCCAGGGAGGTTGTGGAGTCTCCTTCTTTGGAGACATTCAGAACACACCTGGACGCCTTCCTGTGTGACCTAGTCTGGGTGATCGTGCTCTGGCAGGAGGGTTGAAGGAGATATCTTTCGAGGTCCCTTCCAACCCCTAACATTCTGTAATTCTGTGATCCTGTGCACATCAATATTTGTTGTCAGGCTCCCACTGACTTGGCAGGACAGTTGTGGCCTGGGACAATTTCCAGAGAACCCATGCTCAGGTGCAGATTTCCAGGCCTTCAGCATGACTTGCTTGTTGCGGTCTAAAATCCAATCTGTGCTTGTGTGGGGTGGAATACAGCTTCCCAGGGGAATGGGGAATGGGACATGGGACTTGTTTATGGCATTGACTTAATAATGTGCTGGGGAGGCAGTTGGTGATTTCTCTCATTCCCAGATGTAGGATGAGGAGAGCAAAGAAGTCTCTGAAATGTGTCAGGATGTAGGTACAACCCTTTGTAAGACTTGCTTGCCTTTGTGTCTTGGTGAGATGGTTTCTTAGGTTTGGCCTATGTCTTTGGTTCTGTGGTCAGCAAGCAGTTACTAGGAAGAAGGGTCTGGGACAAGTGCAGGTGTGTGTGTGTGTGTCACGTCCCACCCAGGAGAGAGGGACAAGTGACTTTCAAATTCGTAATACACCACCGGCGTGGACAACGGTGAGACAAGTCTCAAGGCCCATACACAAACATTTATTAATTTATCACAGCATATAAATCGGACTCACGACAATAGACTGAAATTTAAAAAGTATGATACGGCAGACAACATAACAAAAAAGTCCAGGAAAAGGCTAAACAAAGCAAACGAACTTACAACAACTTAATAATACTAACAAGCAATAACAAAGGGTATCTAAACACAATATCAAGTCAGGCAATATCACACTTAACCATTGCAAGAAAGAAATTTAGGCATAAAAAACTAAATAATCAGTGTGATAGACCTTGCATTACTTAGTGAGGAAAAGAGAGAGAGACTTAACAAGGAAAAAAGACATAACAACTTCTAGTAGGCAGCATTATAAACTAAGCAAGCAGTGTGATAGGCCTTGTATTACTTAGTGAGAGAGGAGAAAAGCAAAAGGAGGGGGGGGGTAGAGAAAGAGAGAGAGAGATGGGGATGGGGGGGGAACAGAGAGAGACAGAGATCACCGCTCCTGATTCTTGCGTTTGCTGCCAACAAGGGTTCAAGGATGATGCCATCATCTTTTCTTCTGCGCTTTTCTTCTTGATGTTTTCATCTCGGGCTACATGCTTCTTCCATCTGCTTTCTTCTTATTCCTCATCTTCAGTTCCATCTTGTAGTTCTATCTTGTAGTTCTTAACTTTGCTTTTCCTCGCCTCAATTTATACACCATTTTCTATGTGCAGACATGCAGAGAACCAGGTAGGGGGATCAAGGCACTTAATTGTTTCCAGTAATTCTCATTAACATGTGTGAATGTCCCATCTCCTTGACAGATGTGATAGAGATTAGACCATCCTGCCTCCGCAAGATTTCCTAATTTCTACACATATTTGTCACCAGGGCTGTCTGAGGCATTTGTAGCCTTATCAGATCACCCCTCTACAACATTCCACGGGACCAAAAACTGGTTTTCTTTTCTGACCGTGACAAGAAATGTTTAAGGCAAAATCCATGAATCAGTCCACTACAGTGTGCGTGTTCAGAGATGTACGGTGGGACGTTGTGGCCGCCTGTGTCTGTGCTGGGAGGCACAGCAGGATTAGGTATGTGCATATGGATGCACATGTGTACAGCCAACTCAGTTTCTTTTTTCCCTAACTCTTTGAAGTACCTGGAGGCTGTCTGCCTCACAACTCTAAAGAGCTTTTCTCACCTTTTCTCTGAGAGCTCAGAAGACTATCGCTTCCCTACCACTGCGTTGTTTGGGAGTAAAACTAAGTCTTCCGATATCTCCAGGCGTTTTCTCATTCCACACCTCTACACACCTCCAGACATATTCTGGGTGCTTCAATCCCATGGGAATGCATTTGTCCTTTCTCTTCCAATGTGTGCATTCCCTGTGTAGTGCTTATATCTTACAGTGATCTGAGACATGTCTGAAGGTTAGAAAGAGAGGGTAGGAGAAAGGGAGAAGAACATGAGGTTTGTTAACTGCTGCTAAACATACCAAATATGTCCTGACTTGCTGCTGGTTAAGAACAAGCCAATAGCACAAGTCGTTTGAGGCCAGAACTTCACTGGAATAAAATCAGCATAGATCTATTGAATTTGTAAGAGTTGAGGCGATTTCCACTGCTTTCAATCTCTGATATATCCAAAAGCAGACAGATTAACATACAGAGTTGGCACTTTATATAACCTGTTTTGAACACATCTTCTTTCTCTCCCCTGTGTTTTAAGAGAGTGAATAAATTCTCTGAATTTTCCTTATTTTAGCAGTCTGGCCTGCATGGCACATAGTCCTTTTAAGGGCATTAAAAAACAGTCAGTTACCTTCCAAAAGCACCTACACACAGGTAATCCTAGCAACCCCCACGAGGCTTAATATATTACTTTTCAGTTCTCTCATTTTAAACTTACATTCCTCCATGGATTACTATCTAACTATGTGTCAGGGCCTATCTGTCTGTCTTACTGACTTTCAAGGATATCATTCTAGCAGTCCAAGTTAACTTCTCTTGGAAGAAGGAAGAAATAATCCTTTCACTTTCTTGGCTTCCTGAGCAGCAAAGGAAGATAAGTCCCTGCAAACTTGCACGATCCGTAGCATGGCAAACTAGTTTTGCAATGGAATGGTAACAAATAGACTTTAGGTGGGTGTTATGAGGTCCAAGTCCTTTCTGTATTCTGAGGCAGGACCAATTCTTTATAACTCTTTCTGATGTGGCAGCTGCTGCTGAGCCACTGTGGGCCTGTCAATAGAAACAAGCCTAACAATTTTCTTCTCAGCTGATAGTAGTGCTTAAATTGGTTTTTACTTTTGGTTTCATAGAATCACAGAATCACAGAATATTAGGAGTTGGAAGGGATCTCTGAGATCATCTAGTCCAACCCCCCTGCCAGAGCAGATTTACCTAGAGCAGGTTGCACAGGAGCAGCTGTTCACAGCTGGAGAAGCCTTTGAGCACAGGGTAGGAAGGCAGTGGCCTGAGATTTGGGATAGCTTTAGGCTGGTGTTGGATTTAGAGGATGCTGATGGCACTTTGAAAGCTGAACATCACTGTGATGCTTTCATCATTCTGAGAGCTGATAATTTGCATCACTGCCAGTACTGTATTTCTGGGATTGGTCTCATTTTAGTTGGTCTGATTAATGACATACCAAGGATCTGTGTGTTAGAAAATATAACCTCTTGTCTTCCTTTCCTGTGCAGGAAAATCCCTTGGATTAATATCTATGCCCAAGTTCAGCATGACAAGGAGCAGGAAATGATTGGCTCTGTCAGCCAAAGTGAAAATGCCCCCAAAATCACTCTGAGTGAGTTCACAGACCCTGAGGAGCTGATGGACAAAGAGCTGGACACGCGAGTGATGGGTGAGAGGCAATCCTCAGCTGGGGTTTGTTTATAATCTGGGTGAGGACGTTGGTCATTGGGGTATTGGGAGAGACATCAGCTATGACCCCAGGTACAAACAGAGCCTGAGACACGGAAAGAGGGAGCAATCTCTCTCTGCAACATGGTAACAGGAAACAGCAATAGGGATACAGGAGTTAGTAACAACTGTGACTCATATCTATGCCCGTTCATGACCCTGTCTCTTTTGTGAAGGGGTCCTAAATTCCCTGAATCCTCAGAAGAATCGGCTGAGCCAAGCTTACACTTGTTGGTATGCTATCATTATGAGTGAATATGTCCCTAATAGCTTAATGAGTTTACTGCTGATCATCTGAGCTGTAGTAACAAGTTGTCTGCATGCTCCATGCTGATTGCCAACACAAAAAAGGGTCTGTTACTTTCAAGCACCTTTTCTGTCTTTACTCTTACACAAGCACATTCTAAGAAGGAGTGAGAAGCAATATAGACCAAACTGTTGAAGCCACTGCACTGACTCTCTTCTCCATTTTCTTCTCCACAGGAAGCATCTCAACAATTGCCAACAGTGAAAGCACAAAGGAAATCCCCAACTGCACTAGTGTTTAATACTGAGAATCCACTTGGTCTACAACATTTCTGACTTTTTATTTGTAATTATTATTGTTATAATTATTATTATTATGAAAAAAGAGTTATATGTCATTATTATCATTTGGGAGGGGATGGGGTGGGCTTTTTCTGTTTACCAGGGCTGCATTCATAAACAGCAGCAGGTCTTCATATTTAGGAAATACTCATCAAATTAGAAAGAAAAAGCGAAGAGTGACTGAAGTGTGCAATGGGATTTGAATGCTAGCTTCCTGTTAAATACAGAATGGGAATTAAGTGTTCAAATCCAACAAGTAGGCATAGTACCTTAGGCAACGTGCTGTAGGTAAGTTGTCCTTTTCCACCCCTTTTCAAAATAAGTCATGAATCAGCTACTTCATCCTGCCAGAGGGCTCAGGCTGGATTGTTGGGCCAGGCTCTGCATCGTGCCAACAGCCCTCGCTTTCCAACGACATGCATGTCGCAGCTTTCTGCAGGATCTTGCCTCTTTTAATTGCTTTTAATTTCAGTCACCCTCTGGCACTGTTGGCTGCTGAGAAAGGAGAAAAAATCAGAGCAAACACACATGTCAGTGTTCCTTGGACTGTAGATTGGCTGGAGGGGACAGCACCACAAGCGATGAAGGAGCGTGCCTGAGTTTATGAATGCAGCCCAAACCCCGTGCATGTGAATAGCGAGGATGCTGAAGGCCTACTGTAGATAATTACAATGTACATAGCTTTTTATTTCTTGGGAAATAATTTAATGTTTAGTAAAAGAAGATATGTTTAAAACAAAACCTGAACTGCATACACACATGCACGCACACACACACACACACACACACACACCTGCGCGCACTCATACACGCCAGCCAGGGACCATGGTGAGCACTTGAATCATGCTTTGGTTCCAAGCGTGTTCCAGTTGTCTGTCATATTTCAATCTGACACTGCTGTCAGTATAGTTTTATTTCTCTGCGTATAACTGCAAGCCTTTGTTTTAAATTTTATTTATAGTATCTTTTCCTATGGTGGAACAGAAAAAGATATTCTCAGAACAGACTGTGAGCCTGTCTTAAATATTTTAATGACATTCATCATTTATTCACCTCTGTCACTGTTGTCCACTTCTGAGAAGGATCTCGGTGACATCGGTTAGGGAAAAAGAGGAAGACAAACATGGAATTATCACCATCTCAGTGTGGGCGAACTACAACTGAGCGCAACTGCAGGCTCAGCTGTGGGCCACGTTGCAGTAGCTTTATTTCCAGTGAGAAGTCATGCAGTTTGGCAGTTAAGCTGGTGAAGTACAGTGCTATTTGGGTTGTGCAAGAGTAGTAAATTTTGGCTGTGCATGATGCATGCAATTAGCGACTGCTCTTTAAAGAGGGAGGTACAGGGTCAGGTATCTATAACTGAGCTTGGAAAGGTCTTTCTTATGAGTGCTGAAGAATGGTTGTTTCCAGTTTTGGTGGAAATGCCATCAGAGTAATTTCTGCATGGTGGGTTTGTACTTTCTGGTTAAAAAAGGGAGGTTAATGAAGAAAAGGCAATGAAAAACTCTTTAGAGATCTTCTAGCATACTGAGTTGAGAATAGCCCTTAGGAGTGGTGGAGTTTTGGGCAGGAGGTTGACATAGTGGTAAGTTATGTTTATTATTTTTTCTTAAGTTGATATGTTAAAATGGATCTTATTCTGCAGAGTATTGAATTCTAAGACCCAGCAGCACTGGAAGGAAAATTTGAGACATATTTGGGATGCCATTCTTGTGCTTGTGTCATAACAGGAGGCAGAAATGAGGCCAGGTTATGATGTTTGTTACCATTTTTTAGGATCTGGATATAGGACACCACATTACCTTTAATATATCTGGACTGAAATGAGCGGATGGCCGGAATTTAGGTATTACTTGCTACCTCTGCATTGCAACATGCCAGCTGGCTACAAACCAGCCTCAGCTACACGTGTTTCACCCTGTTAATGGGCTGAAATGTCTTTAATAGGTTATAATCCTGATGGGTCTGCAGGTGGAGAGAAAAGCTGTTAAACACAGCGTGGCAGAAAAACACAGGAAGTATTTCAAGATTAAAATTGTAAATCCAAAATATAGGGAAGTAATGTTTTGCGTGAAGTACTAAAGCTAAACATTCTCAATTCTTCTCCATTTCGGTCAGGCTTGTGGGCCTTTTCTATTGATTTAAAAATATTTCTTTTCCGATTCCTCCCTCACTTTTCTGTTCTAGTTTCTAATATAAGCTGGAGAGTGATGACTGTGTTGTTCTATTTAACCTTGATTTTCCATCCCTCACATGTGCATAAACCATTGCATTACTGTCTTTGTTCTAATGAAACACCGAAGAAGTTTGCTGTAAGGAGCCAGCCTGGTGATAGCACTGTTAGCACAAGGCCATAGCTTCCCACTTAGGTATAGGTGGAGGAATGTACATAAACAATGGTCCCGTGGGCCACGAGCTAAATTGCAGGCTGATCCAAGTCTTTGCTGATCAATAAGATTTGAGGGACTGCTTTTGTGAGCTGCTGCAGAGGACTGAATTTGAAATACTCGTTATTTCCCATATTAACGTTTTCTTTTCTAAACCAGGCAACAAAGTGAAAATGTTCATTGTTGTTTGGAGTTTTCTGTTGTTTGGTTTTGTTTTTTTTTAAACGGGATTGATCTCATGTTGATTTAAAAAGAAAGACAGAGGATTACAGTTTTCACAATTTATTTTCACAATTTTTTACGATTTTTTTTACAATTTTTTACTTTACACTCTTAAGGATGGGTGTTGAATATCTCATAGCAGATGAGAGGAAGCAAGGAGGAAAAGTTCGGAGGAAGCTGCTAAAAAAATGGAAACATTTTCACCTCTCAAAAAGAAATTTAATCTCAATGAAGGTTGAGACATTTCTGAATAACACAGTTGATTTTTGGAGAAACATCTGTCCAGAAAACTGTTTTCAATCCAAAATTATCCTGAAGGCACTACAAGGCAAACAGAAAAAAAATCCAGAGAGCTAAAATTTTATGTCAAAAAAAACCCCACCTGATTTTTGAGTTGGCTCAAACTTCATGTTCCATGAGACTTAGCGGGTATTGCTGCCTCTCAGGGCAGTTTATCACACTGCTGCCTCGACCAGAGCGTGCTCCCTGCACATCTGGAAAGAGCTCCCTAGGATGTACATGGGACCCCATTTGCCAGGTCATGCCTGCTGCATTAGGGCACAATCATGACTGATGGCAGCTGAAAAAAAACTTGCATTCATGACGGAAAACTGCTCCTTTAGGATGCTGGAAGAGTAACTGCTGCATCCTGTTGGGATACCCAGGGCTGTGTCTAGCCATGGGACCTCTGCATGGTTCAGATTGGGAAACCAGCACGGTCCATTTTTTCTGGAAGGCACTGAACTGCAGTCATAGCGCAGACTGGACTATTGGCCACTTTTGTTTGTGTATGTCATGCTGGGAAACAACTACTTGAGGATGTCATTAGAGTTTTTTCCTCACAAGTTTTACCCCTGAGGAAAATGTAATGGAAATCTTTGAAGCTATAGATCATTATTTACCTGAGGAAGGAGAGAAAGAGCCAATGCCATGAGCAGAACATAAATAGCTCCCACACTGTAGCTATGTATTAAAAGGAAGAGAAAGAGAGAGAGCAAGAGACTGGGTTAGTGCCCTCTATCACTGCCAGCCTTTTCCCTATGATGGATTCTACTGTATCAGCTGTAACTTGGGAATAATGCATGTGGCCTGGAGACTAGATGTAGCTTTTGGCTCTGTACGGCTGTCAATCTGATGCAAACACCCACTAGATCTTCTACTGAGCTTAACCTGTGCTTGAGAACCCCAACACTAAGCCCGGAAGGATCAGAGATAATGCCAGAGAGACTGGAGACTGCAGAGTTTTTCATTTACAGTTCCTATCAATAAGAGCATGTACGGGAGTGTGTGAATTTTCTTCTGGACTAAGTTTTCAGTTTCAGGGATGTGCAAAGATATCCCGTTCTCCTCACTTTCCCTTCAGTCAGTTCCCACACACATTCCAGAATCTTCACATTCCTTCTGATGATGTCAGACAATGCATTAAACCCAAACCACCGCCATAGTTTTAAAGGATTAAATGAGGCAGACAATTGCAATACCTGTATTAAACAGAGTAATACAAATGCATGAGTCATATATATACATATATATATATACTGTTCTTGGTTTTATTGTTCCATTTGAATATTTCTACTGTAAAAAAGGCAGTGGTTTTGAAATTGTTGAAAATAAATGTATTTTTGTACATCAGAGTTACCTCTGGCTGCTCTTTCAGTCCTTGTTCTTCTCAAATTTCCTTTTGGCGAAGCGTGCTCTGTCTTCACTGAACTCCATTTGCCACGTCCAGCCCCCTAACCCTATCTGTCATTCAGGGTCACGCAAAGCACGTGGAAGGTGAGCAGAGAAATACTATAGGGCAAGATTCTTAAGATAAAAAGATAAACCAACTACCTCTTCTTCCTTCTTACTGCTTCGCTCCAAAAATAATTACCTCCTTGCCTTTCCATTCCACAGGCTGATTCTCTTTGAGGCCTGGGAAGGTGAATAGCAGGGGATAACTACCTACTTGTGCATACAAGACCCCGTGAATCCCATGCTCTAATCTAACAGACTTTAGTCTAGAAGAGTCTGTAGAGTAATAATGTTAAAATATTAAAAAAGCACCTTCTTCACTCCTTGACACAAGAGACTGTTTAAGCAGCAGAAGAGAGCATGGAAATACGTCTCTGGATATGCATCAGCCATCTTCCTCCGTGGGCATGCATACACGTTCCCAATCCATATTCTCCCTTCTTTGCTTCAGCTCTGGAGGTCCCTAAACTCCAGACTTCTGTAGTGTGGCACAATTATCTGGGAAACATCTCTCCATGGCCATCTCCATACGCTCCTTCCCAGGTGTCCACTATTGGTCACTGGTGAAGGTGAGACTAATGGGCCAAATCTTCCCTGATGCAGCTAATCTTTTAAGTACGTATTACTTAAAAGTGCAATTGGCATCTGTATGTTCTCCCTTTTATAATCAGTGATCAGTTATTTCTGTTTTTCCTTAATGTCAGTATGCTGAAAAGGCCGGCAACCAAGGACTAGGTTGCCCATCTCTGAGAGCGGTATATGAGAGACCTCCCGCATCACAGATGATCTTTCAGCTTTTGCAGTGTTTAGGTCTGGCCCTCTTTACAGCGATGACAGTATGTTTCTGATTGAGGAATCCTGAAATACAGGTTAAGAACAGACAAGCACAAATGCTAAAATTGCCGTGGCTTAAGCTACCACTGCAACCCCGTAATCGACTATGTGCAGAAACCCAGCCAAGTGCAGCTCTGAAGTCAAATGCAGACATTTGAAAATCAGCCCCTGTCACAGTTTGGAAACATGGTCAGTTGCTCAATCTTTGCCTGAATCCAGATGTTCTTCTGTGGCAGATGGACTTATTGCCTTTATTAAAGAACTGGAAGCATTCTTTGCTACTACATTATCATATTCTTACGGTTGTGCCAAATACCCTCCATCAGTGCCTATGGTGCTGCTCAGGAAAAGTGCATCATAACTACTCCTGGAGTCAGCTCGTCGCTGTCTTGTTTCACTCCTCACTGTGGTGCTCAGCGGCACCCGTATGACCCTAAGCTGCCGTGTCAGATGTGGGACACCTGCATGGGAAAGAGAAGTACTGCCAAGGACATTTTCCCCAGCTTGGTGTGTTGATCCGGAAAAGTTTGGTTTGGTTTGGGCTGGCTAATGATGCTCTTGTGTTCCTTGTGCAGGCAAAGCCTTTATTCCTTGTATAATGGGAACACCTAGAGGACCTGGCTGAGACCATCATCCCCATCATGGCCCACCACTGAATAAACCACGTTGGGGAGATGTTGGTGATGGAGGGTACAAGTTTGATGGGGCTCGTCTGGGGCTGGCTGCATTCTCACCCACATGCTGCAGCGTAGGAGAGAGACAGAGAAGGTGCGTGCCTGAACCAGTCAAGGGTCTGTCTTCACGCTCTCTGGAGTATTGGGCTGGATTCTCCTGCTGTAAGGCAGAATCCAAGAGGCACTTCATGGACCTTCTGTACCAGTCTGGAAGATGAGTCCACTTCTAACATCATCAGCCTGAAGAGGCTGCTCCTGCTTGCCAGGAGTGTGCTCAGCCTTGCCAAGATAGGAGACAAGCCTCTTTTCCTTGGTTCAGTCCAGGCCTTGGTGCAACCAGAAATAAAAGTTCTCATGCCGCAGAGAATTAGCTCAAGAGAGGAGGCCTTCTGCTCCAGGTACCCTGTGAATGCTGCTGCCCAACTTCTGGTCCTTGTTCTGGAGACAAATGAGACAGCTCTCTGGTACTTGGCACTGATGAGGCTGCACCTTGAATATTGTGTTTCATTTTGGGCCCTTCACTACAAGAAAGACACTGAGGTGCTGGAGCATATCTAAAGAAGGGCAACAAGCTGATAAAGAGTCTAGAGCACAATTTGTATTAGGAGTGTCTGAGGAAACTGGGGTTGTTTGGCCTTGAGAGAAAAGAAGGCTGGGAGGAGACCTCATCATTCTCTGCAACTACCTGAAAGGAAGCTGTAGCGAGGTGAGTGTTGGTCTCTTCTCCCATGTAACAAGTGATAGGACAAGAGGAAAAGGCCTGAAGTTGTGCCAGGGGAGGTTTAGGTTGGACACGTGGAGGAACTTCTTCACTGAAAGAGTTATCAGACACTGTAACAGCCTGCCCAGGGAGGCAGTTGAGTCACCATCCTTGGAGGCGTTTAAAAGAGAAGAAGTTATGTTTAGGGATATGGTTTAGCAGCTGACTTGGTAGGGCTGGGCCGATGGTTGGACTCAGTGATCATAAAGGTCTTTTCCAACCAAAACCAAAATGATTTCCCACCCAGAATTCATGGCACCGTGCACTTCAACAGGGCAAAGCAGAGCTTAGCTGGGCTTGACTTCTGCCCAGGTCTTCTTTTTTTTTCCTTGGCCCTCTCCTCAGTGAAGTACTCTGGTTATTAAGCACCATCAAAGGCCCATTGCATTACTGACATATGATTGTAATACATCACTTGAGCGCTGGTCTGCTGTCGTATATCATGGTGCTACAGCAGAGGACTGACAGGAACCCCAGACCCAGAGACAGATCACTTTTCTAAGCTTTATGGGCTGCTTTTTTTTTTCTCTCTAAAACATCGAGCAAAGGCAAAGAAAGAAATGCTGGACTGCTGCCACAAAGCTTTCAAAGCCTTTAAGTATATTTATCTATACATTTTTCCCTTGACCCTGAAACATTAATTAAAGTCTGCTGATGTTTCTATATAAGTCTGTACAGATTGGTTTATTTTGTGTCATGGAGGAGGGAATGATTGCTCACTGTGAACTGTTTCATGAGACTAGCATGTGCAAGTGTCTGTGTGTAAGCAGAAAAGAAAAATTTGTCCTTGAAAACCAAAAAAAGGTTTGTTCATGAATTTCAGAGAATTTATTATTAGTAAGTCTCTTGACTATATTTTTAATACAGTTGTGCAGGTAGAGACAGGGCAAAAGGTAATTGTGTGTGTTGTTGAGATTTTACCAATGATCAATACAGAAGGATTTGCTTCACTATTGCTTTAGGCTAGTTCTATCTGTGCAGGCCCACTGACATCAGTAAATCTAGTTTTGATTTACACCTGTCTGAGCTCTCACGTTAAGAGGAATTACATGCCTACTTCAAGGGCAGAATAAATCCTTTTTAATACCTCGTTGTGAATGTCAAATGGTTTTCAGGCCAAAATTTAGGGGAGATTGTAATAATAATAATAAACCTACATACAGGATCATAGTGGGGAAGAAGTAGGAGAATGTTTATTAAATGATGTGTGCTCTTAAAAATCCTGTCTTACTTACATGAACCCAGAAACCAAAAAGGGGAGAAAAACTGGAAACCAGATGAAAAACAGAGGTGGACCAGGCTGGCTGAGCCTATGGCTGACCAGTGTGCACAGTGAAAGGAACATGGACGTTTAATCATGCAGAATTTCCAAGGTCTCAGCCTGGATCAACCAAATCAACAGGAGATGTAGCACATGTAGTCATGTCTGTTCCCATGTCCTGAGGCTCAGCCTTGAAATTCAAGTTTCAAGCAGCAGATTCTCTACTGAAAGCCCAGTGTTAGGCACTGACATTCCTTGTAGAGCAGTCGTGGGTGAGTGGTGGTTCAGGCAGGATTTGTAGACCACTTTCAGAGCTCAACTCAGGGTTTCATGTAATTGTACTCAAAGGGTTGGATGGATGCTGTGAAAAAGAATTGGCTCCTGTTGTGGGATGTAAGGAAAATGGTCCTGAAGAGGTCAGTGGGGAGAGAGCAGAGACATGAATTCTGAAGCATCACGCAATATTTGTCAGTTCATGGGACTCCTCTTTCCTTAATATTAATTGAACTGTATGCTGGGTGAGAGAATGAGCTAAAATAATTTCCTGGAATGGAAAGGCAAGGATAAACTTTTACAGCAAGCTATTTAAATAGGCCACCAAGAACTGATGAAGGCAATTGGCTGGGCTAAGACAAGGCATTTAGCTACCTGTCCTTGTCTTTTTGTAATGAACATCCTTGGAAGAGACCCTCAGAGAAACCAGGGAAATTAGAAAAGTTTTGAGGAGGAGAAGCAGTGGCAAAAATGAAAGTGTGACAGTCTGACAACCGAGGTAAGGCAAAGTCAACCTGGGCTCCATCTCGTTGCCAGCTCTGGAAATACTTGGCTGCAGTTACGGTGCCTCAACATGCACACCTGCCATTGTTTCGGAGTGATTCTGGGTCTCGTAAGAGTCCAAAGGACGGGGAAGGACTGAGAGCTGTAACACACCACTGGGATGCTCAGGAACAGACAGTGCTGCCAGCAGAAGGAGAAATGTTTCTGTTACCTCAAGAGCACTGTTCCACAGTATGTATGTGCTAAACTGCCTGAAGCTTATTGTAGGCAAGTTTGGCAGTTTAAATTCATGTGTGGCTCTGGACTTTACTGCTTAATAACATCACCTACACTCAGAATAATCTGAGTTATTGTTAGGAGTACCTGTGAGACTGTAATCTTAATCTTTTTTTTGACCTTGAAATGTTCTTGTCAGTTCTGCTCTACAGGCTGATACATATCTGAACCCTGCTTTTAGATGCTGAGGGACTTTTGTCTTTGTTTTTTGTATGAAACTTCCATTTCTTTTGCAGGTTATGTAGAAAAATCTCAGCCTAAGCTTCATCACCCTCCTCCTGTTTCACTTTGGGACTCTGAACAATTTAGAGTATGAACAATGTTTACAATGTGAGCACCTTGTCCATTCCTAAAAGGAAAAGCCACAGAAAGGACACACACATGCAGTCCTTTGGCTATTGTGCAGGAAAGCCTGGACATAGTTTTTGGTATCAGTGAGCACATTCACTGTGAATCTGTAATTATCTCCTGTAGGTCTTGGTGCACACCCCCCACCTCTGCATGAACACTCACACAAGTCCCACAACCCCTATACCTTGCCAGCAGAGAAGGAGGTTTTAAGAACTGCCTCAAATTTTTTATTCGTTCAAGATAATTTCATCAGCCTCCAAATATTAAACGATCCTGAGCAATATGAGAGAATTGATCTAATTTATTTATTTATCTGTTCAACTGATTTTGGAGAAAGTTTTTCTGAGAGCAAGGTGTGAAGATAACGCAGGTTATCTAGCAAATTAGGATAGACTATGCCAGGCTGAGAACCAAGCTCTTGTATGTCATAGAATCATAGAATCATAGAATGTTAGGGATTGGAAGGGACCTTGAAAGATCATCAAGTCCAATCCCCCAGCCAGAGCAGGAACGCCTAGATTATGCTACCCAGGAATGTGTCCAGGCAGGTCTTGAATGTCTCCAGAGAAGGAGACTCCACAACCTCCCTGGGCAGCCTGTTCCAGTGTTCCGTCACCCTCACTGAGAAGAAGTTTCTTCTCGAGTTTAAGCGGAACCTCTTATGTTCCAGTTTCAGCCCATTACCCCTTGTCCTATCATTGGTTGTCACCGAGAAGAGCCTGGCTCCATCCTCGTGACACTCACCCTTGATATATTTGTAAACATTAATGAGGTCACCCCTCAGCCTCCTCCAAACTAAAGAGCCCCAGCTCCCTCAGCCTTTCTTCATAAGGCAGATGCTCCACTCCCTTAATCATCCTAGTTGCCCTGTGCTGGACTCTCTCCAGCAGTTCCCTGTCTTTCTTGAGCTGAGGGACCCAGAACTGGACACAGTATTCCAGATGGGGTCTCACCAGGGCAGAGTAGAGGGAAGGAGAACCTCTCTCGACCTACTAACCACCCCCCTTCTAATACACCCCAGGATGCCATTGGCCTTCCTGGCCACAAGGGCACACTGCTGGCTCATGGTCATCCTGCTGTCCACCAAGACTCCCAGGTCCCTTTCCCCTGTGCTGCTCTCTGATAAGTCATTCCCCAACTTATACTGGAACCTGGGGTTGTTCCTACCCAGATGCAAGACTCTACATTTACCCTTGTTAGATTTCATTAAATTTTTCCCCGCCCAACCCTCCAGCCTGTCCAGGTCTCGCTGGATGGCAGCACAGCCTTCTGGCGTGTCAGCCACTCCTCCCAGCTTGGTGTCATCAGCAAACTTGCTGATAGTACTCTCTAGTCCCTCATCCAAGTCATCGATGAATATATTGAATAATACTGGTCCCAGTACCGACCCTTGAGGGACTCCACTGGATACAGGCCTCCAACCAGACTCCGCCCCATTGACCACAACTCTTTGGCTTCTTCCCCTCAGCCAGTTCGCAGTCCACCTCACTACCCGAGAGTCTAGACCACACTTCCTCAGTTTAGCAGCAAGGATGCTGTGGGAGACTGTGTCAAATGCTTTACTGAAGTCAAGGTAGACCACATCCACCGCTCTGCATCATCTATCCACCTTGTTATATCCTCATAAAAGGCTATGAGGTTAGTCAAGCACGACTTCCCTTTGGTGAAGCCATGTTGACTGTCTCTAATGACCCTCTTATCCTTGATATGCCTTGAGATGGCACCAAGGATAAGTCGTTCCATCACTTTCCCAGGGATGGAGGTGAGGCTGACCGGTCTATAGTTACCGGGGTCCTCCTTCTTGCCCTTTTTGAAGACTGGAGTGACATTTGCTTCCCTCCAGTCCTCAGGCACCTCTCCCGTCTCCCAAGACTTGGCAAAGATGATGGAGAGTGGTCTAGCAATGACATCAGCCAGCTCCCTCAGCACCCGTGGATGCATCCCATCTGGACCCATGGATTTATGGATATCCAGATGGCTTAATTGGTCCCTAACCCAGTCCTCATCGACTAAAGCAAACTCCTCCACTGCCCTGACTTCCTGTGGGGCCTCAGGGGAACGGGGCTCCTCAGGACAGCCTCCGGTAGAGTAGACAGAGGCAAAGAAGGCATTCAGTAACTCTGCCTTCTCTGTATCTTCTGTCACCAAGGCACCCACCTCATTCATCAGTGGGCCTACATTGCCTCTGGTGTTAGTTTTATCTGCCACGTATTTGAAAAAGCTCTTCCTGTTGTCCTTGACCCCTCTCGCCAGGTTCAATTCTAGGGAGGCCTTTGCTTTCCTAGTTGCCTCCCTACATCCTCGGACAACAGCCTTATACTCTTCCCAAGTGGTCAGCCCAGAGTAAGCTACTGGAAATCCTGAGTCAGTCCAAGGCTGCTCCTCGAGTGCCCATTAAATGGTCTGTAGGGATGGAAGGTTGGTGGAGCTGAAGAAAAGGCTTAGTTCCTCACTTAAATGGCAATTTGGACTTACTTAAATCACTAACCTAAGGTCACGTATTAGTTTCTAGTTTGGGCTAAGGTGGGTCTCTGCATGCAGTTAAGCTCCATCAGGTTTCAGTCTGAATTTCTGATTGTAGCTGCTGCACCTTAACAATCTGAAAACTGGACTGAACCTCCCCTAAAGGCCACCTGGCTTGCATTAGGACCTCTGACTGTGAGGAACCCAAAAAGGGATGCTCGGGTCAATGGACTGAACGGTGTTAAAGGTGGAAGGTGGGCAGGAAAGACTTCAAAGGGTGGCTGAGGGTTCACTCTGAGCCCAGAATAGTGCTAGACTTTTTGTTTTGTTTTGTTGATTGTATTTGTGATAAAATCCTGCCTCCAATTTTAAAATCAGAATTAATAGCTAGTCAGGAACATTGGCTTCTGAAGTTATTATTATGTTCCAACAGATGTTCAACCAGTCAGATTATTTAATTAGCTTCATGCTCCTTAACCTCATAAATCTGTGAAAGCTGTGACAAGGAAAAAGAAAAAGAATTGATGACAATAAATCAGTACCCTAGATTTTCTTAATACAGTTTAAAAAGTTTGGATCAAAGCACCATTGAAAAGCTTGGGCAGCAAACTGAATGTCTCTCTCTGGGATATAAATCTCACCTGAGCACAAATTTGGAGGAGAATGCTCAGGATTCTCAGCAAAACATCCTCGGGATGTGGGGAGAAACATTTTGTGTAGGAAGCTGGTTTGCCATTGGACAGACCTGCATATAGTCCCTAGCTCCACCACTGATTAAAAATGTGACTTTCAGAAGCTCTGCCTGTACCTTCTCCTGTCCTGCTTAAACAGTGGGCATGTTGTCTGAAACCAACTCTGACCCTAAGTACAGCCACATATCTTAAGCTTGCACAGGAAGTTCGCATCATGTCTACATCTATGGTGGTATAAAGATGGTTACTTTTAGAACTTCAGGGAGAGAAACTCTTGGAACTTCAGGGGCAGTAATAAATAGTAGCATAAGAGCAAGGAGTCAGTTATACTCCTACATTTTTTTCTTCTTTCTGTTCCACTGGGTCTGTGGGTTTTCATATACTTACCCTAGGTAAGCAACTGATCTTTTTCAAAACAAAACAAAAAATGGAGGACTCTCTTTCCACAAAAGTATCACCGCCTCTTTGCCTTTCCTTTGGCTTCTGGCTCTGTTACAGACCTGATTGTCTCTCCTCTCATGATCAAGAACCTTTCATTAAAAAGGAGACTATTAGTAGATTAGTCTCTATCATCATCCACTTCTGCTCGACACAATTCTACATTTTCCACTTGTACACTTCTTTCCCAGCATAGGAAAATACTCTTTCTCAACACCCAACCTACATCAGCCCAGCTCTTTGATGGCTTCTAGGGCCCTCGAACCTGTTCACAGAAAGAAAATTGGATGATCCATGTATGTATGTATATGTATACACACACACGCACACACACACGAGGATTTTTCTCAAAATTACTTCAGAGAAGAGGGTCATCATTTTAGATACTATTCAGAAGAAAGCCGCTTTTTTTTTTCTCTCTGCTTCCCATTAACAAGGACGCCTTAGGAAACTGCCTTCCTGATTTTCCTACCTCCATTACTCCCTTACCTTGGGGAATAGCAGTATCATCCATTCTCCTACCTTCACGTTATACAAAAACATAAACTTTTTTATTTTTCTGAGGTGAGTGGATGAATGCACTGTCTAGGCACTTGACAGCACGTCTGCAGAGCAGCAAAGCCACCCCAGTCAATGAAGATGGAAAGCTAAGTGACAATTTGGTTGTTTTACCATAGTTCATCTGAAGTACTTGGTGCTATTGCAGCCAAGAAGCTTAAGGCTCAATGGGGCTGAAACTGACATTGAACAGTAATCCTCCCCTCTTAGGTTTCAAGCAATTCAGCAGGAAAATCTACTGTATGGCAAGAACTAGCCATTGCCAGCATCCTGTGCCAGCCATCACCAGCAACTGGGCTGGTATCTCTGCATTTACTGTGCTCATATTTTCCAGGAGACACAAGTCAGTGGAAGCATACGGTGACCCACTTCATCCTCAGCATTCCTGGAAGAATAGGGCTTTATTCCCATGTGTGGTATTTTAAAATGTGTTGCCCTCATCATTTCAGAAAAATACTTTTTTAGCAGATTTTCATCCCTCCAGAGACTGACTTCAAACAAGAGATCATTTATAGAGGAAAAATTCCATTCAGTAAGAGGTTTTTTTGTGCTCTCATTGGCTCCAGCAAGCCATTTTTTTAGTCTTAATTTTTCCTTTCAGCAGTTTCATATAACAGATCTCGCAATATGCCTGCCCTCCATAAACCAGATAAATCAGAGGGAACAGAAACCTGGGCATGGCAGGAAGAGATTTTCTCCAGAAGCTTCTGAAGGTCAGTTTTAACGTTGCTCTGCGCTGTGTCCAATGGGATTTAGGTGAAGCACAGACAACACGGTGATCCCCCTGAGATCTACAATTAAACGTTTTTTCCCTGTGTGGACCTGGCAGCACTGGTTGCGCAGCCTGCACCAGTTGTTACCCTGGGCTTTATTACACCAACGGCAGTAAATGAGCCTGCTGCCCCTGCTCCTGGTGCCATGGTAGTAACTAACATCACCTATTGAGCCTGGGTTTTTTTATAATCAGATACTTTGCAATGGCTGTGTTATGCTTTGGTTTTTTCTTAACTGCTTCCTTTCATTGCCAGCACCGCCCCCCATTTCTCTGCCTTCCGTACCTTTCAAGTGGCATCATGACTCTGCTCAGAAATTCCCACCCATGCAGACAGTTTAGTGGGGAGGTGAAATTCACCCTTTTTAATTCAAAGATACAGAAGAGGAGAAAGCTGGGTATGAAGAACAACCACCTTCTCCATGTTTGCATGACTGTCACAAAATTTAAGTTCAAAAAGGTCCAGGCCATGTGACCTCCCTCCTGCTGAGGGTTAAAAATCATCACCTGCTGCACCTGCCTGCAGCTCAGGGCCACCCCTGCTGAAAGCTCCTTCTCAAGCCAGGCTTTGATGCAACCTGAGAAGAAATGGGCAGGATTCTCAACTAATACTCCATTTATCTTGTTTCCCCCTCTCATCCTGTAGGAAAACAAACAAATGATGTTTACACTTGTTTCTTTTGTTGCCTCTCTTTAGAAGCTGTGCTACCATTATGTACGTTTTTCTCATCATTTTTTAGCAGGGACAGAATTAAGAATGAAATTGCAAGGGAGGAAATACAACAACTAAATATTTTATTTGACGAGAAATGCCTCCTAGGTAAAAGGAGACATTCTTCTTGGATAAATTCCGTATTTTCTGCAGAGCAGGAACAGGTGGGCTGAGGTTTTACATGGTAACCCATCATTAGTACCATTATTACTGCCAGTATCCAAACAATTTCCTGTTTTCAAGCAGGTAGAAAGAAACCCTAAAAATATCTTTAAGTACAATCAGGAAGGCTTCTTTTTGAAGCTCTTTTAGAACTCTGATGCCCTTTAAAAATATAGGGTTTTTTTTCTTCCCCTTTCATTTCTTTAAATTTTTTTTTAAAAAAAAAAATGAAGAGTACGACAGGGATTAAAATGAAAAAGGATCTGGAATCATTTTGACTGAGAGGAAAGAAATATTTGTACATTATTCATCGTACTCTCGGTTATTCATCAAAAGTTTCATTCTTCAACTAAAATCTTTTCCTTATCTTAAAGCCACTGACATGAATATATATCACCAAGTTAAAAAGATTGAATTACACTTCTCCCGCTGCTGCTGAGATTCATGGAAACTCAAAGCCCAGCCTAGTCCCTAGGTGTACTGAGACAGTGCATTTTATGATTTTCAGAGAACAACGCTAACAGGGTTTGTCTCTTCATTGTGATACGGAGATGATTGAAAATGTGCTGCTGTATCGCTTGATAAAAGACCTTTGCCAAAAAGGAGAGCAGCTTTGTCATTTGAGAACATTACCCATGGGGCTTAAGAGACCTACTTGACAGCAAAAGCTCTAGCAGATTTTTTTTTTTTTTTTAAAGCTGTATGTTCTTCATTGCCATTGCCAAGCAACTTGAGCAGGAGAAAAGAAGGAGCCGAGATGTGATCCATAAAATCTTCTCTGAGTATTGTGTTGCCCGATGAGTACCAGGGCAACAAATGACATTTCATTGCTTGGGTTCCTGGTGCTTGTTCAGAGGGAGAGTCACTCTTGATTCATAACACTCTATCACCAGCTTGTGCCTTTCCGAGGTGTTGGCTGTTCTTCAGGGGCCCAGCTTTAAAATCCCCCGGGCCGTAGCAGTCTGCTGCAGTACTCGGTGCAGGATGGCTGCCCACCTGCCTGATCTAGTTTTGCAGGTGCCACGGTAACACTTTGCAGGGCAAAGAAAGGTGGTTTAGAGTGACTTTGGTGAGTCTAATGTGCAAAGGCAAGCCATGTCCTTTGCAGGAAGCACTGTGTGCCGGCTTGAAGCAGAGATGTCTGTAGGCTCTACTCCACAACAACCTGTGTGATGAAAGCTGCCCAGAGCCGCTCTTCGGCCCTGCCCAGGGATTGGGGTGGGTTGCCTGAGCAGGGCAGGCCAGTGGCCAGCAGGCTGAGTTGGCCGGTGTGCGGGGTATGGTGCAGCTTTGCCCCGGGCAGTCTCAGCTGTCACTCCGGCCTCCTTACTACCACCCACAAGGGAGAAGGGGATGTCCCTGGCACAAACATGGTGACACCAGCCCCAGGGTTACTGAGAGGGGAAAGTAAGAAGGACTTGCAGGTGTCCTGAATTGCATCTTGATGATATGGGTCTTGGCTGATTTTACATTTGACACATCAGGGCTTAGTTTTTTCCTGATCTTTTATAAGATGCACTTCACAGTTCACACCAAGGGGCCTTAAATGTATGACAGTCAGGAGACACGTCCTGAGGCTCCCTCTCATACTTCTATCTCAGGTACCGATGAGGGCACAAGGCGAGAGGCAGGTGTTAGTGTCTCTGCAAACCAGGACCAAGGAGGCACATCGGGGCTGCCCAAAAGATGCTGCGATGTTCAGGAAGGTGGAGCTTGAAGAAGAAAAATCCCCTTACTCCTCACAGCCTATGAAGTGCAAATTTGGTTTCATGACACAGACTCTAACTCTGAGGGATAACTTTTTCACCAGTTTTGGCACGCATCTCTGGATCCAGGGTTAGTATGTAGTATCAAATAATAGCAACAACAACAGCAATGTGATAATATCATCTAATGATATCAGATGCTATTGCACTCCTATATGTTTTGATAGCATTTCAGACCTAGGACTACCATCAGGTATTTCACTGCAAAACTGGTGACCTCCACAGAGACCTCCTCAGTCAGCTTCTCCTGTAGTGACCCACAAGTGCATTTTTCTGCCTGTGCAGGTGGTTGAGCACCCACCAATCATTGTTTTGTTCCATAACGAGGACAGTGGTAGATGATCTGCACTGAGCCATACATCATTCTGCAACAACATGCCTTTGATGGGAAAATGGACCGCTGCAATTCAAGCGGGGCTGAGCTCTGACTTCCTAAGGGTATGTGGTGATAACGTGAACTGAGGGGAGCCTAGGAGAGGAGAAGTGTAATTAGAATTCCCACTGAAGTTCAGAAAAGCTGGATAAAATAATTATAAACTGGCCCAGAAAAAAAAAAACAAAAAACAAACATCAAAACCAAAACATAGTGATATGGTTGTTGTCATTTTGGATTAAACGGATCCAATTTAACGTGGTGATGGTGAAAAATGTACTTATAGAAAATATAAAGGACCTTTACAGTCTTTCTTGTCCTTGGCAATTTAGCAAACATTGGTTTTGTGTTTGCCTCCCCCAAAGAATAATACTTGCAAATTTTTCCCCCCTTGCTGCTACAAAGTCCAGAAAAGAAGGCTGGATGTTAAACTCAGGCGACATAGCCCTTGAATTACCATTGCAAGTATCAGACTGAGAGACTCAATGGGAAATAACATTTTCTGTGATTTAAGTACACTTCCTTCTCCCTAAATTATCAAGTGATGTTGGGCAAAAGGTAGCTGAGGAAGCTTGGTTTGCTGTCTAGTGCACTGAGCAGCAGGGCCGAACCAGGCAGATAACCAATTAGTGAAAGCAAATAGCAAAGGAGCAAACTCTTTTGAGCCAGGCTGCTGCTGCAAATTAAATGTTTTTTTTTTTCAACCTGTGCACAAAAATAAATGAAGCTGAAGTTAATCAAGCTGTCCTACCTATGCCCCTAGTACTGATATCTGTATGCTATGCCCGTGCTAGTGAGTGTTATCTTTAACAAGAGGGCAAAGACTACGAGGAATTCAGGGAGATGTCTGTTTTGTTTTGAGATCTTAAAACTCTTAATTTCCAAGACCTGTGCAAAAAGCCTAAGGAAGTTTATAATGTACACATAAGAAAATACTGAAAAATCTTGTGCCATTTCTGCTATCAGAAAATGTGCCAGCGGTAGCAGGTCCCCGAGGTATTGAAAAACAAGGTCACCGTCCATCAGCTACTGAAGCTGCAGGACTGGGAGGGTGGTGCAAATCTTTGTGCTGCTCTGGCACGAGTCACTCGCAGTGACTTTCGGAGAACTGCACTGACTCATGCCAGCCCTGGCTCTGACCCTTTGCAGTGCTGGATTGACATGTACTAGGCCAAAACCATGAGTGATCTCTTTGGCAGCTGCCCTTATTTTACAAGTTAACTTTTTACTCTGTTTCCCCCTTCTGAACTCTGGAGCTCTCTCTTTCCACATGAACTGAGCTTTCCTGAAAACGATTGTTTAATGGGAACATCTGGCGTGTGAATGGAAGACTTATTCCTCCTTTTCCCTTTAGTAAATGCTCATTGCATACTTTATAAGTTGATCTTTTTTTTTGCTTCCCCAAGCAGAGAAAAAAACATGGATCATTACTTGACAGAAGAGACTGTATTCTTTAGTTAGTTAATGCGTGCGGGTGTAACCCGCAAGCCGTGACTTAAGAGCTTTCCCCATAATTAAAAGTTTTCTGCAGTGAAGTCTTGGTTTCTGATTAAAATATAGCAGTCCTTCCTATTGTTCAATTAGTGCTAATTAGATAGCATCTCTGCACAATACTTCTTGCAATTCAATAACCACAATCTGGATTATTTCTACTTTTGCGAAGGGAAAAAATCTTACAAAAAAGCCTGAGTTCATTTACCTGTGTGCTGTTTAGAACTATGGAAAATTAAAAACCTGAGAAATAAATAGGTATTAGTAATGCCCTGGTTTGAGAGCACCAGGATAATGTTTTTCTGGGGCTCCCAGCACAGGGGACAATCACAGCTGGGAGGGGACAGCTGTGCCTGTGGGGAGGGGAGGATGGGTCAGGTGACCCAAACGGACCAATCACAGTGCTCCTGCCCATGGTGCTCAGTATAAAAGGGCCCCTAAGAAGCCCTGGGGCTTTTAGTGTTGCTCTGCTGGAAGGGTTGTTACTGCCTGTTTTCTATCTCTCCCTGTACTACTGGTGTTCCTACCTCCTCTTTTCATGCTGCAGAGGAGCACTGTTCAACAGAACAGATTGTCTTCCCCTACCCCACTGGGTAGGAGTGGCACGGCTCCTCTTCTCTGTGGGTTTTTGGGGGGTTTTTTTTGACTGTCGTTGGGACTTTGGGCTTGGGCACTTCTGTCTACTGTTGAGTCTAGTCTGGGATTTTTTTTTTCCTGCTTGGGATTTTATCCAGAAGGTGTGGGTCCTGTATTAACATATTCTATCTTTAATCATATTTGTACACTTGTCTAATATTTATATATAGTTTGACATCTTCATTGTTATTGTCAGTATTGGTGAGTTTTTTGTGGGTTTTTTTTCCTTAAACTGGTTTGAGGCTTTTTTTCAACCTCAAAGTTTCTCTCTCTGGTTCCCCTGTTATTCTCCCCTGGTGGTGGGATCACAGGGAATGTCTATTAAAGTTTAGTGTCCAACCCAGCCTTAAACATTGAGCAATAAAAGTAATATTTGCATTCACTTTCCATTTCTTTCCCTTTCCTTCTCTTTTCCTATTAGTAATGGAGGTACTACACAAAGATGACCTTTACAGTAACTGGCTTGGCGAATATCTAGTGTTGTTTGTGAATTCATAGGCTCAGTAAAGTTGTGTTTGTGCACTCTAATGGCTTTTTGGCTAAGCCAGCTTTACCTGAACTCCCTGCTACGTGAAAATGATTTACTATGATCCAAGTGGAAATGCATAAGCCATCTAGAAAGAGTGGATATGCAAACTTTGGTGCAAATCTGGCATATAAGCACTGCTGTTCTGATGTCAGTCAATCATGGTGAATCCCAGCAGATCTATGCTGATTTCTGCCAGCCCTGGCCCTGATGTGGGCAGATGACAGAGACCCACAGTTTTGGCATGAGGAATATGGAGGCCTCCTTCCTCAGTGTATTGAGGAATGTCTTAAATGGGGAGCTGGTATTCCTGATTTGTTTGGGACAGGCTCATATACTCTGCAGATGAGAGCAGTTTTGCAAACCACATGGGAAGATAAATAGAGCAGCAGGCAACATCCATCTGTGTTTTGAGTTGCAGGGTTCTGCAGGCTGGTACAGCAGTGGCACTGTCTGTAAAAGTGAGGTGATGGGCATTGATTGGCCTAAATATGTTGAAGCCTTCAGAGAAAATGAAGTAGAATCATATTGCTACCCCTAGGATCAAAGCACTAGATAGTTTGGTTACGAGAGGGTGGAGCAAATTTATGGAATGATGCGGGAGACTGAGAATCACAGAACAGGCACCATTCACCAGTCTTTTGATCTGATTCAGTGTCAACTGAATCAAGTGATGCCAAAGTTTAGAAACTGAATCAAGTGATGCCAAAGTTTAGAAAATGCTGTCCAGGCTTTTATGTGTCAGGCAGAATCCTGCTGGTCTGGGTCAAAACTAAGAAGTAAAATGATGTAGAATGGTGTGACTCATCAGCCCAAGCCTCATTCACCTGCCCAGCCAACAGCCTGGAAAGCACCAGCTGAATCCAAGCGCTCTGCAGTTGTTCCAGTTCATTCCCAGTTAAGCCAAGCAAGGACTATGCACCATTTGAAACTGCCTGCACAAGCTGACTGTATGGCAGAGAGAAAAGAAAATTCCAGATCAGAAATTAGAGCTTCATTTCCAGTGCTTGCAAGGAAGCCCTACCTTCCAGTGGCCCTATGAGTTAGAGGAAGAAGCATCTTGTCTATCTACTCCTATTCTACTTTTTTTCCACTCTGCATTGCTATATTTTGAATAAAGATAAGAATTTGTTACTTTAAAAACCTACTTGCAGTTCCCTACAGGGGACCTCTGGGTCCCATGTGAAAGACCTCTTGGTCTTTTGGCCTCCAGTTTTCAGAAATATTCAGAAAATCTGTGCCATGTCAGCTGAGACTTTCAAATGAACCCACAAATCACCAGGGAAAGTCTACATAGGGCTGATTTAAAATATATCAACCTGGTAAATGAGAGCTTGGCTATCTTGAAAAACAAGTCACCTCCTCTTTAATTTTGAGGCAGTGTGTCCCACTGTCTTCATTCCTGCCTGCTCATTTCCTCTTGGGCTCTGACAAGACCTGTTCTCTCTGTCGGCAGCTTGGTCCCATTCCTCTTCCCCTCTGCTCCTTCTATTTTAAGAATGTAAACATTCAGCTGTTCATCAGAAGCCTGCTGTTTTCCTAGACATTTTATTATCAGCCTTGTGACGCTGGCAATTTGGATCACTTTGCTTTAAGCATATTTCATTGTGCAATTATAATACCAGGACTGTGTCAGGTGAGTGATACAAATGATGCTTTGAATGCCTCTTTCGGGGTTTTGTCTGCATGTGGTGTTGCTTTGGTTTGCTTTTATCAAGCTTCAGTCTCAGAATTAATAGATTGCTCATTTATTCTCTAGGTTTAACAACTATCATGGTAACAATCAGAAACTGCGGTTTTATGATGTTACACACCTTCCCTTGCTATTTGAACTCTTTCTGAATTTGTGATGGAAATGGGCTTGATGAGTTAGATGCAGATAAAAGGGGGACAAGAAGGACAAAAGCCAGGACCACCACTGTCTACTGTGGGCAGAAACTTGTGTGTCAGTTTGATTTACTGACACTTGCATTTAAAGTGACAGGACTTAATGAAAGGAATGGCTGAGATGCTGAAGTTTTCTCCCAGAAACAGAAGAGATGGGAGGGATGTTCTGACCATAAACACTGGAATTAGTGCTCCTCCAGACTATTCCAACCAAGATTATTGTTCTAAATTATGTTCAGTGAAGAGCTTGGATCAAAGAGAAATGGTCTGGTTTTAGCAGTTTCCCTGATAAAAAAGATCACACAGCCTGTAGGATGGATTGTATGGTATCCCTGCTGGTTTCTTCTCTCACTTCTCTCCCCATCCCTCTGGACAGATCTCTGTTTATCTTTGTAGAGATGAACATCTAGCTGGGGAAAAAAAAAAATCAAACCCAAAACCCCAAACCCTGCACAACTCGATTATTTATTTATCCAAGTGGCTTGTGTAGTCGTATCAGTTGAGCAATTCTCTACATACAGGCTTCTATTTTGCTGTTTGCCCTTAAGGGGCTATTAACTATGTAAACAACTTCAAAACAAAGAGCCTGGGCAGTTTCATTAGGGGAAACCATCTCTGCTTCCAAAGGCCTCCTGGGAAACAGGAGGAGTTCATTAAAGCCAGGGTGGTGTAGAAGGCTTTGTGCGCATGCAGAAATGGAACCACCATGAAACATTAATGACCTCAGTGCATTAGCAAGTCTTAAACTAGAGTAGAATTACACTGTCTCTGGGGACCTGAGTGCACCTCCTTGGATTTTATTTTTTTAATGCTAGGGAAAGCACAGGCTTCAAATTTTAATGTGAAGAGCAAAGCACTTTGGTGGTGTGAACTGAAGGTGGCAATCAAGCTGGCCCTAATCCAGTGATGTGTAGAAAGTAATTATCCTAATTGTCAGCTGCTGCCTTGACTGCAGTCAGTGGTGTTGCCAAGCCATAGGCTGCTTAATCCATATTGCCAAATAAATGTTCACTGGATTTCTTTTCTTTTTGATTCTCCATGAACAAAATCTACTGCTGAATCACTTTTCTTGCTTTGGTAGGCAGCATATATCTTGCCAGTTACAAAACACCAAGGAGACATTTGGCAACGTTACGTCAACAGCAGGCAACTGTTCAGGGCAGTATTGATCCCAATGGAAATTACTGTATAGGTCTCTTGTGTGAGTTATGATCTGAACTAAAGTTGGGTGACATTTCTCCAAGGAATACTTTGTTCAGCAATGGCAGAAAAAGCACCATTTCAAAAGAACAATTTATGCTGAAATCTGCAAATATTATCAGCCCAAAGAAAAATATATACCCAAGAAATTTAGTTTAGAAATGATGGCTCAAGTTTGTTTAAAAGTTGCTTTTGAAAGGGAGAAGTCTTTGAGAGGTGATGTCTTCAGCAATATTTTTCAGTTTGTTTGTCTTCTCTTCTGCCACAGAGTGCAGAGAACATGTCTCAACTTTTCAAGATGGGGGAGAGCTACAAATGTGCCAGTCATATAGATTATTTGGGAAGAAGACATATAGTGCAGTCCACTGATTCTCATCCTGCCAAGTGTGTGTGTGTCTTTGGAAAGGAAGAATAGTCATCCAGGGCCAAAGTAAGGGACCACCTAGTCCAGGGACCTCTTTTCCAGCAGTGGCTGTAAGCAAAGGCTAACAGAAGAGAAGGAACAAGGTAAGCCTGTGAGATACTTCCTTTCTAGTGCTTTGCTTGCATTCAGCTATTATTGAACCAGGTCTTTCTGAGTCTGATGGGATTTGTGTAACCTGTAACCCCGAACCAAGTACCTCACCAGTCTCCCCTTGACCTCTGTCTGAGCTCACAGTATCCTTCAGCAGCCTGAGAATTGGTCTTGAAGAGAAGTTAAGAGAAGCTTGCAGAGAAGGCTAATCTTTCTGTTTCCTCCTAATTGTTTTCAGTCACTGTTTTCACCTACACAACTGTCTTCTGACCCAGGTGACAATGGCATGTCTATGATACAAGCATCCACTGCCTGTGGTGTATCAAGCGTGCTGGTATTGCCTGAGACAAAGAACTAGTGATTCAGTGTTATGTCTGATGCTACTTTTCCCAATGGTGAGCTGTTTGTCTCTGTTCCAGTCCTAAGGTTAACCCAAAATATTTGATCCAGCCATAAGATCCATGAAGTACATGCAGTATTAAATTCGTGCTTTGCCATGATGCCTGAATGTCACTGATTGGCAAGATGGAGACAAAATATAGCTATGCCCACACACCTTTGTAAGGTGAGTAGTTAACAGGCAAGAATATTAAATATTCCTTGCTACCACAAGAGCTGAGCAACCCCAGAAAGCAGGGTATGTGTGTAAGGGGAAGGAATCTTTGCACTGACAGTCATTCTGATTTATCCAGTTTGATTTCCCATCTTTGTCCAGGCCCAATATTAAGTACAAACAATTCACCTCCAAAAACCCTGGCACTGGCAAAACTAAAGCTAATGCCCCCAAAAGTGCATTTTTTTGTCATTTACTTTTTTTGGGGGAAAAAAAAAAAGGGAATTTTAAGAGTTTGTGTTTGTACACATGATGTGGTATGTTTCCTGTTTGTCTGAAGGACAAGTTCTTCTGGTATGAGGCAAGGCTTTTATTCTGGTTTAAAACTTTAATGTTTGTTAAAAAGTAATAACGTGTTTTTGTGGTGTGGTTATGGTGGTAAATTTTTTAAGGAATTGCATAAATCTGCTGTGTGTCAGAGGCAAGAGTTTGGGAAGAATGCTGCCAAATTTGGAAAGGGAACATTTTTTTCTTTTTCAAGTAGATCAAACATTAGTCTGTCCTCCTCTGCCTTTCCCCAGCACAAATTCTGCAGAATAGGAGGTACTTCTGTTCACAGTCAATGAAGGAGCTGAGCATCTCTGCCATAAAGAAGCATCAAACAGAACAGTGTCGTTTTCTTTGTGATCTATGCCTGGTGCATTGATTTTTCCATGGTAGAAAGCAGAGAAAGCTCACTCTTTAATGGAGAACTCAGAAAGATATTGTGTAAAGGTGAATCACTTCAAAAAATGGCAGCTTTTCTCTGTTCTTGATTCTAGCTGAGGCAAACAGTTATGGCAATGTGCTCAGTGAGCCTGCTAGCATGCGGCATAAAAAACCTTTGGGTAATTCACCTAGATTGGAAATTGGCCATGAGGTTGTCTTTGGAAGACTGATATCACATGCCGCTTGTGACACTACTAGGAGACACTAACTTGGGAGAAGTAGGGGCACATTGATCCTCGGACATCCTGGTAGTGCAAACCCATGCTGTACTTTAGCTCTTTCAGGTCCTAAGCCCATCAGCTGGTGTAGACAGAGGTGTAGATACCCATCTTGGATATGAATTTTATAACCTTTTCCTGGGGTTTGGAGAGAAAACATATCTTTGACTGGATATGGTAATTTTCTCAGGTTTCAAAATTGGAGACTTGACAGGTTTTAACTCTAATGGAGGAAATAAAGATCTAAGCTTTACTTATTTTTTCTAATAATGAAAGTCAGCTTTTTTGCTACTAAGTTGAAAAGGACCAGAGGGTGAGCTGGGAGGTTTGTCGCTAGCTGAGGGTCTGTAGCAGTCCTTGGGCTAGTGTGTTCTTTGACAGCACCATGCTACTGTTAAACAGAGAAAGTAGTTGGAATTTTCAAAAAGGTTTGGTCTTGTTACTTGTGCAAATCCCGGAACAAGGAAGGTAAAAGCCTACATGTGTCAAGCCTGACTCTCTCTGTACCACTCTTGACTTACAGGACTGTAGTGTCTACTCCAGGAGCAGGCCTTGTCTTTCTGTGCTAAGTGGTGGACATCACAAAATCACCACCTGTAAGACGCTCTCAGCTTGACATGTTTTATTTATCATGCAGCCATGATCAGAAAACAAATCTAGTCAGAGAGATTTCTGTTGTTTACTGGAACAGCATTTCCCATCAAAATAATCACAAGAATTCTGGTTGGAGGGGACCTGTGGAGGTCTTTATTCCAACCTCTCACTCAAAGCAGGACTTTCACCAATGCTAGAGCATGACAGCTGTGGCTTCTTGTTGCCAAGTCTAGAAAGTTGCCACATCCTCTGGTGACCTGTTCCTGTTCTGCAGCAACCTCCTTGTGAAGATATTTTGCCTGCTGCCCTACCTGGACTTCCAAAGATGAAATCTGTGGCCACTGCCCCTTGTTTTAGTAAAAGAAGCAGCTCTAGGGATCCTTGCTAGGCTTCCTTAAAGCATTTCTGTCAAATGTAGGACAGTCTTTGTAGATCAGGTGCATTTTGTTGGCACATAGACCATGTTAGTCATTCCCAGCTAGATCTGTGAGCATATCCTTGCCAATCCACCCTCTTCTATAGACCATCAGTACAATACACCATGCAGCAGTGGTGACTTGCCAGAAATCATTTTTGGTGAAGAAAAAAAGAAAAACAAAACCAAATACAAATCACAGTTCTCCAGGTTGTTCCAAGTCATGTGTTTTTAGCCTCCTTGCCTCCTTCCCTCTCATCCCCAGTTAATTACATGGCCAGTCTGTGAAGGTAGCAGGAATATCAAAGCCCATGTGACAGACTTGTTGCTGCAGACAGCTGCCATGTTTGCCCAAAATTGAGGGAAGAAAACCAATTAAATTGTCTTGCCTTGTATGTGTAGGATGCTGTTCCTACTGAGAGGATAGATAATCTCATCATTTCCCATGGAAGGAGGGACTGCTGAGGAAGACAAGGGGGAATGAGAGTGAATGGCAGCTGGCAGAGGGCAAGCAAGTAACATTTTCCTATTATACAGCCTAACAGGGATTGGTTTATGGATCTCATTCTTTTTACATTTGTCTCCTTTCATCTGAAATCTGGAGACCACAGGCAGCACACAAACTAAATTTGGCAGCCTCTCATTCTAAGCTGCTTCTGGATGGCCATAATGCCAGTTTTGATAAACAGTCACTCCTCACCCTCTTGTCCCCAGTATCCTTCCCTCGTTTATGCTAATTCTTTTTCTTGCTCCAGTTATGCATCTTTGTCTGTCATAATGAGAGAGACCTGATCATTAGCCTCTGAGTCCTTGAATGCCTTTCTGAGGAGGCAACTGCTCATGATCATTGGCAAGGAGAAATAAAATACAAAGCCCTGCAAGAGCCCCACTCTCAAACAAACCACAAGTCTCTCTTTTCCACTTGGTAACTTGTACAGGGAGATGCTCTGGAGACTCATGAGTGGATGTGGCAGTCTTACCACTGCCAGCTGAACTAGTCCTATGTGTGGTGTCACCCCTCCAGCCTTGAAATGCAAGGCAAGAAGTGCACCTATCTGAAATAATGAGTTGGTTTTAAATCTCACTTCTTGTCAGGACCACAACCACAGCTATAATTTGCGCGAGTTTGTGGGAAATACCGGTTCCAACAGTAATGGCAATTTGTCTTGATTTGTGAAGGCTGGCTAAGTAAGAGACTTTACTGAATATATTTTTTTTCCTTCAGGTTCATACAAATGGCCATGGCCAGCCAACATATCATGAGGGCATTTGGCTTGTAAATTTAAGTTGCAACAGAACCCCACCAAAGAATGGCTTATATGTGTATAAGTGTTGCATCTCGGGAAGCTTTCCTTAAAAAACATCATCCTGCAGAAAATCTGAGAAAGAAAATACCATCCTGTGCCTAGATTAATAAATCTAGGATATAATATATGAAGAAACAAGAAGGTTTGAGGCTTTAGTGGAGAGAATATCCTACTGTTTACTCATTCCTCTTCAGAGCATGGTGTGTCTGTTTGCACACACATATACCTGCTGAACATGATTGTAACACTGCAAGAATAGAGGTGGTAGGTGGTTCTGCAAAAACCACAATGTGCATGTTTATGGATTTAAATCCTTTAAAGAATAATGTAGGAAGGTGGGTGGAATCATGTTTTGATGGCAAAGCTAATAATAAAATGAAAAAGTGCTGCCAATAAAGGAAACTGACTAGTGTGCATCACTGCAACACACAGAGAATGGGGACCCAAAATTAGGTACTGGATGGTGTCATATATATGCTGAAGCACTTAAAAGGGAGGTGTCTGGTCCAGAAGTGGGATCTAACCTTTCTTCACCCAATACTTTGAAGATGTGGAAGAAGACAAAGACTACCAGCAGCTTTCCTGGACAGCATACGCATTATATGTATTTCTGTGCTTGGCAGCAGATGCAAGCCCATATCTTCTGAACTACTCCTGTTTACAGTCAAATGCATTTGCCTTTCCTTTGCAGTCAGAAAAAGACCACGATAATCTGGAATAGCACATTCTGTTCTTAGCAAGGATATGAAAAAGCCCTTCGTCAGAGTTCTTATTCAGGTGTTTTGCTTTTTCGGAAACCTTAGTACCAGTCTGTGCTTTCATTAGTTCTTTAAAAAAAATCCACACAAAATGTAACAAAACCCAAACTAAAAACCAAACCAAAAATGTAATTTAATTACTAATAGTACTGTGATTAAATTTGGCCTTTCGCTTTTCTTCACAGTCAACCTCCTCAATTCCATCTCCCCGACGCCTCTCTCTGTAGTATCGATTCTGTATTGTTAACCTTTCTTTATTACTTGTTTATGTTCCCCCATCAGTTTAAAAACATCAATAAGAGGCTTTTCAAAAAGGACAGAAGCAACAAATAGAGAGACATTGAGGAAAGGTCAGGGATGCAGAAGGAGGAAGGAGCTTTGTGGAAGGAGCAAAGAGACAGTACAGAAAGGTTAGTTGTTCTGCTGCTAAAATGAAGGAAGAATTTGTTTATTCTACAGAAATGCCTGCTACTGGGGCAACATTTGCAGCAGGCACAAATAAATGTTTTTCCCAGTTTGAACTTGGAGCCACTGGGAAGGGCAGGAGCTAGCCTCAGTAGTGTGCCTCCTAGTACCCACGAAGACCTTCAGTGCACTTACAAAATCTCAAGAGCAGCTAAGCCTGTCACTTCTTTTCTGTTTCCAACTGTTGGGAGGAACAGTGGCTTAGCTGTCACAGAGGCCGAGATGATACTGATACCACGTTGCTCTTCATCAACAGGAGACATGCTTGCAAACCACGCTCTTAGATGACAGAGGGGTAGAAAGCTAACAGAGAGAGTCCATTTGAGTCCATCTCAGAGAAAATGAACTACAGCCTTGTCTCCTTAGCCAGGTACCTGTCTTCATTCGGAGAATGTGCCCTTGTAGGGCAAAGTCAGCATTACTTCTGCTATGGGACTTGCAGATATAACCACTGTTCCTCCATGCTTGTTTGAAGAACATAATCACACTTTCAGGGTGACCAGTTTTACAAATGAAAATGAAAAAAAAAAAGGTACTCACTGGGCCATGTGATAAGGAAATGATTTTGCAAGAAGTCATTTAATTCAGAGTGGGATCCTGGTCACAATCTCTGTCTTCTGTTGTCATGATGTGATTCCATGAATGGAAGTTAAGTGAGAAACAAAGAAAATGTGGGGTTTTTTTCTGGAAAAAGCTGGAGCCAAACTGTCTTTTAATATTACCCCGGGAACATGAGTAAAGTCCTCTCTGTTGTAGGTTTGCTTCAGCTAAATCAAGATGTCTGGCTGCTGTTTTGCCCTGGTTACTCCTAATAATTTTCCTGCAAACACTAAGATAGGTTTTCTGCAGCAACACACGTACCTAGCCAAGCGCATGATATGTGCAAGGGAGAAGAGTTTCTGCCTGAATGGCCTTTTTTGATACTCCTTATTTTCTTATTTGGAAATTAGTTTGTTACCCAATTAGGGAACAAAAATTAAGTCTAAACCAACAATAACTGCTCAGTGGAACATGTATGTATCTTGCACCCAGACAGTTTAGTGCGAGTTCCAGTCCTTGGTGACAGTTATTTAAGAACCAACCTATTACAATAGACAGGCAGTAAATCTTCATTTACAAAACCTCAAAAAACAATGACAAAAAAACCCTCTCCTTGGTGATTCTGAAGAACTGCAAGTCCTTAATCTCCAGGAGGAGAGATAGTAGAATAAATGGTTTGCTCAGAGAGATGGTGGAATAAAGGTTTGAAGCCAGTGTGGGAAAACTCATTTCAGCAGCAGAGAGAAATGCCAGCTAAGACTTTAAAGTCAGTAGTTAAAAGTGATTCACAGAGATCTATGCATCTTCTGTTTAAGGTAACTCTTTACACCAGAGAAGCCAACACATCCTCAACAGTCAAGATGAGTTAACAGAGGAGATTAACAATTATTGATGGTATTATTAGGGAAAAGGCTTTTGCCTTCTTTTTACATTTGTTCTTTCTCTCTTAGATCACTGGAGAAGGTCATCTTAAACATACAGATTCAAGCTGAAAAGCATTGAATATGTGCATATAATGACCCAGCAGAGAGATCCAGGCTACTGAAAGCAAGACATCTCTAGGACTAGTATCACAGAAACAGTTTTTGTCTTCACTTGAACTGACTGAGTTTTGCTACTTTCAAAGCCCAAGCTACAATCTCTCCACTGTGCTGCACGCTCTGCAGCTGTGTGGTATTGCTATGTTGAATGTCTCTGCATCGTTTTCCCCTGACTGATGCAGACATCCCATGAGAAAGCCTGTATCTTCAGTGAAAACCATCCAGAGAGTGCTGGTTACAACTCAGTAGCCAGCAGAACATAAAGAAAGATGTTAAAGGTGCGATGGGTTACATCTTAAAGACAAGGATGGAACACTAAAGGTCATTTTAAGAAACATATCGAAGTAATTATGAAAAAAAGCAGCAACTAATTTAACAACCCAAAATGATAAAGACTGTTTCAGTCTGTTTTGTCATTTTTTTCTTGCCAAAGATTTGCAAATTCACCATAAAGTAACCATTAACTGTGGCTAAAGAAGAACAATGCTTTTCAGTTAGCGAACAACTCACGCCATAAGAAATCTCCAACTCTCCTGAAAAGAAGTTGCTGAATACAGTTTTTAGACTATTGTAGCAGCCAAGACTGTATTACATATAAAAGCCAGTGCTTGAACTAACCTATTATCAATGGATCAGATTCCCAACAACTCTTTAAATCAGTGCACATAAGCTTAAGAAAAATAAGGTCAGACAAACTGAAACTGGGGTGAAAAAAGGTACAAATATTAGCAGTATGATGGCGTATTACAGGAACACACTAACAAGGAATATGGAGATTCTTTATTGTCTCCTTGTGAAAGATGACTTTGTAGAAGGATGCTTGGTCCAAGCACGTGTTTTGTGCTGGTTAATTACCTATCAATTAGTAATATCAATGAAATGTCATAGCTTTGATATTCAGGGAAGCCTGAATAGGTCCTTCCAATCCTGAAGAATCAATGTGTGAGGAAATCACTGAGCACAAGGAGCAGTATGAAAGCTCTTTGCTGTACTCTGGAGAACTGGATGCCTAACCAGATCTTGGCTTCTTAATAAAACACTTTTGCCCACTCAAACATATACTAATGTAGCTCAGTGTAGCCTGTAAATACAGATAGAATTGTTTTTGTCCTGTGACTTTTAAGTAGCACTTTCCAGAAAGGATCCAAGTGATACACAATGAAGTAATTTGCTGTAATTATGATTATGTACTGTTGCTAATTAGTCTAACCAAAAGAAAGAAAGGAACCAAGGAATTTTTATGAAGTCAATTAAGTGGAAAGGAAAAAGAAATGATAGATAATGAGATAGTCTAAATAGCAAGAGTTTCATTTATATGAACTGTGCCGCTGGGTAGATGGAGCATTTATGGGTGGGCAGAAGATATCATGCCTTGGCAGCAAGCTACCTCCTTCTTTCCTTGAAAGAGCATTTATCTCTCGAACTAGACATCAGTTTGAAGGTAAAAAGATTCAAAACACCAGTGGCAAGTAAGAACATAGAAGATCATTGTTTTCTCTGTCATTACACTGTAACTTAAGATCACTTCAGGATGTGGGATAAAAGATACTTTAATACCATGAAGGTAATTTTTGACCAGAGAAATTAAGTGATTGGCAGTCTTAAATTCTTCTACTGCAAGATATTTTTGTATGTAACTTTTGTGAGGAGACTTGCAGAGGATGGTGAAACACTAGAACATGTTTCCCTGAGAGGCTGTAGAGACTTCGTCCCAAGTGATGTTCAGAACATGACTGGACATTGTCCTGGGGAATCTGCTCTAGCTGATCCTAGCCTGAGAAACCTGGGAAAGTTAGCTAACCTTTTTGTTATTCAGTCAGGTAATTTACTTACAAGTAAATGGTATGAATTATTAAACAAACAGTAATTCTAAGAGAAAGAAAAAAATCTAACAAGATAAACAGATTAACAGTAACTAACTCCTATATTTCAACTATACCAACAATGATTAACTGTCCTTTCCTTTGGGTAGATGACTGCTAAGTCAGTTCTACCCTCCTGAAGTACCCTCCGTGCATCATCGCTTATAATTTTAAGGTTGCTGGGTAACAAGATCTGATTTAAGCTGATCTGATCTGTTGCTTGGTTTATTTTTTTGGTAGCTGCTCCTTGCTTCACCAGCCTGCATCAGTCTTAGCTATACTTCGCTCCATTTCTTGACTCACTATATTCTCTAGCTGGCTCCCTGTTTTACTGTCAGATTTTGCTACTTCAGCTCCTATGAGAGAACAAAGAACAATGCACAAGTCACAGCTCAGCTCACAAGAAATTAGGAAGCAGCTTTTTCTGCTCATAAAACTACAAAACCTCCTGCTTTTCTGTGTCTTGTCTCTAGCCTTTGAACCTCATTGCTGGAGGCGACTTTCTAAAATTAATGGGATGCCCAGTCAGAGCTAATTAGCTTAAATTTCTGTACACTATTATAAACACAAACTTCATCTACTTTACTATGTAATTTCTTCTTTTTCAAGTGTAACACAACAACAAAAAGAAGCCATGTTTCAGGCCTCCCCTTTCTACCTTTACATTCTTATTCTGTTTTTTTCACCATGTCTACTGCATAGTCCTTTCCTTTTCGCTTTTTCTTGTGAGTTTGTTCTTTCTGACACTCATAGGGACAATGAGATAGGAGAATCTTGCCTTCCTTTAAGTCTTAGCCACATACCTTTTGTGTGCATCTGAACCCTTGGCCAGTGATCAGAAACAGATGCTGGGAGATCCCCCTTGATCAGGACTGTCTGTCTAAACCGTTACCAGTTCCAAAGAACAGATTGCAGTAAAAAAAAATCTCAGTGAAAAATTAAAGTTTGAAATAAACTCTTATTCCTTGCAGGACCTTCCTGAGAAAGAAGATACCTCACATTTGGCTGTACCATATTTCTCAAAAGACTCTGGAGTGCTTTTCCTCTTAGCAAGGAATATGTAATTGTATGTAATGGTATTAGCTGGTAATCCTTGCTATAATATTTATGTTTCAGGACAACTGGTGGGACTGCACAGTCCCTATGTGTACACATAGTAAAAGTAAGTCCCTATCTCAAACAGCATACTGTTTAAATTGACAAGCCAGATGAAGGCGTGAAGAGACTCTCATAATCACCATCTTAGAGCTAAAACTTCAAAGCTTGGGGACATTAGGACAAGTGTTTTGTCACCATAGAATGGTTTGCTGCTGAACAGGGAGATGAACCGAATCTCAGGTTCATGTTTAAAAAAACTAAACCAGTCTGGAAAATTATTTGAAGGAGCATAATCCAGCAGTGGGTGCTCTCCTGGATTCAATCTGTTCAGCCTTGTGGGACAAGGTGACACAAAGAAGAGTCATCCAGGCATGCCACACAAAATATGTGTTATTAGGATAGTATGGTAATGTTGTAATTCAATTTAGCTCTCAGATTAGAGTATTAGGAAGGAGGAAAATATATACTGGAAAACCTGCAATAAAGAGCTACAAGATATATTTCTGAGATGGACATCTGGCTGTGTTTGATGACAGCATCTTGTTAGCTCCTTTGTTGGGGTATGTTGTATATCTAACATGGTCAGCAATCAACCTGGCTTTCTGTAGGGAGTGCTCATGTGTGAAGACAGCTCCCGCTGGGATGCTGGTTCAGCAATGAAACCCATTCCCACGCTGCTCCTGTCTGTCACCAGCCTTTCCACCCTTCCAGACAAGTCCTCTATCTCCACCGGCAGCTTCCACAACCCGTGAATCAAATGCCTGTCCTGGCTCTGTAAAAAACACGTTGGATCTTTGTGTTCAGCTGCACTGCTGCAGAACATGCAGCTATAATGCATCTGGAAGGGAGAGTACTCAATTTGCTTGAAGACCCAAGCAGATTCTCTATATCCACGTGATATTTCAGTTATTCTGACCATGCTCTGATGATGCGAGGCCTTGCTGCAAAGGTCTTTCAGCTCCTGAAGGCAAAATACTCTCAGAAGGAGGGAGCATGGCCATCTCCAGCAATGGATGTAGTTTTCCTTCTGGCTACACGGTTTAGAGAGGGCACTCTCTCAGCTGAAGTGGCCATATACCCAGCTGAGGACTTTTCTGAGCCCCAGATTTCAGCTTAAATTCCCATTATAACAAGAAGGCCATGCTACAGCCTGCCAAATTGTTGTTTTCCTACTATGATGATGACAACATGTTTTATGTACCCTGAGGCTGCCCGAATAGTGTTAGAAGGCTGTCTGCAGTAGAGGAAAGCAAACTTTTGTTGTTATTTTCTGCTGAAAATTGCAAGCTTCCTTCTACAGGTATAAAGAAAAAAGCTGTATTGGATCTGAAGTAGGTGCAGCTGAAAAGCTGCAAGTGCACAGTCTTTCTGTCAGAGAATAGTGGAAATGGGAATGCAGTGTGAACGTTAGCGACAACCATAGTATCAAACAGCATCATGGAAGAAAATCCATCAGACATATGAAATACAAAACCACAATTTATGCCTTAAGAAGCAGTGTCTTAGTGCAGCCTGGGAGAGTGTTTCAAGGAAGTATTGCTGTTTGTTTGTCCTGCTTTGTTGGACATGGTGAATTGACGGTATGAATCCTTGAGATGGAGCTTTGATGTGGACCCTTACTAAAATTTTTGAAATGTTTATTTCAGAATCAAACAAATAAAAACATGAATTATCCAAGAAGGCTGATGAAGCTGTGCTCAGAAGCTAAGACATTGTAAAAATAGTAATAATAATAGTAATAACAAATGATCACTCTTGCTCTAGACAGAGTACACTCTAAGAGCTTTGACTTTGACTTTTTCTTAGTGTTGGTGTAAGCTACTCAAGAGAGAGCTGCTGTCTTCCATCACTCCTCTAGTACACTTTAAAATGGAGGGGGCATATTTTAACGTCTGAGAAACTGCAAAATGTGACATCTATTCATACCCGTCTCACTCACCAAGAAATCACTGTACTTAGTTGAATTGGACAAGCAGACAACTTTAAAGCACTTCAGAAGGAGATCTTTAGGGACTTAAATTGCTATGCTTTGCTAGCAAAGTGGGATGTGGTGTCAGAGCAATTCTGTGCCCTAAGCATGTGTACAGAAACAGGCACCCATTGAGAAGTGCCAGAACTGCTTTCAGGATCACCTTTTTATTATGCAGAAGAACTGGTGGTCTTTGCTTCTTGCCAACAAGATAATGTGCTTAATGCTGTACAGGAACAAACAGTTCACAGCAAAATGAATCGGAGGGCAGAGCAGTGCTTAGATGGGCTTTTAATGCTGAATCATTTTAGCCCGTGTTGTTGGAGGCGGTGGACACAGCTGGTGTGTACGGCTTTCACCAAGTGGCTTCAGGAGGTGGTCAGAACTGGCTTCTCTAATGGCTACAGTGCTCAGCTCCCCAGAATTAAAAATCCATGCAAACAGATGGAAGTGTCCGAGACTTCCAGCAGTGTCTGACTTTTAAGAATATCTCAGAGGAATGGATTTGAATCCACATCCCAAAGGCAAACGCCATAAGCTACTGAATTACTCCTGGCCCGTTTTCAGTATGGGTATAGCGCTGTCTCTACAAGCAAATCCCTAATGTCCTTTCACTCATGCAAGCATCCAGGTGGTATATTTAACCTGCATCATCCTCAAACCTGCTCTTCTCAGCATTAATAATCCACCATCTGGGTCAGTTTCAGTTGTGAGAATTATTCGTACTGAGCAATGTGAATCCTGGAACTTGGGGCTCCTTGGGCCTCTTCCCTCCATTAGAAATCACCCGTACATACACTGAGCAAGTCCCTGTGGGATCATGTCAGGGTGACCTGCTTCATATATGAGCATTTTAAAATACATACATTTTAACATAATTTTAGAAGCATTTAAAAGTGGATAGATGGACAGACAGAGATGCAAACATGAGGCTTGATACAGGGTCCCAAGAAAGTGGATTTAGAACACTTGAGAGGACAACATAAGTAAACCCTAACAAACCTTCACCTGAAATGACCACAGTTCTTTTGTCCCCTTTAATTTTTTTCTGATGGGAAAATATCACAAGAAAGAATAGGTAAGCTGCAAATGAACCCATTGCCACATGCTCCATGGTGCCCAGCCAATAACTGCTCCTCAGTTCAGTTCAGACATAGATAGCTCCTGGCCATCAAACCTTGGATTTAAAACCCTCCAGGGATTCTCTTGTCTGAATAATGCATAAGGCTAAGGAAATCTCCACAAGCTGGAGGAAAAAAAAAGAGATGAGGTTTGTCAAACTGGCACAAGTTATTTGCTCAGTGCTAATAAGGTGGTGTTGACAGCTGAGCAGAAGAACAGTTACAGCTTTTTTTCACCGCTTGAGGCTTGAAAGATTACATTCAAAGCTACAATACTCTACAAGAGCGGCAGATCTCGCCTCTGTTTTCATCATCATCCTTGGCCACTTTTATCGTCATTACCTGTCACTGGATTTTTTTGTGGGGTGAATTATCTGTGACTCCAGTTTTGATAGTTCTGGGGGGGTTCCTGAAGCAAATGTTAGTGAATTTCTTGCAGTGCTGACACCTTAAAAGACTTCAGGTCTTTTTGAATATCTGAAGCAACCACCTCATATCTCTGTGCCTCAGTTTCCTCAGCTCTATGGATAAAATATCTTAGTTTTATTTTTGTCCTAGACACAAGAGCTGTGTCTCTGAAATCACTTGCGAAGGGGAATATGCGTCACTTGATTTATGGCGGCTCTTCCAAGCTACTGTTACTTGAGATGCTTTGTACTGCTGCAAAAATCAGGGCTTCACATTGACCCAGCAAAAGAACATACCATCTCATTAACAGTGCATCTACAGATAGAGAAGTTGCTCCTGTTAAACGTTGCACTCTGACCTGTGCTACGTGTCTTCTGCCATATAGACTAAACCAAGTTCGTGCTTAACAGCGACCAACAGAGCTCATGAGAGGAAAACAAAATGATCTCTGATGCAAACAGATTCAAGCAGCAGCTGTCTCAAACTTTCACACCGCAGCAAGTAACAGCTGCTCAGCGGAGCAGCAGGCCATAGGTGTAGTTCTAGCCTGTTGTCAAGGAAAGTTGTCAGGAATCTTTTCTGAGTAAGTCTGTTGTATTCTTTGTCTGTGGTAGATTAGCAATCTGGTTAGCAGATGACTGGTAGCTTTTTAAGACGCTACCTGAATTGCTTTCTGCTGAAGTACAATTCCCAGAAATTTCTCTGTGCCCTCCAGCACTTCTCTGTGCTTTTTCATCTTTGTCCTGTGAAGTAAGACATATTCCCATTAAAGAGATTAGGTAGTACATCTCTGTGATCCCCATTAACATCAGGAGTGGATCTGGGGTAAAAAAGGGCAACTTTCAGCTGTCTTCCTCCAGTCCCTTAGCTCCTGCAGACTGCACAGCTCAGTCAGAATTTCAGAGGATCATGAGCTGGAACCTTCTTTTGATTACAAGTGTAAAGCTGGAGGCCTCTGGCTTTGAGGGACAGGTCTAATGTATTTGCAAACAGACACGTTTTCAGAGAGCATTTTTGCTCCCAGCCTGCTGTGCTGTTGTGCAAACTTTCCCCACCTTCCTCCCTGGCTGCCAGTTCCCTCTAATCACTCATTCTGAGATTTTATTTGTAAATGAGCAATGAACAGGGAGAAAGTAAATTATGTGCTGAGGGAACTGGAATGAATGTGATTAATATTCTGTCATTTCTCCCAGGTCACAGGGTAGGTGACCACAGCCCCATTAGAGAAGTCCCGCCTGCCCGGTTCTTTGGAGAAACAATTATAGAATGCAAATATTGAGAGAAACCTCAGTATCTCACAATCTTCAATATTATTTCCTGGACACGGGTTACATGTATGAAACAAAGTCTAATAAGCCTTTTTCTCATTAGCCTGGAGTTGCTGTTCAAACAAGATGCTGTAGGGCAGTGAGACGGCTGAAGTGGAGGCTCTTTTTTCATGAGCCAAAATCCACTGAACAGGATTCAGGACAGATACGGCCCAGAAACTTGCTTGAACCCTTGACCGGCTGCCAGGGTCACAGCTCTTCTCCAGCCAACTGCATCCTGAAAAAGACTGTTCTTATTTCATTGGAAAGAAAAAGGCTTGAAGAGCTCAAACTGGAGTGGAAGGAATGAGGTCTTCTGGTGCCCAGGCCCTTATTCACAGTGTACCCTGGTATCCCAGTTTGAGAGCCCCAGGATGGAAGTTCTCAGGGGCTCCTGGCACAGGGGGCAGTCACAGTGGGGAGGGGACAGCTGTGCCTGTGGGGAGGTGGGGATGGGTCAGGTGACCCAAACGGACCAATCACAGTGCTCCTGCCCATGGTGCTCACTATTTAAGGGCCTTTAGACAAGCCCTGGGGTCTTTGGGTCTGTTGTGCTGGTAGGGTCATATCAGCTGTTTGTCATCTCTCCCTGTGCCGCTGGTGTTCCTGCCTCCTGTTTTCCCGCTGCAGAGGAGCGCTGTTAGACAGAACGTCGCCTGTCATTGGGACTCTGGGTTTGGGCACTCTCGTCTGTTGCTGAGTCCAGTCTGGGACCTTTTTGCTTGGGACCTCGTTGTCATCTAGAGGGTGGAGGTTCTGTGTTAACATATTCTCTTCTATCTTTGAATATATTTGTATACTTGTATAATATCTGCATGTAGTTTGACATCTTCTTTGTTATTAGCATTATTTTTTCTTTTTCATTGGACTGGCTCAATTGTTTTCCAACATTGAAGTCTCTCTCTCTGGTTCCCCTGTTACCCTCCCCTGAGAGGGTGGTGAGGGAATCACAGAGCGCATCTGTCAAAGGTTAGTGGCTGGAAGCTCAAGTCTCAGTTATTCATCCTGATGATGGGACAGTATTTTTGTCTTGTAAAGCTGTATCATGCTAATGCTACTGCTGTCATACCAACAAGGTTTATGATTTCCTCCTGAATCTTGCTACTGTTCTCCATTTTTAAAAGCCTATCAAAATAACCACATTGCTTGCAAAGAAGGATAATCTTGCAGTAGTCACACATGGAAATGAGACTTGGTACATCTGGATTTGACTACTGATAGTCTCACTGGTCTCCTATATAAGCTTAAGCAGTGGTTTAGGTTGTGGATACACAAGTGGGTTAACTCAGTGCAAGACAAGCTGTCTTCATTAAAAGCCAAAAATCTAAAGCCTGCAAACACAAGATACAGGCTTTAACTGTTCTAGTCGTGACCCGGGAATGACAGATTTACGCCGGATTAAGCAGGGATAAGCATTTCATCATCTAGGACATCTGCTTTTTCATATGCTTTTTCCTCCTTCATATACATTTGTGATGGGGTGATTTGTTGAGTTTTATGTGCTATATTTCATTTTTCAGTTCAGGTCCTGCTTAAGCACAGTCCATCAGTATGTTATGTCTTGAGCTAGGAGAGCAGCTAGAGACCTAATCAATTCAGAAACTTAGGGTGTTTTGGGTGAATCATTTCCATCAAAAAACCTGCAAGAAGTAAAAATAACTTGACAAGAGCCCTGCTGTGCTGATTCAAGCTTTTGCAGAGGTTCCATTCCTTCTTTTGGAAATAGCAATTACTCATCTTTTGCTAATTAATCTTTATAGTAATACTGGAAAAGAAAACTTTTTATAAAAAATGAGTTATTCTTTAGTGAAGGTATTCCATTTAGAAACATAGAAATCCTTTCATCAATCTAAACTGAGTTGTTGAGGTTTTTTTTTTTTGTTTGGCCAGTGGTGTAAATGCTTAAAGAAAAATCAATTGTTTCTACCAGGTCTGTGTTTTGTGAAGTGAGATCTGTAACACCTCTTGTCTGTGGGTCTGCCCACTCCAGAGGCTGTGGTTACAAAAGTGTTTCTCTTGGCAGCTGCTTTGATTTTAGTTGTCCCCTCGTTCCTCCCTTGAGCATCTGGTCCCCTTGTACCTCACCTAAGCTCCCAATGTCTTGTCAACTAATTCCCACCCTGGCCACACATTTCTGCTCCCACATGGCTCTCTTCATCATGACCCTTCAAGGGACTATCTAGATCACAGAGCTGAGCTCGTTTAAAATAACTATTTCCTCCCTTACCCATTTTTTAAGGTTTATTTTTAATCTGGATCAATTGCTTGAGTGACTGAACAGAGAACAACGTGATTCACCAGATGGTTACATTGACGCAGCTGAACTGTTATTTTTCATAAATGGGATTTTAGCAGTAAGAGGAGAAGTGGTGCTGGAAGAGGGGAGTTGCAGTTGTCACTGAATGAAATGCTCTGTAACAATGGCCTGCAGTCAGAGCAGTGATTGCAGCTTCCTTCAGACTTCACTGAATTTAATCTACTGCTAATGGGGTAGGTTTGTCAATGCAGGATAAAGCTTAGTATGGACTATTAGATGAAGAATTTATCAAGTATTGATTTAGCTCCCGCTAGGTTATCTGGCTTTCTCTGATCCTTCTGCGGCTTCAGTTTCATTGTTATTCATGTCTGAATAACTGTTGGTAAAAATTAGGGTTGGTAATTTGGGTTTGTAATTGGATCTGATAACTAAATAAGTAGGAGTGGAACAAAAAAAAAAAAGGAGAAAATATGCTGGTCGGGAACAATTACAAGCCCAAATTACCAACTCTATTACCTCTTCTCCAAAACAAACATGGCCCCCTTCAATCTTAGTTTCAGAAACTGAAAGGTATGAGTTGCAGGTTCCTAAACAAAATCTAGAAAGAGAGATCATTCCAGCAGGAGTCCTCAGTACTGGCACCTTTCAGTGGACTAGAAAATGTCCTTGTCCCAGGTTCCTGGCACAGAAGTGGTAGTTCTGGCAAAAGGCAGTACTTTGAAACTCCAACTTCTAAGGCAGTTGTGTGCCCTGCCAAGTGTTCATAGATCAGCAAGAGCTCAGGGACAGAACACAGAGGGAAACTTCTGCAATGCTTTTCATTCCCTACTGCAACACAGCAAGGAAAGTAGGACGAGTCTGAAGAGTTCTTGTGAGGAAGGGTTACAGACAAATGGAAAATCAGCCCAAACTTTGCCCTTCCTCAGTGCGGCCTTCAGCTGCCATCTCAAGGTCCTTCCTGTCATGCTGGGGGAGTGATTTTGGAAATGCACCTTATCTTAGACATCTTTTACTTGTTTGTCATATGATGTGTGGTCCCCAGACAAGTTGCCTTGCATACAATGTAATGTGTTAATTGACTGATTGCGAAGGCTGGGCTGTATGTGGGGTGGGTCAATCCCCAGAAAAGGTCTAAGTTTATTTTCAAAAAGACTTTCTATGTGACTGCAGTTTTACCAGCAACAAGCAGCCTTGTTGCTACAGCCCTGATCAGCATGACCGGGAAGCTTCCTGTACAGACTGGGCAAGTGAGCAGGTAGTTTTGTCCTTTTGTTGAATCACAGTCATGGGAATCTCATCGTAGGCATTCCTTCTGCATTGCAGCTCACCTGTGATTAACAAAATGGAGACTACTTCTCTTTAGAAATACAGGGCTGCAAATATATGACACCAGCAAGTTTTGTACTGCTTATCTGACCCTCTGCAACTGAAGAATGCAGCCTGATGCATTTACTGACTACTGGTAAATGGTATGTCCATTAATTAGGGTTGGATCTTATATTTTTGAGACTGGAAGATGCCTTTTGTGTGAAATTGTCATGATGTATCCTGAAAGCTCATGAAACTCCTGTGGCACCGTGTGATGAACAGAGCAGTGATGAACAATTTAGAGATGGATCCTGTGCAAAAACTTGTGCACCATTCGGGACTGGAGCATTGCTGCCTTCTGACAGGGAAATGTTAGTGCTTTACTATGAATTTATAGATGAGATCTCCATCTTGAATGGTGCTTAACAGCATCAAAATATTCTTTCAACAAAGCATAAATATTTAGGTAGTTTGGAAATTTTTGAACTGACCCCGATGCTTCCATAGTTGAATGGGTGTAACAGAATACACTTTAAGAATTCAGAAGTAGCAGTTCGTTTGAAGGTTGATGTCACTGTGGTTTGAGAAAATGCCTTTAACTTTGACTGGTATCCTTGGGTTTCCTTCCCCCAAAAGCAGCAATGGAGCTCTCTTTGCCCATTGCAGTGTCCTAGTTTAAGCCTACATATGACATTCCTGATAAGAGCTGTTATGCAGTGGCAGATCTGATCTGTTTCCTTATGAGATAGCAGAAAAAAGGAAGCAATCAATAATTAGATGGTTCAGGACCCTGAGGGGGGTTTAAACTGTGGAGTACTGTTACCCTCAGGGACTTGCATGTAGAGTCCAGAAATGCTGCTGCTGAGTGGGAATGCAGAAAAAAAATCATTATGATAGAGCTCCCATAGGAAGTTTTTGCCCAGTATCTCATTTCTGAGAGAAAACAAAAAAAACCCAAAAAACTCTTAAAGCCTGTATACCTTTCTCTGACGAGACCAGTGCTTACAAAGTTTTTGTTTACAATATCACCTATTTTTTGCTTCTCCAGATTTCATTTTTGCACCTTTTCATATGGGCTTGCAGTTGTGTCAGATCCTAATTTTGCAACCATCTGTTTATTCCATCAAAATACCTCTGCTCTTCCATGTACAGAAGAACATTTTACTCTTTCTACTTTCCTCCCATTAATATACACAGTCCATCTCGTTGCTGTATCCAGCTACAAGAAGGGAATACAACAGTTGTGGTACATCACGAAACTCATCAAAATAGATCACCTTCTTTGGAATCTACTTCTTAGACCAGATTTAGTGTTTGGAAATTTGGATTTGCCATGTCTCTTTTCCCTTGGGAATACTTTGCTTTCATGGGTTGGTTCAGAATGTTGTACATGTACCACATTTACCAGCAGTTTTCTCCTGTAACTCTGTATATCCTTGGGCATTGTGCAAAGTCGTAAACAGAATATAGAAAGATGAAACAAAGCTGGGATTAAAGCTCTACAAATGCTCTTCTCATTACCAGACATGCTGTCCTCCAAGAACACACAGGTCTGAAGTGCCCTGCATCCTTACAGGGACTGAAATATTTGTAGGTGTACTGATAAACAACACATGCTGAGCAGGTCTCACATGTCTCTGTGAGACATATATATGTCTCTCTCTCTACGTCTCTGCCTGTGTATGTGTCTCCATAAATGGGAAGACGGTGTTGAAATGTTTTCTGTCCTCCCACCTCCCTTTTTTTTTTTTTCTTTTCATGAAGCTTTTCTCCTCCTGCTTATCCTATTCTTCATGTCAGGTGCAAAGTATGCTGAAGCAGTCTGCTCCTTGTCACATTTTAGGAGGAAAATGACATTGATATTGGACTAAATGCAAAAAGAGACTTTCCCCTAGTGACAACTGGCTAATTGATGTCAAATCAAATAACTTTAAAGAGCAGTGACGGCTACAAATCAGATTGGAAAGGGCAATACCAGTTCATTCTACTTCATGCAAGGGCTGTGCTTTGCAGCTTAAGCAACAGCACTTTGGCATTCAGGGCTTCTTTATAACCCAAACAAATCAAATCTCAAATCTTTTTGATCCTGATGCCTCACAATAGTTGATGATTAAAACTACCGCAGTGGAGCCTGGGAATGGATTATTATTTTAAATAGCTTCAGTCTTGCCATTCCCGGTTCTATTCTGTGGGTTTGGAGGCTCAAAGAAAGAAGAGCTGGGAAGAACATAATAGATGCTAACAAGAAAGGTCAAGTAAGACCGGGGAAAAAATATTTCTAATAGTTTAATTTTAAGGATACCAGGTTTCTCCGTCTCTTTACCTCTGTGCTTTAAATTTCAATCTAAATGGTAACAAAATATAAAGGATATTTTCAAAGAAAAATGCTCATTTCCCAGTGATGATTCTGTGAATTATCCACTGGTCTGGATTAAAGAAGTATAGTTTTAGTCTGTGTCCGCTCACTGCTACAGAGAGAGATGCCTCCCTCTCCATGGGTTCCTTGGAGCATATGATTCAGGCCAAACTCTGCTCTGGGCATTAGAACATCATAAATTTTTTTTGACAAAACCCAGGAAGGCTAAAAGTTAAGCAAAGAAGAATTGTGAGCAAGATTGCTGGCAAAAGGAGTAAGGGGTTTATTTTTTTAATCAGGTGGCCCATGAATTGACTGATGAGGGGAAGTTTTCCTTAGACAAGTTCATTTGGACTCAGATGTTTCAATGGCCTCTGACCTTTTCTGATAAGTGTGTGAGTGGGTAAGACACAAGGCACTTTCACCCCAGAAGCCTTGTGGCACATTGTAGCTCCTTGCTTCCACTCGCCAGCAAGCCTGAGAGTCCAGATGCTGCACAGGACACTGCCAAGACAGCGGTCAGGCTCTCAGGTGGTGAGTGGTTTATGATCACCCCAAAAAGTCACTTCTATATTTCTGCAAAGAACTGTGAGAGTATGTTTTTCAGAAGAAGAGACATGGAATAGTCTGAATATGGAATATGGATATCATTTACCAGATCTTTATGAAGATATGGTCCAGGCAAGTCCCCTCCATGTGGAAATGTCCTGTGTCCCTCTTAGCCTCCACTCTTGTTTTACTACATGACATAGGGCAATGTTCAGGGTAACTCTGAAGCTGATATGCCCTCAGTAAGCTGGTATTTGTACTCAAGTAATCCTGAAGTTTAAACAAATATAATTGCAAAGGGCTGTAGTTTTTCACCAGAAACAAAACCTGTCATGCTAAAAATAGGTCTCAGAGGAAAATAGCCTGCGATCGGGCCATGTTTTCCTTTCTACTACGAGCAGCAATGATTAGAAATCTTACCCCAAAGCCTGTCCCGGATTGGAGAGAATGCGACATCAGTAGATACATTGGCAGCGAAATATTTGGCACACATCACAGCTTTCATCCTTTCCAGGATGATCCCTTCCAGCCCTGGAAGGGACTATTAATCTCTTTTTGCAGATCTTTCATATTAATAGTACGATGAAAACATAGGAATGTCTGTAGCTGTTCAGATCAAGTGCTGTCAGAGTTTTGTCTCCAGCAATAGCTATCAGCATGTACTAGTGAAGAAAAAAAACAAGTGATTTTTCAACTTCTCCCAGATACTCGCCCCACCAGACTATTCCATATCAAGACACTTCCTGAACCTGGTTTCATTTGCCTAGCATGCCTAGAAAAAAGAGACAATGAAGAAGAATCTTTCTGGAAATCAGGAAAATCTGCAAGAAGAAAATTATTTGGACTTTTTTTAAGGTGGTGGACTTGATCTTCAACAGGATTAAATTGTCACAGGGGAGATGATGCTAATTTTTTGATAGCAGTGGAGGAAAATGGAGTTTTCTTATTTCAAAAAAAATTGTTGAAGCATATTTTACTTTAAAAAAATCCAAAGAAACAAACTTTGTTGTTTCAGATTTCTATCTATAATAAAAATATAGATGAAAATCATTGATGAAAAACTTGGAAAATGTCCCAGTTTTTGAACGAAACCCTTGCTTAGCAGTGCTCTACTACTGTACTGGAAATGACAGTCCAAGCTAAATCAAAACCTAAGACCTTTTGGACAGCATCACCCAGATCTGCTCTGTGACTCTCATTTTATGCCAATTCAGTAAAAAGGTACCTGCTTTTCAGAAGCATGCCAGGTTTTAAAGCTGGATTTAATTTTTTCGTTGTAGATTTTATCTTTTTTTTAAGAGGAAAAATGGAAGAAATGGTAAGCCATGTGCTCAGCTGGGTTTAGTATGAATTAACATCATTCCTTGCAGCAGGGACTTTGCATATTCTAAGAAGCTAGGCTGTAGATTGTTTTTTTTCTCTCTGCAGGATGATATTTGGTAATAAAGACTGAATGATTCTCAGTCTGATTGCTGACACACATTTACAATTTATTTCATGGCAAGCTCTGGATAAAGGACAATTTCAGAACAGATTAGAACTTGGTTCAAAGATATTCCTTAAAATTTAGTTCGCAGAAAAGGTCCTAAAACTAAGATTAGCTTTTCAGGTTGGTTTTAGTATTGGTGAAATGTAAAACTCAGCTGCTATATAGGAGGGTGGAGAAGGTGGAGGGTGAAGAAGGGATGTACATTTTCACTAGAGAAAGCAGGCAAGTTGAACCAGGTGGTGAAACCTAATGGTGAGAAAACGGCATAGAAGACAGTTTCCCCACTATTTTTCCACTGTTTTCATTATTTAGTTGTGGTACTGAGAGCAATACCAGCTTGATTTCTTTATTATGCACCCGTAGCACAGGCATGAGCTGATATGGCAGAGCAGTTTTGATTCTGGAAACCATTTATCTTGTAATTGCCAATGGTGACCAATTTAAAACCGGAAAAGAAAATGATGCCTTTTCTGCTCTTTACATTACAATACAAAGTTGACATGACATACGAGCCAGAAATTTTACGCTGCAGACTGGTCATGAGTAGCCAAAAACAGGTGGACAGGAAGAGCTTCAAATGATAATTAGTAGCATGAACCATGTAGAATGGCTCATTAAAAGACTTTGTTTGTTTTGAGAAGTCTACAGAATTGCCAACATGCCCAGTGATCTGGGCTTTGAGGAATACATCACCAAGGGCTTAAAGGACAGCCGGCTAAGCCCACCTCAACCTTACACCACAATATTGACCTGGAAGGGCCCCTCATTAAAAGTAAATGTTCCTACTACCTTTTATTTTGAGGGTTTTTCAGTCATCTTGGCCTGCTCAATTCTTGCTCCCTCTGTTAACATTATTCATTATGAGAATTATTTAATTTTTACTGTGATTACCATCACAGTTTGTGGTGGTAAGTGCTGTGATGTAGAAATACCTTCAACAAAAAGATCCTGAAGAAATCATTTTCTTTTAATAAAAAATTTTCAGCCCAAAGCAAGACTCATTACCACTTTACTGTGTCTTGGATGCAAAATATCAGCCTGAAATTCTCCAGCACTGAGCTAACGATGGCAATGTGGTGTGAAGGGACAGTGATTTAAAGATAATTTTAAACATTTACTCTGTTTCATTGCAGTGAAGACTTTCCCTTCCCCAAAATTTAAAAATTTAAAGTGTACCTCCTCTGAGCATGAGGGCACTGCTTTTTGCTCTCTGAGATGGAACAAAGTATTTCCTTGATGAAAAAATATGATTTTGATTTTAAGCAGTAGGAGCATTTTCCCACTGCATATTTTTCATGCTGTGGAAACTAACCATCCACCGAATATTTCAAATGTGAATTCTCAAACAGCTCTGCTAAAAGACTTTTTTTTTCTCATTTTGTATTTAAGCATAACTCCGAATGTTGTGATTCCAAATAATACCCTCCCAGCATCCCCTCCCCCCAGATATTAGGGTATCATCCCCAAATCCCCTATGCATAAAGAAAGTTTTCCATTCCACTTGTAGAACTTGAAAAGCAGGATAAAATTAATGGACTGGAAATAAACAGAGAAAGAAAGTAATGATATAATTTCTTTTTTAAACCTCAAAATGGTGAAAAAAAAACCAAGACAGAACAACCAACTTGTGTTTTATAGACATACATAAAAATGTACAGACTCCTGCATCTATTGAAAAAACAGACCGGCTTCCTTGAGCTTTGGTGTACAACAGACTGACACCTTCTAAGATTCTGGACTGGGAGATTATTGTGGCTGGTTCCTCTTTGAAAAGAAAGACAAAAAAATATTTGCCTTAATCCACTTAACATTCAAACATCCCATTAACCTAAATTACACACTTCCTTTTTGGGTTTTAATTTAGCACACTGACCCCCAAAATGGAGAGGCCACTTGCAATTACAAACCCCATAGTGCAGCCACAACACTCTCTGACTTGCAGTCATCCTTATCATCCCAAACATGTTTCTCATTCTGGCAAGCAGGAAACCTCCTTTCTCTGTGTGTGCGTGTGTGTACACATGCTGGCAGATTTTTCATCTATGTGCTTTTCTGTTATTGTTCATTAATTTATGTGGCAAACTAATAAAGGGAAGGAAAGAGATATATGGCCATTATTTGATTTCCTGAGGGTTCCTGGGTTCTATAGAAATGGTCCAAAGGGAGAAAAAAACACCAATAAAATATGCAACCCAAGAACAGCCCAAGAAGGTTTTTCTGCATCACCTGGCAGCTTGGGTCTGCCCCCTGCTTTGCTAGGTAAGAGTTCGGGCAGGAGGCTGCCACTGGCAAGGCAGGTTTAGTTTTCTTTGAAGGTTCAACAGAAATCTCTCTCAGGGATCTCTGAGCTCTTCCTAAAACCAAAACGTCAGGGTGCTTCTTGTCATGGCAAAAGGGCCTTTTGGAAAGAGACGGGACCAAATGATTTCAAATGGCCGTGCCACATACTTGTGATGTGGAGCATGCAAGCAAGATTCAGGCATGGGCATAAGCAGGAGAAAGTCCTGGAGCTCTTGAGATACAAAGACTTCATTATGCAACATGTTGATGTGCCTTCACTGGTGATGCTAGAAAGAAAGCATTGCTTAATTTGTTTCGGAGGTAGCCCAGTGATGTATCGATAAGGGTAGCTTAATTAACTGGAGGTTGTGTGCAAGATAAGTTTTTAAGTACCCAAATTATTTATCTGGTCTGTTTGCTCAACTCCCTGTATGGCATATGCCTCTGGCACACAGTAGTCTGCAGACTCAACAGGCTTCTGAGTCAGTTGAGTGATGGGAAGTGTCTTGCATGCCTTTACCCTGCAGCTGGTATGAAGATAATTGTAATTCGTGGATTCTCTTTGTTACAGAATGCAACTGCACTTAGTGAAGCTGTTGTGTGCTCACACAGGGGAAGTGTCCCACCAATCTGTCCATCCACAACAGGTCTGCCCAGCTCAATCTGGGGCACTGGGGTAGCCTCGAGGTTGACCCACACAGAGTCAAATGATGAGAGTTTCTGTCTGCTATTACAAACAACAGATAAAAAGATCAAGCGTCTATTTTCTGACTAAAGACTAAGTCTCATTTTATATACCTAAACCAAAAATTGAGATTAGCTCCATACTGACCCAGAAAGAGCCCAAACTCTGTTTTATTTGCAGGTTGCTCACACACAAATATCTAAAACTTGTCATTGGTCCAATACCTGAGCCTGAGTGAAGTTTCCCTCTGGCTATGTGCCTTATGGATCCAAGCACATTATCTACGGAAGCCAGAGTTGGTTACTGCTGTGGGGTTTTTTTGAAGACTGTGTGGTGGTACCAGTGTCTGCAGAGAGCCTGCTGCCTCCTTCCATCCTCTCTGGTGTCCCCCGTGATGAAGGACACATTTAGATTAGATTGTAGGAAGAAATTCTTTAATACGAGGGTGGCAAGACTTTGGAATAAATTGCCCAGAGAAGTTGTGGCTGCCCCCTCCTTGGAGGTGTTCAAGGCCAGGTTGGACAGAACCTTGAGTAGCCTGATCTAGTAGAGAGGCGTCCCTGCCTGTGACAGGGAGGTTGGATTAGATGATCTCTAAGGTCCCCTCCAACCTAGGCCATTCTATGATTGTATGATTCAATTCTTGTCTCTGTCTGTGTGAAATAAAAACCTGCCTCTTTGCAATCTCCCTTGTGAACATCTGCACACTTTACTAGACCAGTCTGGGCCATTTGTACCAGCTGCTACCCGCTATAGAAAAAAAAATAAGTCATTAAGGCAGAGAGAAATTGTCCCCAAAGAGGGTTTCACTCTACAAGAGTTAGGAGACTGGTGTTGCAAAGGTACCACAGGCCACCCAGGCAAACTCCCTTTGTCAACCTACAGCTAAAACCTGGACTTGCTGTCTTTGACCTGACAAACCGTGGGTCTGTTGGGCATATTTCTAGCTCCATTTTCACAAGAAGTTGTGAGCCTCAGTGGCAGATAGTACAGCAGAAGCTCAGGTTCTCTTGGCAGCTATTAACGTTTCAGAGCAACTCAGTTGTCTATGAGGAAGGATTACACTGAACCTCATGACACCTACCAGAAGCACAGCTCATCAGAACAAATCGTCCCTCACTACACATATCCACACCTCTTTCCAACCCCTTTCTCATGGATTGGTGCAAGTTACTAGTGTATCTTCTCTTATCCAAACTAGCCAAGCAATTCAGGGCAGGGTTTAATCCACTGAACAGAAATATATGTATTATTTCTTAGTTTCAGCTGTCATTTTGAAATAAAAAGGAATTCAATCCACCCAAATCCCAGTGGATCCACCAGCCTCCCAGTCATCTGTCTTAAGAAGAAATGAAATGAATTTAATCTCCATAGATTGTATTGCACACTGCTTTGCCAGCTGTCTTCTAGCAGAAGCTGCCGTTGCTCAAAGGTCATAGTACATATCCCTTGGTTAAAAAACAACAACAAACACATTTTAAATGGGTAAAACCATAAGATGCTGCCGTAAAGCAGATTATGTGAAGTAGATACTGTTAAAACTGTTTAAATGCCTCTTTCAGGCATGAGTTTAGTTATCTCAAAGCATATTAGAGAGAGCAATAAAATCTAATAGCCAGCAGTAAAGTGTTTATGTATGGCCTTGAATACAGCATTGCCCAACTGCAGAACATGTTAATTTTGTCACAAGGGTCAGTTGTACATAGCAAATGGAGTTTGCGCCCCCATTGGGGTTGATATTAGATTTGCTTGGGGAGAGCTTATCAGAGAGCCTACAAATGGGGAATTGAGGAAACCAGTGCCACTGCAGCGCTGTTAGGGCAGCAGCTCTGGCTTTCACCTCCTGAGGAGTTGATTCAGTTGGAATGTCCCTGCATTGTATGTGTGCACCTAAGAGGACAGAGTTGAATTTCAACCTAAAAGCAATTGGTTTTTTTGGTCCAGGATAAAGGCTGGAGTACTTCCATGCTGATTTATGCAGTCAGCAGGACCCTGATTTTTTTTTACAAAGTAATTGCAAGGTCCCTTGACTCTTTCCTTGCTTATGCTGTGGTGTATCCTAGGACATGCCAGCATTGTGCCATGTCAGAGATGGTGCTGATGGTCCTTTGACATCAGCCTCAAACTTCTGATGGACCAGTCCTGGGAATGCAAATCTGTCAGTGCATATGGACACCGTTAAAGATGTGACCCTACACAAAAGACAAGGCTCTCCTCAACAGAAAACCAAAACAACAACAAAACAGGAAATGCATAGCATTTTGTGGGTCATATTTGGGGTGAGTATATATAATGACAACACAATAAGAGGTATACACTAGGCATCCATGTCACTAGCCAAGATGCCAAGCTGGGATTCAGAAATCTGACCTTCTTCCAGTCTGTTAATGACTGTGATGTGTCATGATGCAAAAGTCACTTTACAAGCCACCCTTTCCCATCTGTGTTTTTATTTAGACTGTACCTTGATCTGTCAGTGCAAGAAACATCTGGAGTATGACTATCTGAGAGATGATAAATAAAGATACAGGAGGTGCCTTGTAATGTGAACTCTTTCCTGCAGTCCTATTCCTTTAATAAACTCATCCTGTTTCCAGAATGAGCAGATATGCTTCTGGCTTTACAGTATTTCTATTTGGCTCTACTTAAGCATGTAATTCTCCCAGTGCTTTTGTTTCAGCCAGTGGGCCAGCTGGTTACACCTGGCTGCATGGTTGCCTGATGCTGCGTGCCTAGCTGCTTGGCCTTTTCAAAGATAAAGAGCTCATTTAGTATTAAGGACCATGTTCCCTGCTAGGGACAAAGCTCGGCAACGGCTTGTGACACAGTTAGTCAAGCACTTTATTCCCAGGTCTGGTTCATGGATTCTGTTGGTCTATTTCTGTGCTTTTGCCCATCTGCCAACTTACTGGGAGCCCCAGTTCTGCAACATGGGAGAGCTCCTTCTGCTCAGCCACAGAGAGTAATGCCATCCCCTACAAGAAGCTCTTCAAACGAGGGTGGGATGCAGACATATTTTTGTTAGAAAGTGGGCAGAAAAAAGAAATCAAGAGAGGGTCAGTCCTTTGATCATTCTAGCTGAACTCTCAAAAAAGGGAGAGGAGAGGAGAGGAGAGGAGAGGAGAGGAGAGGAGAGGAGAGGAGAGGAGAGGAGAGGAGAGGAGAGGAGAGGAGAGGAGAGGAGAGGAGAGGAGAGGAGAGGAGAGGAGAGGAGAGGAGAGGAGAGGAGAGGAGAGGAGAGGAGAGGAGAGGAGAGGAGAGGAGAGGAGAGGAGAGGAGAGGAGAGGAGAGGAGAGGAGCTGGAACACTGCCATAAGTGCTAGGCAGTGATGCATATTCAGGGTGACTGGAGCAAGCAGAGATGTATGCATGAGCACAGCTTTTTCTTTTACTCAGAGCATGCATTACAATACTTCTTAAATAAGTAAAAAAAATGTTTTAGTTCTATTTGTTTTCAGCTGGGAGATGTGGATAGGCAAGGAGGTGAGTGGCAAGGGGACTTGCATTTTAATTTGCAAACTGGCTCACTTTTTATGCTTTAACCTCCCTCTCAGGACTCTGCTAACCTCTCTCGCTGAATAAAGCAGGGAAAGGCTTGTGTAACACAAACAACAATTTTACCTTCATTTTTTTCCGCTTTTTGTTATTAGTCAGTCTTCATGGCCCAGATGTCTAGAGAAGCCCTTTGACAGGACCTGGTAAAGGGCTTCAGTGAGATCTACTGTAAGTACATTCATGCTGGTCTGGGCTGGTACATCTACTCTTTATTGAAATGTTCTGTTATTTTGTAAATAAGAGATGTCTACAGCATGTCACTGCCATATACCAGGAGTCATTCTGATATTATACCTTAACCCCAGAGTTCACAGGTGTTGGAGAGCATTCAATGTTCCTCCTCAAAATGAACAAACCAGTTCTTGGCCTTCCTTCAGGATACTCTGTTCATAAAACTGAAGTGCTGGCATCATTGCTTATCAACACATTGTCTTGGACCGAGAATCTGCTGATTATCTTCAGATATGGCTCAACCTGGTTACACTCAAACTTTATTAGACATGTACAGAAGTTGCTGATTATTACATGGCTGTTAGGTTTGGCTACTTACGAGACTGATCAACCAAGCCAACAAGTGATGAATTCTCTTTACAGCTTGTTGTCCTCATTTGGATAAGCAATTGACTAAGCAAGAGGCTGTTTTTAATTTGTGCTCATAGTGCACAGCTCAGCTGTTACTCCTCATACGGTATAAACGAACACCTCACCTTTTTCCCATCAGTTATGCACTGCTTCCATCTCCATCATGCCATACCGAGCAACTGCAGGAAGAGTTATTTTATTGGTTTTTTCCTCATGTGCCTCTTAGCACAGGTGGATGAACAGTTTTTTGAAATCACCAAATCCTAGGCTCAGGAAGCAATAAGAATATAAAGCTTTGAGCCCACCCATTTTAAAAATTCCCTATGTGAGGTGAATATACATCTCCTTGCTGCATTTTAGTAGTTGAGCCATAGACAGCTTCCAGTAAAAAGGGTGCTACTTCATAAGTTTCAAGACTTTGTGTTTGGTTTTTTTTTTTAATGAGTCTTAAAAAAGACTACACCTGGAATGAGGTCTATGTTTACTGGCTGCATAGGAAATACAGTCTCCTAAAGTGTTAGTTAAATCAGACATGGATTCCTCCCTGTGTATTCTAACCAGACATATCATCAACTAGTATAAATAAGTTGAGTCACAAATGTCACTAGATATCTTTAGATCTAGTTCAAAGGTCTCCCCTCAGAGCAAGATTTATCTGTTCTCTTCATCCTGCTAGATAACAGAAGACTTTTTTTTTTTTTTTTTTTACTAACTGTGTATGTGTGTAGGAAACTGTGTTAGAACTTAGGAAATTACTACAAAGGAAATAAGATAAAGGTTTTGTGTGCAACAAAATTGCCTCAGCATTTGCAAAGTGGGTGGAAAAGGAGAGTAGGAAAATGGAATAAAAAAGGACAATGAAAAAAAGAAATTAAAATCCACCCTTGTTGCATAATGTACCTTGTGGGGATTTTCAAGAGCAATGGTATTACATGTTATTTATTGGTAATCACATGTTTAAGAAGGTGTTCAGTATCCTGACTTAAGTAGCTGAAAGAAGCAGGAATATTTCTCTTATCAATATTTAAATATCTCATAAAATCCCTGCTAACTGGATTATCACTGTGCTAGCACTGTCATTGTGCAGGTGTAGCTACCAGACTAGTGTGAATAAGAGATGTGTGTGTGTCTGTGTTTACCTGTGTTTCTATCTAGTTTTGTTTCTCTTTGCTTCAAAGAGAGGTCTGAGGCACTTCCACTGGGTCTATGCACAGAAGTATTCCACAACTAACTGGCAGATAGAAAAGTTGGAATACTTTTTCTAACAAAGAGGGTTGCAGACAAGTGCAAGATTTTACTACCTATCCCAGTGATTCAAAAGCTATTAGAAACCTTACACACATCCTGAAAAACAGTAAAATGAACAATGAGATCATTTAAAAAATCAGTATAGAGGTTCCTTTTCTGCTTGAGCCAGGCTCTGAAGCATTAAATTCAAGTTTCTTAAAAACAAAGATCTCCAGAGCCTTGCATTTTTAAGTAAATTAATGACTAATTTCAAAGATAACAAGATTCCAGAAAACAGGGATTTAAAGAAATAGAACTACTATGCAGTTCCTTGTAGAGTAGAAAAATAACCCCTACCCCCTTCAAGACTAACAACAGTGGGAGGAAAAAAAGTGTATTGATTTTAGGGACAAGCACATTAACCCACATATTATTAAGGAAACAAAAACAATTTTCTTGCAACTGTAATAAAGAGTGTAATCAGATGAGTTCTTATAAGTCACTTTCAATTAGTTAACAGCAGTCAGCATTGGTTATTGGTGAGGGAGTGGGAGAGGCGTTTAGTGAGGTTCATATCTAGCTTATTTTCTGAGTCATGGACATATTCTTCTCAGAAACAAGAAACATTGAGGAAAAGGGAAAGGACACTTGTTAGGACTGAAGAGTAGAAAGAGATTTTGTCATGATGTTGCATCACACTCTACTATCTGATGCATGAGCCCATCTCCCTCCAAAGTCACCAGGAATACTTGATGGTCCCTTTCCAGTTGTAGGAACTACTATACTAAAAGTGTGATCAGCTATTTTAAACTGAGGTTTTGCTATTATGGAAGAGGGTAGTTCTCCTTCTCCTCCTCCTCCTTCTGATCCTTTCCCTTTTTCTGTGCTAATTCATGCGACCTCTACTGAACTGATTCAGCAATCAAAGCAGGCAGAAAGCACCTTACTTTTCTCTGGTTGTGGCTTTTCTGATTGCTTATTGAGTAGAATCAACTCACCAAAGGCCAGGCTAGCATCAATGACTATGCAGATAAGTAGAGAGACCATAGATCAACCTTGCTTTTTTTGGTGTCATCAAGATTACTTCTGTTTGTCTTACTTTGCCGCACCTTAAGAACAGATAATAAGGCACTCCCGGAAAATGTGGGAGGGCTGAGGGATTAGGTTGTGGGTGGGTGTAGTTGGAGTTGTTTCTGAAGGTGGCAGACTTCAGTGAGAAGAGCTGTCGCACCCCAAGCTTTTGCCTAGAGTTTGCATGCTCTGTGCTAGCTCTTGAGAAAGTTGTGATCTTTATGCCATATAGCATAAATATTGCATGGCTGCATTACAGATTATGAAGTTATAAACATTATCAGATCAAGCTAGAAAGGAAACTTGGCTACATGGGAGGAACATGGTTTAAAATTAAGATGAAATGTTCTATCAGTGAATATTGCTAGGAGAATAACTCTGGAGACTGAAACATTTTTTTACTCAGGTTAGCCAGTGTTGGTTGAAAACTACTGTCCACACCATGGTACAGGCTGTTGTAATAGCGTGGAGGCATATCTAAGACAAGTTTGATTCCTGCAGTTTGATTTTCCTGATATCTTTAATGGATTAGCTGATGCGGTGACAACTAGGGAAGGTGGCAGGTTTTCAGATGTAGATAGATGTCTATTAGGAGTTGGAATGACTTCATCTAATCTTCCTACAGAGAACTCTATCCATAGCAGAGTAATGACTTCTGAAACTAAATCAGTTCTTGAACGACAACTTCTTGCTTGAGTTCATGACTCCAGTGCAGCTATCCTTATTTACACAGTAGTTCCCAATTCTGTTTACAATTAATCTAGCCTCTCTGTTGACACCAGCAGACTTACTTATGCAATTTATAAGTAAGAGCACAGCCAGGCCTCTAGAGAGAAAAATCTCTTTATTTCCTGGAGCCACATATTCCCCAACTGCTTGTTATTTCCAGCATCTTCTGTTTCTCCTGGCATGAAGGTATATTTCTCACTTTAAATTGACTTCATCCAATCATCTTTCTGCTTTTCTGCCTCTTGTACTGTATTTGTTTCCCCTAGGACATGCTCTCTGCACCCATTACTGTAATGATTTAATGGCTTTTAAGTCTCTTCAGCCCTCATCAGTGAACTTTCAGTTTTTCTACTGCAATATTTACTGTACTGGAGGAAAGAGTGGAAGAATGGGAGAAAGGACATCTTTCATTAAATTGATGTCCAGGAAAGCGACTTGTACATAGGAGTCTATAAACTAGGCTCTTCTACCTTTCCAACTTACTCAGCCAATTGTTATATCTTTTCCCACACCTGAAAGTTTGGGGAGGGGGTTGGTGTTTGATTTAAAAAAAAACCCCGAACAACCAACAACCATTTTTATTACATTTTATAATTGAAATCCCAATTCTACAGGGGAAAATAGAAGAGTGATCTGCCTTCAAGGAACTAATCAAAACTGAAAGTGTGGCCAGGGGACATACGACATGACAGAGATTTCCTCTCATCTTGAAGATGGGCGGAAGTTAATGACAGTACTCTCTCTTTGCATCTTTCATGTACATGTATATTTTGCTTCCTTTCCCAGTGAAGTCGTTATGTTTTGAGAAAGTAGCAAGCCTTTTTTGTGGAATAAATATTTTCTTGCCCCTGTGTATGTCTTTGGCTATTTGCACATGCCTCTCTCCACAGCTGTACCTATGACAGAATCATAGAATAGAATCATAGAATGGTTTAGGTTGGAAGGGACCTTAGACATCATCTAATCTAACCTCCCTGCCATGGGCAGGGATACCTTTAACTAGACAAGGTTGCCCAAGGCCTCATCCAACCTGGCCTTGAACACCTCCAGGGAGGGGGCATCCACAACTTCTCTGGGCAATCTATTCCAGGGTCTTGTCACCCTCATACTGAAGAATTTCTTCCTAAGATCCAATCCAAATCTGTCTCCTTCAATTTAAATCCATTTCCCCTTGTCCTATCGCTGGACACTCTTGTAAAAAGTCCCTCTCCAGCCTTCCTGTAGGTTCCATTCAGGTATTGGAAGGCAGCTATTAGGTCGCTCCAGAGTCTTCTCTTCTCCAGGCTGAACAATCCCAGCTCCCTCAGCCTGTCCTCACAGCAGAGGTTCTCTAGCCCCTGGATCATCTTTGTGACCCTCCTCTGAACTTGTTGCAACAGATCCACATCCCTTTTATGGTGAGGGCACAAGAACTGGATGCAGTATTCGAGGTGAGGTCTCACAAAAGCACAGTAAAGGGAGAGAATCACCTCTCTTGATCTGCTGGCCACACTCCTCAATGCATCCCAGGACAGGGTTGGCCTTCTGGGCTGCATGAGTGCCCTGCCGGCTCATGTTGAGCTTCTTGTCTATCAACACCCTCAAGTCCTTCTCTTCAGGGCTACTCTCAACCCACTCTGTACCCACTTTATATTTGTGCCTGGGATTGGCCCAACCCAGGTACAGGACCTTGCACTTTGACTTGTTGAAGCTCATGCAGTTTGTACTGGCCCATTTCTCAAGCCTGTCAAGATCTCTCTGGATGGCATCCCTGCCCTTTGCACTGTGGTTCAGAACTCTGTTCACAACTTAGTACATAATGCTGGTAAAAGAGATATCCTCCACCACCTCTTCTAGAAATCTCCAATAATCGTATGTCAAGATCCTGGTGCTGCAGGATGTTCAAGGAACATCCTAGCAGTGCCTTCCATCTTGTTTAGGTATTGGCAATGTCTTGCAAGGCAGACTGTCTCCTGCTGAAATATCCCATTTCATAAAAACCACAAGTGGTTTTTAGAGGTATTGAAGGAGATACTGCAGTGCTAAGAATGATATTCAGGGAGACAGCTGGATGTGCTAAGTAAAGCTGAGATCAGGAGATATAACAGGAATTCAGCAATGGGCAATGAAACCGTGTATTACCTGAGATTTATACCTTTCTGCAGCTCCTGTATTGCTGGTTTTACTAAGAAAAAAAGACCCCTAAAAAAGTGCTGGGTAAGATATACTGGTGATCACACCTGGCAATTCTAAGGATGCTGCAGAGGCTGCCGCATCCAGAAAATTATAGAGGTTCCTTTAGCAGCTGTAAGCATGGGACAAGCTGTTATATCATTGTAAGATAGCTTCACGAACTTGCAGTTTCTTATCAAACTCACAGGCCCTGCACTTGATGGTGAAAGCAAATGGAAACTGGAGTGGGAATTCTCCCTGCCCAAGGGAAAAGAAAGCTGCAGGGGCAGCAGAGAGTTACAGCAAAGCTCTCCTCTCAGCAAAGGGTGAGGTGTTCAGATCTCCCATGAATGTATCTTCTAGCCAATCTTAGCTGCTGGCAAGCTCAAATAATTGAAACAGTTAAATGAAGGAAAAAGTGAAGCACTTTTGGAAAGCCTTTTGGCTACTAGAAGAGATGTTCCATAGCTAAAAGCTGGAGCCATGACAGACCAGTTCCAGTCTACATTAGTAACCATTTCTCTGTCTGCCTCCCAGTGCCCAGACTAGCCTTCTGCAGCAAGGTGGCACAAAGTACCACTGGTCTTCCAAATCTTGCTCAAACAACCAATGCTGGGAGTATGGAAGTGAGCACTTTTGCTCTCCAAAATGGACTGCCAGAATAATTGTTGGTATGTACTGAATATATGCTTGAAACGGCCTGCTGCTTAACAGGATCTCATGGCATAAGAATCGACAGAAACAAGAGCTACTGAATCTTGTTTCCTTGTTTCATTTAGCAAGTTATTGCTGGGAGAATGCATATTGTATGTTGCACAAACAACTTCATAGAAGAGGTTACTAGTATGTAAGTTTGAGATAAGTAAGCAAAGCTTTAGTAGGCTCTTCTCAGGGAAAGAAGGAAAAGTTAATGTTTTCTGAGATAAGAGTGGTCCTGTGGCAAATGAATTGTTCAGACCACAAGAGATACATGAATCAGATACAGACACGCAAGGACTTCTGTGTCCTGAAGTTAAGAAAGTCATTTTTTTGGTGTAAAGAAACTGGTATTTTTAGTGTGCATCTCACCTAATGAATTGATGACATCTGTTTTAGGATGCCTGAATTTAGTTGGATAACCAATGTGTCAGAGTAAAAGAGCTCTTCCTGACGTCATAGGCTTCCTGGGAGTATATATGCTATGGCAGAGTCTAATTGCCATGATGGTGGGAGATTCAGACCTCACAACCCATCTGTTCACAACAGGAGAAATAAATCATGCTTGCCAATAGTTACATCCATAGAAACATCCCAAAGCTCAGGAATGCCAGAGTGTACATACTAGAAGCCAGCAACGATGATGAATTAGTAATTATTTGTGGATTTACTGCATTCATCAGTATAACTGAGCTCCTAACAGAATCTAATATAACTATAAGCTACAGGACTGCCTGTTGTTATATTTTAGGGCTTCTAGGAGCAGAAGTGAATAGTAACTTCTTCAGGTTGCCTCATAAATTTATACTTAAGCAACCTTTCTAGAAACTCCTTTTTTTTGACTCAGAAAGCTGGAGATTGCTTTGTAACAGTGTTATTCAGCGTGAAAGCCCAGAGATGGAGTGAGAAATAGAGGTGCTAAGATCAGTCACTAATTCTGTATGATCAACTTGAGAGTGATAGTGTATGCTGTATCAGTATGAAAATTAATATCTACAAAGTGGACTCCTGAATCTGAACTAATCACCCTGAGCCCTTTCAAGATGAGAGGAGAGGAACTGTGTGCAATTTATCTCAACATAAAATAGCCATTTAGAAGAAGTTAGATGGATTATGTTACAGATGTGCATTTATTTCTCTCCACTGACTATGAAGAAGGTATAATAACTAGCACAGAGATGTTCACTCCATACACAGCTCAAGTTAGATGAGGTGAATCATAGCCCTGGGTCTGATCCTGGGAGGCATCAGAGTTTACATATCCCTTTTAATACCAGCTATAGAGGCTGGGCGCTTCTGGAAATCTAGAGAGCAACAAGTGGCTTCAAGAGAAAAATAGACACACCCTAAATACAGTAGGAGATAGTTGACCTTAAAGAAGTGCACTAAGTATTCATCATCTCACAAGCATTGCTATTGGTAGTGGAAGGTATTCACATTGCTTTGCTTCAACTAGTTAACTATATTCTTTAATCCACCTTCTTGGGGAACTTCTAGAGAGATCCCAGCATTTGCATCTTCTATCTTATGTGGTGTGAAAGCACTTCAGGGGGAACTTTGATCCCTCTCACCATCCACAGCAACTCAAGACAGCACTACAAGACAGGTAGGTCAGACTCAATTACTTCATATCAGATTCAGTTGCTTAATAGGAGACCACGCTGGAGAAACTTTGTGAACTTGCAGCAAAAATACGCCAATTAAATACATTTTGCTTCTGCAAATGGACCCAGTATATGAACTAGCCATCTCCTTTCTCAGCAGAACTTAACAATAACTAAATGAAGCCAACATTTTCCAACTCAACAATTCTCTAATACAAAGCATTTAGGTAGGGAATATAAACGGGTTTATTAGCTGACCCAGAAATTATGACCAGTGCCCAGGAAATAGTCTATTCCTAGCATGAGAAGGAAATGCAAATTGTTCAAGTACAAAAAGAAAAGGTGATTCAAGAACTAGATACATTGAAAAGTCTGGTTATGTGAGAGGGAATTTTTCATCAGAAGTGCTCAGTGACCAAAAATCATAATGTGTTAATAACTATAGATGCTATTCTAGATCTGAAAAAAATGACTCTCACTCCAATCTTTAAGCAAAAGCAGGAGCAAGTTCAGGAACAGTCCACAGCCTCTGCACTGATTTTAGAGGATCCAGTCAGTAGCTTGGATACAGCATGGCTGAACACTTCAGATTACACAGGGTCTGGATCTAAACTCTGTTATCATGGAAGACAGAGAACTACCACATGTGGGTGTTTTCTTGACCACCTCAAATGAGAGACCAATCACAAAGTGGGGTTTACATTTGTACATTAGATGAAAGAAGAAGAGGAACTGAGTGGCAAGAAATTCTGACTTGATGGGTAATAAAATGAACAGAATAAAGCAGATGGTCTGCAGTCTCAATCACAGCATGAAAAAGCAAGAGTGGACACTGGTGCAATATCTATAATATTAAATTAACATACCCCTTATGTGGAACTGAAGCTAAAAAGCATTGAATAACATTTCTAACAATATTACTAAACTCTTTTACGCTGCAGAAATAGGATGGCTGTTTCCAAAATTGCTTATTGCAACTGACTCTGATCATGTCCCCAAAAACTAGAAATAATTTTGGAGACGCCTAGATCATCTATTCCAAGTCCATGCCTAGGAACATTACTTAGCCTTGTCTGATTTACTGGTGTAGCCAGATTCTGGGGTGGCAGGACAGTTTTCCCAGAGTCCACACCAGAACTGTCACCATTCCTTCTGACCTGTTTAATATCTGTTAACAAAAGCTTCATGATAGATAAGGGAAAAGACGATTGCAGTGTGATAGAGAACCTAAGCAAAACAAATTTTTGAGAAGTGAAATCTTTCCATGACTGAAGCTTCAAGTAAGAGCTGAGAGGCTTCAAGAAAAAGCACAGGAGACCTCTACAGCAGCCTAATCCTGCTTATCTTCTCCCCAAATTATTCTGTTCCTTCTCCAGGAAAAATGTAATGGGCCAACACCACTACAGAATCCTAAATTTCATGCAAACTGCAACAGTGTTGGGTGACTGAACACAAGGCCAGCAGCATTATGTGCCCTGAGTGAGAATTCATCTTGTTCTTGATGTTCTTGATAAACATTTCCCACTTTGTCTTCCTTTCACTTTAATTAGACCAACCCTATCCAACAGATTATTAACTCATAAGCTTCCTCCGAGAGCCATATGGAAGTTAATTTCAGGCATCGGATGTAAAGACTTGTAACCCTGCTCCTTGTCATCACATGCTGAGGTCATTTCTAATCCCACTCAGACACTTTCAGAAGAGGAAAGCACCCACCACAGACAGAGCACGGCGATCCCCGATGTACCCGATATCTGTGGAGCCACTGTGCCTGCTGACAGTAACCTATGGTGGAGGCTTATTTTGATTTTTGACTGTTCACTTCAGTTAGTGGGTTGGATGATAGAAAATGTTTTCTGGTTCTTTGTTGCAACTGTCTGAAACCACATAGAAATTATGGGGAATTGTAGATTGGCACCTCATGATAATGAAAAAGGATCAGTAAATGGAGAGTTAGGTGCATATATGGACAGCTTCAGAGGCACTTTTTGCATTTGTTTTGGTGCTTCTGTCTTCTGATTTAAAAGACAGATACCAGTTTTCCTTTTCTAAATAAACTCTCTCTCTTTACATTTGTAGGCAGGAAAGTTGTATATCTATTGTCAGGAGCATACTACAAAAGATCCCAAATAAAATAATACATTTGATGGAGTAGTCAATGTTTGGAAATTATATTATATAAAGGAAATCTTCACAAGCTGAGAGAAAAAAAAAGTAGATTCACTCATTTACACTCTTCTTTTCATTGGAAGCAGGATTAGTCATCAGCTAATGAGAGCTGAGTCTGGGGTCTCTAACACTGCACTGTTACCTATTCAGTGAATGCATTCATGCTCTCTGATGGATAAGACAGTGTTCCTGGAAAGGTTTAGGGAGAAAAGGAAAAACCTAGAAAAGGATCATGCAAGTTGTGTTTTTAAGAAATGCACTTAAACACAGGCATTTCCTACCTTCTTGTGAAGAAGCCCCGATGAAGAAAGCTACATTTTCCCAACTAACTTGATATCCTGGTTGGACTAGGATCCTACCAATACCAGCCTGCAGAGAAACTTTTTGTTACCTCTGATAATTCATCTAAAGCAACAAAGCACACAAAAACCGTCAGAGAAAACAGGAATAAGTAGGTGAAAATTGTTGAAAGTTATACAATCCTCCTCCCAAATTTGTGTTTTACCCATTGAGACATACCAGCTCCAAAAAGTATGCATTAGGCCATCACACAAAAAAAACCTTAACCCCGTCCAGAAGACAAGAATTTGTCTTCCTTCTCCTCCTGTACCAGCATTTCTCTTCTGTCCTCATTTCATCTGATAGTTTAATGGCATATTTTACCTCATACTGATTCTCAACTCTATTTTATTTCTCCCTGGCCTAGTAGCAGCATTGCAAGGCTCACATTTCAGTTTCACCCTGTGGAGAAGCAATGCTGATTTGCTTTCCTTCCAGATGTGAAGCAACCCGTTTATGTTTAATATTCGCTCTTCAGTCACACAGCGGCCTGCATTTAACTACATTTTTATGCATTATAAATGCACATACATTTGAAAGAATAAAATTCCCTCTACCCGACATCACTCTAAATGGTGCTGAGGTGAGATCTTGCTTCCCTGAGGCAGCCTGACATTTGAAGATCATTTTTAACCATTTCAGTTTTGAACTGTACTTTTTCACCTCCTAGCTCCTTGTGTTGGGTCTCCAAGTAGCTCCCAAAACCAGACACTGAGTAACTGTCCAGGCAGTGTGCTAAGGAATATAAATGTAAGAGGAGGAAACTAGCTGGAAAAGAGAATAGGCAAATTTACGAAAGGTCTTGTAAGGATTTGATGTCCAAGTCTCTGATGTGCAGTGTGGTGCATACCCCTCATAAGCAACTGGCTCCAAGTAAAGGCTCCAAAATCTGTGTTCCTTTTCAGACTTGGATGATAACTGGTCTGTCTGCTACACAGATGCCCAGTTACACCTCTCATCTCCTGAAACACCATCATTGTGGGCTGTGGTTTGTCTCCAAGTACCCTGAGGTCAATAGCAAATGTTGGTGACTGCTGTGTCGGTGACCCAGTGTGACCAGAGGGTGGTAGCAAGCTCAGGGTTACCTGAGAAAGTGACTAGAGGGCTCAGAACTCATTCACAGGGCTGGGGAAGGAGCACCCATAATCTTTCAGTCCTTTGCCACCTTGACTTCTTTCCTTCTCAGTCAAATGAAACATTCATGTCTTGAACATGCCTTCATGCCTTCACCAACCTATGTGACATCCACCAATTTGTAATAATTCATAGTCTCACCTGACTATCAATGTCAAGTGTCTAGGTATCAAGGCTCTGAAGTGCCAGAAGGCAGGAGATACTGGCATTGTATTTTGGGCAGGACACATCTCTTTGCATGAGTCCTAGTCTTCTGCAGTCCCTACAGCCCCACTGTGTATCGCACCTGTAGCAGAGACAGGGATCATTTATCAAGATTTATACTGCTACAAAACTCTTGGTTAAAGAAAAATGGCTTTTTTTTTTTTTTTTTTTTTAAAGCAAGGCACAATTCACTAGCTTTCTTAATATGTGTATTTATGGAAAACTTGTTTCTGAATGGACTTTGTAAGCCTCATTTGCAAGTCACAGTATATGGTGAATAATTGCAATTACTGTCCACTTAATGAGGCAGTAATGCTTTGCTTTTAAAAAAACCCACAAAACCACACAGAACCCGTCTGCCTTCAATTGTATGTGGGTGTAAGTACTCTCCAGCACCAGCTGGAACAGAATTCATGGAGTGACAGCTACTTTTCACATGATATATAATGTGATATTTTATGGACTGATCCCTTTAGATGTCCAAACCTAGGCAAAACTTTTGTTTAATCAGAAATCAGAATAGACCCACTACAGAGCATCAGATGGCAAAGTGACTTTGATTATTCTCTTTCGTTCCGTTTAAAAACAGTGCCTCACCATGATATTGCTGGCTTTGATTTTTTTTTTAAAACGTAAACAGACTTCTGACAATAGATACTGCCATAATCTAGCAAGTAAAGGTTGATTAGAAATCAGTGACATGGATTTCAGCAAACAAAGCATGGCTCATCTTGCAACAGTGAAAAGAATCACTGAACAAGGTGACTAAGGATATGGCTGATTTATCAGCATATGAAGCCTTGAAATTCATCTGTTTTCAGCTACAGCAGTTTGCCATTTAACACATGGCCACATCAACACTTCTCTCCAGCATAAGGGTGTGGGAGAGACTGCACAGCCAAGGATAAGACTATCCAATTTGGCAGTGTGCTTGGGTCAGAAGAAAACTTCCTGCACCCCAAAGAAGCACAGAATACTTTGCAGTACAAATAAGATTATTACTCTCAAGGAGATTATTCACTGACTTTGGAATTCATCCCATACAGCTCTGGATGCCTACATCAGAGGTAGTTACCTTAGGCTTCCATACTAATTACTGAAGCAAAAATAGGGCACAACTCATATGGCTTGGATGAATCACATCTCAAAGAAGTCTGCTTCTCTCCACTGACTGTCAAGGATGTTAAAGGTGGCTTAGAGACATGTGCTTTGTGCATCTCATCATTTGTGTGTCTCAAGAACTGGCAGCAGAGACAGTGAGGTGATACTAAAGAAATCCCATCCTTACTGATGCTTCCTAGGATCGCCGAGGTCATAACCACCCAGTTCCTGCAAAGTTAAGAAGGTAGGTTCCTGCAAAACATCTGCCAAATTCTGCTCTTCTGTGCAGTAAAGGAAGTAAGACAAAGCACTCTCTTCTGCTGATTTGTGTTTGGCCATGACTTCAAGCTGGAAGTAACAATTCAGTGCTTTGAGGTAGATACACAGACACTCTTTTATAGACATGACTGGCTCTTGTCCACCTTGCTCCTGGGCAGCCGTTACTACTGGAGTTCAGCCACCATGGTCTTAATTCACTATCTTGAAAGCAATCCCTGCTGTAGGAATGAAATCTGGATTGGATCCCAGCAGCACAGTCCATCTTAATTTCTTAAGATGTCAGAAGGGGTTTCTCTGGGGCAGATATTATGGGCATATTAAAGATGTTAGGGACAATGATATCTAGCCAGAGCATATAGAAATACACTAGAAAAGAGATCCCAGACATCTTTGATGACCTTTAAAGAGAAAAGCAATGTCTTTCCTGAACACATGGAAGAGGGGTGGGAAAAAAATGAAAAAGTAAATGGTCTTACTTCATTGCAGTTTCAGTATGATATGAATGATAGCAGCATGAGCAAGCATTGTTACTTTAATAGGATTAGTGTCTGATGCTGGCTGTGTTTGTACTACAGCAATGAGTTTCCTGCAGTGTGGATACATTTCCATGTTTGATAAGTTACAAAGACTGGTAAATGTAATTTATTTCAGATATTAGGTTTGCAGCAGTCTGTTTTTCTCTTATTTGAAAGATTATATCTGTGGACATCTCACCCACAAGGTTGAGATCTTGATTATAAAGTCATGTGTGCATATAAGTAACTGCCTTGAGGAACATTTCTTACTTCTCTGGTTGGAACCAGAGACTGGGGCCATATTTCTACTTGTAATTGTTAATTTCTCTGAATTCAGGCTTTGAGCTAGGCTGGAGAAAAGCTGTAGCAGGATCCTGAGCCTTCCTTACACCTTAGTATAATTCCACCTATACTCTTTCATATGGGACAGAGAGCCTGCTTGGTGGCTGTGGCTGTCTTTTGATGTGAAGTTTGCAATTCTTTGCAATTATGTTATGGAGGCAAGCACTAGGAAGAAAAGTCAGACAGACTTTCCCATCAATGCTGTCTGTCACAAGGGACCACAGGAGTTTTGCGGAGCTGTGCCTGTAGCTATCCAATGTAAATACACATTACGTACCTCTAGACTGCTCTCAGACTTTTTCACAGCTGCCTTAGCTTTGATATTATTTCGAGCGGTGCTAGATTTCATTTCCCCAAACTGGCAGGTTGCCAATTAATTATTTGTAGCCTGTATTTAAGCAACAACGATTTACAGTTAAGATGTCTCAGCTAATAATAATGTAATTAATAGTCTGTAGTGCTTTTATGTCTTGGAGAAAGAAGAATTTCATACCTAGGAGTTTTGGCTGCACTGCATGATGGACTGTAGGATGTCAGTTTTTTTTAAAGCTATTGCCTTATTGTTTTGGAAACTGAGAATTTCAAAGAGCTTGAATGTAAATTTGACAGTTTGATGCATTGCTCATTACTGCAGCATATTCAACTCTTAGATAGGATAAGTAAGCATAAACCAGCTGAATTCTTTTTTTGCCAGAACACTGTGAAACATCCCACTAAGGATGCAGCAGACAGTATCAAAGGTATTAATTCAGCATTCTTGTATGTATACCAGAATGTGGGATAAAAAGAAACTCACTGTGATGGGAGTCAGGACAGCTATCTGTTCCTAACTGTTTATCGGACTGTCCTCATAACCTGCAGCCCCATAACCCCCAGAGCCTCTTGAGAGTAAGAGGTGGTTAGGAAAAAGGAAGGAAAGGTGACCAGACACCGGCAAAACCCCTACAAGAGTTAAATCTCAACTTCAGGTGGTCTGTGGGAACAGCCTGGGCTGCAGTCAGCTCGCTCTGGCAGAGTCCAATGTAGGCAAACCTTTCACAGAAGCCACACTTATGCAAGACTGTTCTTTGGTGGATCAATCACATCTCTACCGAATCTTCAGAAGCTTTATGCTGTAAGTAATGCTGATTATGTCTCTTAAACACTCATATTCCTGCTATTAAAAACACTTGTGTCCAGCAAGACCACCTGCAACACCACTGTTGTGTCTTCTAGACAGAAGGGTTTGAAGAGGCTATAGTGGAAGCCCTCTAGGCTCTTGCTTAGCCCAGCTGATCTGGTCCGGCTGAGAAGGGGACAGATTAGAGAGATGTCATGGGGAACTTCATAATATCTTTGACATCACATGGCATCCTGAGGTGTCTGGCCAGGCTCAGGGGTGGATGTGTCAGCAGAAGACAATTCTAGCCAGTGCTGCAGGCTCAGGCCAGTGGTTCCTGGCAGATACTGGTTGAAAACTAAGCTCTGGGCTTGTTTAGTAAACTTTGTTTGGAGAGAAAACTTAATTGTCAAGAATACCTTTTCCTGCTGTTTGGTGGTTGGCCTTTGGATTGGGCAATTGGTGCAGCCTCCCTAGTGCTTATACTAGAAAGCTACCAGCTGAAATCTTGCTGCCTCCTTAAAAAACAGTAGAGCGATTAATGTCTGAACTCCCTAGAACAATTTCATTTTGTTTTGAGAGACACAACTAACCTAAAATGTGTAAATAGTGTGTACATTTCTGTCTGTTAGAAAAATAACTACCTGGATACCTCATATTTTCATTTCAAAACAGGATTCTATTGTGAGTTACAACTATTAAGAGATGGGGGGCAGGGGAGTATTTTAAAAACACAGAATAAAAAAAAAATCAAAGCAGAAAAGAAATTCACTATTGTGTATACAAAAGTCTTGTTATGTTGTCATACTAAGCCAGCTGAAGAAATTCAAGCAGTTTTTCCACCACAAGTCCCTCGATTAATACTGATAACTGAAGGCCCAGTTAGAGATAAGTGAATTTCAGTCCATAGGTGTCTTGGAAGCAGGATTTGCTATCTGGGCTGTGAATGATTTCATTAGGAGGTACACAGGCTCAGGTGAGTCACACAGTGCCTTGTAGCTCTCTTTGGGACAAATTTAGTCATTACAACACAGAGAGAGAGAAATCACATCTCTGTGTCTTTGATTCTCTCTGGCCTGATATGGGAAGGAAAACTACAGTTTGTGCAGTTCAAAGAAATCAGCAAGATAGGGTTTGCTCTGTAAAACTTTTTGAAGGGATTCTTTTTTTCTACTTAAGTCAGATCTGATCTTGCTGGAGTCCTCACCACCAGGAAAAAAACCTAAACCCAAACTGTTACATTGATGACATTTCAATTAACCTGTCTTCACTTGATACAAGTGAGTCATTGGGCAAGGACATATTCTCTGCACAGTGGTGGATGCCACCCTTCAGGTAGCTGGGGAGGGGATACACATCCAAGGCATGGGGTGACAAGCTTGGGTCCCTATCAGTCAAGAATTTTTTCTCATTGGCTCTGCTGAACTGACCACGCAGGCTTGAGACTGATCATAGAATCATAGAATGTGTTGAACTGGAAGGAACCTTTAAAGGTCATCTAGTCCAACCCAACTGCAGTGAGCAGGGACAACTTTAACTGGATCAGGTTGCTCAAAGCCCTGTCAAGCCTGACCTTGAATGCATCTAGGGATGGAGCCTCCATGACCTCTCTGAGCAACCTGTGCCAGAGTTTCACCACCCTCCTTGTAAAGTACTTTTTTCTAATATCTTATCTAAATCTACCCTGATCTAGTTTGAAACCATTGTCCCTCATCCTGTTGTTAAACGCTCTTGTGAACAGTCCTTCACTAGCTTTCTGGTAGCCCCCTTCAGGTACTGGAAGACCACTCTAAGGTCTTCCTGGAGCCTTCTCTTCTCCAGACTGAAAAACCCCAATTCTTTCAGCCTGTCCTCATAGGAGAGGTACTCCAGCCCTTTGATCATTTTTGTGGCCCTCCCCTGATCCTGAGTTCAAAGGCCTGAATCAGGCTTAAACTGTTATCTGAATATTTGATCAATGGAGAGGTGGTGGTAATGAAGAAGGGCTCACAGATGGCAAAGTTAATCGTGGTATCATCTTGCCTGCAAGTAACCTCTGATTTTTTTTTGTTTTAGCCACCCCAAACCTATGGAATAATTAAGCTCAGATGGATCTTTAATTTAAAATAACAGCTAGGAATATTTAGAAATGCAAAAGGAATACTTTATATTTTCACAGCATAGGTGGCAGAATTACAGTCTGTTGCATGATTTCAACACAAAAAAAAATAATTAAGAGCAATTTAATTAATTGCTATGGACCAAAATTAGCAGTCTGTTAGTGCCAGGAGTTTTGATTTCTCCTTTCTCATTTTTTCCAGAGCTGTGAAGTTTTCTCTCAAATGCTCGCTCTATTCCTGGGCAATACTGTTAAAATTACCAATGAATTTCAAAGACTAAGAAAAAAAATATTATTTATATAGTCTTCAGCTACTATCATTACACCTATACTAGGAGTGTACATGTGTCTATCACTACAATTCACAATCCAATGTGATACATAAACTGATCTTTGCCTGCTGTTCAAGCCAACATAGGAGAGAGAGCTCGGATGGTGAAAAGGAGCAGGGAAATGTGTGCCTTCCTCTTACTTCTGTGTCATGGCAGGAAAGTGACAACAAATGTGTAAGCATGACAGATTCCTAAATATCCCATGCACTTCCTCTGGAAGGCAGAAGCCCACATGTCCCTGATTTCAAATCTGAGGAAACATGGCAGAGATCTGATGTGAATTAATGCAGCTTTGGTACCCACAACAGGACATTACTGCTTAACCAACAGTGGCAACTCTGAAAGTCCCCAGCTGGAAGATACCTAGTTTTTCATCAGTAAATCCTTACCTTTGCCGCTTTGTTCATTGGCATTATCTGTAGCTTTAGTTAAAGCTTACGTGTGAGGTCTAAACCTAGTAGTAACTTGAAGCACTGCATATAATAAGAACATCTTCTCCAGAAACTGCATCTGTATACACTTTCCAATGCGGTTTTGTTAAGGAAAAACCTTGGGGAGGAAAAAAAGGCAACAGTTTTTACACCATTCACCAAGAAGAAAGAACTAGAATCACCAGATCCCATAATTTAAAACAGCAGTGGCAGAAAGAGCAGTTGTACAACCCATGTTTATGACTGCAGTCAGTCCATCCTCTCTGAGGTTTCGGTACAAGCTCTACCTGCTTGCTTCAAAAATAAATTGACCTCAGTTTTTGGTTTAAAACATAGAGGGAGCTTTTCTGCCCTGCAGGGAAAAAAAAAGTATGAAAACAGTGTTAGGATGTGTTCTTGAAGCTCAAATGCCAACAACAATGAACTTATATTTATTACTTTAAAAATTCTCTTTATATGAGGAAAACAGCAATGAATTAATTCAGTGGGAAGAAATTAGTGAGGCACCTGCCCCAAGGCTTCAGCTTTAGAGGCTAGCACCACTGAAGAGTCCTGTTTTGAGAGCATGGGAAAATAAAGAAGAGCACCTGGGAAACAAAGTACTGAACACAAAGTATTGTTCATTTGCCTTTGAGACCTAACTATAATACTGGATAGTACTTCTGTCTCGTCATGTCTCTTAGGTCCTAGTCATTTCCCAGGTACTGGATTGGAGGAAGCCATTAATAACGTAACTTCTAAAAGGGAAAGTGTTCCTGCGGCATGACTCATCTTGATGGTTGAACCCCACAGGTCTGTTGGGCCAGTCATCCCCAGTCCAAGATGACACACAGCAGACACACTAGTGACTTCACTTCATCTAAGCTCTGCCATTAAAGTCAGTGCAACTGTATGGGGAAATGTCCATTCACTGATGAAATCCTTCCCATTTTAGAAATCTTGCAGTTAACTGTACAAGGCATACTAGTACTTAAGTAGTATGAACTAATGGCAAAGATCATCTTTTCAAATGAGACAAGGATGGAGGTACTTGAATTTTTTAATTTGCCATTGAGGTTACAGAAGAGATCTTTATTCATGAAGAAGCACGGTTATAAACATACACAGTCCATAAGTTTATTCCAGTGAATAATCCCCATGAAGTCAGCAGCAAAGCTCTTCACACAAAGAGCTACACAGATATGCAGGTTGTTGTCAGGTTAGAAATTTTAAAAGAATCATCCACTGCGGCCTAAGATTTCATGGGTGATTTTCCCTAGTACTGGGTGTCCAGCTTGAAACTCCACAAAGCAATGAAGCTAGTGATCTAAAATTTGTGATAGCCAGGACTCTTAATTAATCTTGGATTTGATCCAAAATTATGTGTAAAATATGATATTTTATACATATCTGCATAATTTGTTAATTTCATAGTTAGGTTATAGATACATTTGTTCCCGTAGTTCTTAAAACCAATCTTAAATAACCAAATTATTCACCTAAAAAAGGAATTCCATAATCGTACATAAAAATTATTTCTCAAAAGGCTAAGTCTTCTAATAAAATGTAAGAGGCAATATAAACCAGTTTTGTCTCATTCCTAGCATTTTTAAATACTACTTTCTCCAAAACTTCAATACATAAACTTACAGTTATTAGTTTCTAAGATAATCTCAAAGTCAAAATGTCACTATTAAGAGGATGAAATAACTTCCTGCCTGAAGAAAAATATATTTGCTTCTTCCAGCCACTGCCTGAATATTGAAAGACCCACAAGAATCAAGGCCTCACGAGCAGCTTGAGGAAAGAGAATTCAATAGTCAGCTCTTCATGCTAAGACTTTGAACATTTTTTGGGGTGAAATGGTGTCTTAGCACAGGCCAGTGAACTACTGAGCTAGGCTATGCTGTAGGGTTTAGGCAGAAGGTTATTTTCAGTTGCGCAACTTTTAGAGTTTTGGAGCCAGGTCAATAACACTTGGGTTGTCCCTCCACTGAGTTTTCCGTGTGGCAGTGACTTGTGCAGAGTTGCACGTCCAGTTGCACATTCAAAGGAATAGACTCTTCAGTGTGACACGGGAATTTCCCGCCCAGTCTTGGAAAGAGTGTCGCAGAGCAGAAACAGATGCAGAAACTCTCCCAGAACCCTCCTTCTCCATCTTCTAGAACTGACTCTTAAATCATCCTCCCTGCTCTTCCAGGGATTCTCCCCTCAACTTCCTGCTCCCCACAAACCAGGGCAAGGAGCAGCAACCCCTTTCCACACCACCATCATACTCCTGCTCAGTATTTAATGCTATTGTTTCAAAGCAGACAAAAGAGACTTTTGTCCAAGAGACAAACCTCCCAAAGGCAGATGCAGACACAGTTGTTTTCCTTTCACACCTACAAGCAAAATTATATAGCTAGTTTGTATTTGAAGGAACACATCTGGCAGACGGACATAGTAGCATCACAAGACAGAAAGAAAAGATACAGCACGTGGCACCAGACGTTATCAAATCTCCTCTAGATACCTATGAAAAAACGCTTCACTTCTTCATAGAATATTACTTACCTCACTTGCTGATCTGTCATGTTTTGCTCTGCTCTTCAGTGAAAGAGTTAAGCAGGGCAGCCCTGTTATCTCCATGCAGGCACTGTTTCCTACCCCTCTATTCCTGTGAGGGAGGAGGGACATGGTGTTACCAGGGAACATGGAGCCTGGAGGCAGTATCAATTTATAAGCCATCTTTACAAGATATTAACTCAGAGTCCACACCAACTTTAGTAACATCATTGCAGGTGTCCGCCGCTTTTGTTTGCACAGCAGTTGCTAAATATATCAGATTTTTTTAAAGGAAATTTCCTAGGCTAGAAGATTAGGCTAGAACAAAGAATCTGTTGCAAACTGGGAAGAGAGGAAAGAAATACTGAAAGATTGGTACAAAGAAATAATTAGAAATGAACACAGGAAAACTAAACTTGCCCTCTCTGTAACAAATAGTACATTTGTGTTTCTCCACCTCACAGTACCCCAGGTTAAATGCTATCCATAAATATATATCTATATACAGTGAAGCAAGAGAATGCCAAATATTTATAGTGAAGACACTCGGTTGAATTAGCATTGCAGGCAGTCAAGTCAGTCATCTCTAAAGGCAAAGCTCTCCACTGCATCTGCTTTCTCATGTGGGCTGATGAAGCCTATCACACCTGCACTCAATCAGCAGATTAGTGAGGTTTCCAACTGCATAGAGATCCAATCCCTGAGCATCCTCACATTATTTAAAATGATAATTTGCATTTCATATCTATATATATGCTCTTACATATAAAAACATGTGTGTTCTTATACATATAGATACTTTTATATATATATAATATATGCTCTTCAAGGTTTTCTATGAGGAAAGTACCCACATGAGGAAATCAAACTGTAAGGCGGCAGTTATCTTTGCTTTATTCCACAGAGGATAACCAGGACTTTTTTTTCTGGGTAAAGAACTGGTTAGATGGCCAAGTCCAAAGAGTTGTGGTCAATGGAGTTAAATCCAGTTGGTGGCCAGTCACAAATCCAGAGTGGTGTCCCCAGGGCTCAGTACTGGGCCCAGTCCTGTTTAATATTTTCATCAATGATTTGGACTATGGGATAGAGTGCATCCTCAATAAGCTTGCAGATGACACCAAGCTCCAGCTTGCAAGCGTCAATCAGCTTGAGGGTAGGGAGGCTCTAGATTGAATCTTTTTTTGTGAGGGATCTAGATAGGCTGGATCACTGGGCCAAGGGCAATCACATGAGTTTCAATAAGGCCAAATGTTGGGTCCTGTACTTCAGCTACAACAACCCCTGGCAGCGCTACAGGCTTGGGGAGGTGTGGCTGGAGAGCTGCCAAGCAGAGAGGGACCAGGGGGTGTTGATGGGAAGCCTGCTGAACATCAGCCAGCATTGTGCCCAGGTGGCCAAGAACGCCAGTGGCATCCTGGCCTGTATCAGAAAAAGCGTTGTCAGTAGTAGCAGGGAGGTGATCATTCCCCTGTACTCAGCTTTGGTGAGGCCTCTTCTTGAGTGATGTGTCCAGTTTTGGGCCCCTCACTACAAGAGGGACATTGAGGTGCTGGAGAGGGTACAGAGGTGGGCTACCAAGCTGATAAAGGATTTGGAGCATGTGTCGTATGAGGAATGACTGAGGGATCTGGGGCTGTTTAGCCCGAAGAAGAGGAAACTGAGCTCTCTACGACTACCTGACAAGAGGTTGTAGTGAGGCAGGGACTGGCCTGTTCTCCCTAGTGGCGAATAAAAGGACAAAGAAAAATGGTCTTAAGGTGCTTCAGGAGAGGTTCAGGTCAAATATTAGGAAGAATTTCTTTACTGAAAGGGTTGTCAGGCATTGGTACAGGCTGCCCGGGGAGATGGTTGAGTCACCATCCCTGGAGGTGTTTAAGAGATGGGCAGATGTTGTGCTGAGGGACATGGTTTAGTGGTGTTGACAGAGCTAGGACAAAGGTTGGACTCGATGATCTTGAAGGTCTCTTCCAACCAAAACTGTTCTATGATGTTATGTGACATCAGTGTCCTGTTTCCCAGCTAGGATTTCCCAGAGGATGTTGTTTGTTTCTGCAAATCTGATGTCCTCCACAGAGGGCAAATGGACTCACTCATCTCAGAGATGTCTTCTGCATCAGAAAAGCTGTTTGGAGAGTACAGCTCTTTTCAGCACTTGTGCTCAAGATATAGAGAACTGCAGTCTGGAACATTAGACAAGGACTTAAATCCCTTGAAAGAAATAAATTTAAGAAATGTATTTAAGGGATTCAACTGAACTGCACCTTGGAAACACATTTTGCAGCACTTGAACAACTTGGATGTGGCCCAGGCCCAGGATTCCTTCACAGCTGAGAGTCGCTTTAGTCATTCAGAAAATTACTGTCTATCAAATGACCACCTCGCAAAATCTCCTGACCAGGATACCATACTCATCACATGACAAAGATGCAGATTACTGAAAAATGTTGTTGTCCAGAACTTTTTCACCACATTGAATAGGTAAAGGTCACTGAAATTGGAATGAAATTTTCTGACTGCCAGACTATGTGGCTGAAGTTCTGGACACATGCACTGCTGTATCCTACTCTCTTCCTGACATTCACAGGGGAAAGTTTTTCTATTCAGGATGCAGGGCAGGTGAGCTGTGGTTGAAAGATGATTACTTGTAGCCCCCACCCTGCAAATCCACAGTATCAACAGTGTTAAAATAATACAAACATCATTAGTGACAAAGACAGATTTATTGCCTCCAGTCAGACTATGCTAGTTAAGGGAGCCCTGTACAGCTCCATAACTGGATATGAATTCTAATAAAGTTTGTTTTAAAATGTGGTAGTATTCCAAAAGCAACTGTGCAGAATTGGCAATTCTTATTTTAACAAATCTACTCTTTGAAACTCCTCTGAGACCTGCAGTTTTGCTGAGAAAAATGTGCTTTTTTTGTTATTTTAAACACCTCTTACAATGAACACAGCAAGGCGGATACTTTCCTCACTCCCACTCCCCAACATTGTGGTTCTACTTAGAGGAGAAATTGTTTATTTATATCTGAATATATTGTGAAGTTGCCTTAATATGCATGCATGCATAAACCCATGTAGAAAATTTATTCAGAATAATGAGGCATAAACCATGCTCTAATCCCAGAGGAGGAAGATTACTTAAGTTCCTTTACCAGAAGGTCATGTTCACTTTGAGACGATGCTGTTGGAGCTCCCATCGATGCTATATTTTATTGGAAAGAAATAAACTGAATCTGTACTGATAGATATCCTGGGAACTCTTCCTGGATATACAGTACTTCTGGAAAAGTACAGCCATTCTGCCACTGAAAAACTTGGGCTGGTTTAGCCATCACATGTAGGAGGAATCAAGATAAATTGCAATTGTGAAAGAAAAATAAAAAAGATGAGGACACAACAATACTAAGTGCAAAGAATGTGCTCTGAGGACAGATGCTCCATTCCCCTCCTTTGAAACAGACTCTCAGTCTTTGTCCTAGGCATGAATTTTTCTAGGGGGACAGAACCTCTCCACCTGGAGCTGCAAGTAAGTGTCTGTGAGTTTTGGTGGGAGATGTTTTCAATAATGTTCACATTAGAGACAAAGGAGAAAAAGAGATGCTCACAGAACATTTAGCGGTGAACAGCCAAGTGATAACTTCACCATGCTACCTATGGTGTTCCTTCATGAGAGCTGCAGCTTAGGAGGCTAAAGCCATGGTTGAGCAAAAGCTCTTACACTTTAATGCCATCCCCACTCTGCCCAAATCACAGGACAGTCCTACGAGTCAGAGCTTCTCGACAGCAACGTGATTGTGAGGAGCACAGTACAGGAGTCAGTGGCTCAACGTGTTAGCTAAGTAACCTGGTTCTCTTGTGTCATGGTTTAGGGCTGAGCCACCCACTAATCTCTGACAGATGTTCTCTGTTATTCCCTCCCACTCTCTCAGGGGAGGATAACAGAGGATCCAGGGAGAAAGACTTCAGAGTTGGAAAAAAATCTTGAACTAGTTTAATGAAACAGGAAATAATACTAACAATAGCAATGAAGATATTGAACTATATACAGACACATGCAGGCATGTAAATATATTACAGAATCACAGAATGTTAGAGGTTGGAAGGGACCTCAAAGATCATCTAGTTCAACCCCCCTGCCAGAGCAGGATCACCTACAGCAGAGCGCACAGGAACGTGTCCAGGCGGGTTTTGAATGTCTCCAAAGAAGGAGACTCCACAACCTCCCTGGGCAGCCTGTTCCAGTGCTCTGTCACCCTCACCGTGAAAAAGTTTTTTCTAATATTTTTATGGAACCTCCTATGTTCCAGCTTCCACCCAATGCCCCTTGTCCTGTCAGTGGATGCCACTGAAAAGAGCCTGGCTCTGTCCTCCTGACACTCCCCCTTGACATATTTATAAACATTAATGAGGTCACCCCTCAGCCTCCTCTTCTCCAAGCTAAAGAGACCCAGCTCCTTCAGCCTTTCCTCATAAGGGAGATGTTCCACTCCCTTAATCATCTTTGTGGCTCTGCGCTGGACTCTCTCCAGCAGTTCCCTGTCCTTCTTGAACTGAGGGGCCCAGAACTGGACACAGTATTCCAGATGGGGCCTCACCAGGGCAGAGTAGAGGGGCAGGAGGACCTCTCTTGACCTACTTGCTACTCCCCTTCTAATACACCCCAGGATGCCATTGGCCTTCTTGGCCACGAGGGCACATTGCTGGCTCATGGTCATCCTGCTGTCCACCAGAACCCCCAGGTCCCTTTCCCCTGCGCTGCTCTCCAGCAGGGCAGTCCCCAACCTATACTGGCACATGGGGTTATTCTTTCCCAAGTGCAAGACTCTACACTTGCCCTTGTTGAACAAGATACAAATGAATATGCTAGTACAGAACCCACAACTTCCAGATGGCAACTAGGTCCTGACCATAAAAGTCCAAGACCAGACTCAACAGCAAACAGAGGTGCCCAAGCGCAGAGTCCCAATGGCAGTCCACAAAGCCAGAAAAAGAAGCCTTGAATAGGCTGTGCTGCACCCATTTGGGGAGGCAGGGTGAGGTGACCAATCTCAGCACATACAGCTCCTCTGCAGCACAAAAACAGGAGCTGGGAACACCAGCAGCATAGAGAGAGAAATGACAAACAGCCATTGACAACTTTTCCATCACAACAAGTACAAAAAGCTCCGGGGCTTTTCTTAGGGTCCCTTATATACCGAGCACCATGACCCAGCCTCTCCTCCCCGTAGGCACAGCTGCCCCCCCCCTTTCCATCCCTTCCCCCCCTCCAGATGACTGCCATGTGTGTCAGGAGCCCCAGAGAACTTTGATCCTTGTGCTCTCAAACAAGGACAGCTTGAGAAGCTTCCAAGAGAACAGGAAATTGAAATGGGTCTTTAGGATTCTTTATATAGGAATACAGGTACAGCCTTTGAGCCTGGACCACAACAACATAGTAAATAAGAAACTCCTATATCTTTCTTTATGCTGTTTTGGAGAGTGTACCTGAAAGAGAGAAAGATACAAGGCTTCTTTTTTGATTTTCTGTCAGAAGAGCTGTGCTTCAGACTTCGGAGATGCCACAGAAGCAATTACAATGGTAAATAAAACTATTATTAAAACCTGATGTTTTTTAACTGCTATTTGCGTGTAATCACTCTTAAATAAATGAAGGGAAAGTAAATGTTAGGAGAATAATTTACTGCTAATCAAGAGTAATAAAGTGAGCAGCCTCATTTCCTTTCCAGTCTTCTCTGACTTCAATGCTGTCTTCTCTCTCACAAGTTGATGGCAGAAGAAAGCAAAGGGCAAGGTAATACTATGATGATGTGAATGTGGGGCAAGAAGTTCTGGGGTCTCAGGACTCCAGCTCTTGCTCTTTTTCTCTCCCTTCCTTTCTGACAGAGGTCATCTTTTTAGCTGAGCATTTTGACGGAGCAGGATAGGAACTAACGTGATGCTGAAGACTCTGCAGTGCTGGACACATCGCCTTGATCCTGAGAAACATCTTTCCTTTCTGGCAGCTGGGCCCTTCTCCAAGAAGAAGTTCAAAAATATTTTGAAGGCAGCTGCAGAGAATCTCACTGAGTTTGAGAAGGTCCACAGCACCCCTGCTCCCTACCTCTAACCACCTAACCTGCAGACTTTCACTTAACAGTAGGACCATAATCTGTTTATGGAAGTGTAGAATAAAAAAATGGAATCAACTTTGTTTTCATAACCTAATTTTCATTGATTTTGGTAACTGGAAGAGTGAGATTTTTTTTTCCTTAGGAACCCATATTTGGGATCTGAGTAGGAATTCTATTCCAAGGTTATGATGTTAGTATAGTATTTGAAACAACTAAGCAGAAATGACCACTTGGCTCAACCCTATTTAGTACCTATAATAATATCTTCTGTGTACAGTGGTGATGAAGGCACATGATGCTATATAACCACAGGCAAAACATTTATGGACGGGTGCTTATTATTCAGTTCCACATTGCACATCTAATCATTTTTGAATGGAAAAGAAAATTCAATTCACTCCAATCACAATACATTGTTGCTGGTAAAATTGAATATAGCTTTAACAATGAAAAGAGAACTGCCAATAAATCTTTGCTGGATGTAAACAAGGATGGGGGAAACTTTCATAGTTGTTACACAGTATTTTAAACAAGCAAAGTTTGATTTTGATAATGAGTCTACTCTCAAAGCACCTCATTCTTTTTAATTTATCCTGTCATTAGCCCATTCAGGAGGAAAAATACTGATAATAAAAGAGAAAGCATGGGTATTAGATGTTTCATGAGAGTTCTACAGCACCAACTCTAAACTCCGTCCTCCCTGATTTTCTGTACTAACCCTACATGCTGCATTAATGCTGTTTCCAGCCAGGGCTGGGCTGCCTCACTCTAACACTGCTCACAGAAGATTATCTAGGTGGGGGTCTGCAGTACAGCATTAATGACTAATTCGGGTAAGATAATCCCTGTGCAGAACAGCTGATACATCTGGCAGCTCAAGCTCCATCTATGTGGCATGTCAAAGGCCACAGTGAGAGTAAGGCCTGGGATTCAAATCCCTGCCATCCAGCTCCATCTGCTCTTTTTGTCACATATTTGAGCCTATTCTAAGTACTCCACATAGTCCTTTTCCTGAGCTCTCCCATGGCTCTGTAGTTTACCTTTTCCTCCTCCTTTCCTCCTCTGTCTTTCATCTACCTTTTTGCTGCCTTTGGTACGCCCCAGGAGCTTCCAAAAAACCTGTTAAATGTCAGGGTTTGGTCCAGGGCCAGATGCAATAGTGCTGCTGACAGGTTAAAGAAGTGGAGGAAGGGCGCACGCTGCAAAATGACAACTCCATCCTTACTTCATCCCACAGTCCCAAGCAAGGACAGTGAACAGGATGAATGGTGAGGTGGCCTTTCTCTTGGATTCCTGTGTCAATCCACTTTATCTCACCTCTTCATTCAGAATTTGATGTGGAAAGTAAATGAATCAGACGGTGGAAGATCCAGTATCTTGGCTGAGGAAGTGTATCACTCCATAAATCAAACATTTTTCTAGCTCTTTATAATGCATAAAAAAAGAAACATCTAGAATCAAGGTCTCAGGACCCTTATTTTATATCTGGGACATGACCCAGGCATCATTGCTCTTAGTACAAAGTGTCAGGAGGGCAATCAGGGCTGAGACTCTACAACCTGCGTCCGAAGGGAAGGTTATGTGAGAGGGACTAGACCAAGAAATTCATATCAGGGCACTGTGATTAGACAACACTTCTTTGCTCTTTCAGCTATACTTTGGAGCAGTATAGACTAATCAATCAGCTGATTAGCACTACAATGACATTTTGCTAAATGTGCAGTCAATGTCCACAAATTCTGAGTAGAATCCCAATTAAAAGAAAAAACCACAAAGATGTTATTATTTTACTCACTCTGGCATGGAATAAAGATAGTGAAATAAATATACCACCTTCACATATACTGTCCTCTTGACCACAAGACCTTTTTGTTTTATTCTTGTCCTCTCAGAGTCCTTCCCTTGGGAGGATGAGAAGTAGAACTAGAGCAACAAAACTGGGTTGTGGGAAGGACTGTGATGGGGAGAGGTGGATCTAATAATATAAGAAACACTTCAAGATTGAAGCTCCACTGGACATGGGAACTTCCAGGAACCAGATGCTTCCATACATTTTCACTGTTAAGCTACCAAAGTTATGAGACATGGATAAGCTTCCATCACTCTTCCCAAACTGGTCACAGAGACTTGAACTGTCTCTAATATAACATCTTAGGCCAAACATCTTAAATACTAAGAAATTCGGTGACTCAGCTTCCTGGAATAACTCCTTCTCAGTACACTTTCAAGTTTAAATCAATTTATTTGTATCACACCGTAGTTTCTTACAAAACAGTGTTTCAAAGTTCTGCCATGGGAGAAGTATCAAATATCAGTATGTTTTGTTTTGTTCGTTTTGTGGGTTTGGTTTGGGGTTTTTTTCCTTTTTCTTTTCTTTCCCTTAGAAAGGTTTCTCACTGGAAAGTTCCTCACCTGGATGAGTTTACCTACAGAAATTACAAGGAAGTGTTCATCCCAGCATATCCCTGTTTGAAGTGGGAGCTGAGACACAAAATAGTTTAACTGATTTGCTTAATATGATACAGGAAGTTTGTGGGAACAGTACCTGAATCTATAGCATCCAGAGTCCTGAGCACAAGGTTCTTCATTCACTTCTCCATTTCATTTCCAGCTTTCCACAAATACGTTCATCAAATAAATTTATGAGAAGAAGAAATTTATGAGAATAATTTGAAATCCTCGTTATAGAATATTTCCAAACAAGGATTTCATATTTGCCTTATTCTAACCAGGCATTTGATGCTTCTTCGGTTGGAGCATGCAAGCTTGCCACTGTTGGATCAGGGTCTAGCTTGATATTTGTGATGGATGGCCTGGACTCCATCAGCAGATGACAAATAATTCATAGAAATCTAAGGGGAGATACTTGTAAATTACAAGAAAGACTGTTCCTTCTTTGAAATGGACAGTTTTAAGTAATATAAGTAGGAAGTTCCAGAGTAACAAGGAACCCAGCATCTGGTTTAGCCCTCACATTTTCTCAGTACCTCTCTGTAAACTCTTGACAGTAACCTGGGAAGAATAGGAAAAAAATTTGAAGACATACACTGTGGTTTGAAAGGCTTTCTCAGCACTGTCCTTTGCTAAATCACTGGCATTTCTGTGTATACCTCAGGAGGGAACTTAATCTATACAATAACTGAAATTGCTTTTACTCCAAGAAATACAGAATGTAATTGCTTTTTTCCCCCCCACTATTATTATCTCTCCTTGTTTTCTGGATTCCTACTTGGAAACTTTAATGGAAATCATTCACCCTAATTTATGAAACAAATAAACAAACTCCAGATACTTCTCTTTTGTTCAGACTGTTTTTAGACCTAGCCGTGTTGATTGCTTGTAGGGCTTCGTTCTTTAAGAAATTTCTTTGTCAATCTTCTATCAATGGACAGTTTTCATTAGATCAAGAAAATCTGACATAAGGAAGAAAAACAAAGAAGGGGGAAAAGAAGTGCAAATTAGATGTGTAGGTGGTGAAGCTGTGAACTGAATAGCCAAGGTGGGGAATAGGAGTTTCCCAAAGACGGAATATTGGGCCAGCATCACCAAATTATGCAGTCCTACAGAAAAAGGGTCTTTGTGCCATTCAAGCTGTACACTGGGACTATTCTTCTGAATGCAGTTGCATTGCATCTAAGTTTTATATTCTCCTTTACCTTAATCCTCAAAAAAAGTGAAGATTGCTCAGATTTTTTTAGCAGCAACCTCCAAGACTGATAATTTCCACCTTAAACATTTAAATAAGAAATGAACACCTCCGATGGCTGAAAAATCTTCTGTGCAAGCATAGACAAAGCTTCCCAGCTAAGCAGCCATTTAAAGAAGGTCATTAAGAAACAGCCCAAGGTGACAGCTCTTCAGCAAATTCAGCCTCCTTTCTCATTCTTGTGGCTTCAAAACCTACCACCTTTCTCAAAGTTAAGTTTTCATGTGTTACTCCAGCTTTGAGACCAAACCTAATTTTTGTGATAAATCTATGCCACGTGATCAAGTCAGAGAGACCTTCAGGTAAGTCAGTGTATGTTACAGAACTATCATAACTAGACTGTTCAAATTCTCTCATTTTTATGCATATATTATTTCTGTACTAGATAGGCTGTGGACAGTACACAGCAAGTCTAATAACATCTCATATCTAAACAGGCTTTTATCTTGCTATCTCTCCTTTTTTTCTTTATCAGCAAAGACAAACCCCATACCTAAATTAATTTTTCTACTGAATGCATCTTCCTCTTGTACAAGCAGACACAGAAATACTGGTACTCAAATCTGAGCCAAACCTGGGGTGAATTTCTGAGTTTGACATAAATCTTTAAGGCCTTCTGCATATACTTCAATTCTTATATACGTAGGGTGCAAGACCAAGAAATGTCTCTTAACACAGATATAAGCAACCAGTAGGAGAAAGTTCTGTGGCTGTGGATGTAAACTTGAAGTGCTTCTGCAACAAAATTGATAGTGATTATATACTTTTAAAACTCTTCTCTGCCTTCTTATTCTATGCTTGTAAATTCTTGTCTCCCTGGGTGCACAGTTAGGGCTGCAAAACAACATTGATGTACAAATAATCAATTACTGTAGTTATTATTGTAATTACAGCACAAGGAGATATTCCTTCATTTAACTGGGCTGCTGGTAATGTTGGGCTTCAGATTCTCATGTTGACCACAGAATGAAAGCACCTTTTTCATCTTTTTCTGGGAAAAGCAGTAAGAAAAGTCCCAATCTTTCCAGCAAATGATTCAGGGGCCTGTCTGAGGTTTGTAAGGCTTGAGTCATTAGCCCTCCTCAGGCTGCCTGGATTTGAGCTTACATTTTTCCTAACGTGGGCTGGATCACTGTTTTAACAGACATCAATGGCAGAGTGAAGGAAGCAGCTACTCTTCTTCCTTCTGAAGCTGAATCTCTGTGTAGCCAAAGATATACAAGGTGCAGACGAAGCAAGAGCAATAACCTCCGTGGAGTTTATGGCGTCTGTACATTTCAGGCACTGCCAGCACCCTGGGAAACAAATAGTGTGTTTAGGCACCAAGGATACTGAGGTACAAAGCGAATAAATAGGTATTCTTTCTGCTGTCTTGGATATAGGTGGACTGTAGTCATTCTTCAGGCACTGTGTACTTCAGCAGTGGGACTCTTTGCCATGGAAAAATGCTTATTTAGACTGACTCATGTTCAAAAGCAACTGTACAAACTCATGTGTAGAAATCCTTTGAGACCTATGAAATATGAAGATAATATTTCTGGCTCAAGGAATGCTGGTCACTGGAAGGTAAGGCTCTCTGGAGACCAGTACTCTGTGCTTGTTGTTCTTATTCACGCCTGGGCATGGGGATAGAGAACAGCTACCAGGTTTCATGGTGCTGTTTTCTCATCCCTTATGGTCATTCATACATTTTCAAGTACATCAACACTAACTCAGGTTGTATCCAAGAGCACAAAATCCATCCCACAGTGAACTTGCTTAGGCTGGATCTGTGGCAAAGCCCTTGGAACATGTTTTCTAGGTATAAAGCAAACAAAATTACGTGGATCTCTGCTGCAGTGACAAGGTTCCCTGCAGGGTGACAGTTCTGAAGGCTCTGCTGTCTTCTCTCCTGACACCCAGTCCCTCTATCAAGCCTAGTACAGCACCAGCACTTTTAGGGAGGGTGCTTCAGAGTTTAACTCACTCAACTGAGCTCCCTGCAGCCCAGCCCAAGAAAGCCAGTCACCACAAGCACCCTTCTTGCTTTCCAAGTCTCTCCCTGCTCCTTGTTGGTTTTTCTCGTCACAGATCTTTCAGCAGACGTGAGGCAAACAGGAGACATGTGGCAGCTGCACTGGCATAGCCAGAAAACACATCAGTGGGAGACCCAGAAGAACAGATGCAACCCAGCAAGCCTGTGTGGACCGTCCGCACAACCCTCTCCGTGCCCAAAGCTGTGCCAAGTGCCTCAGCAACGTGCAACGGGCACCATGCCCTCCAAACAGACGGACACGAGCATTGACAAACCACACACCACATCCAAGCATTAAACATATGCTTGTTGTGGGGCACTTGTCCTAGCCAGACAAGTCAAAACAGATGGCCAGACCCGTAGATCTTTGTTTTACACATCTTAATTACACAGCATGTTTACTGACCCTGTTGGAAACGCTCTATTTTTCAGGACCTTCACTGTCTGCACAACTGAGGTTTAAAAAGATATGTGCAATGTGTGACAGGGAAACAATTGCCCTATGGAAAAAAGTAGCTAATTTCTCTGTCTTTGGCAGATGATATTTATATAGCAGAGAGCTGGACTATAATTAATGAGATTAAATTCAGAACAGATACATGCAAGATATCCCAGTGAGAAAGAAAAAAGCAGATTCAGTAAAGTGCCGTGAAGAAGAGCTGGCTGTGCAGTGAGGCTGCAGACCAGGTTCTCAGGACTTCCGTAGGCCACAAGATGAATGGGCCTCAGTACCACACTGCTGTTAAAAAGGTAGACCACTCTCCAAAATAGGTTCTTGACTGCCACAAGTTTGAAGCTCAGGAAGGGTGATCTCTTTGTACTTAACAACCTTCACTGGACCTTTTTTTCCTGTTGCTGAATTTGCAAGACCTGTGATGTAATTATTTCAATGCCACCATGAGGTCTTGCAGCAGGGTGTAATTTTAGGCATCCTACATTAACAGACATTTAGACAAAATGGGGAAAGTCCACAGGAAAGCAATGTGGGTAATAAGAGGTTGAGGAAACATGACCTATAGAGAAAAGCAATAGAAATGAGGTCTGTTTAATATGAAAAAGAGAGGCCTGTAATGATAGTTGTCTACACTTTGAAATGCTTTTAATGGCATAGACAGTGCTTAGTTGTTTTTGGAAGGTGATTGGACATGATGTAATCAACTTCATTTGTTAGTAGAACATGACAATTTAAGATTGAATATGAAGAATTTTGCAAGCAAAGTTGGAGAAAGATTTTAGGACATTAAATTATAAATTACACCAAGCAAAACCACTACAGGACCTAAGGAGATGATATGATTAACAAGCACTGTTGAACTCAGATATTACCCTACAAGATAGCAAACATATTTTTACATCACTGCCATGACTGAGTCATGCTGTTTGCATGATAAATCAAGACAACCTTTCAAAGGAAATTCACAAGTCCCTATTTCTGATATTTTCAATTTTTCCCCAGTAGCTTTTTACAAAATAACTCTTGAAGTTCTAAAACTTTACTCAAGTAGAGTTGTAGCAGTAGCTCTTCTATGTCAAGGGAGAATATTACAGAGTAAGATGCTTTTGAAGATGAGCAAAGGAGGGAGCTTTAATTCTAACAGCTTATGCCTGAGCTTTCCAGCACGTTGCTTTCTGGCTTGCTCCAGGGATTAATAAAGCCACTTTTACAGAAAAGCATGTTTCACAAGTAGCAGTGCCCTGGATTTCCTGCATGCATAAAACGTGATGTCAGAAGGGACATTAATGTCTATCTAGTTTCAGAACATGCCATTTTACTGAGTAATTTTTGCTTCATGCTCCTATTTTAGGGTCTTCTGTGAATTTCTTCAATGTATTTGGTCTTGGACAGCTGCAAGTCTTTGCTGGATATGAGATCTTTTACATGGAGAGATTGAGTAGCTATGCTTGTGTCAATACTCGGTTCATATGTGATGTGATACATCTTGAAGAATAACCAACACATAGAGAGAAGTACATACTCTCTCTCCCCACGAGATCATCATGCAGAGGAAATGTTTTCCTCAGTACATTAGCCATAATGCACCCTAGTAAGTCATTGGTTCAGATGCATAAAAAATTGAATATTAAAAATGTGTCTCATATTTGAATTTAAAAAAAAAAAAAAAGAACCCAAGTCCTAATAAGCCTCCAGGCATTTATAATATTCTCATTTGGAAGCTGAAAAGCAGACAAGCTCGATATGTACTAAATACAAGAACAAATAACCATGAATGAAATGTTAAGAATTCAAAGCCAAATCCATTTTCTAAAAAGCACATATAGAGTATAATTTCAATTGGTCAGATGCCAAATTAAATGTAAAAAGAGACTAACAAAATAAAATCAGAGCAGAAAATGTCATTAGAAATTAAGCTAACAGAAAATGTATGTATATATTTTCTCGCTTTCGTGATTATCAGAGGCATTTTGGGGGAGGGAGCAGGGTAACTTTAAAGGGCAGGTGATAGGTTTGCATGCCAAAATAGCAGGATGCTCTGGTCAACATTTAATGAAAAGAAAGTAAATAATATAAAACACATGTTTTGCTTTCAGATTCTGTTTGTAACAGAACTGAGCTCTCTAACCAAGTGATATTGTGGAGGATTTAAGTGGTGGTACAGAGATATTACCTCCATTTATATTTCTGCAGCACTGTGAGATTGTGATCTAGAACTTCTCATTCTGTATGTCAAGGTGTTGCTGGAAGAGCAGTCCTGGACCTGTCTGGAAAGGACTCTTGAAGCAGTCAAGGACCCCCACCCCAGTGCTGGGGTGACTTGGTAGAGCAAATGACCACTGACTATCTGCACAGATGGTCTGGGGAGGCAGCAGTGGGGGATAGCCAGACATCAGGGAGCCTGAGCTTCTCCTGGACACCACCATGCTGGCACTTCAACGAGCAGATAATGCCTTCTCCCTGGGTGGTGACAAGTGTAGATCATAGCAGAAAGACCAGCTCACATGGTGAGAACGTGTCTGGGAGCACCCTCACCTTTGCTGTCACAGCAGAAGCCGCCTCGGGCTGCCCTCACTTGCACTGCCAGTACTAGAGCAGTCGTTTTAGGGAATGGATGAAGCCACGGCGAGCAGGGAACTGTGTAGGAAAGGGAGAAGTTGACATAAAGCAGGGTATCTCCATTTCTAACACAGAAGAGAGGGACATAGGAGGGATTTTTGCAGAAAGCAGGGCTCTTCCAGAGAAGCCTACACAGTTGTTAAGGGGGCCAAATGCTCTCTAAAGCTTGATCTCATCAGTACGGAGGAAAAGAGTGGAGGCTAACTCTGCTTTCACACATCAGAGGAGAAAAATCTTACCCTATTCTTTCTAGAGCCCTCTTGTCCCATCTTGCTTTAAACTCTCATAATTACAGAGAATTCATTTTGCAGCCTGATCTGCTACTCATCATGGAAGAAGCTCCTGAGAAAATCAAATCAGCAGCACATCTATTCCTGTCTCTGCTACGTGAATTGTGGAATTAACATAAGATCCATGCAGACATATGTAGGGCTTTTACTGAGTAGGAAAATTCATGCATGATGCTATCCAGAAACAAACGGCTGGTCCTGAATAACTTATTCCAGCACAACTTGATGTTGAGACAAGCTCTTCAGGAAAGAAAAGAACCTGTCATCAAGGAGACAAGGAGATTTTTTTCCGTCAAATATTTTCTCAATTAAATAGATACTTCTATTTTCAATAGGATGGAAATCCAGAAAATCAAGCATTTAGTTTTCTGACAAACTCAGCATTTTTTCCATCAAAACAGTTTTGATTTATGTTGATCATAGATTCTTCTTTTCAGTAAAAGTAAGTTTGCAACCTTACGTTTTTATAGTTTTAAACAAAATAGGGGGCTGGCCACTGTTGATTGTAAGACTCTTTATTAAAGCTTGCCTACTTAGAACATTCCTGGGACACCTGCTAATAGAAGGATGAGTGCATATTGCAATTGTTGCAGTCACCCTCACTTGTGTTTGCATCTCAAAAGCATCCATTGCAGTGCTAGAGTCTGAAGGAAAATCTCAAGAACTGTTAGTCTAATTGCTTCCATGCCATTCTGAATCACTGCAAGGAAGACTGCCTACTAGGTCTTTCACAGGTTATGGTTTACAAATGCCTTCACCTCTCCCAGGCAGAGCCATCTCAAGGCTCTAGTGGGAGGTGTGCCCAGGGTGCGCTGCCCTGGGTGTTTACTGTCTTCACCTCTGCGGCACCCTGCTATCATGTGAGAATCCAGGACCACATGCTGGACAGTGTGACCCAGGATCCACGGCCAACTTGGCAGAAAGCACGGCCTGGGCTGTTGCGAAGTTGAAAAAGCAAAGCTGACCTGCAAGCAAAAAGACAGAAAGGCTTTGGTTTCATCCTCCGTACCCTATCAGGGAGGCTTGGTTACTGTAAGAAGACGGTGATACCTTAACCTTTGCCATGTGGCTGGAAGTAATTCAGTTTAAGAGCATGGTTTGATTGATACAGCTTGTCTATGCAGCTTGTATTAACTGGGAGAAAGACAAGGTACAGCCAGAGGAGCAGCTGCAGGATTCATAGATGCCCACAGAGCTGAGCAGTAATAATGCCTTGTGAATCTCTGTTTAACAAGTCCAAAATTTGTGAGGAAAGCAAGCAAAAAGAAACCACCAAATCTTATTTTAGACATGTAAGGAAACACTCTGCAGCTCTGCCCATGTCATTTTGAATCAGTAAATTGTTTGTTTTTTTCAAATAAGGTGTAATGGGAAATAAACTGTAATGAAAGCAAACAGTACCTTGTGTTTCACAGTTTGTCACTTTGCTTGTTTGCTACCCAAGAGGAAGGCACTGAGAGACTTCTCACAGAAACGGTTTTAGGCTCCACGCAACTTAATACTGGGAGAAATACAGCCACTAGTACCATTCCTCTCCCTAACAGATATATTATCTTTTCCGTTTTACTTTCACGATGAACAAGACAAAAAACATCTACTTGTTCTATACACCTTCAATCTACCTGGTTTTGAGGGACAAGAGTTTCGTCTACATCCACCAAAATATACTTTAAATTATGGGGGAGAAAGTAACAAAGGAAGAGATGTTTCTTCCCAATGAGTAGCAGAAGCATAGAGAAGACCTTTCTTCAGAAGATGGTCTTGCTCGACCGTGTCAGGGGGTTCAGGTGAGGACCCGCTGGCTAAGCCCTATTTTCATTTAACACAACTGAGGCCTGATTCATCCACAGGCAATTGCCAGCTTCTCCCAAGGCTGCCACACATCCAGCCATCAGCCTAGCCTTCCACAGTACTGATATTGCCTCAGTAGGCAATAGCTGTTTTATAACCATCTGCAGCCTCCTGCCTGAGGCACTTGTTTAGATTACTTGACCTTAGACCTGGCCTTAAGTTTACTGACAGGATTATGGACACTGGTCCAGTGAAAGCACACCTCACCTCCAGGAGCCATGTGAATTTCATATGATTCACTCTTTTACAAAACATAGACTTAATACTTCTTTTCTTTTTTTTCTCTGAAAAAAATATGTTATTGTATCTTAAATACAAAGCCAGAAGACCCATGAAATATGCCATAATTAATCTCCAGTAAAGAAACATCCTATAATGTAAAAAACCCCTAAGTGTTCTGGGGTATCTGGCTCATAGGTGCAGGTGTTATATTTATAAAATGGGTGCTTTGTACCCACAAAGAGACAGTCCATCAATGAGACAAGCTGAGCTGGTTCCCTGAGCGTGTGTGTTCAGCAAAGGCCCCAGCAGAATTTGAGCAATTTAGCACTTTCCAGGAAGCCAGACAAATTAACACTGCCTGTTTATTTCCTCTTTCTTTAAGTACTCCCACGCTGGTGCCTCTGTAAAGGAAAATATTGATGGATCTGAAATATGTACGACATAGGCTGGGAGTCCATGGCTGTCGTCCCTTAGCAAGCTGTTTCTGAGGCTGTTTCCTTTAGTAAGACCATGAATTATTCTCCATCTTTCTCTTACTCTTTTTTTTTTCCTAGGCATATGAATTTGCCACCTGCTAAGGTGCTGCACGATTACAACCACCAATAGCATAGAGGAAGAAATAGCAAAGTTTGATCTACAGTAAAATGTTTGCAGGAGATTTCAAGATTCAGTAAAGGAATGATTTGCCCCCTTAAAGAAAAAAGAAGAGAATAGTATTTAGGGCTAGCCTGTCAAATTTTTAAAATGTCACCGAAATTTCTGTTGATCCATTTAACTACTAGAGAGTGTTAGGCTTCATTTCAAAGTGTAACATGCCTCAAGATCCCTATTTATGCATTGAATATTTTTGAACCATATCCTTCATCAGGTTGCCATGAAAGATAACGAGAGATCTTAAGTGTTTATAACCCTGCTCCACCTTTCTTGATTTTTAGACAGAACTGGGTGGTCCCAGTGGCTGGAAACGGGGACAGGGAGCCAGTGGGAACCCAGTGGCAGCTGAAGAGAGCCTTGTAGGACACAGAGAATTCCTAAGGTGAGGAAGCAAACAGGTGCAGAGTGTCAACTCTTCTGGCAACAGCCAAAACGAAGACATAGAAAAGATGCTGTCCCCAGGCCCACCCTTCCAGCCCTTCTGTAGCCATAAAAACAAAAATGCTTTGCCTCAGGATGACGTTCCCACTTCCACACACTGGAACAGAGAGGAGCGATTTGCAATTCAACTCATGGGATCACTAATCCCGTAGATGACATCAAAACTCACTAGGGGGAGTTTAAACCTCGGTGAGAAAAGCAAGGAGCAGAGAGATTGTTTAGGGAACCGAAACTAAGCGTACCTTATTCAATTCCTCTGTTCCAATGCTTTCTCTTAGCAAAAAAAAAAAAAAAAAAAAAGCTCTTTGGAGGACATGCCTGGCACTGTGCATCGTGCAGTAAAGGCCACAGCGCAAGCTCAGCCATGCTGTGAGCAGCTTCCCAGCATGAAAATGGATCGTGGCAGCTGCAATAATTTAAGATTCAATGAAACGACAATGAAACTTGCTTTTTCCATATATGCAGAGAGATGATTTATTTTAGTAATGACCAGGGGGAGGCGAGTGCTGAAATCTCTCAGGGGTAATGTGCATTCTCTGCTGACTCTTCACTTGGTCAAGAAGAAAGAATTCAGCAATAAAACAGAAATTGTGCTCTTCTTCCTTTCAGAAATTATCCCCTTTTCCCCCCTCATAAAAAATTCATAGCAAACCAAAACATTTCAGAAACAGCCTTATTACAATCATTTCCTTTCCTTTCAGAAAGTAGTTTCCTTTCTGAGAATATCTGGTAAAAATAATAGCTCCACCTTCAAGGGCTGTTAGATCTCAGCCGGTAGCCAAAGAACAGATACATCCACCTGACAAATCCTTTGAAACCCAAGCAGGGATACTTTGACATCCAGAATGGATAGTTATTCATATGGTTGCATTTTCTTTTCTTATTGTATCCCCATTTATTTGTCTGTTAGGATTCTCTGTTCTGTCTCATCTCAAAGACCGCAATTAATCAAGACCCTGAATTTGCTCTTTTCCTGGCAGACTCCCTAAGGCAGATTGCCCAGTGTCTCTGCAAGCCACAGACAATGATTGCTTTAAATTCTATTACTTACCTCGTTTTTAGGAGCAAGTTCACACATTTTTAAAGAGAAAACAAGGAATTTCTACACAACAAACGTATGTCTAGCAAAAAATTTGATCAGGACTTCTGTCTATGCCTATTTTGATAAAGCAATCTGCAAAACAATTCTCCCTTCAGAAAAACACAAAGTAGAGCTAGGATTTGAGTTTGTGATTTTGCTCTGTCCTGTTACACCGGTGATTCCATTCCTGGGCTTTCCTTTTTCCTTCTGCATTTATATTCGAGAATAGGGTGATTTTTCACAAACCTGTGTCACTCCCACCCAGGGCGGCAGGGAAGACAACCTGTCCTGTTGAATGGTGCTCCTCCGCAGCGTGGAAACAGGAAGCAGGAACACCAGCAGCACAGGGAGAAATGGAGAACAGCCAGGGACAACTCTCCCAGCCCAGCAGGCACAGAAAGCCCCAGGCTCTCTTAGGGGCCCTTATATAGTGAGCACCATGGGCAGGAGCACTGTGATTGGTCCATTTGGGTCACCTGAGCCATTCTCCCCTCCCCACAGGCACAGCTGCCCCTCCCTCACTGTGACTGCCCCCTGTGCCAGGAGCCCCTGAGAACTTTCATCCCGGGGCTCTCAAACCAGGATAATCTATTTATTTAACAATTCTGTTAATTTGTTTAAGCCTTCATGGAATGCTTAAAATATTATCTTTAGCAAGAGGCCATCTAAAACCTTTGCAAAACATCACACTCTCTTGTTATTTTGCTCCTGGTTTCTATTTCTCTCATGATTCCTCAATAAATAGGCATTAAGAAGGAGCTTGTCTTTTCATTATAATGTTGTTTGGTTCTACAGTTGAGATAAGACAGCTCAGTGTCACAGCTGGAATTTAGACTTTTCTTTTAGACCAGGCCATGGAGTGGTGTACTTCAGCTTTTCATCAGAATACTGTTCCATGGGCACCTGTCTGAAATCATCTGAGTGGCAGAAGTCTTTTAAGTGCAAACCTAATAAGTATCATAAAACTGAAATGCTGTTGCCCTGTGTACTGGTTAGGCATTTTTAGAAACACTTGCAAAGTTTCTTTTCCCTCAAGCAATTATTTTTGTAGCTTGTTCAGTTTATCTGGAGCTGCCCAAAGCAACTTAGCATTAGAAGCAGTGTTAAGCATTTCTTTCTGTTGGAAATCATCCCCTAATCTGTACCTCCTAAAACTCCTTTCAGTCATGAAAAATGAGTGGAATGATCTCAGCTTAGTTTCAGGTTTTTCTCTGTGTGTTTAGATGAATTTTTCTGGTGATCAATGTCTTTCTTTGGTCTGAATCATCCTGATAGCCAAATACTTTCCTCAAACGTCTGCAATCCCAACTGTAAACCTTGTGATAGGTATTAATCAATGGAAGGGAGGTTGATTTTGCAGATGGAGGGTCTAAGACTAGAGAAGGGAACCTAGTGAAGGATAAATGGAAATCTGGGGACTGACTGAATGAGGAGCAGGAAGGGAAAGCTGAAGAACGGGACTTTATGTAACTACATAGTTCGGTGTGGGAGGAGAGAGAGAGCAAAGGATCAGAAAGTGTACAAAAGCCTCAGAATTGGCAAAGGGGCATTTATGAAACTTTAAGATGGTGTGGGGGAGAGGAATATTTTTGAGAGAGGAAAAAAGGGATACAAAAGGAAACCTCCTTTCCTCACCTTGTCCTTCTTCTGTTGCATGAAAAAAAGAGTTGCCATGAGGGAATATTCATTTTTGGCTTCTCCTCTCACGTCTCCCAAAGTTATGTGCCCATGTAAAGGGTCTCCAGATATTTGCCCAATTTTCAGACTGATTTTTAGTCTTTTAAGACTGATCAATCTTCAAGATTGATCTTCATCTGAGAAGAGATACTGGGTGAAAAATTTGGAGTGATAGTACTAATATTATACAGGAGAAAACCTGCTGCCGTCATCTCTCTGTGCTGTCCTCTGCAGACTTGGTGGCAATGAGGAGCTGCTGCTCTGCTCTATGCAGGGAGCATAAACATTTCCAGCAGGGAACGTAAAAATTTGTAGACAAAATATATCCTTGTTACTTTGGGTATATATATGAGCAAGTGAAGGGGAAAACAGGAACTTTGCAAGAATATTGCACTCAGCAGGACATACCACCACAAGGGGGTAAGAACAAAATTCTGCTGCAACGAAACTTGGAAAGATTCTGAAACCACAAGAAAGTTTGGTCGTGCACAAATCTAACCCGTATGTCAGCAGTGTATTACATTCTGTTGTCTTGTTTTCCCTTTGGGTGTTTATTCACATGTAAACCAGCCCAACATCTAGTGGAAGTTAGCATCACACGTTTCAAACCATTTGCTTGGATAGTATTACTTTAAATAAGTGCCTGAATGCACTGCATAGAGAGTTCAGTGATTTCTTGGGCTTTGCACATTCATTTGGAGAGACAAGTGGGATTTGGAGCAGCTGACAAGGAAAGAAGTGCCTGTGTGGCTAACTCAACATGTACCACATATGCTGGGTGTAGGAAGTGAAAAACATGGCTGGATAAGAACACTTTTTAAACGATGTCTCCATGATAAAAGGATGGCTTTCAGGAGCATTATTGCTAAATCACAAGAAATCACACAAACAAAAAAAAGAAAATAAAATTAATGTTTACTAATATTGTGGCAGCTCTGTGGACCCACAGATAAATATTTATTTTAATCCAGTTTCTATCTCTCTGTTTTCTATACATGTGAACAATTTGTTCAGTTTCTCTGCTTATTTTTTGCACTGGATTTCTGAAAAAAATGCCCTTAGTCCTGACAAGCCAAGCAAGATGCATGATGACGTGCCAGCTTCCCTGAAGCATCTTAAGGACTACTGATTGCACATCCATTCACCTGCACATAATCCACTTATATTTGTCTGCTGCAGACAGTGGCATCCACTCTCATGTGTTTTCCCCATAGTCTTGGATACCCACTGCAGATCCAAAAGATGTGCTAGCTTTGGTCATGATCTTGAGTCATTTGAGAGATTGACTCAACATAAAAGATTCTGGCTTAGGTAGAAACAACCCGGAAGATGAGATAGCTGATCCCGTTTAAATTAAGTGGGGAGTTGGAATTGCTATGGCAAAGAATATAAGACCCAAGTGCATGATATGGAGAACTCTAGACAGAAGAACATACAAGGGAAGCAACCCATGTGAGACCCTGTTGAGGGAACAGCAGAAAAGCATAGAGTCAAGAATTTAGGTCACCAACTCCATATAATAAAAAAGCCACCCATAGGTTTCAATATTTTTTTTGCAAACCTGCTTACATGTTAAAATGTAACCTTTCCCCTTCTCAAACCTCAGAAAAACAAAACCCAAATCTGTTCTTCTGCTATGAACAAGTTCACTCTTCTTAAAAATTAACACATATCCCTTGATAGGCTTTTGCATAGAAGATTTTTATATGTATTTGCTTTTTTGAACCACCATCTGGAATGTCTGATATCCTCCTTGTCTGCACGCCTAAGTGCTTTTTTAAGGAAATGCAAAAGAAATGTGGGCAGCTGTACAGAGCTATCTAAGCTCATTCTGGGACTCAGCCACATCTGGGTCAACTCCAGTGATGTACTGAACACACGGGCCGAGCAGTGGTCCCCTCCTTCTCTCAGCAAAGTAAGTGGGAAAAGCAAAGTGGGAGATGAGACTTGGTGGAGTGTGCTGGTTCAGGAACCTGACGTCTGGTCAGGTAGGAGCTTCATTAATTAAAAGCAGAGCAAAACAGAAAGCTGTGTACTCATCTGGTAGCTCTGCAAGTCTCTGTTTCCTTGAGGAAAAAAACTCAATTCTACAGGGCAGAGAACTGCAGGAGACGGGAAAATCAGCAAACAAGGATATTTCAGACACACTTATGCCTTTCCTGTGCTCAGCAGTTTATGAATGACTCAAGAAGAAAAATCACTGGGAAAACATCTTTCACTCGAGCGTTTCTCATGAGCAGCAGCAGCAGTCTTGCTCTCACTGCCTAAAAACATCTCTTTAAATACACACCCTACACCCCTCCAAAACAACAGGGTCATTTGTTACTTCTTCCTTATTATTATTGCGGAAGCAAGTGGTCCTACACCTTTCCAGTGCCAGATCTCTTATTTCCCAGGAAAAACCCACAACAATCTAACAAAACAGCAACAAGAAAAATAGCTAATTTTAAAACTAGCACCAACAATGACTGTATGATCTCCTGGTTTGATATCTACACACTTATTTCTTTGTGGAAAGGGTACTTACAAGCCTGACAGCAGTTGCTTTTGTTTTACTCCCATCTCTTTGATTTGAGAGAATTTTTGTGTGCAATGCTTTTCACCAGAGAGGTGCTGTATGTCCTGTGTCTTGACTAGTTAGAGTTAAAAAGGTGATTGGATGAAATTAATTCCTTGGTAGATGCAACAGATAGATGGGAAGGACCTTGAATGTCTACAGTGATAAGGGGTCTGTCAGGGAATAAGGAAAAGTGCAATATTCCTGGAAGGGCTTTAAATTGCATTTTCATTCTGACCTACTTTCCTCCCAATTTTTGTCTGCTTGATGATAACTTGATAAGGATGAAGCTAAGAGCAACTGATAAGAAACCTAGCTTGAGCAAAGTAAGACTGCCTTGTTCTGGTCACTCTGACTAAAAGTAATGCCGTATTTACAATGATTCTTCATTCATATTTAGTCCTTTCATTTGAAGTCTTGTTACTGTGAGCTTTAGTTGCAGGAGACTGGCAAAGGTTGCAGATAGCCCTTAATCAAAAATCTCTTTTATAGTAGAAGGAGCTCGCCACCTTCAGTCATGGTAATATCCTAGAAATAGGATTATTGGAGGTGCAGGACTGTATTTTGGGCCTGTGGACAATCTTGTATCAGTGGCAACTGTAATGATCTGTGCTAGGATCTTGTTTGACATGAGTTTCCAGCTCTTCTCTAACACATTGTCCAGCACACACTGCCTCTGAATGGTGAGCTTTCAAACTTACGACTGCAACCCAGGGTCATTCCATATGACTCCAGATACTTCACAGAATCACAAAGTCACAGAATCACAGAATATTAGGGGTTGGAAGGGACCTCGAAAGATCGTCTAGTCCAACTCCTCCTGCTAGAGCACGATCACCTAGAGTAGGTCACACAGGAATGCATCCAGGTGGGTTTTGAATGTCTCCAAAGACGACTCCACAAACTCTCTAGGCAGCTGGTTCCAATGCTCTGTCACCCTCACAGTGAAAAAGTTTTTCCTTATGTTTACTTGGAACCTCCTACACTCCAGCTTGCACCCTTTGTCCCTTTTTCCTATCACTGGATACTTCTACATACTTTATCTCCTGCACTGGAAGCCAGCTTTATCCAAAGTCCCTTTTTCCACTAATTAAGAGAGAAAGAGAGGCACTTCTAGAAGATCTGGCAGAGCTTGGACAATCTCTCAGATCCCCTTGAAGTGTCTCCTGACAATAGAAGGAATGAAACTAAATGGCCCTAAAGAGAGGCACGATGAATTTAGGTCTTTGGCTCCAACTCCACTACACTGTGAGCTACTTCTCAGGACCACTTGTTTAAGTTCAGCTGCCAGTTTGTACTGAAGGTCAGTACAAATTACTTGTGGGAATATGGCACACAGCACAGTTCTGAATGTGAGGAAAAAATAAGGAAAACTACTAGGCATCCAGCACTCACTTGTGCTGAAAAACTGAATCAGAAACAAGTCCTTTGCACACAGGATAGTCCCAGAGACAAAACTACGTATTTATGTTTGTAGTTCCTTGAATACTGACAAGATGTTACTAAAGGACAGGAAAGACATCATAGGGATAAAATACAAACAGACAAATAGTGGATGGTTCCTTAAGATATTGCATACTAAATTCCAGCCACCAGAAAAAGAAGCAGTATGTTCTTTCCAGTTCCTTGTTTTCTCCATGCATAGCCATCAGATCAGGGCCTGCTGGGTTCAGTAGCTTCAACCGGCTCTCCAACACCTACAGGAAGCTAGGAGCTTTTGATTCGCTTTTAAAGACTTGTCACTGGAAACATTCATTTTGTACACAATCTCCATTAAAAAAACAGGGTTACAACTCAGGCAAGACTTTCCATCTCTAGGACAGCAAAAAGTACTTAAACTGATGGTTTCAAACAGTTTTCAGCCTATAGCATGGCATTAGTGGGAAGCTCAACACCTGCATTTACATAATTGCATTTAATTATGTTAAACTTTTTCAAGCAGAATATTCCTAATCTCCATGACTTTAAATAATCTTTTAAAATAATCCAAGCTAAATGGACTCTCAGGTGTACATATGGAATTAAAAGAAATAACTTAGTCCATGGATTTTTGTGTGGATTTTTTGATTTTTAACTCTTCAAACAATGCTGTGGATAGAGGATGTTACTAAAAGAAACAAAAGTTAAGAAATGTTTGTGTATCAGAATAATTTAATGGATGGCATAGGTATGAGTGGAGCAACATCCAAAACATTTGCATGATCTGAATGGTAGTTAGACAAGCGCTGAGAAATTAAAATACTTCCTTAAACAACTGCATTATATGGAAACATTCCTACCGAGGTATAAATTGGCACTGTAAAAAGAGCAGCAGGTGCTAAAGCAAATTCCAGACTCATTTATACAAGAGGAAAACTTGCCAAACCACATACATATGAAATTTGCTGCTCCCCGTAATACAAGGAGCATTCCATTAAGGGCTCAGATTCCCAGACAGAGAAGCTGGGAGAAACCCTGTGATGTGTTTCTGTAGTTAGGCACAGCCAATTGAACCTGCAGTAAAATGAATCTCTTCCAAGCATGTGGAGCACTGACCATTCGCTAAGCCCCATGAGGTACCAGGCACTCCTCCAGAACTAGGGAGTGTAGTAAAGTGATTACGGGTTCTGTGACTGATGGCTCTATCACATACCTGAGATTCATGGCTCACACAGCCACGCTCCAGTGGCGGGTGGTGGTGTGCCTGCAGAAAATGCAGATGAATTTGCATTTTAATGTGTCTTGGCCAACAGCAGAAAAGGGTTAAGACTAGTCATCTTAATTTGCATTTGCAGTGAGCAAAATAAGTGCCTAAAGAAAATGACCAGAGCTTGATGTTATGTGTGCTGATTTAATTTGGCATCTGACGCTTCACTGTAGAAAAATCCTTAGTGGTCTGGTTAAACCACATACCCACAGGCACCCTAACTTTTAGGTATCTGTTCACACTGAATCTCAGCTTTCTGCTGTTCCCTTTCACTGTTTCTTCTGTTGCCTTTGGCTATCAGCTAGCTGTGTACATTAAAAAGGCAGCATTGCCTCCTAGGATATTTCAGGCTTCTCTTCTTTTCAAGATTAGACAGCCTCCTCTCTGTTCCTTAGCTAGAGGTAAAAGAGCTACCCTTTTAGTCTTTCCATCCTTTTAAAGACTAATATCCCCCTTCTTTCTTTCTTTCCTCCCATTTTCAGTGGCCTTCAGTGCAATACTTTAAGTACTCTTCTTTTTTTTTTTTTTTTTTTTCCAGAATATGGCTAGGTTTTAAAAATCATTCATCTAGATTTAAAAATAACAGTCCAGCCTTGGTTTACTACTCACCCTGCTGCCTTATTTGAAAGAGCTTGGGTTTTAATGGCCAGCACCTCTCCCTTGCCAAAATCTTTCTGCAGGTTTCCAAAGGAAATGGTTCCCGTTCCAGTTTTTGCTTATTTCTTGGGTTCTGCAACTTCTGTTTACACAAATGAAACAGATTGTATCTCTCAGCCTTGCAGTCTGGTTAGCAGTGAAAATCAAACCAGAAGACTTTTGAAGTGGAGCATTATGTCATAAACAAATCATGGTTATGGAAGCTGTATTTCTGTTCTCTCAACATGACTAATAAATGGGAGGCAGCTGCACTTTCATGATTTAAGTCATAATACTTCATTTTCTATAGATTATAGATGCTTAGAGTGTCTATGGGGCTGCCCATGGCTCCTTCTCGGAGGGGGAACATGTTTACTGTTTTCATAGAGTAAGTGCTAAGACATGGCAAGATTACTTTGACTTGTCCACAGCCATAGTTAAAAAAAAAATGGAGCAGAGCAGGGAACCGAATCTCTGTTTTTCAGATCCCAGAAATGTGTGTTATCTAGTGTCCTATGCTTCCCCCACATCCCAAAAAAATCTGGTTGGAAAATGATGTTATCAGAGACAAACACTGAATATAACAGAAGCCAAGGGAGTGATTCCAGCACCATTCCCCCTCCAGTGTTTACAAGACCAAGAAAAAGACAGATTTTTAAAAGGAAATTGTCCTCCTTCACTTCCCTCTGGGCTAGTTTATGTGAGAAAAACACCCAGACATTTGAAACTACATGGAAGAAGATTAATGCAAATGAATAGTTGTAGGACCAGAGAAAAGAATTTCTGATGTTGGCTCCTTGCTATTGCAAGTGGAAGAGCTATGGAAACTGTCCCATTATGTTATCAATATTCACCCTGGAACCAGTGAGGTTTCTCTCCTTTGCTAGTCCTTCTGAGGGCTTTTCCAGAGTTCTTTTCTGCTGGTTAGCATCTTGTTCCAATTACCAACCTGAGTTATTATCTTTATTTTGCCATTGCTTTGCTCCTGCCCGTTTTACTTCCCTGTTTCACAGCTTCTTCCAAATAAAACCACCATCCTGGATCTTTGTCAACTGGCAGTTTGAGGCAGGTTTCATTTTAGGCCTGATCTAGAGGCCATTTAAGTCAATTAGAGTCTCTGTTGAGCTCACTCAGTATGCTTTCCAAGCGGTCCTTGATAGGCTATCCCTGTTGTCAGCTGAATATAAAAGGTCTATGTTGATAAAGCAATGTGACTAACAAAATTGTACTGCAACTTACAGACTACAGAATCCTCATTTACCTGCTTGGCCAGTTCAAGAAGGAAAGACAGAGAGGTAGAATATCCAGCATTTCAGTAATAAGCGAGATCTAACAGCCAATGGGAAAGGCACTAAACTTAAAAGCAAGTGTGGAGGAGCACTTCCTTATGAAGACATTTTGATGAAACCACTTCTGGAATTGTTTTACTGCCATTTGTCTTCATTTTACTACTCTGTTTACTTGGGCATGAAAACAGTGATGAAACTAGTGCTCCTGGGAAGAAAACCACACAAAATCCTCTTTTCGTGGGGTTGGTTTTTTTTTTTTAAGTCACTTGGAATAAACCCTCTAATTCTCCAAAGGTGATATTATCATCAATGACATGTAACTGTTTCCAAAATGTAGGGCTTTTTTGATTGCCATCCAATATACGAGGGATCCCTCATTCTATCTTTTTATAGTTTTTCTCAGGTGGCAAAATGGAAAGCTGTATTTTAGTTACAAAGCAATTATTTGACTTGTAGTGATGAAAACACTACACCATGTGGTCAAAACAATACACTTTAAAAAATAAACAAAGCTGTTAATTTGTCGATGGATTGATTGACCGACATTACAGACAGTACAAAATTAAGTGATGATCCATGTGGATAAATCAGTCACATAATATTAAAAACCAGATGTTAAAGAACTGCAAAACTAACTGTAACTTGAGACACAAAAAACCTGGGGGGAAAAAAAAAAATACATTCCCAGTTTAGGACTTACGTGACCTAAATCCAGCACAACGGAAGTGAAAGCATAAACAGTGTGAGCTGGAACATCTCAGTGGTAAGTTAAGACTCAGTAATCAGGAAGCACAGAAGATCCACAACACCTCAAAAAATCCTCAGCAGCCTTCCCAGTAGAGTTGAGACTGCTGTTGCCTTCTTGTATAACTCCAGTCCCAGCTAAAGAGTTGATTTAACTATTTAAATGTTTGCAATCATTAACCTTTCAATAAAAGTGTAGCTTTGGCTTATTAAGCTCATTAGCCTGTAACAAATGAAGCTTTTGAACATGCCAAGGAGCAGAACATAACTGGATTCAGAAAGCAATTAGATGTATGTGGAGAGGATGATAGGTCTCCTGAGGCCTATTCAGCCCTGAGATGCAGATACAGTCTCTGATTCAGGAGGTCCCTAGCCTGCAAACTGCGGGGTGGTTATATCAAGGGAACACCACACGTTTGTGTAGCCCTTATTGCCTCCATTATTCTCTGGTTCCTGGGTCAGGTGGTCCTTTGATCTGATTCACTGCAGCTGTTCTTATGAACTATTAATGCTTGGCTGGAAGCCAATACACAGTATCAAACTAGCCGAGAGAAAGTACTAGAAAGCATGGCTTTACACCTTATAAACTAAGCAGCCCCTACAGCAGAATGGTGGTACAAACACTACAGCCGAAGCTCTCCGTAAGTCTAGCTTTTGACCAAAGAATGAATGCTACTCAGCATGGAAGGTAAAGGCTTATTCAGCAGCAGTGAAACCAGAGTAATTATCAGCCACATGCAGCTTAGAGCAAAGTGTCCAAAGTCTTTGATTTTTGTCCTTGCCTTTTTTTCTTTTTTTTTCTTTTTTTCAATGTCAGCAGGAACATCTTTGAAATAGATGGGCTTGCGTTACTGCAAATCGTAAAGGACCTGTTTTTGGTGCCTTGTAAACCTTGGGTCAGGAAGGAATACTTGGCTGTATCATCTTGCATATTACATTTTCAGACCATGCATCCTTTCTTGGAGGATCAGTCTTATCAAATCTCTAACACATTTTCAGGACTTCCCATAGGATCTCTCCCAGGAGTAAATCTCCATACACATAGATTTCAGCACTGCCACATGCTTCTCATGGATCTACTTAAAATGTCGCCAATATACTTACCGATGACGGTCTCACTTGTTACATGGCGCAATTGTCTGACACACCGAAAACAATACCAAGAAGATAGAGAGCTATTCAAGCCACCTGTACGATTAGTGAGAGGTAAACAGTATAAATCCACTACCAGCATAGTTCTTATTCCAGTTTTCATGCTTGCCATGCTCTCCACAAATTTCTCACCTTCAGTCTTGTGTGGTCTTAATGCCCCAGAGTAATTCTACTGCTCAAGCAAACTCTAAATCTCAAGGAACTACTCAAAATCACTGAGCTGACTGTGCATCTGTTTTATTCCAATGCAAGTTAAGGAATAGAACAAATGGAAATTAAATGTTTTATCCTGGATCATTCAACCTGAGCTGCATTTACTGAACTTCAGCAGTGTGTCCTAGAAAATTTTTATTGTCTGTTATGGCTGGGATTATCTGTATTGTCTATGATGCACCATGGATATGAGATTTAGATGAAGCACTACTGTAACAGAACTCTCTACTATCAGTCCCAGCATGATTGGGGGCCACTTCATTCAGACCAGTTTTTATTGGGGTTCCTAAACCCCTTTCATGAAGGGAAAAGCTGCTGCTTTCAATCAACCTGAGTGGATGGTATCTATGCCATGTTTGCCTGTTGTGGCTGGAATAAAAAGCAGGTTCATGCTCATATTCTGTTTCAAGATCATCATCTTGTAGAAAGTTGTCTGAGAATCTGCCTGTATTCTTGATCTAGTTCTTGGAGGCTTAATGGTTTATGTACCATTGCATGAATTTCTGGCTATGTCTCCACCCAACCCTCATCACACAGGTTTCAAATATACCACAGTTTGTGTATCTGATCACCTGAATTGCCTGTGGGTTGGGTTTTTTTCCAGATGGAGAAGCAGCCTAGGACCTTACCACGTCATCCACCTGGAAATACTCAAATGAGTAAGCAAAACTCTCAAGTGAGTAAGCAAAGACCTAACTGAATATCATCATTAAAATGGGGTGGTAACACCTGACCCTTAAGAAGGTCATGCATTAAATGTTGTAGATCATGAGGGCAGAGTGTGAGGCAGTACAGAGCAGCAAAATACATCGGCACAGAAGTCCAGTGCCAGGAACTTTATGACTATAAGCGAACTCACTCATATGTGAAATTACTCCATCTTCTAGTAGGAACAAAAGTCACAGAGCAATTTACCAGCTGCAAAGATGTAAAGTTGTGTTGTGTGTATGCAAAGATGTTTACAACAGAGCAGTCATGCTTAGATTGCAACAAACTACTGCACAGATGATCCTTAAGAATGATGCTGGGAGCTTTGATATCTGGGTATTTGGTTTTGGTTTGGTTTGGGTTTTTTTTTGTGATGTGAGTTTTGGTTTTTCCCCCACCCGTTTCCTGAGACTTCAGCTGAGAAGACAGTGGGATTGCTGATTTTAAAACAGCAGACTTCACAAGCAGATAAACATGCTCCATATGTCTGGTCAGTTTGTTGAAGAGCGCAAAATGTGCATCTATTAAATAAAATGAACAAGGAATGATAGATGATGTCTCACACTCCCAAGCTTATAATTAAACAGGAGGGAGAGGCTGCAGGGTAGAGTGGAGAAAGCATCCTTCAGTCACACATCCTTGTCACGGAGATGTCAGTTGTTCAAAAGAGGTTTTAACATCTCTGACATGAGGATATGCAAGGGAATGGAAAAGTAAGCAAAACAAAGCACTGGAAGGGCATTTTAACACTGTGTTAGGCAAATGAGAGGATAAATGATGACTGTATATTGGATGGCGGTGGGAGGGTTATAAACATTACAGAGACAATTGCCGCTAAATGAGGTGTATCCCAGGCAGCTGTCCTGATGCATTAGGAGGCTGTTTTCAAAAGAAAATCTTCTCCCAGCAACATTTAAACAAAACAAAATAAAAAGATCTCTTCCACACAGCTCACATGCCATGAATAACTCAGTAAAACCCTTCCAGAGGCAGGCTGGGTTCTGGCTGCCTCCTTTGGGGTACTTGAGCATGCATGGACATGCACTGCCTGTAAGCTTTAATTATCAGAGCAACCATACAAGCAAGCTAGCCTGCCCTGTTTGATTGGATTTGTGTCTTTTATGCCTCTTTGATCTGTGTGTGGTAAATCTGAGAGCATCCATGCTGACCCAGCCCCCATTGGAGGGACTTGGTTGATTATTGTCTTGCTGGATTGCTCTGATCACATGAATTATTGGTTTCTTTCAATGTCCATTTTCTATTTTTTTTCCATACCATATGCATCTGTGAGTGCCTGAACTCGCTGTATTTCTTTAATGGAAATTTCCAGCGTGTAGATATAAATGCACTGCAGTCTGAGAATTTAACCCTCATATTAAAACTAGCAGTGTTTCTTTTGTTACTGTTAATAATGTATTCACCTTTTTCGAGCATTTACCTTCAGTAAGCTTGAGATTACATTATCATTTCACAGGCAGGGAAACTGAGGCAGAGACAAACACGTATCTTGTCCTGGAAAAGAGCGCCATGGCTGAAATATGACTTGAAGACTTCTCAAGTGTAGTGCAATGACCTATCCAGAAAGCACTGCATCTCCTTGGCCTGTGGAAAATTATAGTAAAAATTGTAGTTGCTACCTCAGGGAAACATCCTTATTTCTGAAAGTGAGATAACGTCCAATGCTTTTTCATGTCCTTGTCATGCTAGGAGCCTCAACAATGCTGACTTCAGGAAACTGAAAGACTGGGTCTCCTCCACTGCATTAACTGATTGATGCTGGCAGAAGGTTTTCAAGCCACATTTCCTTCCCAGTTATCAGTAGATCAATAGAAATCCATGGTGCAGCCTCAAGTGTTCCACAGAATGCTTGTGAGTCCCTTTTAACCATCCAAAAACATGTCTACACCTAAGAGCACAAAATCAAAACAAAAGAAAATAAATGAAGAGACAAAGTGTACAACTAAGTTTTACTTGGTTGGAAGTGAAATCTACTATGGCACAAGATGGTACATAGGTTTATTTTTAAAACACTTCACTTACTAGAAACTGAGAGAGTTACTTCTCTGAAAGATTTGTAAATTGGCTATACTCCAAGGAGCATTGAGAGGTAGGATACAGAGATTCTGCTACTACACAGCCCATCACCTGTGAAAGAAATGAGAGGTACCTGCTGTTAATAGCTCTGACAGGAGAGATCCATGTCAGAGATAATGTTAATATATCCCTATGAAATGACAAGACCGTCTGAAGTGAAAGGACACATCAGTAGGATGGACTCTGTTTGCATAGACACAGTATTGCTTTCTGTGAGAGTTATTGCAGCTGTTTGTACTACAAGAGCATCCAGATTTGCTCCAGGGCATCAGGGCTCTACTGTACATACTACAGTCATCTCACTGAGTAAGAAGCATCTCTGGCCCCAGAGACAGCCATCTCCAAACAGCTGGTCAGCAGCAACTGCAGCAGAAGAGACAAGCTTCCTTCCTGAGTTGGTCTCCATCAGAATAGATTGTTTCTCCCCTCAGCATGTGCACCCCTGAAGCAAACCCTCCTCAGAGCACGGCGGGCTTGCAGCAGCCTCGTGGGCAGTTCCATCTTTTCGCACTTTGGATAGCCGCGTAGTGCTTGGGGTGCACTGCTGTGAGGACTGGGGCCATCTGAACAGGCTGGAGAATACAGTGTCCACTTCTAAAATTGTGCCAGAGGGAAGGTCTCCACTGCTTCCTTCTAGCTGAAAATAATTGGGCTTCCAGCTATAATTCACTATACTCTGGTTGAGGAACTCCACAGGCTCACAGTGTAACAAGCACTTCGTGAAAACCTCTCCTCTCCACGGGTAGCAGAGCAGCTGCATTGCTCAGGAATAGGATGGTTTCACAGGATGCTTTGCCACCTGGGTGGGAGGAGGGAAAGAGAATTTTTGGCTTCATGCATATCCTTTGAAATTTGTATTTTTTCTGTAGGATTACCTTAATAAAAAGATTTCCCTGAAATAATCTTTCTCTGTGCCCTTCTGTCCCAGTTTTTCTCCCTTTTTCCAGCAGCTGAATATGCAACCAGCTCAACATTGCAAAAAAAGAGATTTATTTCTTTCTCCTATTTTGAGAAATAAAATCTCATAGTTGATTTGATGAAAGCTTTTGTTTTACAGGGAGATCAATTCCTCCTCCAACATCATTTTATAGCAGACATTAGAAAAATACTCATTCCCTCTAAACTTGACAGATGCCACCATAAGGTGAGACGGAACCACTGTTTCTTTCAGTATAGTCTTTTTTTAATATGCTATGTACATGGGAACACTTCTTCATCCATCAATTGAAAAGTTCATTTCTTCCTGCTGCCCTTCACCCCACTTTCAGGTCTCCCAAGTGAACCGTGACCATGCAACATAACCGAGTCTGGTATAAATAAGAGCTGAGGAAATAGAAGAAATTAAGAACTCCTCCAGCCCTAAGGCTAAGTATCGCCCTCCTATTTGTTTTCTCTATATAGGAGGCTTAATACTTTTTCTCAGCTGGGTACACGAGCTAATATACTACATAATCAGAGGGAAAATATCGCCTTATAGAAACCTCATTTCTTATCACGCTTGAGGTTTCTGTGGATACTAGAAATACTTTACTGTTTCATAGTATGTGGGCAGAATAGGGAAGAAACAACACGAGTGAATAATTATTTTCAGCTTTAGGGTCTCATTTCTATTAAACAGTCTAAGCACTGAAATTGGAGGCAGACTCAATCTTCTTCCATCTCATACATGTTACCTTGTTGCTGAAATCCAAGTAATGTCCATGGAGGAATTCAGTTGATGTGTAAAAAACTTCTGGTTTTGGGGTGCATTTAGGGATGGACATTAAGACCACTTACAGTACACATATGCCTACCACAGCAATGGTATAGAAACTGTCCCCTTATCTACATTACCTGTTTTGTTCAGATGCTCTCTGGGGCCCATCCATTTTGTGCAATTGGTATACCTGCAGGACACATCTGTCTGGGTGGTGTTGGTCTGTGGCAAGGTCTGCAAGAATTCAGCCTGTGAGTAATAACCTCCTCACACTGAGCCTTTGTATCTAAAATTAGGCATGATTCTAAAAGAGCACAAGCCTTAGAGCAAGCCACTTCAGCCAGCTGATTTTCACCATTCATCAAGTCATAATTCATTTCAGGTTAAAAAAAAGAGGAAATGTTTGGATAAAGACACTTACATTAGAAGAGTTGCAAGTTAATCACTATAGCTCCTATCCTTTCAGAAGTCTTTTAAAAAGCCATAAATATCATAAAAAGAAGGCAGTTTGCAGGAGAGAACTTACCTTGAATCAGATATTCATCAGTGTAAGTAGCAATTGATAAAACATAAACCCTACAGTCTCTGTCCCCCACAACTCACCCCAAGCCTCCCCTTCACTTTTCAGCCATGTTGCAGGGTAGACCAAGCTCAGCTGGTCAGATGACCTGGCTTGTGATAAAATTTATGTAATGACTACCTAGTTACCAAAATTGAAATGAAACTTTAAGAAGCAAAATGAGGTTTGAAGAGAAAAAAAATAAAAGCAAAGGTGAAAAGTCCTCCTGGAGTGGAGGGTGTAGTGCCCTGGCTGGTGGCCATGGTAGGGGCAGCCTCAGGACCAGCTCCTCTGCTGCTTCCTCCCCTAAGGAAACACAGAAAGACTCTAAAACAAACTATGCAGAGTTCCGGGCAAGCATCTTGCTCTGAAGGTGGTTAAAGGAGGTTAAAGTATTTGCAGAGACTATCCACAGATCTTACATTAACTCTATTATTTTGTCAAGAAACTCAGAGCATTCCAATGAGGAAGAAGGGCAGATGTAATGCACTAAGATACCTCAGTACAATGGTGGAAATTTGTCCAGTGTATGAAAATTTATGTGGTCTGTGGACAACCCAGAACTTTCCCTTGCCCAAAATCATATCTTATGGTGCATAACACTGAACATGGCTGCCTGCACTCCCAGTGAGGACAAGCATGATGCCAAGCTTGCATACCCTTACTAGATCTGACTCTTTTTTTTTTTTTCTACAGCACATAGAGCTAAATATGATAGAGTCTATTTTAGTGTTCAAAGTGCCACCACACTGATCAGAATGTGGCTGGTGATTTATCTAAGGCGACACAGGAGATCTGAAATAAAACACAGACTTGTACTTATCCCTTTCAAGTAATCATCAAGGGTCCTAAACACCTTTCACACAAGGTTCAAAGGACCAGACATTTTTTTTTAACTGCTAAATCTCTTTGATCTTTCATAAAGCTGTAAAAATAGGACTTGTTGCTCACAGTGTCTTTTATATAGACAAGGGGATACTGGATAGTACTGCCACATTTGCAATGCAAGATGTTCTTTGCAAGTCTTTTTTCCCACTGAAAGCTCAGGATCCTGGAGGTAGCTGATATTGTGGTACTCTCAGACTTTCATTCACATGCACTCTTTCTCTAGTTTCCAACATTTCAGGAAAAAACTTGAAAAATTTTAATCTTTCCTTCCACTTCTTCATCCTCCCATGAAGAGCAGCAGAAAACAAGTGAAAAGATCACATCGTGACTTTTTTAAGCCTTCTGACTGCTGAGCTAATATCACGAACTGTCTGGCAAGGGTTTGACTCAGGATTTATCCTTGTCTGAGCTTGGCAGTGTGCGTGCTGGTGTACTTATTACAGCAGACAGATGTATGATCCTCAGAGCACTTAGTTTTCTGTATTTCTCTCTGAGTTGGTCAATGCTTCACAAAAGCTGAGAGAGAGAGGTGCCTAAGTCTGCGTATTGCAGAACTGGAGGCTGCTGGCAGTGCACTGCTCATGAGAGGGAAGGAAAAAAAATGGGTATCAGGCTTTCAGTGCAATCAGAACCACATGGAAGTGGTAAAAGGATATCTTTTTGGGTAGTAATAACAAAGCCAGGAAGCCCTGCAGCATGACTTAGTCTGGAGGTTATGTCGTGAAAAGCCACGGGCTGTGAGTATGATTAGCAATGACTTAGAATCAGAATCTTTATTTTGGACTGAAGTCCCATTTGTTCCTACTGTACACGAAGGGTGCTGACAGGCCACCCCTGGATTCACCAGGAAAAGTGCTTTGCCTCCAGGTGTATCTAAATTGACTACGTACAATAAACATCCTTGTCCTAAGTATCCTGTACCACAGCAGAGCCAGAGAGAAGGAAGCGAGAAGGCATGGCCAGAAAGGAAAATTGTGAAGTGAGGATTAGGAAGGGATAAACAGTGAATTTGTGGAACAAATAGCACATTATATTAACAACAGAGGCAATGTTATTTCGTCTTGGGATTGCTTTCCCTCATACAGTTGGTTTGTTGGTTTCTTTGGTGACTTGTTAAATGCTAAGGAGACACTAATTGAAGCAGTCCTTATTCTTACATAACTGCCTGACAGTCAGCCTCTTTTTCTTTTGAGTTGGCTCTATCTGAAAAGCTGGGTCCTAGATCAATTACTAAACAAACACAGCTTGGTTTTGGAAGGGACCTTTTTTCTCCATCTCAAAGTATTTAGCTTTCCAATCATGTGGCAGCTTCACGTAGTCTTCAAGACAGAAGGAAGAATGCTGCAAGGCAGAATGGCTTGTGAGGTCTCCTAGGAAAACCTGCACCTGCTTTCTGCCCACATATCCACGCTCATATGTGAACCAAGCCGCAAGCTGATGCTACTCAGCTGCTACGAGGCATTATGTCAGGGCTTCATCTGCCAGCATTTCTGCCACTCCGGATTGCACTGGTGTCTCAGAACAGCTCTCAGAACAGCTTCATCAAGCTGCTAATGTCAACCAAGTGAATAATGCATGCTTCAACTTTGGGCTAAATATACATTTGTCTGATAGACCGTAACAGCCACCAAGTCTCTTGTGCTAAGCAATCCGTGGCTGTGTATTTATCAGATCAATGGCTTTCAGGTTTGACACATAAATCAGTATTTAGGTAAGTTTTTTAATAATTATTAGATGCAAAAGAGCATTGCTGTCCATACATAACACCTACATGGAATGAACCTTCTTCTCTCTTGTGGTTTTTTTTTAATCTGGAGCCTCTAGAGCCCTGATTAGCAGAGGTACTTAAACATATCTGAGTAAGCTGAAGTTAGTGTCTGAGCTTCACTCATTTTGAGTAAGACTTCTCCAGAACATAGAAGGTTCACACTGGATCAAACCCATCCCCTCAGTACCATTTCAGAGCAGTTGATACCTTCCAAGGCACTTGAATTATAACTTCTTTGTTGTATGAGAAGAAGGGGAAAACACTATGATATTGGTCTGCTTGCTTTAGGTTCTGTATCTGTTAATGACAACAGGACTGCCTAAGGATTCTTCTGCAGGGCCAAAATACGCAAATACAAAATATAGATGATTTATGCACTTGAACAAGAATCACAATTCAGTATTCATTTCCCATGTGGGTTCTGAGATACATCAGCTTTGCAATATATCATCTCCCTCCTCTGGCTGCGCATGGAAGTCGAAGAAGGCAGTTGAGTTTATCACTCACGTCATTGATACAGAACAGGAGATACCAGTGACCATGAACCTCTTAGGAAGCTGTATGGTGGATGCTGGAATGAAATTCATTACTGTTGTGGCAAGAAGTGATCTGATTTTGAAGGTGAACCATCTCAGAAGATTTCTTCTTACAGTCTTTTCTGTTGTTAATGGGGATGGTGGACATAGGCTCTTGTCTCTTCTTTCTCCGTAGATATTAAGTATACCATGTGGAATATACACACCTGCAGCTCTTTTTGAGTTTAAGCCAAATAAAGCCAAAGCTGTTCTTAAATTTCAGGCAATAGTGCTATCTATGAGATGGTAATACCAGTTTTGTCCAATCTCCTTGTTCAGTAGGAACTGCGGGAAGGTGAAATGAGAAGAAACCTGCATTAACTCAGGACTCTATGAAGGTGGCATGAGCACTGAGGGCCCACTGTGACCTAGCCAGCAGTAAGAGCATGAACTAGGCAACTGCTTAGTGCAAAATTACTGCAAGCATCTTCAGCTAAAAATCTATGCAGGATGCTGTGATGAAGGAGGCTACTACTAAGGTCTGTTGCCCATCATCTGACACAGAAGGAAGGAGAAATTTCTGCTGAAAGAGTCCTTTTTTTAAAATGCATTTATTCCAAAGTCTATACTTTCAATTTTTGTCACCCAAGACCCAATATTCCTGCAGTCCAAAAACCAGGTCAGTTCGAACTTGACTCTCAACTCCCAACACACAACATTTCACAATTAACTTTTATTACTACTGTCTCCAGAGTCCTGACTCTCTTGTTCCATGTCAAAGCATCAACTGTCTGTTCCAGACCCTAATTGTGTTGATCATGACCTTTGTAAACTAATCTGCTACTTCCATTTTAGTAATTAATGTCTTATGCAAAGATTATTACAATCTGAATAAATAAATATACTAAACAAAAATAAGAAATTGTAATAAACAGCACGTCTGGCAGCAAAATATTGGTTTAAGAATTCTAATTATGATCATGATTTATTAATGTGCTTGTCAGCATCTGTTGCTGAGAACATTATGTATGCCTCAGTAGGATTTGCCTTGATTTGTTGAATGTAAGTCAGATAGACAGCAATCATGTAATGAAAAGTATTATAGTTTCTGAATATAATTTTTTTTTAATATTTAGGGGAGAGTTGCTTCATGCCCTCTCTGAATCTGTCCTTTCTGTATAATGTTATTATTAACAATGAAAAACCTCTCCAAATTAATTCCTCAGTCTATGTACCATGTTCTGACAGCTCTCGTGATCAGGCAAATCCACGTCATCTAAACTGCTTAGAATATTTCAATGCCTGATGGTAAATTGAAGAGTAATATGCTATTTTTATAGAATTCTCTCTAGAACGTGGAATACGTAGAGTTGGTAGATTTCAGATACAGATAAATTTTAGTTTTCCTACTCGGGTATCTTCACATATGTCATCATTTCTGGTGAAACTGTTGATGTTAAAAGTGGATTAAAATAAGGAATACACATCGGATTTATACTACACATATCATGGTACTCATTTAAGTGGGCTATTTTACAGTCATGATTAATATTTGAATGTTGATTTGCATTTTTTTATACTTTCAGCTGTCCTGTCATATATCTGAATTTTGTCTCCAGGCATTTACTAAGGATTGCGGAAAAAAAACACTCAAAATCCCAAAGAATCACTATTACTGTCACACTTGGGTGAAGAGGTGTGGCTAAATTCTGTGGAATTTAAAATTCATTTTTATTGGAATTTTCATTTCAAGAGATCCTTAAGTGCTTTAAGGTAGGGCTGACTGAAAATCAAATTCTTACAGACATTTTTGAAATGTCACTTTTTATAACTTCTGCACTATTCTCACTGTCCACGAAATGCACCTCTTGTGGGTGTGAAAAAGTGCAGTGGTGAAAGCCCTCAAATCTCTGGATTCCCATTCCTCGATCAAAATTGAAATATCATGGTTTAATCACTGAACCCTAAGGCATTAGGAAGAAGTATTTTGTCCTTTCTTGGGTTTATTACTCAAATATCTGGTGTAGAATAGAATCCCTATCTCATCCAACCTTCTACTCAACATCTCCTGTCAGCTGTAGAGGGTATTTCCCTACCTAGCATCCTGAGTCCTGGCAATCCTATTTGAGTTAAGATAACAGTTTACAGTTCCCTGCCACTTAGCAAATGGAGATTTCCTCTCTTGAACCAAACATCGGTAGGGAATCCATAGCACAAATCCACAGCAGTGAACACTATAATGAGTCTGAGGGAAGATGGCACCCATTGGGAGCAAATATTCCTCAAATGTTTCTCTCGTGCCCCTAGGCAGAGCACCTGTAGGTTGATGGTGGTAGGATGAGCCAGAAACGGCAAATGACAGGAGCCCTAAGAAAACAAGCTTTCTGATGTCCAGATGCCTTAAAAACCTTCATAATCCAACCCTCATGCTTTAACACCAGGAATAAAAATTTTTCTCTTTCCAGCCACATCAGCAGTGAGAACCTTAGACTGGAAAATGATGGGCAAAGTGATTCATTGATCTATTAGTCAGAGGCTCTACAGCAAATCTAATGAACAGCAGAAAAGATTTTCCAATTCAGTAGAAGCCTGTTAAACAAATTGCACTGGTGTACGGAAATGTCATTTTCTCAACAGCCCTATAACACAGATAAATAGTGGCTTAAGGACAAAGGTGGCCTTTGCTGAACCTCATATGTTCTTTTGATCTCTGTTTGTGAACCCTGCTCTCTAGAGGTTTATTCCAGATATTCATGCAATGCTTCTTTTTAGATAAACAATAGCAACAATTGGTCTTTCCTTGGGCACATCAGTCCTCTTGTCACGTCCAGTTCTCTATACCTTTAAAAAGCCTTTCTTTTCAAAGGCATTTAATGAAATACCTCTTGGTATAATATCAATGAGGAAATCTATTAATTTAACAAATTTAGTCTTTTAACCTGTTCAATTCTGTATCATACTTGATCTTTTTATCTCTTGTGTGTTTAGACTCTTAGCAACTGATATTTATTTCTTAAGGAGACACCTGAACTGTCAAAAGTATAGAATTATCAAACGAATCATAGAATGGCTTAGGTTGGAAGGGACCTTAGACATCATCTAATCCAACCTCCCTGTCATGGGCAGGGATGACCTTAACTAGACCAGATTACTCAACCTGGGCTTGAACACCTCCAGGGAGGGGGCATCCACAACTTCCCTGGGCAATCTATTCCAGAGTCTTGCCACCCTCGTACTGAAGAATTTCTTCCTAAGATCCAATCTAAACCTATTCTCCTTCAATTTAAATCCATTTTCCCTTGTCCTATCGCTGGACACTCTTGTAAAAAGTCCCTCTCCAGCCTTCCTGTAGGTTCCCTTCAGGTGTTGGAAGGCAGTTATAAGGTTCCCCTGGAGTCTTCTCTTCTCCAGGCTGAACTATCCCAGCTCCCTCAGCCTGTCCTCATAGCAGAGGTGCTCTAGCCCTTGGATGATCTTTGTGGGCCTCCTCTGAACTCGTTTAAACAGATCCACATCCCTCTTATGGTGGGGACACCAGAACTGGACACAGTATTCAAGATGAGGTCTCGTATGAGCAGAGTAAAGATGGAGAGTCACCTCTCTTGATCTGCTGGCCACACTCCTTGATGCATCCCAGGATGCGGTTGGCCTTCTGGGCTGCATGAGTGCACTGCTGGCTCATGTTGAGCTTCTTGTCTATCAACACCCTCAAGTCCTTCTCTCCAGGGCCACTCTCAACCCGCTCTGTACCCAGTTTATATTTGTGCCTGGGATTGGCCTGACCTGGGTACAGGACCTTGCACTTCGACTTGTTAAACCTCATGCGGTTTGCACTGCCCCATTTCTCAAGATACCTCTGGATGGCAAGTATGATTCATTATTTATTTATTCATTTAATTTTTCACCTCGTGGAAGGCAAATCTGGTCAGTTAACAGAGATATGTTCTTTTAACCTGTTGGAAACTCGGTTTCTCTCTAGTAAGAAGCAGCAGAAATATTCTTCTTTGGAAAAAAAAAGGCATGAAGAACTGTATAGATGGCACAGAAGCATAATACAAAGAATGACAAGAAGACTGCCACGGCTGTGCTACTTCTCTGCTGATCCTCTTGTTCCGGAGAGTCAACACATGATGAAGATATGGGAACATACAACTAGTGCTCAAGGAATGGTGACACCTTTGCAGTTATCTCAGGGAAGAGCCACAGAGCATATGAAATAGCGGGAGAGACTTACAGTTTCAGTTTCACCAGAACAAACACAACAGACATTGAAAAGAAAAACAAAAGAAGTGACAAGTATTGGCTGGCTTTGTCACTGTTTTTTTTAGTAAAATTCCTGACATGCAGAAGAAATTAGAAAGTAGCCAAGCCTGTTCAGGTAACTGAAAAAAGCTTTGGAAAGCTTGGAAGGATTAGTGGACAGAAGCAGACAAATATTTTTTTGCATGGCAATTCTATTTGCATTGTGTTGCAACAGTTCCTAAGCAAAGTGCAAGAGAGCTTTTATTGTCACATCAGAGTTACACAATAAAATTTAATGCAGTACTTGCTCGCTTTAAATACTGCAAGTATCAGTAAAACGTCAAATTATACTTGACTTCAATCCTAAATGGTTATAAAAACTCAATCCAAAGTTACAGTCCTTTAGCCTTTATTTCCCTCTCCCCCTCCTTTTTTTTTTTTTCTCAATAAAGCTCATTACATGAGATTGTTTGGGAGGAGCTTTTTTTTCGTTTGTTTCCCTGCTTGAAATCTGGTGATGCATTGGGGTTTACATCGCCACTGAAATATTCTTCCCTTAGAAATCGGTGGCTGAGGACTGGAGTGGGGACCCAAATTTTAATTATGGCTCAAAGTATTGTAATTGTGGATTTTAATGGCTCATACGTCTCTTTGACAGATCATCTGAGTCTGCTGAAAGTTTTGAAAGCAATGAAATCAATTTCTTGGACAGTTAGCTAGCAAAAAGGGAAAACATTGATGTTAATTGGAGTGTAGATATAATATCACCTAATACTTCTGTATTTTCGTGAGATATTTTTACACACTGAAGATTCTGGGCTGGAGGAAGGCAAAGGGGAGCATAAGAAGAGATGCCTGCTGCTCCTTCTATTCAGTGATATTTTATATTCCTGGTGCCTCAGTGAGCATAACAGCTCTGACTACATGATAAATTCATCACAGCCAGCCCTGCCTATGCAGAGAGTGAGTCTAGGAAGATTTCTGAAGGTTAGTATGTGTTGCCTGACAGTACAGGATGTCAAAGTCATAGCACCTTGTTCCAACATTTAGTGTGCTCTTAGCCAATATTCTGCAGTAAGGGTTTTGTCTCAAGCCTATAGCAAAATAGTCCATTTAGGAACTCTGCCTAGTCAAATAATCTAACAGTCCTTTCAGGCTTCAGATGTCCATTAGCCTCTGGCTTAAGAAATCATCACCTACATAAAGATAAAGCAAAGGTCTTTTGAAATGCAATAAACACCTTTCCCAGAAGCTTTGATTGAAAGTATCTGTAAATGTCATTGCTTCAAAATTAATAGCCACTGCTGATGTTGGTTAGGCTAATTCTCAGTGACACTAACCAAACTCATGCCATTTACTGTCCAGGTTACTCTACTGTCCTGCAAGGACATATTAACACCATTTTATTTGTTGATTTTACTACTCATGTGAAATGTAGAGAAACAGTACAAAGCACAACTTAAAAAGGAAGGTATTTATATGTTACTAAAATGCTAACAACACATGTAGCAGCTTTGTTCTACGTGATTAGTTGTTGCAGTTATCAAAACAGTTGGCCTGAGCCAGTTCTCAAGAGTCAGCACAAGTCAGGAGGAACCAAATTATCTAGAGTTATTCCCTTGTTACTAAGGGGAAACCAGGAAATAAAATGGAATATGGGAAATATATGTTATTTGAAGTATTTTTTTCCTTAAAAGACTCTCAGGAAAAGAAAAGAAATCAAAAACAATGCATCCTTGGCAAAAGACAGAGAATTACGATATGCAAGCAATGGAGAATGGCAGGCAGAAGAAGGTCTTCCCAAGGAAATCCTTGGGTAAGGTATTTCAAGAAGAAGGTAAGATTCAGCCAAAACTCTAAGTAAAATAAAATCCAGGTTTAAAAAGGCCTTCCTAAGATGAAAGAATAGCTTGCTGAAGTGACTTAATTCTTTGGTATTGATCCTCAAGAACTAAGAAGAGTTCAACCACCTAAGAAATTAAAATGATCTCCAAAGTATTTGTTGATGTGGCATCACACTTGCAGTTTAAGGGCCAGCCCTGACATCCCAAAATGAAGAAGGGAGTGAGAAGGGACAATGTTAGATATTACAGTGATCTTTGCTGCCATCATGGGGGTAACATCACTTGACAAGATGTCCAGTGTCCTTTGGCTCTAAATATTGTATGATTGTACACAGAAAACTTGTCCACTATATGACAATATAAGCCTGATTTGACAGTGAAAGCACAAGGAATTCATGTGACTTTTTTAACATAATGCAGTGCTCAGAGATGAAAAAAGAAAGAGACCTCAACCTCTTCAATCTTCTGCTTCCCCTTGGCACCAAAGTCACAAAGAAACAGCATCTGCCAACCCCAGCAGCCAAATGAGCTCACGGCATTTTATTTGTCCCTCATGCTGGATGTATCAACTGCTTCTCACATCAGGCAGTCACCCACCACATAGTCACTGCTGTCCCTTGCTCTTTGGTGTCAGATCAATAGCACAGTGCCACTTTGGAGTGACAGCTGAATTGGAGAAGAATTCTAGCATCCACTTTTCAGAAGCAGAGACAAATCCTTCAGTAGAGAGCTACAGGAATGACCCTTGAAAGAATTAAATGGTGTTTGTCAAAGATGGCTCACATTTTCTCAGATATTAACTCCTAGCAGCTCTCTTATAGAGTGCACCAGGAAACTGTGACAACTTTGAAACTATTACAATTTATTTCTCTTTTTGCTCTTCAAAACTCCCTCAGTTTTGAGCCTCAAGGTGCACTGGACAAACTCTATCAGATAACTAGACACAAAACAATCTTTTTTTTCTGTTTCAGTTGGAGAAGAACCTCTGCAGAGGGAAGCTATATGTAACACCGAAAAATTAAGGGCTTTACCATGACAACTCAGGAAAAGCTCCTGATAACATCAAACACTTTGGAGAGGACCCTGGGGAATTCTAGGGCCTGTAAAACTTCTGTCTAAGGAGAGAAACCTGATGAAGAAAAGGAAAGCAGTCACCCTTGTGAATACACCAGTACTTTTTGAGCTCATCAAGAAAAGCCTGTCTGGAAAGACATGAGACCTGTTAAGATAGGGCAGAACTTAAGTCAAGTCTCTTGGGGTCTGTACCTTGTTCTGCTGTAAACTCACAGCATGATGTTGGACAAACCTGACTGAAAGTTCTTATAGAAAAAATGATGCCCAGTGTGAAGTGTCCAGGGTATAACCATCTTTCTGTTCAAAAACTGCAGTGATGTGCAGTGCTGTAGTTTTCTGCATTCTGGGTTAGAAAGGCAGTCTTGGAATAACAAGGAAGGCACATCACCTGGACACTGCTGAATTTACACTGTTTATGCAGATGTCTGGAAGCTCAAATGTTCTGCAGCCAGAATATGTAGAGAAAGAACAGATAGTAGCTAAGTTTGGTGCAATATACAAACAAACTTTCCGGTTAGTCACACAAAGCCTAGGAAATCCACTTTCTAACAGATTAGAAGTTCCATATTAAGGAGTCTGTCATTATAATGCTGCAGAGGAGACTCCTGAAAGGTTTCAAAAGCCAAACAAGAGCCGATTAGCTTCAATATCAAAGCAGAGGGGCTCATTTAGTCCAGTGCTATTGATCTTAAATACAATCTCTGCTTAGACAGACAGCAACTTCAAAAAGAAAAATAACAATAAAAAAGAAGAGAAAACCTCACTCAAAAGCAAATCACAACACAACAATTGTAAAGAAAATGGAAACATCTTATTCCAGTTCTTCCAAAAGGCATGGGAGAAATGTTGCTCATGATTTTGCATCTAAATACACTTTGAATCAAACTTTTTAATCAGGCAGACAAAGAGCATATTTTTAAAAGTCCAGATAAATAGAAATGCCTCCAATCTGGTCAGCTATAGTAACACCCAGTGATTCACATAACAGGGATATTTACTAGGTGGAATATTTGAAGAATGCATCTACCTTGACTCTACAGTTTCAGGAAATTCTCAGTAAGATGGATTTGACTTTCCTTTTACTGAGATCAAGTAAAGATGAAACGGAGTCTTTGAAGTTAGAGGCCCACTGCCCACATGCTGGCTGAATTTCCAAGGCAATGAGAAATTTTCCTTCACAAATTCATCCTCCATAGAGCAGTGTTTTGAGCACTAGACCAGTGTAACTTTGAACTCATATGCTTTTTGAATGCAGTTATAGCGAATGTCTTGGCCATGTATTCATGGGCAGAGATACTGGTGTTTTGCCGTATGGAGGAACGTGGGAAAGACACAAGCTCCCGATGTGCAAGTCCAGGATAACACCCTTGGTACTGGTAAGTAAAATGTTTCCAATAGAGCTCCAACATTACCTATTGACTAGACAGTGGCCATTATTGCTGCTTTATTTATTTTCCATGAAAAGTGACCGTATGACTATAGCACATATGAATATGGAGAAAATTGTGCATCAGGATGAAGAACTCACACATGCCTAGGCCACCTGAAAGTGCTATGTCTACAATGGGTATGGGAACCTTCTAAGGAGACCTGCTAGAAGCAGAATGAGATATCAAGAAAGATAGTAGAGACCACTGAGTCATTCAGTAATAAGCCCACTAAACACACATTTGCTTCTATGCATAACAAAGGAGTGCAGATGGGGAAATAGAGATAATAATTTAAAAATATTTTCCAATGAAACATTAGCACTGTTTATGTGATCTCTGCCCATCAACCACAATAACAGATTGATGTCCTCTTGATGTCCTCTGGAGGACAGTGTAATCTAGAAGAGGTACACTAGATGGGGATTTTGGAGATTTCACTGCACTTCCCATCTTGGCAACCCTCTTTTTTCTTTTTTTTTTTCAAATATCTTAATTTCTCCCCAGTGTACTGGTCATTTTTGGCAAACAGCTTTTAGATCTGCTAGTTAGAAATCCTTTTTCATAACCAGAGAGGAGCAACTTCAGAACAACACAATCAAGATATAAGTGGTCCTTTCCCCACACTTTTTCCATGATCTATCTTTTCATCTCTTCTGAAAGATGAGCTACTCTAGAGCAAAGAAGATCAGTTAGATTCATTTCTTGTTTGGAGTGAATTATCTGGATATTTCGAAATATATGCAAAAATATGTACCACTAGAGGCTGCCATTGTGATACAGGCAACTGCTGGCTAGAAAATAGCAACTTATTTTGAACACAGCAAAGTCTTGAAGAAGTGTTAAGTTGTGTGCTCTGAGTCAAGAGAATACTTAAGTACAGGACTGAATGCGCTGTTGAACAGAAAGTGTGGATTTTTTTCAGATCAGTATCAGCTGGAGACAAGTTTGAATTCACTTCCTTGATGTTCAAGGCTGTGGTAAAGTCCTGCCTCAATGCAGCAGGGCATAAATGGCATCAAAGCTGGATGTGATCCTTTGATACTATGTGTTATCTATAGCACAAATGTTGCTCTTGAATGTTTAGAGGAACCTCATGCAGTTGCATCAGGAGTAGTAGAGATGCTGAGGGCAGAAAGTCAACCTTGCATAAAACACCTATTTTCTGAGTCCCACTTGGCAGAATCACTCTAAGTCAACTTAAGCAAAGAGATTTAAACTGTTTGGGCATCCCTGATGGAACAGGAAAAAAAAACTGTTTCAGGATTAGAATTGATTCATTTTGTGAATGTCTTTCAGATTTCCAGGGGTAAAATCCCAGCCCTTACAGCTATACTCCAAATGATCTGTAAGTACGTAATACACACAAAATACACTTTCTCCTTCAAACAAAACCCTGCAAAGTTTTGCAGCCAGGTGTTTTGGAATTAGCAGATGATTGGTTTACAACCAGAAAGCAGAGCATCAGAATAATAAATGAATGGCTACATTTATAGGAGAGGAAATGGGAAAAGGGTCTAACCGCCTCTGTGTGGTGTGTGCATATACCTACACTTAAACTGAACCCCATTGACTGGGATGTTGGTGGAATATCACTTTTTTTTTTTCAGTGGCTATTCATTTTAAATATGTGTGCATAATTTTACTGTCTCATCTTTCTCCAGAAACTCCCAAGGCAAAAAAAAAAAACAACAAACCCAAACCCCAAAACAAGCCAGTTGGAGTACATATTCAGGGCTATAATGATTATGCATTTCTATAGCACTATCGATCCCTGAGAAAGTCTGTGCAACCTCACATACTTTCAAACCATGAATATTTTGCAAAAATCAATGGCTTTCTTGAGCTGTTAGTAAACTGAGGTGGATCCAAAACCATTGTTTTTTCCAGAAAAGGATTTAAGTATGGAAGGAAGAGTTCTGAGTAGCTGAAGAGAAAAGGATGTTTTTTTCTTCTCTGTCCTTCTAGCAATACTGCCATGTCCAGTACATACATGTACACAGACATATTAATGTACTTACAAGTGACTGTTTTATTCAATTATTTGACTGGGATCCATCTTTAACTCACAGAATGTTCATGCTTTCCACGTGAATTTAACACCACTTCCTTGGACTGAATATAGTGTCCTTAAAGATTATTTTTCAGTTCTCCTTAGAATTCCCAGCAACTCTGCCTATAATACCTTTGCATTTATGAAAATTTACAATGAAAATTTATGGGTAGGAACCCAAATGATCCTGCGCTAACTAAGGACATATATTTTAATTAAAGACTTTAAATTAATCTCTGAAATACTGAAACCATTCTTTTGTTTTGTTTTGTTAAAATTTTTAATAAAGAAATATCCTTCAATAAAAACTGCTTCACTCTGGGGCTTATCTTACTCTGTCAGGCATCCTTCAGAGACAAACCAAAATGTTCAGCTTCTTACATGATATTTGGAAACAAAATAGAAATTTTTCATCTCAAAGGGAATCAAAAGTACATGTATTTGTGGAAATCTTTGTTACTGTAATGTGTTTGTATGTGGTTTCAGTGTGAAAGAATACTGTGTGAAGAGAAGTGCAATGAAGGGAGCAACATGTGAAGAGCCGTTTGTCCTTTGATTAAAGATAAAGAGAACACTATTAATACTAATACTAATAAAAATAATGAAGATAGCTGGCTGAAATGGAAGTTCCTTTTTACTTCTCAGATGCCACAGAAAGATCAGTCCAACATTATTACCTAAACCAGTAGAGAATTCACGTTCTTATCTAGGCAGGCAACTGGAGTTTGACTAGTTCAAGTTGCAGTTAAACGTAAGAAGTGCTTCTGGCAAAGAAGCCATTAAGACATTAGCTCCAACAGTTGTACAAATGCCTATAGGCACTTCTGAATAACTGAACTTTAATAGAGACGATGATATTTGCTGAGCATTTGCTGTGTAAGTTACACACTGAGGAAAGGGGTTTCTATAACCCTAAGGTTATACATTGATGATCTTGCAGTTATAGACTGAAAAAAATGCATACATCTCAGTTTAATGACCCTCTTGGTTTAATAATGTAGCATATCATCATTTGTAGACAGGAAACATCTGTTACAATCACACATCATAGATTTTGTAGTGGTAAAGAAATAAAGAAACAGATGGGTTCCTTAATGCCAATGGTGTTAGTGTTTATTTAGAAACCACATATTGAATCTCAGGCAATCTTTTCTTTTTGTTCCCCTCCTCCAGCAGCAGGAATAGCACTGCTAATTTCATCAACAGCATGAAGCCTTTTTCAAAAGCAGGATGACTGGATTCTAGACAGTCCCATGGATTTGGATGTCATCAAAAAAGCTAATTTCCACGAAAGAGGGAGATTTTATTTTGGAGACTTTGATGACTGTGCCTACTATGAAAACCTTATTTTACAGCAATTTAGACCATTAGATACTTGTGCTAATTGTAATCTGACTACCAAGGTACCAGTAGCCATGACAACATGGGCTGCAGGGTGGACCAGGTTTCTAACTCCGCATCAAGTTGCCCCAAAGGGTTTGTATAGTGTCTGCTGGTGTGCTGGTGGTGTGAGTCAGCATCCACCAACCTCCAAGCTAGATGATATACAGCAAGTTATACCTGTGTATGAGGCAAAATTATCTCTAAGAGTAAGATCATTATTTCAACCAGCTAGTATCACTAATACTTATGATGCTTGCCACAAATCTTATTTTTCTGTTTATTTATAAACTATATTTTTCCTGAAAATGTCCTCAAGTTTAGACAGTCTAGTCTTCCTTTCCCATAAATTCTTCACATTCTACTCTGCCAGCCTCTACCTAAATTTAAAAACTGCTAAATAGTTAAAATATTCCATGTGCACATTTCCATAGCATGTCAGAAATGTAATATTTGAATGCCATGATTGCTGAGTCACGGTATCAAGTGAGAACAGATCCCTAATATTTTGTCAGCTATCCAAAGGAACTTGTATTTCACTTCATGATCTGGCAGGAATTTAAGGAGAAGGTGCCTCAAGATGACTGAAATTATATTGCCACTATGCAGACTGGCTTGGGCATCCGATGTGGAGATGGCACTCACCTTTGCATCTAGTCTCAAAAGCAAAAATGCATTTATCACTTTTATTTAAAAGCAATCTTATCTGTCTCTATTTATCCTTTTTTGGGGGGTTTAGTTCCATCAGAACTGCTGTTAGTTATCAAATTCTTGGCTGCCTTTCATGCTTCTAATTAAATTTGAGGTTCCTCTTGTCCAGAAACCAACAGAGAATAGTTAAACGGGGCTTCTATAGTGACTGATGCAAAACAGCTGTATTCATGATAAAATACAATTAAAAATTCAATATATCTTATCTGCTCCAGCCAGTGATTCAGTTGGAACAAGTCAGTTGCTGCTGTCGAGTGTGTCCTTGTAAACAGGTATTCAAAAGAGTAACTCTGCCTGTGCTGAACTATGTTTCTTTTCTTAAAAAAAAAAAAAAGACCAAAAAAGAGAAAGAAATACTCAAGGTCCAAGATGTATAACTTTATATATTTTAATTCTATATACCAGAACTCTTTTGGTTTGTTGTTTTTTTTTTTCAGTCTGTGCAGCTACACTGATTTATGCCACTTGAATTTCCATCCCATAAACTGTTGAAGCAACAATCGAACATTTGTTTCCAAGTCAGACAAAGGCTGTCAAGTTGTACATACTTGTATACAATATATATGTTAGGCTTAGAGAAGAAAAATCAACACAAATCAAAGCAGCAACTACAAAAAAATTACAATGCGCTTTTTCAGTCAACATATGATAGTCCATTTCTCTCAGCAAACAAGGGAAGATGGCTGATTATATGGGAGGAATTAATCATAACCACAAGTATGTATCTTTTTTAGTCCACAGTATCTGACAGTGGCTAAATAGATTTCTAAGCCTTCACCAAAGAAAGTATGAACAGAAAATCCTATGGGGATCTTGGAAACACTAGAAGAAATGAATAAAGTATGTTTCTATTTCCCACTGAATCAATCCATACACTTTCCTTCTCCTTTATCTGTACTTTTTTATAGGATACCTTAAGGGGACCTTTTGCTATTCTTGGGAAATGGGGAAGGAATTCTCTTGAAAATGCAGGACTGCCCTTTTCTATAGAAGTGGTGGAAAATGACAGGTATGTGAAATTTCTGTTGGAGCATTTAGAAGAATAACAATGACATTGAGTTGAAGCTATCTGCCTAAAAGTTAGACATCTAGCTTGAGGAACTCTTGTATGTACCATCATACATTGTCAGTACAGGGACTGGTACCACCAGCAAAAGACTGATTCTACCCTCCAAGAGATACCTAAAACAAATGGGAGAGATGCACCTCTGGATATGCCCGTGTTTTGCCACGGGTAACAACACAGCCTAAGCATATAATTTTTAACCAAGTGAAATTAAACTCACCCATACTGTGTAGAAACCATCATATCAAGTTCCCTGTGTATGGCTACAATCCCCAGCTTCATTATTGATTTCAGACAAGGGATAGTTATAAAATATTCATGGGAAATGAGAGCCACTAAGGTGAGGGAACTACAGGACTTGTTCCCAAAATGGGAGAGACGAAAGATAAGCACTGGCAGTTGGCTGACCAGTGTTGTCCTTTCTCCCACTAGCTACTGGGCAGTGTTCTTCAGTGGAAAATCCTCTGCAATCCACCCTACCATCCTTACTCTCCTTACACATGCTTCCACTTTATTGCCAGTGATGGCAACTTGGGACTTGGAATGTGAACTCCCAACTTGACATTAAGGTTTGGTGCCCCAGCACTCAGGCAGGCGAGGAGAAACATTCCCCAGCAGTCCTCTTGGTACAGGCTGATTTTAGTGAGAAATAGGCAGCTTTGATTTTAAGTGTCAGGAGTGAGAATAGGAATCCTCGGCTCGGCTTTTGTAATCCATAACAAAGGCAACAAAATATTATCTGCTTTAGTACTAAAAGGATGGGTATGGCCTAAAACGTACCAGTATTTTTTAGCTATTATCACATCCTTCTGGATTGTGAGTTATGGACTTGAATAAAACTCAGAGCCTATTTGAGTGCTGTGACTCCTTCCACATCCATCTCCTGAGGTTTCTGTACTGAAAAAGTGTCATTGCTATGCATTTACAAAAAAGAACAGCATTCCCTTTCACAGACCTTCCCTGTTAAAACCATGCTGATATATTAGTTGATGTTGTGGAGGAGTGGTTTCATTAGGTTCACAATCGTGACTCTAACAAACCCAGTGTTTGTTAAGTCCCTATTAAAGCTTTCATGAGATGTTTGCATGGGGAAGGGGGAGAAGAAAGTGGAAAAAAGAGACGGGGCACCTGGGAGGGCAACTGGAAGATGACTTGGTGGCGAGATCCACTCTTTACTTTCCCTGAACTTCTGCCTGGTGTAGAAGTGTACCTTAGGTAAGACGCTAATGCATGCTGTCCCATATCATTAAGACTAGACTCAGTGACTCCTTAACATTTTGCTGAGAATGAACGTAAAGATGAGTTCTGCATGGCTAATTCTGGTTGCTGTTAAATCTCTTCACTCTCAACATGAATAGAGTCAGCCAGTGAAGTTTTTATCAAGAGCTGGCAACACCATCCCTGTTCCGTTTCTATTACTAAAACCCATCAACCAGTATTTATATTACAGCCACAACATTTGTTTTAGTACACTTACATTTGTTACAGTAGGTTTCAGGCAGACAACACATGAATTAGCTACTTCCAGTGACACCTACAGATGTATAAAACACAGACACCACACAGGAAGAAGCACACACAAACTGAAATGTGATTTTTTTCCATTAGAACTATTCAGAGGAGAGAAAAATGGGTAGATTCCAGTACTGAAATAGCATCACTTTCACACAGCTTTGTTTAAGCTCCACTGACTGCAGAAGTATCACTTGTTAAAAACACTCCTTCTTGTCGCTCTTGATGAATTTGCTTCAAGTTGGTTTGTTTGGTTTTTTTTTATTTTTGAACCCTGATTTAGAAAAATTGACTTCAGAAACTATTCAATCTAAAAAAATAAAACCAAAAATTAAGTGATGGTAAAATTGTAGATTTAGTTTAAGCCAGTATCCAGCAATAGTTTTGAAAGATTCTTTCTCTCTTTCTCATCATGTTTAATTTTATTCTGAAGGACAGAGGTAGAAGACAGGTGTCAGCCAGGTGACAAATTGTCTTTTTGCTCATGATCATGGTTATATCCTGACCTAGTACTAGACTGGGTCACAAAAGTGGCATCTTCACTTTTTTTTTTTAAAATAAATCTATTTTTTAAAAAAAAATCATTCTGTTTTAATTGTTTCGGAGTCTGAAATTTTGGTTCCAACTCATTGTATTACAAAAATTCAAGTAGTTAAGAAGATCAAAATAGCTTAAAAAGCAAGAAGCTCTAGAAACTCTCATTTCTGAAATGTAAGAATAGCAAGTTCTAACTTCATAACCTGCCTTGAAAGACTGGGGTCAAAGGGCTTTTTACTTTGACAAATTTGGTTTTCACTTAACTGAGATTTTTCAAGAAAGTAAAATATTCACTGTATTATTCTTTCCTAACTCTCAAAGGAGATGAAAATTTATCTGTTGAGCCCTGGGTGATTGTCCATGACTCCTTTCCTGTTTCTGAGTAAAGCATGTGAGGATGTCCTTGTATGATGCTCTAGTTGCTTATACTATACATTGAAATCACCATTCCTTGTGATCACTCTTTGTCTGTGAACATCACTTTATGTCTGTGAACAATTATATGTAGAAACTACATAATTTAACTTCTGTAAAAAATCTGTATGAGACAGAGAGGAAATAGAATACTGCCCTCTCTCATCTGATAATGCAAGATGGCTTACATGCACCCAGTGAACAGAGACAAAAGAGATGATATAGGAGAATCTCCCAGTGGTTTTTTTTGTGTGCTTCAGAGACAATTCAGCAATACCCAAAATGTACTTCACAGGGATCAAAGAGGTGCTGAAATATAAATATTGTTATCCCACTGAATAATAATTTTACAGAATGATAGAATCATAGAACTGCTTAGGTTGGAAAAAATCTTTAAAAAATCAAGTCCTACCATTAACCTAGCAATGTCAGGTCCACCACTAAACCATGCCCCTGAGTGCATCACCTACATCTTTTAAATACCTCCAGGGATGGTGACTCCACCACTTCCCTGGGCAGCCTGCTCCAATGCTTAATAATCCTTTCGTTTTAGAAGCTTTTCCTAATATCCAGTCTAAACCTACCTTGACACAATTTGAGGCCATTTTCTCTGGTCCTAGCATTAAGCATGAATGTTCATGAGTCTAGTGGTCCTCTCTTAACTATATGTGTAAAAATTAAAAAAAAAATCCATTGTGAATATATTCTCAAGTTGCACTTGTGTTAAGAAAAATGTGTAACAGTGAAATGGCTTTTCTAATTGAAAATATTTTGCCTTTGCTAGTATCTAATTGATTTTGTCAGCTGTGGCTAGTCAATTGAATGTAAATAATACAATGCTACAGGGAAACTCCTTGATCAGGCCTTAAAATGAATGAATCATTCCTTCAGGGTTATAGAAAAAAAAAAATCACCTTAAATCTACCTTTGCCTTGGAAATCTGGATCACTCTAACATCAACTAGGTCTCTGTTCCAACAATTATTTCAACTGGCAACAAAGGAAAATAACCAAGTTAAACAAATAAAATTACATGCTTTCAGCTTAGATGCATCTTTTGTTTCTGGGAAAAGTGAAGAAATCAGAACTATTTGATTATTCAGTTCAACTATTGAGTGATGGCTACCTGATGCATGGCTACAGCAAGCAGATTCAGAAAAAGGAACTGACTTTTGAGAAGTGAAAACTAGTGAAAAACAAACAAGCAAAGTGCAACATCAAAAAAAAAAACCACATGCAGAAAAAACCAAACCCTCCTGTGACAGATAACAGGCTGCAGACAAACCCTGCTAAGCTTATTTTCAGTTTTGCTTCACAGACCTTGATTCAGATTATAGCACTTTAGAGACCTTAGGAGGTATTGATTGGGGAAGTTTTGGAAGCCACTGAGTTTGTCTGGGGCTCTTGAGAGGAAGAGAACTGAGTCAATACAGAGTCCTCACTAGAGTAACAGAATAAAGCATGTTGAGTTACCATGAGGAGCTCTTGCCTTGTTGCAGCCAGCAACTGGGTGACAAGGAAAGATTTATTTTAAATAAAAGTATCAGATGAAAGAACTGGTAATGCAGGTTATCAAAAATATTGTCCTGAATTCTTGGTTAAAAGGATGTGCTTGTGCCATTTGCACAGGGACGAGGCCTGGTTTCTTTTAGATTCTGTCTTTGAAGCCATCTTAAATCCGAGCAGAAGTGTACACACCCTTCAGTATTCTGTGAGCACAGGCATTTTCCATACCAGAAATTTTCCACAACTTTCATCACATTCATGGCAGCAATGAAATCAGCTTCCTTCATTATTCAGAAAGTCATATTTTCAGAGAACCAGGACATGCAAAGTAGAGATTCTTTCAGATTTTGGCAATACTCACATCAGCTGTTGATCATAGGGCTTGAACCAGAACATGTTATCTAACGCAGTCTTCTGTCTCCTGCTTCAAACCTTTGGAAACTGAAGTTGTGGGGCTGTACTTGGAGTCTGAGGTTTTAAGCATTAGTGAAGTGACATGTTCCCCGAGAAGTGAACTGTGATCGATTCCTAGTTGACTTCCAGGTCTCTGTAGCTCCTTACTACATCTCCATGGTTCGCCTCAATAGAGCTGCAAAAGCATTACTGTCAGTAGCTTCACTCTTGGTGCATTGACTTTCTCTGACCAGATACCTTAAAAAGTGAGGAAATGCTCATGTTTGGTGACCCTCAGAAGGTACACCAATGGTCATGGTGGTCAAGCACAGCACTCCGAAGAACTGGATCTCATGAGTTTGTGTCTGATCTCTTTCTACTTAATTCAAATTGAAAATCTAAATGTGTTAGATTAATACTTTAAAATTACATTTGGAGATGCCTCAGTGAATTCTAGCAGAAAAAATGCAAATAAATGTAGATTTCCGTTATTATCAGCTTCATCAAAGCAAACATGCAGCAGCCGGGCCATTATTAGACTTTGATAAGAGTGCATATTGAATGATTTCCCTAAGGGATTCAGTAAAACTCATCTCATCCTATTTCCTTTTATACAATAATATCAATTGTTTCAAACAGAAACACCTGCATACAGTGTTGTCTGACCTATTTATTTATTTATTTATTGAAGAGGAAAAATGCAAGAACTGTTTTTTTTCAGTTCTATACTATAATTTCAAAATGTGAGGAGACTTGCATAAAAGTATTCAGACAGAAGCTGAGTAAAGTAGTATCGCAAATGCATAATCATGCATTAATAAAACAATGGCTCTGAAAAGAGAACGTTTTAATGCCAGAGATAAAGAGGAGACTGAAAAGAAAAAGAAGCAGGAAAAGGAGAGTGCCTAAAAACATGAATTTCCTTCCTGAGAGACAATAAAATGAGGAAATTTGCTATGAAGAAAGCACTTCCATGGCTTATAATGCTCTAGGAGCATTTGGCAAGTAATCAAAGTTGATTTTCTTTCCATTCAAAGCTATCATCAGAATTATTATTTTTTGTGATACTATATATATATAAAGCTCAGACATGTTTATAACTCTATTTCAGTGCTAAAAAAACTTGTCTTGAATAATACTGTACAAGGTCATCCATGAAAAAAAAGTCATTCCTAGAAACAATCATACCCCTGTCTGTAAAAGGAGTTCTGTGTGCATTTTATGACTGATATTAAGAAACTTCTCGGCTTTGTAAAAAATACCCTTGCAAAAGAAATGCATTCTCACAATGTATGTTTATCGCCACTAAGGGTTTGTCAGGAATTCCAAGGGACTGTTTACTGTGGGTAAAAGTGATCCAGTCCAGCACTCTGATATTGATTTACTCCTTTGTAACCCTGGCAGACTCATGGTCTGGTTGGGTTGGCGTTAAAACACTAAAAATCATTTGCAGTATAACCATTCTCTGTTGCATCTAACAGGAGGGGTGCAAACATTCACAAAATCCTTCCTCTATTAGATGGGAAAAATTAGAGGAGAAACTTGTGACTGCAGAACAGAGAGCTGGAAAGATATCACAAAATTCAAGACTCTCATACACCTTAACCAGGAGGCATTTGATTCCCATTCAGGAATTTATTAAAGCTTCGCCTTACAGTTGACTGACTGTCTCACCTTCCTCTGATTCCCAAGTATTTTCCTGAATGTATTGGGAATGACCACCAAAGGAAGTATGGAATTGCCTTCCTAAAAGTTTTTTAAGACTTGTGGTTGAGTTGAGCTTCTGGTGGTGACAGTATTACTTAAGCTGGGGCTGGACAATAGGACCCCCAGCCATGTCTTCCAACAAATGAGTCTATGACTGTTCACAGGTGTTTATTTCAAAGGAATTATTCTATCTCCTCTTACACTTTATTCCACCAGATGAATCAAAGTGAACTTCATCTCTCCATTGTCTTTTTAACCTCCTGTCTTACAACTGCTTCTGCCTTCCTCTGCTCTTTCCCATATCCCTTCTGCATCTGTAGTCCAGTGCAAATAATATTTCTGGGATCCAGCTGTCATAAGCCTATGTGGTTTGTCTAATTTTTTTTTTGCAGAGACTTTCCCTGTGTTTCTCCTGGAGGAATTTCACTTTATATATCCAAATTAATATTTGCCTTCCTCTTGGTCACATCACTCAAGTGGCTCTTGGCCATCTTATTATTGACTCATTTACCTAAATATTACTTTTCTCTGACATTTCCTAATGAGGATTTGAGAAGAAATGTGACTCATATTCTATAATGAACATTGACTATATTTTCCAGGAACATCTCCTTGAACTTCAGTCTTCTTGTTTCAATTAATCCAGACCTTAATGTCATCTCATTCATACTATGTAATATTCAGATTTCTTAAATTTTGTCTAGTACCTCTAACTCTGTGTCATAGCAAATTTCATTATCATAGTCTTTTTATGTTAAATTTCAGAAGAAATATTATCCTGACATCAGTTCTAGGGAATTCCACAAATAACTTCCCTCCAGCTAAATATTTCTCATTTTAGCCCAGGCTGTTGTAATCTCTTCTCTAATCGTGACTTGCCTTGTAGTTATTCTACTAATAATGATTTTCTGCAATGAAACTGCTATATTCCCATGCTGCACCATATCAAACATAGTTCTGAAGGCTGAGTAGATTAAACTTATTGTGTTTCCCTTACCTGAAATATAAAGAATGATTTCTTATCAACAGATGAATTAAACACTAATAAAAGACAGCCATGTCCCATATTGGGAAATGAAACTAAAAGATCAGATGGAGATTTTCCTTTCTAATTCTGCACCATACTCTCTTCTGGCTTCCCTGAACTTTACAAATGAACCCCTATTTTTGCTTCTAGATTGAAAAGATGATTTTTTTCATCTCTCAGTAATGACTTTTATTAAACACGTGTCTGCTAAGATCCAGAATGAAACTAGGTAACATGCATTTGATCAAGAAACCTGAAAGCAGAACAAGGTAATTCATCCATGTGTACCTTTGTTTCCCTTTTGATTTTCCTCTTTGCCTTTTTGATTTTCACCTGAACAAGGATTGGTATAAGTTGACCTAAACCATCTTATAAAGACCAAAAAGCAGCACTGAAGACAGTTCATATCCATACTTAGTGGATGTTAAGCTGAGATCACTTGTGGAAGTCAAGGATCCTCATCCTTAGGAGCTTGGATATGACATACTGCAGGAAGGACTATGGTCCCACAATATGGAAACCAGAAGAAGCACTTCTGTCAATAACTGTTGCAGGTTACAATGCTTAGAGAACACTACTGTGTTAAAGACCATATAAAGAAATCTGGAGCTCAGTTTTGTGTCTAAGCATAGGAATTGGGTGCCATTTAAAATATTCTAAGGTATCATGCCTGGTCCCCAGCTATTGTTATAGAATGTCACTGCTCTTCTGTGAGTCCTGCGTCATATCAGCCAAACCTCTGTGGGCACTCTGCATGAGTTGATTCAGAACACTAAACTGAACCATTACTCTCCTTGTAACGTACATGTCTTTTACAGTGCAGATTTATGGGAGCACACGGTATTTGTTTCATTGGTTGTTCAATAACTTTCACAGAGTAACAGTTCCTTTTAGGAAAGAGCTGGAATTCAGTTGAGGATTAAGAACTCTGTCATACATATCTAGGTGTGAGCTGACGTCTGACCTACGAGGGTAGTCAATAAAGAACTTGTCACAGAAGCTGGAGAGCTGTTCATTCAGCTCACCAGCCACTCTGCTTCAGGGAGACCCGATTCTCCACTGACTCCAGTAGCTGTTTACACACCTAGCTCCAGTGTAGGCACTCAGATGTAGATATCTCTATTTAAATGCCTTGATCTGAGTGGATTTCCATCCTAAGTACCTGCTGCCTGCAACTGAAGTGCTGGATACACTGAATAACCTGGATATTTCCTTCCATTCCTGCACATCTGTTCATTCACCAGTAAAATGTTTAAACAGTTCAGTGCTTCTCTCCAGCCTGGTTTTATGTGACTTGTTTGATGGAGCATCTAACTCATGAGACTATTGCATCCTCTAATGAATCTCAGTTAGACCCATGCTCATATAATACCTAACATTCTCTTTCTGATCAGTGTCAGTCCATTAAACTCATCTATCAGAGATCCCTATGCTCAGCTTCATGAGTTTTAGGCAATTACTAGAGTACGAGCATAACCAAATAGACAAGCCTACTCCTTTGGGCAACGAAACCTTGGTCATTTTCTGATCTGACACATCTTGCTTGTCAAAGTGATCCAGCAAGAATTTATAGGAAAGGAAATTAACTAGGGTGTTGCATTGTACTGTCAATTCATTCATTCATGGTGCTTTCACTGATCACCTGTATTGCTCAGCTGCAGCTGACTAAATAAGACCTTTTAGTGGTGCAGCATTCTTAAAGTCATTTGTCCCGTTCTACATTACGTGCTTTTTAAAACTGTTATAGCAGATTAACTAACTAATGGTGACTAGGCAGGAGCATTCATCCCACATAGGTTATTTCAGAAGCTGAGTTTTTGCTTCTGCTGTTGGGAGCAGCTGTTTCCCTTCATGCTTTGTAAGAGAGGACTGGGCCACTGGGCAGATCCAGATTAGGAAGGCCAGTGTGATGATGTTTTTGTATTTACAAAACCAATGTAATGACCCCAGAAAATGTGAGGGCTCTGTGATAAACAACGGCATGAAAACATCCTGCAGCCCTTAGGATTCATGGCCTGGGGACTTCTGAATTAGAGCTGTCCTGGAAAATAATGTCTGAAATTAATGAGGTGGCTTGGTGGGTGATAATGTAAATAGGTTTTGTGCATCAGAAACTATTACCAAAAAAATGTTTTTGAAAGATTTAAAGTTTCAGAGAATAAACATGTTTGTTTTCTGGGCATATTTTGGAGTATTTATACCTCTCCACCCCCTTAACTTCCCTCCCTTCCATCTGCCAAGTAAAGGGAAATGCAGAAGTCAAAGGAGAAATTTAGAATAATATTAAAATTTAGGCATAGAAAGAGTACCTGAACTTCAGCAATGTAACTTTTTTTCCCCATAAACCAGAACACAATTTACAGAGAAAAAAGAAAAAAAAAAAAAGCATACAAAATTAAACTAAGCCAAACCCAAAATATTTTCATGAGAAATTTCTTTTTTTTTTTTCCTGTTTACAGTGTCAGCTAACAGTGGGTACAGTGTCTCTATTAAAAGAGGATTAGGACTAAATTAAGTATTTATATGCAGTATAAACAACATTGGAACATGTATGACGCATTATAGTTATGGCCGGTTGTCTACTGATTTCCACTGGTATTTAATTTAGGTCTAATTTCCCATTGAATCGTAAGTTTTAGTCCTTGAAATCTAAGGGCAAGTGATAAAACACTGAAGGATTAGATGAAGGTATTCTCCTTTTAAAGTCTTTCACAAAGTACTTTTCTCTGTCCTTTTAGACCATAAGGATTACTTTCTCATCTGAGAAGATGATGTTTTTTGAAGCATGGGAGAGAGTATCTGCATCAGCCTTTCTGTCTCTCTGTCTATTCATCTAAGTCTTCATCACACTCACACTTGGGTGTGAAACCCGGGGAGGAGGACTGGCAGACAGCCAGAGTGGGAGACACCTTCATTCCCTCACCATATTGTGGGGACTCCAAAACCCTGCTCATAAGAAGAGGTTGTATGAACTGATGGGGCAAATGGAGGCCCACCAGTAGCATCATTGGGAACAGAGTGATGTTGCTAATAAAGTGGCATCAAGGCACAGAGCTTTATTTAAGAATTTAAAGCAAAACCAGTCTAAGCTGCATTTAGACATAGGCTTCTGAATTACTCTCTGCCTGGAATAGCAGCAGGGTTCAGGACAATATGACCTATTCAGTCATGTATTTGTCTTTTGGAAGTAGGAAACCTGCAAAAAAAGGGAGAAAAAACATTCATAAATCCATGGGCCCTGATGGGATGCACCCACGGGTGCTGAGGGAGCTGGCGGGAGTCATTGCTAGGCCACTCTCCATCATCTTTGGTAAGTCATGGGTAACAGGTGAGGTGCCTGAAGACTGGAGGAAAGCGAATGTCACTGCAGTCTATCAGAAGGGCAGGAAGGATGACCCAGGTAACTACAGACTGGTCGGCCCCACCTCCATCCCTGGACAGGTGATGGAACATCTTATCCTCGACGCTGTCTCTAGGCATATCAAGGATAAGAAGGTTATTAGGAGCAGTCAGCATGGCTTTGCCAAGGGGAAGTCATGTTTGACCAACCTGAGAGCCTTTTATGAAGACATAACCAGGTGGATGGATGGTGGGGGCCACTGACAGGACAAGCGGCAGTGGGTGGAAGCTGGAACATAGGAGGTTCCATAAAAATATGAGGAAAAAGTTTTTTACTGTGAGGGTGACCGAGCACTGGAACAGGCTGCCCAAGGAGGTTGTGGAATCTCCTTCTTTGGAGACATTCAAAACCCGCCTGGACATGTTCCTGTGCACTCTACTGTAGGTGGTCCTGCTCTGGCGGGGGGGTTGGACTAGATGATCTTTGAGGTCCCTTCCAACCTCTAACATTCTGTGATTCTGTGAAGTGTCTCAAAGGAATACAAGAATTTTAACTATTAATTGAGAAATTCCATATTCATGAGGCTTGCCTTCTTCCTAGATGCAAGGAACAAAACTGTGTGAAATATGGTGGCCTCCCAGGAGCTGGATCTTGATGATTATTTGTAAGGAGTCCCCACAAATCACTTTGACAGTATTTTATTTTAATGCACTTAGTGCTGGGTTTTTTTAGTTGTTGTAAGCAAAGAGAGGTTTTATGAACCAGCTAAATGTGTGCTGGGATCCATATTACTGACACTTGCAATACAGGAAACTCAATGCCTTTCTTATAAAGGCACACTTGTAAGCTGTATACAAACAGGCCTGAGTTTCACATGTGAGCTGATAAGAACAGTCCACTTCTCTCAGTGGAGTCCTCTAAATGGAGTAGAAAAGAAGATCTTCATAAAATTCTGAAATTTTTTGGTTCTTTTCTCATCTTGCTTCAGATGAAACAGATGGTTACTAGAATCATATAGAATCATAGAATGTTCGGGGTTGGAAGAGACCTCAAAAGATCATGTAGTCCAACCCCCCCTGCCAGAGCAGGATCCCCTAGGGCAGCCACACTGGAATGCAGCCAGGTGGATTTTGAAATTCTTCAGAGACAGAGACTCCACAACCTCTCTGGGCAGCCTGTGCCAGTGCTCTGTTACCCTCATAGTAAAGAAATTTCTGCTCATGTTGAGGTGGAACTTCCCATGTTCTAACTTAAACCCATTATTCCTTGTTCTATTACTGGGCACCACTGAGAAGAGATTGTCTCCTTCCCCTTGACACCCACCCCTCAGATATTTGTAAACGTTAATAAGGTCCCCTCTCAGCCGTCTCCTCTCAAGGCTAAACAGCCCCAGTTCTCTCAGTCTCTCCTCATAGGAGAGATGTTCAAGTCCCTTAATTATCCCCATAGCTCTCCATTGGGCCCTCTCCATTAGGTCTCTGTCTCAAACTGGGGAGCCCAAAACTGAACACAGTATTCCAGGTGTGGTCTCACCAGGGCAGGGGGTAGGTTCACATCTTATGTCTTGGAAGTAGCTGCATGCTGTGCAGCATCCCTGTCCTGTCAGAGTTTAGCTGGCCACAGATACCACGGGAGAGAGTAATAGCATGTGATGGAGGAGCACAAACCAAAGACCTTAGAGGTTCCCTTGACTGTGAAAACTGCAGCAAACAAAGAACTTCCAGAAAGAACTTACTCTTGATCTAGAGGCATCTTTATCTAGTGTATCTGTTATGAGATGTCCAACTATGACTAGAGGCAGCATATTCCACCAGGCACATGCTGTGGTGAGCAGGTAGAATTTGCATCTACATCTCTTTTCCAGTCTAAAGTGAAATTGCTCCACATGAAGCTTCTGTGAGCGTGCGCCTGACATTCCCTTAACTTCCCTGTTGTCTTCAGCAAATCATGAAGTTAAATAGCAAATAATTCACTTAAACAGCAGGCCATGCCGTAGTCCTATTGCTTATCTATGTGATGCTGCAAAGACAGTAGCCCCATCCTCTACACCACTGCTTTTTAAGGGGGTCACTGAAAGATCCATTTTACCACCTTGTTTCTAGATGTGCCCTTACCATCTCAAGAAAATTCAGATGTATGTATGCCCTGTGGTAGCACCAGAAAACATTATCTTCTTTGTATATGGAAAGCTGTAAATGCTTTTAGTTCCTTGAGCCTACTGTCAAGAGCTATCAGCTTGGGGCCCATTGCAGGACTGAAGCAATGGACTATGGAAACTCAAGATTATGAGCTTCAAAGGTAATTTGGCTTTGCCAAACAATGCAACTGTTTACAACAAAGTTTTGTGAGTCTGCTATCACCTTCATAGCATGAAGTCCAGGCCTCAGCTATGGAGGAAGTGTACCTGTTCATAGTCATAGACTTATAGAAAGGATGGAGATATCCTGCAGAGTCACTGTCAAATGGAGACATGGATTTCCTCAGTGCAGTGATAGAGATGTACAGCAAGTTTCAGCAATCTAATTAGTTTCTTGATCAGAGGAAGACAAGTCTTCAAGGCAAATGAAAAGGTCATTGCAAATCCCAGAGAAGTATTCATGTCTTTTGTCATATTTGCTGACAGATATTTAAATATAACCACTCACTTTTCCTGCAGATATTGTCAGCAGATGCCAGACAGCTGACAAGCAGAATGAATTTGTATCACTTCCCTGGCATATCAAACAATGGGGAAGAGGATTAAACTACTAAGTGTTCTTTTTGTGCTCCTGTGAGACAGGTCTGGGTCAGCATACACTTACACAAGTCTTGGTGATGCATAGAGGATATAGTGACTTGTCTGAAGATGGTTTAGCCCCGAGAACTATCTTAGCAGGGGAAAAGAAGGTATTCTCTCACTGGAGCACTATTGGAAGATGTAGAAGACTGGGCAGAGGAGGAGGGAAGGGTCTTACAGAGACTTTCCATATGATATTAATCAAGTCTCTTAATATGTTGCAGGACTGAAACTTAATCACCCATCGACCGCAAGACTGACTTCGAGTACTGGTGATGAGGTAAGTCTACTCTCTTTCAGTTCTTTGTCTGTAAAATAGGGACAAAGACACTCCCTTTCCTTACTCTTTCATTATCATTTCTTTTAACTGCAAAAGCTTCAAGGTAAGGATAGGTCTGGATGCAACTGTGATGTGAATGGACACATTGACATTATAGCACAGGATCCTCAACACAGAAGATGTTAACAGAAGAATGAATGCTCCATGACTGGAGAACAATTTTTGTTGCACATGTAAACTGTGCAGCTGTATTCCAGTACTAACCAATGTTTTAGAGGCAGATTAGAAAAAAGTTATAGCTTCCTCCCAGTGTGTTTTCTCATTCTTTCAAAGAACCTGACCCTCTTCCATGGTCACAATTATTCTATATTCTCATTTCATAGTGTCACATTTTCAGCACTCTTTCCATCCTAACAGCCCATGTGTTGACATGCCACATGGACACATCTCGGAGTATGGAAGAGGTATACTGAGTATTCTTAGAAACATTTCTTCATACATACTGTGGACAAGACATTTCTTGATGGGAAAAGACTTCAGCAATGAAATTATGAGCTTGGAATGCGTGTAGGGGATTTTACTCAAATAGACTTGTATAGTGTAGACAGGCCTTTGTCTCCACTTGAAGAATTAAATCTCATGCTTCAGAGTATGAGATGATTAATGAGTAAATCAGAAAGGAAAGAATCTCACATTGTTCATTCACTAATTAAGTAAAAACATGGGTATGAAGGAAGAAGCTACTTCCCTTTGATTGGGAAAATGATGAAAGTAGATGCATAACATTCCTGAAATACTAAGCTTATATTGCATTAATGGCATGCATGTGTAAAATCATTAAAAAAAAAAAAAAGCTGGCCCTGCTAAAGTCCAGGGTTGTGATCATGTCTGGTAGTCTGTTCCTACCACACAAGATCCTGAACTCCACTATCTCATGGTTGCTGCAGCCAAGGCTGCCCTCAACCTTCACCACTTCTACCAGACCCTCCTTGTTAGTGAGTATAAGATCCAGCAGCACTCCTCTCCTAGTTGGCTCATCCACCATTTGCAGCAAGAAGTTCTCATCAATGCACTGGAGGATCCTCCTGGACTGAGGATGGCTGGCTGTGTGGGACTTCCAGCAAACATCTGGGTAGTTAAAATTCCTCATGAGAACCAGGGCCTGTGATTGAGAGGCTGCCATCAGCTGCCTGTAAAAGGCCTCATCAACATCCTCATCCTAATCAGGTGGCTTGTAATAGATACCCCCCAGAGTATCACTCATGTTAGCCTGCCCCTTAATTCTTACCCTCAAGCTCTCAACTCACTCCTCATCCTCCCCTGGACAGAACTCAACACATTCTGGTTGCTCTCTCTTGTAAAGAGCAACTCCACCACCTCACCTTGTTGGCCTGTCTTTCCTAAAAAGGACACAGCCATCCATGACCACATCCCAGTCATGTGAGCTGTCCCACCATGTTTCTGTAACTGCCACCAGATCATAACCCCTTGACCACACACGTTTCTAACTCCTCCTGTTTGTTGCCTATCCTGTGCTCAAACCTGTAAAGGCACTTCAGCTGGGCTATCTGCCATGTGATTTGCTTTGTGGAACACCCCTTAATTCCCTTGAGGTCTATGGATATTTCCTCATTGGCTCCCACCACCTCAGGAGCCCCTGGTTCACCCCTGTAAGACTTTAACTGTGCTGTCACATCCCCAGCTCGCCTCAGAGTGGCCAGTTGGAGGCTTTTAGTAGCACCCTATCCCTCTAACCCTGGTGTGTCATCCCACAGCTCACAGACAAGCCTGACATTGTTATCCCCTTCCCCCTTCATAACTAGTTTAAAGCCCTGTTGAGCAGCCCTGAAATCTCTTGGGCAAAGACCCTCTTTCGGAGCAGCAACTCCCATTTGAGGCTAGCAAGCCTGGTGCTGCGTAAATCATCCCATTGTCAAAGAACTCAAAGGTGTGGCAGTAACACCAGCCACAGAGCCACACATTAACAGAATAGATTTGCCTGAATCTCCCAGTGTCACTGCCCACGACTGGAAGGAGAGACGAAAATATGACCTGTGCCCCAGACTCCTCACTGACGAGCCCTGGCACTCCCTGCAGCCTGTGACCTGGACAGCTGTATGTTTCCACAGGAGCTCTCTCTGGGTTCCCACATCCATTCTAGCAAGTTTTGGGACTGCAACCTTCTGCCTGGTAGCGACCATAGCTGAGCTCTTACTGAGAGGACAATGACCACCTGTGAGACTCACCTGTCAGAGCTTCAGTTCTTCCCCACGTTCTCTAGGCTTCCCGGGCCCTGCTACACCACACACCGGCCTAAGGGCTCCTTCTGCTCTACGTGAGCAGACACCAGCCGCTGCCTTCCCCGAGGTCTTTTATCGGGGCGAGGGTGGGGTCGCTGTTTCTCCGGCAACGCCCGGGTCTCATTAGCGCTCCTGAGAGCTGCCGGCTCCGGACAGGTCTTTCCGCTCCCCTAGTGCCTCCCTGCCTCAGGCAAACCTCGGGAAATCCTCTCAGATCTGCTGCTCTGATTTTTGCCAGCAGGCTCCGAATTACCTCCTCTCGGCGACTATCTATACACACTGCCCATCCATAGGCGTGCGTGACGGCTTTTGTAGTCTTTCAAATGGTCAAGAAATAAGTGGGTTTGTATTGAAGTTCAGATTCATGACACCGATCTGGGATAGCTGAATTACAAATATGAAAGACAGGAATATCGAGGGAGGACCTGACTTTCTTAAGATGTGATATTTCTCCCATTTTTTCTCTCTTTCATTGAATTTCCTATTTGTTTTATTACACAAGCTCCAACCCTTTGTGAATAAGTTCAGCTTAATAAATTGGCAGAAAACTAAGCTGGGGACAGGAAATTTAGCCTTTTCTGAAATTGTTTTTCACCTGCTCAGTGCCTAACTCACAGTCTTTTAAATGTTTGTAGAGGTGTAGGGTCAAGGAGAAGCCTTGTGTGAAGGAGAAGCCAGAACTGGCAGAAAGGAGGGATCTGCCTTTTCCAGTGCAAGTGCTGGCTTCTCCCAGCTTGCACTGACACGCTAGGTAGAGCGTCAGCCAACTCGGCTTAGATCCTATATCACAGAAGATGCAATGTCATGAGTGGTGACACATTTTCTTGTGTACACCTGTTTATAGGTACGGAATAAAAAAAAACATGAAGATTTTAAAGCCTGCCACCAAATTGTTCATCCTGGACAGATGATCTGTCTGAAGTGTCTATGCTGTGAAAATACTTGGCTTGACGGGAAATGAGTCGTTTTGTAGGTTAGCTTACCCCATCCTCCTTCCCTCCATCCTTAGGCTCTTTCTGGTCAAAGCCTAACCAGCAAAAGATCTTGTAACTTGATTTTGATATTCATTCTCTTGTCTGGGTGCTGTAACATATTTTATTCCTCTGACTTTATAAAGTACAGCACATCTGTGTGCTCCATTTTGAAGCAGGTATGATTATTTCACCACACTATGTATATGGCAACTGAGGGATGTAAATATTATGTGACTTATTCAGGATGCGAATGAGCCTCCAGAAAGCCCTCAAGCCCCCTCAAGTGTCCTAGATATTTGCTTTTATCATAGAAGTGGGTTTGTTCTGAATCAATTAACCAAGAAAGTTAGTCTCTTTTTTTTATATATATATATGTACCTGTAGAAAAACTGAAAGCAGGAATATCTGTTCCTAAGTTAAGCTTTGATATAAATTAACATTCTGAACTCCACAGGAAGGGAAAACATGTCTATTTATGATTTCTCATCCTGTTATTTCTCAAGTAAAAATTATCAAAGTCTACATTATGGTACTAATGAATTGTGACAAAGCATTTTTAAAAAACTGAATAAATAAATTAAAAATATAAACTTTCAATTATCATTTGAATTTCAACTATTATGGTCATTTAGTTGATCTTTAACATGTGAACATAGGAAAAAAGAACATTAAGGAGCTTGCCTTTCTTAATTTTAGAGCATTGTGCTACTTAAGAAGCAGCATGCGGTTATGTGTTTTGATGTCAGTTTGTTACTTTTGACCATTACTTTCAAATTATGCTTCAATGTGGCTGCTGCAGGGTAATGATAGTGTGGTTTATACCAGAGAGGATACAGTCAAATATGTTCCAGTGTGCAGGGCTAGAGCTGTACTCAGGATATAGAAAATAATATCCAGTCCTTTCACTAAAGACTAAGAAAGACAACTAATATAGGGACGGAGGTCTTGGATCTGACTTCAGTACTAAGTAAATCTATTTACTTTAATGGATGAAGAGCTGGAATGAGCTCACCACATACCTGAAATACTGCTATGGTGCTAAATTACAGGGCATCTCATCCTGACAAGGACGAGCTGCTACTCAGAACTTCACACTGGGTATGATCAACGTGCTTGGGAGCCGAGGAAAATTGCCATTCAGCTGAATTCAGTCCTCCTAAATCAGGCAGAGATTTGATTCCAATGGTCATTGTCAGTAGTTTAAAGAGGGAAAGCAGATGTAACAATGGGATGGATAAATTTCATAGCCATTATTGCTGCAGGAAAAGTGTTTCATTTAGTTTCCCGCTAAATAAATTCACATAACTCTTACCCTTAATTTCTAACAATGGACTCAGGTTTTAGAGAACTGCTTCCCATCTTCACAGTGAAAATGATACCTGTATAAATAACTGACTTTCAGATGGAGAAGACGAATAAAATTGAAGAAAAGAAAAATTTATTTTTGCTGGTCAACTAGAAACACTATTTCTCTGGCATTTTTTAAATTTACCTTGAATGAAAACATTTTATACATATACAGAAATTTACATTCACACAGAGTTGGGATAAGTGTTTTCTTAAACCAGAGATAAGTTTTTGTCTCCTTTTCTTTTTTAATATTAAAACCAAAGAAAAAAAAAGAATGTATAATGTCAAAAATGCCAGTTTAAACAGAAAAAAAAGCAAAAGAATGTTGTTAAATGATCGCTGAAATGTTTTGACTTCTTTCAAATGTCCCTTTTGAAGCATTTGCTTTTTTTAATGAAACAATTCACTGAAATGAAAGTAAATTCGCTAACCTTTACTTTTTACTTCGATCTGAATTTTCAGGCAAAAAATCAATCATTTTAAAAATGCTTAGACTGTCTTAACTTTACTAGTCTTAGGAAGGTTTCTCACATACACTTTAATTACAAAAAGTCTTCCCTTGTTTTTCCAGAAATTGCTAAAAAAGCCATCAACTCACTCATTGCCATTGTCCTAGGCTCACTTAGCAAGTTGTTTGTGTTCCTTTAATACTTATTTGTCCAGCAATACCTTCAGACATGCATACATATGCATACATCTACAGTAGGAAGCAAGGCAAAAGCCTGACTTCATACAGCGTAGAGCTCTTTTCATTCCTGTTTATCTCCATGGGCATCTAAGTGCAGCTCCAGTTCACTTGTTAGTCAATGAATGTCCAAATACTTGTAAGCCTATAAACCCAAATGCATTTTCCTCTTTTTAAATGGAACCCTGGCTGTAATGTCACAGTACCATGGCTTCTTTTCCTAGTGCTAGTCCTTAAAACTTTTCAGTTAAAAGAGATGGTTTACTCTTCATCGCCACTGAAGACATGTTTTGTGTGAAACAATATTTTCAATGTATATTTCACAATCAAAGTGGCAAAGGAAGGTCATGACGACCAGAAGAGAAGCACCGTTTCTCTGCTTTTGGGATCCTCTTGTGCAGTGATGCACATCACGGGCAATTGCCTGTTATGTGCAAGCCGAATCCTGCCGTCCGTTTTGATTAAAGAACAACTAATACCACTGGACCTGGCATAGCTGCTTCAATAGCCACCACAGCCCAGATTTTAGAGCTATTCAGCTGTGCGATGATGCAAGTAGATGCCTAGAGATTTTCTAAAGCGCCTAAGCAGATTAAGTCCTTAACACCTGCTGCAGCAGGGCCAGGGTTTCACTCAACATCTTCCAGGTGAAACTGTGCCAGATGTGGGAATGAGGGATTTTTCAAAATAGAAATGCTGTACTTCAAACTTCATTGCCAAGCTGTTTCCAACTTCCCACATGTACTATGCTGGTCTGGGATCATAGGCTTTTCCTTCTGCTGCAGAGTAGGATATGAATACCATAGCTTAGTGAGGCACTATTTTTGAGGTGGGAGAAGGGGATTTCTGTTTAATTTTTTTTAAAAAATCAAACTAATAACCACACAACTTAGCAGATAAAAGAACATGAGCACGTGGCATTTAAAGTATATTAAAAATGGGTCACATGGATTGTTTGGTTGTTTTTCTTTAAATATCTATATTATGCTTTGTTCATGGGTCAGAATTGAATATATTGAATCTGAGGTTAATTTAAAGTGATATTTGTTTTAGTTTTAAGCCAGAAATGCAAAACAAATTACTTCTAGGCAGAGCAGCCCATCATGTTTGAGTCCTAGTGGATTAAATACATTTTAAAATAAAATCTAAGTATATTTCAAAGCTCAACAGAATTCTGCGTGTAGGAACTGGCATGTTGGTTCTTTTCCCCAGAAAACATTAAAAAAGCCTGAAGCAAGCTAACAGCCCAAAGACTATTTTTGCCCATTTCTTTTTGCCAGAACCAGCAGCAGGAATATTCTCGCAGGAAGCTGTGTAACACAACATGCAAACATTTTGGATAGAAGCAGAAGAAACATTTTGTAGATCTCAAGCTGCAGAAGGAGTTCAGGTGCTCATTTAAAGATTATTGGCAACTTGAGAGCCCAGATTTCTCCTTACCTGATGAAACCTAATTACTTTATAAGAGAGCAATGGACTAAATTAGCCTCTGGAGGTACCTAACTCTCTTCATTACCTCTACAAGGAGTGTGAGGTGAATATGCCCAACAGTCTCCTGGGTATTAAGTAGAATTTTCATAAGTAAATCATATTGCTGCATTTCCCCCCCTCCCTTTTTTTTTTAACTTGTTCTGTTACTTGTATATATACATGCTGAGGACACTGGGTTTGTCTAGTTCCGAGAGAAGGAGACTGAGGGCTGAGGTCATTGCTCTCTGCTGTTTCTTGAGGAGGGGAAGTGGAGAAGGAGGTGCTGAGCTCTTCTCCCTGGGATCCATTGACAGGACATGTGGGAATGTTTCAAAGCTGTACTGGGAGAGGTTCAGGCTTGACATTGGAAAAGATTTCTTTACCAAGAGAGTAATAAAACATTGGAACAAGTTTTCTAGACTGGTGGTCAATCATAGAACCATAGAATGCCCCAAGCCTGTTAGTGTTTAAGAGCCATTTGGACAATGCCCTTGATAACATGTTTTAACTTCTGATTCGATCTGAATTGGTTAGAAAGCTGTACTAAATAATCGCTGTAGGTCTCTTCCAACTGAAATGTTCTCCTTTCCTTTTCTGTACACATGTAGGCTTCTATATACATGCTTCTGTATACATATACGTGTGCATGCTTCTACATACATGCATACACATATGTTGTATAATCCAGCCTGTGACTAGCACTGCAGAGCTTTCAAGACAGAGTGAGGCTCTTCCTACTTGTCCCTGGAACTTCCAGGTTCTCTGCACAGGTAGCTTTGCCTCATTTATGGAGATACATTTGGGGTTTTTTCCACTTGATTAATTTACTTCTCATTGAAATCTGACTGTTTCTGGTCAGATGTCATACACATATTTTTCAGTGTGATCAAAACGGATTGAGAGTGGAATTCTCTTGCTTCCTCTGTCCTTATGCTAACTATTCCAGGACTGAAATATTGCAGATTTTCAAAGGTAGTGAAAACCTGCAGCCAGGGGATTTATGCCAATCTGAACAAGATCTGTTCTGCAGATGAGGAATCTGCGTGGAGATTTGGTACAACAAAATTTAAAAAAAAGAACAGTGACATTCATGGCAGATATCTTTTCAAGCCTCTTGTCTTGAAGAAGCTCCTGTACATTGACCTTGTATATGGCTTGTGATGCCAGGCTGGTATAACTGAATGTTAGAGCTGACAGGAGAAAGAATACTTGTCCTTCTAAAGATTTTTGTGCCTTTGGTAACAGCTTCAGCTGTGATGTCTCTGAAGACCTCTCTTTGTGATAATTTTTTCATTTCAACTGGGCAAAGAAATGAGGAACTCTTTAGTGAGATTTGTCTGTGTTCACATCACTACTACACTTGTCAGATACCTTTTAGGATGCAAATCAACACTGATACTAGTTAAATCCAGTCTTGCTCTTTTTTCTCTCTACTTCTTGAAGTATATAAATCCTAAGCTGTTTAAACCCCTCCAGATGCAAGCATTCTCACTCACAAACACAGACCCAAGTCTCGCTCAAAAAAAATCCAACAACAGAAAAACTCCCTTTAATATTGAACAGTCAGAAAGAAAAACCTGCTTGTCTACTTTCAGAAAAAAAAAACCCAAACAGAAAAGTATAGATTTAATGTGAAGCTAAAAGATATATATATGCACACACACATGCTGGTGTTTCTGTAAACATGAATGGCAAAAGAGATTTGACAAGACAGATATAGTTTTGCTATTCAGATACGACATTTAAATTCATTTATACTCCTGAAGGTAAAGAAAGGTCATCTTACAGGTGAGCAGCACAGAGTTTTGGGGAATCTGAAAGGGTCAAGGTTGCCCCTGCCACCACTTCTGTGACATGTAGTTTTGCTGTACCCATCATCCACTAGCTACAGACATGCCCTGTGGATTTACTTGGAATTTAAGAGACTCTACAGAAATATGTAATTTTCCTCCATCTCTTTCATATACATTCAGGTGAATTACTAAGGCCAGTCATTGTTTAAATCTCCATGGATTCTTCCTCCATTTCAATGAAGCAGGGGATTAACAGGTCCCTGCCAGGAGTTACAGTCTCTGTCATAGTATCAGCAGGAAGAAATGCACACCTGCTCCTGTTGACTGTTCAGTGGTTTAGTGTGTATATCAGCCTGTGAGCCGCAGTAGAAGAGGAGGAGAAATTGTAGTAGACTGCTAGTGATACAGAAATCTCCAGACAGGGCAGGGAGGACTACTGGAAAAATAACATCTGAAATATTCACAGGCTTTACCAGAAGCCCCGATCCTTTCTTCCTCTCCGTGTTTAAAACAAGGAGCATTACTTTATGAAGATAAATCCTTTAGAAATTTTGTGATACTCAGCTCTACTATTAATGGGATATACAAAAGAGCCTCAGAAACGTTGATCCAAACAGCAATTCTGACCTTTGACAAGGAGGGATTTTCTGCTTCTGAAGGACTATGTTCCAAGGAAATCATGAAGATTTTAAATTGTGTCCAGATAGAATCCACGTTATCTATTATTAGTCATGGCAGAGAAGAGTCAAACATTTTTTCAGTGATTATTTTACGTTATTATTTCACATGCATTTTTCAGTGGTTACCATTCATCAAAACTTCTGCCTTTTAGTCAACTCTTAACCTTGCTTGGTGTTGAGGACGTGGTAGGACACAACAGTTGAACATCATCTCTCCTGACAAAAGCTATTGCAATCTTGTGGATACTCAAGTTTCACAACATCAAAAGAAAAGTTAGTGCTACTCACTGGAGTCATAAATGTCAGCAGTGGCAGTTCAGTGGGAAACATAATCTCAGCCATAGCTGTTCGTTCACTCATTATGAGAGCTACATCCCATGCAACGGCAGTGCCAGGCAAAATGAAACTTTGGTACCATTACATTTTATCTCCAGAAATAAAAACATGCCCATTAGGCCTTCAAGAACTTGAAGATGACAGCAGGGAGATAAGCATGGAGTGGGGATAGTTCATTTTTAATTGCTAGATCATTGCCTGCAAGAACTCCAGTGGCTGAGATGAGGACTCTCCTACTGATTTCGGTATTCAGAGTCTCCTTAACTTTGGGGATAGACTTAAGGTTGCTCTGATTTTTGCATAGATACCACAAAAGTGGATAGTGACTGATATTGCTAAATAGAAGGCATTATAGTTTATCCCCTCAGAGTGAGGGGGCTATACAGGAGATGGTCATTGGTAAATAGGCCATTTTTCAAAAGGAATAGCTAACTTGAGCTTTCATTATTTCTCTTACTCTTCCTGTCGGCTTTATTTACCTGTCCTCTTGATTTCCAACCCCTCTTTTTTTTTTTTTCAGAAAAGCTGAGATTCCCCGGATGGGCAGATACCAGAAGTGAGAAACCTTCTTTAGTTGTTCCCTTTGTGATGGGACATGTGGTGTCCTTACAGACTCAGAATTATTGTATGGAGTAAGAATTAGGGTACCCAAATCACAGCAGCAGATTAGTAACCCGGACTGATGTGCAGGGATGAAGCAAGCAACATGGAGGTTTAAAGTCAAGACCACACACTTTTGCTTTGGATTTTCAGGAAAAATGTGGGCATCTGAGATCTTGAAAAAATCATCTTACAAAGACATTTTTGGTAGCTGTCACAAGGAGAACAGCTGATATTTCCTGGGAAAGTACATGGCAAGTTTCCCAAGCAATATCTGATCACACTGGGAAGTAAAGCATTACCTAGTCCCAATGCAAATATACAGACCAGAATTTGAGGAGGATGCCTGAGTTAGGTTTTGCATTTACAGAGAGAATCATGTGTTATTTAATGGGCAGCATGTCTCAGCCTGATCTGAGATCTGAGCCCAAAGCAGTCTGGCTGCAGATGGCTTGTGTCTCTGAGTAACACAAATGGATTTGTTGTGTTTGAGGGACCATTGCCTTTTTTTTAAAAAAAAAAAAGCAATGGCCTTATTAAAACATTTTTTAAAAGGTTTAGCAATAACAGCAATGGGTCATATGAGAAACAAAAGCTAGATTTTTGTTGAAGTGATTCTTAACAGAAAATTATGCTGCTTGCTGCTTTGGAAGAAACTGTATAGGAGAAAACAGGGAAGAAAAAGGGGTTTTGTCCTTTTTTCATTGCAGCTTAATAGCCACAGCACTTAAGTGACTTAATCACTATAAGCTGCTGCTGTTCTTTTCATTTTCCCCACAGGCAGACTCTCCTCCTGGTGTGCCTACATCAGATGGGGAATTAGGAGGCACTTGCTGTCAGTGCTGTAGGCAGTGAATGAATGACCATGGAGATGTTGCACAATCTGTTTGACCAGCATCCCATGATGCTCACAGCTTTCGAAGAAATGCAGTTCCTAGCACCAGCCTGCATTACTGCCAATATTGTTAAAAAGATTAAGATTTTTTTTCCACCAAGGATATCAGTGGTGTTTAGCTGGACAAATTTTAGGAAGGAACAGGAATATCACAGAAAATGGAATAAGGTAGTTCTGTGATTTTCACTAGTACTGGAGGGTCTCACTGAATCCTGGGGAGAGCTGAGCTACTGAGAGTGGGGATCAGGAGGAAAAATCAAGGTGTCTCAATGCAGGTTCTTGTTGCTGTAGTTCTTCCCCTGATAAAATAGTGGAAATGCTCAGTGGGGAAGAGACTTAAAGATGACATTTTCCAAATGAAAAAAAAAATCCTTTTGTGGAGGATACAAGATTTCTGAGTTGACATGACAGTCTGAGCCAAAACAAAAATAAAATATTTTGTTTTCCTCTTTTTTCTTTCAATTCAGCTTTGCCTAAATTAGCAACTACTTTTATCAGTACAACACCCTATGGGAAGTGCATGTGTTCTACTCTCAGTCTCTTTTTTGTTGACTACCACCGTGGAACCACTTTTCTCACAGAGCACATGGTTCCCTCCTTACCAGCAAATGCCACAGAAATCCTGGAAACACAGTTTAGTCCAGCCCAGGTCCTGGAGGACATGAGTCATCTGGCAGAGAATCCTAACAGGCGCTGCAACAGTGCACAGATGTTGCTCAGTGTCAAGGCAAGCTGCAATGTTCCAGAGAAACCAAATGGCATGGAAGCACCAGATTTCTCTGGAAGAAAAAAATGTATTTTTAATTGTACCTGATTTATTGAGTGGGGGGGGTGTACTGATACCTCTTTGTCAGTGCAAGGTATTAATTAAGCAGCAGGCGGTGCAGAACATACAGGCTAGTTATAGCTCACATTTCACATTATTTTCTTTGTAGAGACAGAAGTATGGAAAATAGGAATATATAAAAAAATATACCCATTGAGCCTCTTGCCAGAAGGTTTAACTCCAGCCATTTGTTCCTAATGACACTTGTGTATGATGACTGCCTATACAGTGGCATCAGCAATACAAGTTTCAAAGCCAGCTGTCTTCTCTCTGACACGAAGGAGACAATTCAGTTCTATACAAAGATAAGCTCAAACTCGGTCTCTTTGTTCCATGGCTTCTCTTTCCAACAAGAAATACCAATTTGTGCCATTTTTGTGGCAGATGTACATGCAAATGTTAGAATTTGGGAACAGTAGTTAGTGTTTCCTCCCAAATAGCAAAAAAATCTTGATTCTTTGTTCTCCTAGAACACTTGTATGATCTTGAAGGAATCACATTTCTGTGCCTGTTTTCCCCAGCTTTCACAAAGGGCAATAATGTCTTAGTGTTTCAAATGTATGTGGCAATGAGAAATACTTACTCAGAGATGCTCAGGAAGAGGCTATAGCACAGGCAGATTTATAGAGAAGTGATATCCTTGTTTTCAAGCATCCATGAAAACAATAATGATTAACTGACTTTATAGAACAAGAAAAACTCTGTTTAGCTGTAAAGCTCTTTAAGACAGCATTGTGTGAACTCTGACCTGCTAAGCTTGAGAAAATAGTTCTCGTTTACTCTGTGTGCCAGGCAAGTGTCATCTCCCTTAATGAAGGTTACACATTAATTGTATGATATAGAGTATTGTAAAAGACATGTTTATATCTATTCACCCTGTCTGTGACCAGTATCTTTCGGCATTGAGCTAAACACCCAAACAGAAGACAGACAGCCCTTCAGAGTCAGCATCACTGGAAATATTTCTTCTTCATCTTTTTCTCATATAATTAGATCCTATAGTAGAAGCTACAATTGTTAAATATGTTCTATATTGCACAAGAATTGCAAGCAAGAGGTTAATCTGTGTACAAAGGTGCCCACCACCATTTGGACACACACATTCTTTTCGGTATTTGATAGAGGCAACAGGGATTTCACTCTGCTTCAAGAGAAGCCCAGTTCTGGAATCCAGTAAAGCACTGCTTGGCAGTCTGCTTGAGGCTGAGTTCCCCTCTATTCCATCCCTCTAGCACAGTTTAGACTAGAGACCCACCATTAGTGGTTGCCATTTATGAGGAACTGTAAACCTAAAATTTTAAAATATCTGTAATAAATGAATGCAGATAAGCCAGAATCAGAGGTAAAGGTTTTCACTTGCTTCATTCCTACCCCACAGTGTTTTAAAAGGAAACCATGACATAATTCTTTATTTACTCACATTCAGAAATAGGTCTACAGTGAAGAAAAATTGATTAATTTTTTCATTCTCACTGTTGGTAGCTTTTTTATGTTACTGCAAACATGGGGGTTAAGGTTCAAAAATCTCGTGTGTGTGTGGTAGAAGTGTGGAAGAAGGAAGTGGAAAGGCAACAGAAGTAGATGATCAGATCAGAAATAACTGGCAAGGCCCAGAAAGGCAGGAGCTTGGAGTAGGGAGGAAGGGGTAAGAGACAAGGTATAAGCTGGGATAGAGTTATGCAGCAGTCTGAATGTAAAGAAAATTGTTGGCGTATTTTGGGTTTTTTTCCTCTGGCAGTACCAGAGCCATAACTGAAACAAATGAGGTGAAATGCTCAAATCATGAAAGATCCCCTGCTTGCTGCCACATCTGAGATGAGAGTGAAAGAAACTGAGATGACACCTACTCCAGGTGAAATCCTGGGTTTTCTAGAATTTAAAGCAAAGATGATAAAAGACAAAGCAGAATGGGGTGAGTGATAATCTGCACCCTCCATCTAACCACATAATTTTTTTGTCAGCTAATAAACATGAGAATTAATTGACAGAAATACAACATTCACTGTTCTGTGTGAGGTTGTCAGTGTATGCAGCAGGTCTGCCTGCTTCACATCTCTGATGCAATTCCTTTCTTCCCTAGAAAATATGAGCAATTAGCTTAGTTAAAATTGATTCCAGTGAGTCTGGGTATTCATTATACCAGGTATTGTGTATTGAGCTGGTATGAACAGAAAGGAGAGACAAAAAATAGAAGGTTAGAATTGAAGGACCACAATTATTTGTGAAATTGTTTTAGATTTGGAAGATAGTATCAGCAGCTCTCCCCTGCACTGAAAAAAAACCCATGATTGTGGACAATTTATTTTTTAAAATTATATCACTTCACAACTGTTAAAATAAAATGAAAAATAGATTTCTGGATGTTGCAACTATCACATTTGGAGCATTTTAAATGAAAATGTTGTAAGTGGGATTTTTTTAAAATGAAAACTTGATAGCATGAGATGTATTAAAATGTATTTGAAAAAAAAAAAAAACAGTAAAACCCCACAAACTAAATGAATCTGCTTGGGAATGAATCTATGGATGGATTTTATGAAAGTAAAAAAGTCAGAGAAGATATTTCCATTTTTATTTGATCTACAGCATTTTTTTTTCTGATTTTTTCAAATCAACCACTGAATAAAAGATTGCTCTTCATTCCAATTTAGTCGTGATCTATACAGGATTACATGAAGATAATGATAGTACCTTGATCTTATGGATCGAGAATTAAAGCACAGAGAAAACAGATGACTTTCCAAGATTATATATGAAAACTGGTCCGCAGAAGGAAGATCACCTCAACACAAGCTTAAACAATAACCTCATTTTACCTGTACTGCGTGGAGTACAGTGCATGGACTTGCAAATTAGCATATATCAATATATTCATTTGTCTAAAATAAGTCTTGCCTGTCTAGAAGTAATTTGCACAACATTTCAAGATATGGGTTCCTCATCTCAAGTCCCCATATCTGGCGACAAGAGTAAGTACTTGTGGATAAGACAGCTCCAAATTTATCATTATCTATTGCAGTGACTGAAGGTGAAATTTCAGAGTTGCTTTTTCCCCAGTGTACCTCTGAAGTCTTTAACCTGCAATACATCAGAGAGGTTGCCCTGGGAACAATGTGAGCATTTTTTCTAACACAATGCAAATGAATCTCTTTGAGAACCTGATGTTTCCTAAGAGGTGTGTTGCCGAGAAATAATTTATTTCATAGAATCATAGAATAGTTCCAGTTGGAAGGAACATCATCTAGTTCTAACCTCCCTGCCACGGGCAGGGACACCTTCCACCAGACTATGTTGCTCAAAGCCTCATCCAGCCCAGCTTTGAACATTTTCAGGGACGGGGCACATCCAACTTTTCTGAGCAACCTGTTCCAGTGTCTCACCCTCCTTACAGGAAAGAGTTTCTTCCTAATACCTAATCTAAATTTACTCTCTTTCAGATTGAAACTCTTACCCCTTGTCCTGTCATCACACTCTCTAAAAAAGAGCTTCCCCCCTTCTTTCCTGTAGCCCCCTTTAAGTACTGGAAACCACTCTAAGATCTCCCTGGAGCCTTCTCCTCTTCAGGCTGAACAACTCCAACTCTCTCAGACTGTCCTCACAGGAGAGGTGTTTTAGCCCTCTGATCATCTTTGTGGCCTTCCTCTGAACCTGCTCCAACAGATCTGTGTCCTTTTTGCATTGGGAGTCCCAGAACTGAACACAGTACTCCAGGTGGGGTCTCACAAGAGCAGAGTAGAGGTGAAGCATCATCTCCCTTGACCTGCTGGACACGCTTCTTTTGAGGCAGCTCAGGATACAGTTGGCTTTTTGGGGTACGAGTGCACATTACTGAGTCATGTTGAGCTTCTTGTCCACCAACACTCCCAGGTCTTCCCCTGCAGGGCTGCTCTCAATCCACTCATCACCCAGCCTGTATCTGTGCTTGGGATTGCCCCAACCCAGGTGCAGGACTTTGCACTTAGCCTTGTGGAGCTTCATGAAGTTTGCACAAGCCCACCTCTCAAGCCTGCCAATGTCCCTCTGGAGTTCATTCCTTCCCTTCAGCACATCTAGGTAGATGACATCAGTACATTCGTCAGAAGTGGTCCGGTTTCTTTCCTTATGGCCATCTAATACACTCGGAAAGTGGTCTTTCCATAACTGTTGTTACAGCTGTAAGGATCTCAAGGTTAACAGCAAATACGAGCAACAGAGCTAGGCGTGGTACCATCCTAACCTGAACATTGAAGGTACCAAATAGCAACAGGCATTCAAGGCTCTGCTGATTTTAAAGGCAATCTATCTGCTGCTGCTACCTTTGCCTTCTCAAAAATACATGGGGAGAATGGAGAAGACACACAGAGTGAATGCTGAAGTGAGCTGGCCTGAGAATGAGAACAAAATTTAATTGCACTTGTGTTGCTGAAACTTTTGAGGACAGAATACAACATTGGACTCTGGTCAAATAATAGTGCTTTTGTTGCCTGCCCAGGACTCTGGAAACTTAATATCAGCTCCTTAGTCTGAAAAGCATCTGCTGCTCTGGGACCAGTAACTCAACCTCTGTTCAGACTATCAGAGCAGATATATTGTCCTCACCCACAATCGCATTTGTTCTGCGAGCATCAGCACAGTGAAGACTGTAAGTGCTAAGATAAAAGATGACTATTCCATTACCAATAGAGACAGGCCCAGCTGCTGTTGCTGTGAGTGGAGATTTTCCCGTATTACACAACAGTGTAATAGTGAGTCTACACTTTAGCTTTTATTTTGGTATTCTTTCGGTACCTTGTAATGACCACTGTAAAATCTTTCAAATCATTAATGGACCACTGCAGGGAAGGAGTATCTTTACAATTCCAGAGAATCATGACCTTCCTGTGCTAAGATCAAGATCTTATTTAACAGAGATTTCAAGCCCTTTTTGCAGAAATGGCTAGGCAATTACTCCCTGGCTCCTGTCTTTTCTGCATAGAGGGAACTTTGGCTTTCTGAAGTACCAATTAAAAAGCCACACAACTCTCTCTTTGAACTGCTTCATTGCTTCTGTTAATTGTCTCGTTTGAGTCTCTGCCAGAGTGAAAGTACCTTGTTACAGAATTGTGAACCTGCAATCAACTTTGAAAACTTCCACTTCACAAGTCCGATCTTGAGTTCTTTTGATGGGTTTTTTTTTCGGAATTTTAAGTGTAGTGAAAGAAATAGAAAAATGTATTAGGTGTTTCCTAAATCAAAGTCTTTAATAACATGTTAATCTAAGTTATTATAGATTCTGAAAAGCAGTTATAGACAGCTGAAATTTTCCTATGGCTTACTGTCAAATATACAAGAGAGTGTTTGGAAAGTCTGTAAGCACTGTAATCATGGATAAAATATATTCTGCAACGAGACTCTAAATTTGCAGTAATTATGTACCATTTAGTTAATCTGCCTACATTATTTATGAAGAGTATTTTGTAGTTAAATACTTGAAGAGTTGACAGGGTAATGTTCAACAGCTACTTGGAACAGAAGTGATGGAGAGGCAGTAAAAAAAATAATTTCAATTTTAAATGACTGTCTTTGTGTTCATTTCCCTATTTGTTTTTAACTCAAAGACATAGGGAGAGAACTTCATTTTTTAAAAGGAATATAAAAAAGAAGCATTCACTTTTTGTATGTGTGTGTGCATAACTGTTGTATATGCCTGTATGCCGATGCCTACCTGACAATGAGACAAAAATAGTTTAGTTTTTTTGAGAGACCTCAGCTACCTGTCCTTTTCCACCCTCAGCTCCACGGATGCAAACAGTTTCCCACCCTGATTTTGCATTTGCAAGAGGAGCAGACATAGATGGTGGAGGTCCCATGAGAGATCACTGTCATATGTTTTTTGACCACGTCACAAAACATGTATTGATACACATGTGCGCTGAACCCTTTTTCTCACAGTTTTAGTAAAGGCAGAATGGGAAAGACACAATGGGAATGGGACAAAAAGATGCCTTAGCTGTTCTCCTCTTGCCCTTTTCTTGTTGCCATGCAAGAAGAGGACTGGGACAAACCACTTTTCTGAAATGATACCTGTAATCTGTGAAAAGTAGGAAGCAGAGATGGCTGCCAGATGGAGAAGAAAATGAGTATATTAGAGGAGAAAGTGTGACATGTACACATGTGGTGCCCAAAAGGGAGCCTGACTGATAAAAAGTCGTGTGAACAGATGTTCCTTCTGACCTCACAGCAGCTGCTTCTGGACACCGTTTCTGAAGCTCTTGGGGTGTTTGTGTGTGTCTATGTGTGAGCAGAGGGTGGATGAGTGTGTAAGTACATATCCTCCCAAAGAATAGGTACCACCACCAGCTGGGACGAGTCATCAAAAGTATTTCCCCCTGTACTTTTCTAGCTCCTAAACCCTAAGATTAACTGGCATTAGCACAAATTCCCACCTCCTTCTGGGATTTCCTCCATGAATACAACCTGCCCACGTGAGCTGCCTGTATAGCACGTACCAGATTCATTTTTTATAACCCAATGAGACATAACATAAAAATGCTGTTCTTTCAAAACCAAGTTAGTGCCAGATGACAAGCCACCAGATGACAAGCCTGTTGAACCCATGGAAGTTAGTGACATGAAATGGTTTTTTTTTTTGCAGGCTGAAGATAAGGACACACACTCCTCCAGAAGGAAATAGTCAGACAGTTTTATCAGGTCTCACTAAGCATGCAAAAAATATTATTCCTGTGACTGATTCACCGACACTTGTGGTTATAGTAGAAGCCTGTAACTCTTCATTTGAATCAGGTCTCTTTGCTGTTTGGGGTTTTTATTGGGTTTGGACCAAAAGGCTTAAACATGTGGTAAAGTTTTGGATGAAGTTCATCCTGAGACCAAAAAAAATTGTTGTCAGAGCTGCAGTTTAAGAAACAGCTTTTCCACCTCCCACTTGTGCTATGGTAGTGGCCCAAGCTGGTGTGGTATGTAACACATGTGGCCAACACAAAGAGAGAACATGCAGCTCCGAGGGGAAATGACATCTACTGATGTCAGTATGCATCATGCTGGGTTTGAAGAGGTTCTGGAAACATACCTTGAGATGAAAGCAGACTTTGGTAACATTGCTCCATAAAGCCATAGGCATTATACATTTATGATTTATTTCCTGGAGTCAGAGGATTGATCACTTGACAACATCTCAGGATTGGTCAGGCATCTGCTGAGGACAGGCACTTGGCAGAGTAGGACTTGTACTTTTTTCTTTTGAGAAAAATTCATATTACCACTGTAGAAAGAAGGATGCAGCAGAATGAACTCATCTAAATAATGCCTGGTTGGGAATGTGATGTGTCTGCCACTATTATTCCTATTACAGTGACAAGGAATATAAAATTCACAATGTTAAACTTCCAGTGGTCTGGAGTCTCAAGGGTTGAACTTTTTACTTTTTCCTGTCTGTTTTTGGCATTCAGGTTAAGCAGGATATTAGGAGATGCTGGGCTCCTAACCAGGAGGCCATCCTCTCAGGAACAATTGACATTTACAATAGGAGTCAACAAATACTTTGAAAAATGGTTCCTATCTGACTCACTCTGTGATTTTATTGAAGCGGTTGTATTTTTTAAAAAAAGAGTGCCTTGAAGGATCAATAACACAAGAAAGCAGTTTAGTAAAAGGGAATTGACGGGTTTCCATCTGCTAAGCAGGTCTTTCATCCTGACTGCAAAGAGCTATGAACACATACAGACACACAGACTGCACACAGCTATTGACACTCGCTGATGAGCCGTAGCTTGTTAGGCTGTGCCACTGTTAACTCGCTGCTGCTGTTAATGTTGCTGTACTCTCAGATCACTGTGGAAATAAGCCTGTCCCTGACTTGTTACAAGGTTAAATAAAGAGTTGATTGCTAAACGTGCAGATGCTAGCATGACAAGAATCAATTTTTTTGCTGGTATTTGAAATCTGAGCAGTGCTACTCACAATTTATAAAGTCTGGTGTGAAAATCATATTTCTTTCCTTCAGAGATTTCTGCTATTCTGTTTAAAACAAAACCCTGAAATGTAGGTATTTCTCATGAATTATTTTTAAATTTTGAAATTAGATGTCAGTGTATCATTTTTAAAGCATTAAATAATATTTACATACTCTAGTAAAATCACTGTGACTACAGTGTGCTTATATAAAATGTTTTTACTTTTTAAAAGAAAATTTCTTCAAATCACTTAAAATAGGAATGTTGAAATAAATTATTTCTTCAAATTTTATCATAAAAGATTTTTCATGTTCAGAAATGTAAACTGGATCTAAGTTTCACACCAAGTGAACACCTATAAGAACAGAGGAGAAAAAGGAAAACATTTCTTTTTTGTTGCTGTTGTTTTTCTCCAACTGAAGACCATTGTGAAATTTTTCAAAAGAAGCAGAAATAAGCTCACTAGCTTCAGTTCTCTGGAGCATTTGTGTTCTGAGTGTGGCTTTTACTTTTTCTCTGGAGATCAGATATGCCCCAGTTTATGAGCCAAATGAACTGGAGACACTTGGTTACACAGGGACCCTGAATAAGTTATACAGGGACTTTCTGGGAGAGGCTACTGGCCTTTGAACAATAACATGTGAAGAAGCTGTCTTCAGGCCATTACATGCCTACACTGTGACACTTCTGATGGATGAAGCTCACAAGTGATTCCTAGAGATTATCCACATTGTTTTGGACTGAATGTATGAGTGGGGTGTGTTAGGATGGGAACTGAATGCATACATAGGGACAGTGCTTGAGATACTGGAGGCAACTGGAGTTGGTGTTTTCCTTTTGTTCCTTTTAAAGCCCCATGCTCATTCCAGATAAGAAAATCTAATGAGCAGTGAAAAATAAAGAGCTTTGTTTGTCTTCTTTTTTTTGCCTCAAAGGATTGCTATTTAAGAATGAGATTTATGAATAGTGCTTCAAAGTCCCTTCATCAAAGGGCTTTAAGAAGGAATATGACAGGTATGAGGATAGCTTTTAACCCAGCCAAATAGATAAATAAATAAAAGATTTGAAAATTCAACTTTGTTCTGCAGGTGGACATAAGCAGTTTGACATTTCAGACTGGAATCCCAGATAGTCGGTTGAACTCAAGGATTAAAGAACGACAAGTATTTTTTCCTTTCTTGCTTTTGTAAAAGTGCTCGAAGAAAGCAAGAGACACAGTCCCAGAGAGCAGTAAGTGAGTCTAACAACCCATTTAAAAGGGCAGAGAGGAAAGAAAACAAGAAAAATGCTTTCTCAGGAGCCTGATGATTCCCTTCTAAAATGACTTGAGAGATTTCACCATTGTTTTATTTCTGCATTAGAATTGTATTCAAACCTTTCATGAAATTGAATTTTTGTAAAATTCCTCTTTCCAAAGTAAGAAGGTTAGGGTTTGTGTGAGCTTCAAGGTCCTTGAAATCATCTACAGTGTCTTCTCCAGGTCTTAGGAACATTTACGTCAACAGTGGCATCAATTGATGCATTTTCAAAACCTGGTTTGATTCCAACAAAACAATATTTGAGGAATGGCAAATTTGGAGTTTGTGTTCTGAACAGCCCTGTAAGTGCTCTTCTGTGTGCAAGCTGAATGTGTACGCTCTCAGCTGCTTTGGTTATGGGTGGAGCACCATAGGCCTAAATCACCTTCTTACTGCCATGAAGGATTAAGTCCTTTATGAGGAGACTACTTTGGACTCCGTTCAAGAAAGACGTTCTTGGGTAGTTTTAAGCTATGGGTAGTCATCTTGTCTCCCTCTTAAAATGGATCACTTTCAAACACTTGGCTCGACTGAGGCCAGAGAGCTCAGCATTTTGAAGGATCAAGTCAATAAGCAGCTTATTGAACTGCAGAAATTATCATCTGTAATTCCCTGGCTTGTGTTCTGCAGGTCACACTGGATGGTAATGATGGGACATTCCAATCCTAAAATCTAAAAAATTGGTGAGCTTAAGTAGACTACTAATAAGCATAAGCCTTCTCCAGACCAAGGCTCAAAGTAGCAAAAATTAGAAAAAAAATCGAAGAATTGAATTTCCTGCTGCCTGTCCATCAATACTTGATTCATCTGGTTTGCATCTTTCAATTCTTGCCTTTTTTATCAAAATTAAGATTGGACCCATATGAACTTCTGTAAACATAGTCCTAGAGGAGAAAATGGTGCTGACTGGTGAATTTTTTTTCTGCTGAGCTGTTCCAATATTTGACTTTGCAACCAGTGATGGTTACTAGCTGGGAAGGGAACAGTTAAAAATGTTTCCGTCCCCCTGCAACTCCCTCTCTGTCTTTTTGGTCATTTTTGCTGTTGGTTTTAACATAAAATCTGAATTTTGGAACTGAGCCAAGTGCATATGACATTTTTTTTAAGAAAGCTAAATAGTCACTCAAAGGACAAAGAGATTTGAAACACTGATGGATAAAGAAGAGAAAGGTTAATAGATTTCTTTCACTGCTTTCTTTGAGGGAGAAGAGGTCTCTTTAGTGTGTCTGTCTGCCTGTTCCCATCTCTCCCCTCACTGACATTACTGAATACATTGCCTAATATTAACCACATTTGACTAAAAATTGTCAAGGAGAAATCTCAAGATAAGTGGCCATATGAACGTGAGACAGAGATTCTTCCATAGGATCCCACCGTGCTAAAGGTGAGAATGTTGGCCTGTATGTTTTAGAAGCTAGAGAGATAACAGAAAAGGTAAATTTCATGTATATCTCAAATGGTAGGAAGAGCTTTGTTTGTTCTCTCTAGGCGCCAAAGAATCTATGTCCATGACCCATCACAAGCAACGTGCTTGTCTTTCCTCCACTGTCTTTGGCATAGCGTGTCCTAACTTTAAAATTGGACCTTAAAATGTGAAATTCTTTTCCCTCTTTTTTTTTTTTATTTATTTATTGTAATTTTGGTAGTGAAAAGGCTGAATCTATCTTCTCTAAGAACTGGTGGTGACAAAACAGGAGTGGTAATCATAGCCTCAGCCCTCCTTAAATCTCTGTAACTGACTGATATTACTGAAGACTCAAGTACATTTGAATAATAATGGCCTACATTTTTCTAAACGTCTAAGTAGATACATGACCTTCATTGTCCAAGGACCTCAAAGCACATGAAACGTACTAATTAACTAAATTTCACAATTGCTAAGTACAATGAGCATGAGGCTGACACTTGATTACTATTTCTAATTATATCTGGGATGCCTGAGGTACAACAGTATATAAGGAAAGCTCAAAATCTATTACAAGTATAAAGATTAATCTCACTTTCCCAAAGGCAGAGCTGTGAAAAAAGCTCTGGATACTTTCCCCCTGCTTCCTGACTCAAGCCATGCACATGGTTCCTTTGTTTAACTGTTTGCCCATTAAATCCCTGATTCAGCAATGTCCTTTAGGACAAGTTAAATGTGAAGCCTACAAATAATTCAATTAACTCTGTGTTGCATCTAATACACTCTGAGATAGTCAAGAACTTCTGTAGAAGACCTGGTTGAGTAAAGCATTTAAGGATGTATCTTAGGGCTGCAGCTAAGAAATTCTTTGATGAAGGTGTTTTCCTAAACATTCTTCAAAACGGTCTACTAATCACCCTGCAGTCCTCCTAATGCTTTAAATCCTTTAAAATACATTGCTAACATATGACATTTCAGTGCAATACTTAAATATTGACATGTTTTTTAGACCATGTACAACTCCATTCCCAATAAATAGATCATACAGGTTGGTGAAGTACGTGTCCACTAAATATAAGCATAAGGATTAATCTATAATAAAGATGGAAACAGTAATTTTCATCTTTCAGTTGACATTTAGTGAAGCTTTTAATGTACAACACATATTCTCAGATTGCGTTTTAATTTTGGTGTCTTAGTATTAGAAGTGTTTTGCTCAGAAGCACTCAGCTTTTGAAGGACTCAGAGCACTGTTCCTTGTCAGGCATTGTCATCATGTTCAGATAAAACATTGACTGGAAACTGCCAATGTCTGGAGCAGAAAGGTAGATACAGTTCTATGGCCTGCATGGCGTGATAATGGTTCCTTTCATTTGCAGGAACTTGCTTATTAGAGACCAAACATGATTCATGAAATCACAGCACTATGGATCATTCGTAAACAGTGCTCTTTCCCACTCAAAGTGCAAGGAATTGAGGTTACACAAGATAATGCTTGAAAAACATACCAGACACCAAATTAGAGAAAGCCATTGATTCTCTGGTCATGGAAACTGCTCTATAACAGTGAGCAATACCAGATCATCAGAAACAAATTCTTTCATGAGGAGCAGAAGCAAGACTGGGTCACCGTGAGTTCGTACCACTTGGCTCAGTGACTTATTTTACTGAATAAACAGAGACTTGCAGCTGCAGTTACCCACAAAAGTCCCTCTGGAACATTTCTCTTGTCCCAGTCTGGAAAATACCACTCTAGACTTTAACAACAAATGCCAGGAGCACTAAACACATTTCATTTCATGAAAAGGAAATAAAACAGTAGAATGGATTTAACGCTGAGAAACAGCCATCCCTTCCTGTTAGGAAAGAGTGCTATTTCCCACACCCCTGCCATGCTGAAGTATCTTACCCCTTTCACAGCTTCTGGGAGGCAATCTGTGACTGAGGAGGTGGGAGGTCTGGCCTCACTGGATCAGCTGGCAAGGCTCAGACAGTGGGAAACCGTGGGGCACTGTCTGCTACTCTGTGTGTGCATGAAGTCGCCACTTAACTGGATCTAGAGGCAAATCAATCCATTAACTTATCTTAACCATGGTCCTAATTAGTTGCATATGTATAATCAGCATGCTCACAGGCATCTCATCAGGGAATAGCGAGCTGACAGACACAAATTTGTTACTCTGCATCTGCTGCCAGATTTGGGAAGCCTGAAATTTTTGAAACTGAATTCAAGCAACAAAAAACCAACCACATTTGCCATCTGACAACGTCCCTTGTGAACAGATGGCTGGGAACACCTTCTTTGAAGAAAGTCCCTTTTGACAGGAGGACAATAGAAGTTCACAGTTAAGATGAAATTATTTCTGAAGTGAGGAGTAGAGAGCTTTCTCTCACTTTCTGTGATTTTATATGCATCACAGAAGATAAAGAAGAAAATAACTTGGTGCTTTAACACTTGATACTATGCAGATAAATTCTGTACTGGGGAAGGCTGCATTTTTGTATCACACCACCATATTTGGCCCAATTGAATTTGTGTTGTGTAAAGATGGTCCCCATAACCATTGACCCTGAAAATGGTAGATGTAGAGGGTTGCAAGTCAAAATTAGTCCCTCATCTGCGTTATAAATTATGGATTTTGTAGCTTACAGTGCTGTGTTTCCTTTGCACCATGATTTTCATCTAAAACCGTAATGTATTTTTCAACTACTAAAACAAGCCTGAATTCTTAATAAAGGAAGATGTATAGATACACTGGCAAGCCCACGAGTGTATCAAAGCTAGAACTTTCTTATTTTATGTAGTTTTTATTATATACTTCTATTCAACCTGGAAAAAAAATTATGGCTTTGTTTAGACTCTCAAAAAGTTTTAATCATGTACCTTACAAAGTTTAGCTTTGTTCAGTCACAACTTTAATGCATTTTCCAGCTCATGTGGTTTTGGATTGGAGCTTTTTTGGTGGTTTTTTTTGTTGTTTTTTTCTTCTTCCTCTGACTGCACATTGAAAGAAAGTTAGCATTATGGGCTCACTTATATTTAAGTTTCCATAATTATGGGCTATTTTGTTATATTTTCCATGGTGATAAACTGTTTGATGATGTGTGGCCTTTTTTGATTCTCTCTTTATCTCAGTTGGATATTTTACACATTCCAGTTATTATTATGAGAAAAAAATACACTCTTAGAGGAAAACTCATCAAAATAATGATTAATCCTTCCAATAAATCTTAACAGAGTCATTATTAACTAGTTGTAAAAGTTGAACAGTAGGTAAGAAAAAAGGCTCGCAAGAAATTTCATTATAAGTTACAACATTATTCACTAGTGACAGAATTCCACAGTACCAGTTTAGATCTGGAGGAATTTTACCAACATGGTTTAAATAGTTCTCTAATGAAACCTCAGTGCAAAATACTGTTTTTCTCATTAAACCAGCCAGCAAACAGGTGTAGTTTTGAAAGAACTACGTAAAAATGTGATTTTTTTAAGGATAGGTGTTTTTTCTTTGTTTTTTGAAGAAAAAGAAAATTGTATTATTACGAGTTTCTTTTTTTTTTTCTTCAGTGAAAAGCTCAAGTTAGAAATTAACATTTTTCCCCAGAGACATTTACTCTCAGTCAAAAATAATATCATTTTTAAAAACATTTATTTCACAGCATAAAATAATTGATTAGCTAATCTCTGAGCTTTCCTTCTGGAAAAATGAAATGTTATGAGGGCAATCTCTGTAAGGTTCTAGGACAAAATCTGTTACACTCAGAAAGGAAAGAGTTTGTAATTGCCTGTTGTAGCTTGAGTTCACCCAGCCAGCAACAGAGAACCACTTAGTCATTTGCTCACTCCTAGCCCCCTCCTTTTCAGGATGGGGAGGACAAAACTCAGCAGGATCAAGACAAAGGACAGGGAGGGTTCACTCACTACTTATGGCCAAGGAGAAAGAATAGAGCAGAACTGGGAGAAAACAACAATCTAAGATCACAGAACCAAGACTATAGAACCACCAACAGTTTAACCGATTAATTAGATCGGAATAGGACAGTGAGAGAAATGAACCATCAGATCTTAAACACACCTTCACCCCACTCCTCTTCCCAGCTATCTCCTACTCCATGCAGCAGCACAGGAGGCAGGGGATGGGAGGTATGGTCTGTCCATTATGCATTATCCGTGGCAATCCTTCCTCCTCTGGGAAAGGACTCCTCACGGTCTTCCCCCGTTGCAACACGGGGTCCCTCTCATGGAAGACAGTCCTCCTTGAACTTCTCCAACATGAGTCCTTCCCACAAATGTGGGTCCCTCCCACAAGGTACAGTCCTCCCATTAACAGACTGTTCTAGCACAGGCTTTCCTCAGAGTCACAGCATGCTTTGGACACATCCTCTACTCCAGTATTGTCTTCTGATCCAATGTGGAGTCCTCTATATGATGCTTCATCCTGGACATTTCAACACCATCAATCTCCTCAGCCTGCAGGGTCTTAGTCTGCCATCTCACCATAGGCCTCAGCAAAATCTCTGTTCCAGTGCTCCTCTCTCCCCCCCTTCCTCACTGGTCCTTATGGTTTCTCTCCTCAACAACCCCTCCTCTACAAAACAAAGACCTCCCCAACACAAAAGATACGAAAAAGAGACAGGCCCAACAGCTTCCCCCTCTTAAATACATTCATTGCAGAGATGTTGATTGGCTTGGTTTTGGCCAGAGGCGGGTCTGACTTCTTAGGAGGGCTGTGGGAGGTTCTTGAATTTTTGTAAAGAGCCACCCCTTACCCTACCATTACTAAAAAACCATCCAGACACAAAACCATCAGACCGAGATAAAGATTAAATAGCGGTCTGGAGAGAAGACTGATACTTAGAAAGTTAACAATGCTACTCTTAGTAGGGACCAAGATTTTTTGTACAGTCACCTTCTGAGAACAGATCTAATTTTATCCTACAGTTGGAAGTAAATTCATCTGCTGGTTGTGTCACTGCAACTGAGTTCTTTGTAATATCATGCTGTATTAAAAGAGCATCCAATAAGTAATTTCAACTAGAAATGATCAAAACGGAACATCAGAAAATTAAATTCTGGATACTAAACTTCCTCTGAACTTAAGACAGAGCTTTATGAAAAATAAATCCTACTTTCCAATTAATTTGATAGTGACTTAATAGTCTTGGCTCATATTGATGCCACAGAAATGTCAACAATAATGAAACACAGGGCTGTCTAAACTAAACTGTCCAATAACTTTGTAGCAACTCTATTGCAGAGCAAAATTTCACAATAAATCTCTGTCATTACAGGCATTCATTCAGTAATTCTGCTGAATAGAAAGGGGTATTGTTTCTCCTTAGAACCTCCTAAACATAACAGAGTAGATACACTATCCTATTAATAAGGTCAGCAACAGTAAACTGGCGTGATGAGCAGCTGATCCTTCAGAGAACACTCAACGTAGAAATACACTCAGCCATACCTTTCACTGTGCAGCTGAAATACAGGTTGGTGAGAGCTCATGTCCTGCCCAAGGCTGGGAACACTATGAGACCTAAGCATGCCAAGACACTCAAGTTAATGTGCACAGCTGGCAATGGGAAGGTGGAGGACCTAATCCCTTTCTGTCCTTATTCAACAGAGAACTTTATTCTGGGCACCAACCTGATGGTCTCAGCCAGCTGATTGTCAAGTCAGCCTCCTGCAACCCAGGATTCAGATGAAGGGCAGCAGCTCTGGCACAGAAAAATGGTGAATGAAATCTCTTTTGTGCTCACTTGTCTGAAATTCCATCTGACTTGAGGGAACTTTTGTCCAATTGATATATTTCAACAAAAGCCATCAGCTTCAGTGAATCAGATCTTTTTTCCAATAAAGCATATATTGTAGAGAATCTAATTTATACACTGTTTGCAGAATCCAGCCTGTGCAATGTTTTTTCTCTTCAAACAGCAAAACTATTTATAAAAAAGAGAAAGGGGAATCCACATTTTATTTTTGGACAGGGAAGGGTCGTGATTTAGGAACAGTATTGTGTTTTGCTGAAAGTCAGAGGGCAGTGGAGCTCACAGACCAACCCAGGAGTCCTGCCTACCAGATCACTGCTTCAGCAAAGTTGTATCAAATCCGATATTGCTCTCTCCATTCCTCCACTATATAATTGGCCAAGAGACTTGTGAAAGGTTTGTGAAGCACTAAAATATATTCTGGTGCAGATAGCTTATCTACCAATTTCTTTTCCTGAGAAATTTTAGTTATTTTTGGCAGAGTAAAATTCAGTCTTATAATAAAACAGTCTCACAGACTGGTTTTGGTTCTGTTCTAATATTTTGTTTGGCAGAATAAACTCGGTCTCCATGTTACTTGATCAGACAAGATGCCTCCTTTGCTACCAACTTTTATCCTCTACCAAAATACAAAATGGTTTAACGAGCTTTTCATTTTCCACAGAAAAGGAGCACAATGATGAGGCGAGAGGAAGTGTTTGATGTTTCTCAGTCCATTTCTCAGTCATTGATGAAATCCTCCACGCCCTGACATCTCCAATTAGTATACTCATCTGTTACCTCTGCTTTGTTTAGTAACACTGATCTGTTATAAAAAGAAAACCATGGTAAAACAGTTCCTGTAACACCGTGTTCACACAGAAAGGTGTATGTGAGGGGAATAAAAAGAAACAAACAATCAGGGAAGTTAGGATTACTGATTCAATTAATTATAATCTTTAATTTTTTGTCAGTGCACAGCTTCAGATGGCTTTCCAGATCAAGCCTTGGATGTGGGGCACAACACTTACCAGTCATTCTAGTGGTCCTAAGACAGCCAGAAGCCACATCATAATGTGTGAGAAAGTGACATGTGTGCATGGAATCCCTCAGTCCTCCCTCAGGCCTCGGAACATGTTCTTCCAATCTTGAACCGTAGGAAATAATTAGGTCTTTAAAACTTATAGTGGCTGGGAAACAAATGGACTTTCCTTCTCTGCTGTAGCAAAAATGAATGGAAAGAAGATGCTTGTCTTGACCTGGGAATTTGCTTTTTTAACTCCAACCATAAAACTGCTAATCCAAACTTACGTTGAGAGTTGAGGCCATGTAAATTTAGTGTAAGGACAGTTCTGTTTATAGTCATTTCTCAACTCCTAGATTTACTTTTCTTTGCTGTCTTCTTACAAGTGGTGGTTTCAGATTATTACGGAATAAAAAAAAAAAGAAACAAGAATTAGAAAACCTATTAACTAAGATTTATATGGTGTTAACAAGTATCAATACATTTGACAAGCTCAATATAAGGCCATCCATTTTTGGCTTACATTCATGAATCAACCTCTTAGCTTCTGGCTCTGAATTTCTGCCTAGTAGTAAATTTAGCAGTGCAATTTGAAATGATTTTTGTTTGTTTTTTAAGGCTCTTTAAACCACAGTCATATCTAAACTGAGAAAACAAATCCTTCCTTGCAGTGAATAATTACCTAAGTGATACTAAAACAAATATATGCTTGACTTGCAATTCTCAGCCTAATACAGTGTTGTTGGGAGAACTGCCAATAAGGCAAATAATGTAAATTACAAAGAGAACAACCTGTGTGTTATGAACCAAGTTTGGAACAAAGCTAGTGAACTCATTTCACTCAATTCTGGTGATAAATACTTGAGTCCATTAATAAGCTTCACTGGCAACCAACACCAAATCAATGGTGTAATCAAGAGTAAATGCAAAAGAATGCAGCTCATCCATGTTTAATTTTAGCAATATGTAAAGGAGACAGAACTTCTCACTGGTTGTTTGGGAACAACAGGTTAATAGGTTTGCTCACTTTTTCATCAACCGCTTCACTACTGTTACGGTGAAATTTGTCTTTGGAACACTTCTGTATAGCTGCCTAAATCTTAAGTGTAAAATATGGGTTAACTGTCAAGGTTCCCTTTTCAGTGAGTAGAATTAGGTTCCTTTCAACTTAGTTATTTTAGGATAAGATGGATCAGTCTAGAGACGTTCTTCACCTTACAGTTACTTTACAATAGATGACCACCTTTAATGATGTAAGACTTTGTATCTTGTGGTAAGCTCATGTTGTTAAACTATTCTTCTGAAAAGATTTTCATACTAGTACGATAATACTGAAATAATGGAGCTACTTAGAGTAGAATGTGAGTCATTGTGTTCAAAATCAGTGCTTCTTAAATCAGAGAAAGGCAATGTTATTCTCAGATTTCAGAAGCCCTGCATTGTTCCAGTGGAGATTTCACACCAAATTGTGCAAAGTAGTAAGTCTAAATCTCATCAGGATCCCATGTATATTTATACATAACTTTTAATGCTCCATACATAAGAAAAAAGTCTACATGCTGGACTAAGCAATGCCCTTCCTCCAACAATCCTACAGGTGAGTACTTACCTGCCCTAATTATCTTCTGATTTAGAAATGGAGTTTGTGTTCTGGCTATTCGGTTAGTACTTACAGTTGTATCTGTTAATGGTAGCATTTTGCCTTGTAAACTTTGAACTGGTTGAGCTAAAAAACAGGATGAAAAGGAGAAAAATGTATGAGTGGGATTTTTTTTTAGAATCACTGAATAATTCAGCCTGGAAGAGAGCTTTTGGAGGTCTCTGTTCTAAACTGATCAAAGCAGGGCCAAAGTTAGCAAAGCAAGGCTCGAAGTTAAAAAAACTTCCTTGGAGTGTTGTTTAGCTAAATTCTAAAAATCCACATCCAGAGCATCTTGGACAGTCTGGTCCAGGATTACCGCCATGGTGGATTTTATTTTCCCATCTCAATGAGTGAAATTCCTATTGTTGTACTTAGAGGCTGAAAGAAATTACTGTCCAACTTTGTTGAAAGAAACAGTTAACTCTCTTCTTAGCCTTCCCTTGTGCAGGTTTGACAGCTCTGTTTCTCTCCTGGACTTGCACCAATGTGTCAATGTCTCACTTCCATGGGTGGCCCAAAACCATGTAAGCAGGAATAATTAATTCACTGGATCTGCTGTTTATGCTCTCTTTAACACAGACCAATACTCAGCCTTCATTGTTACAACGATACCTTGGTGACATATGTTCAATTTTTTGTCCACCGGCACCTGTGTGCCCTTTTCATACAAAATGTTCCTGCACAGCCAGTGCCCTGTGTACACTGTTGCATGGAATTTTCTCCTGGGTGAATGTGAAATTTTTTAACTCCCTGAAATTTTTATCACGTGAAATTTTTTTACTTCCTGAAATTCCCATTGGTCTACTTTTCCACCTTGACAGGTCTTTCTGAACAGCAATCCTACCCTCCAGGCCACCAACAACTCCCTCTCCCATTTGATGAGATATCACCTGTGATTCTGATGAAGGTGCTTTCTCTCCTACCAACGAGGTTATCAAGGAAGATGTTAAATGGTATTGGCCCAAGACACCTGAGGAACACCACCACAAGTAGCTGGGCATCCAGTCTAAACTTCAAACTGTTGTATTGTTTCAACAGTCCAGCCAGTTTTGCCCCCATTTTGTAGTCTGTCCATCCAGTCCCTATGTCCTCAGTGTGGCTACAAGGAAGCAAACTGAGATGAACTATACTCATTGGTCCCCTCTTGTCTACAGAATCAGTTACCTTGGCATAGACAATTTTTTAGCATCTGAGTGTGAAGGAGAGCAGGGTGAGAAATATTTTCCATTAGGAGGGTCTGCATACACAAAACACTGGTTTCTGTTTTCCAGATTATCAAACGAAACCCAGAGTCTTTTGCTGAATCTGTGACAACCTCCACATGTGAAGGGTTTAATCCTATGATGGACAGCCCAGAGCAATTCACAGTAAGTAACAAAAGGTAGATGAGGACTGTGAAACCTAAATTCCTATGTGAATCTGAGCCAAACGGACTTCTGAAAGCTCTAGCTTGGGTCTGTAGCCTATCATTAGAAACAACTCTGCTGCTGGGGTTGACAGGTGCAAAACAGAAGTCCCTTTACCGTAGTGATCTTGTGCTACTCCCAGGGCCATAGGCACATCTGAGTACTAGTCCTTTGTCAGTTTAAAATGTCCCCTGCAGTTTCATCTAAAGATCTGTCTAGTTTTTAGACTCTGCAATACTGCTATCTGTTGGAGATTGTTAGATTCCTGTGGGGTTCAAAGTATTAGCCTTTGGCGGAGGTGTATGTGGAGGAAATATTACTGGTACATTATAAATGTTTATCTCTGTGATCAAAGTTCTAACTCTTCTTTGAGAAACAGACAAAAAAGCCCTGATTCTAAGGGCAGCTAATTTGCTATAAAACAAATGCTTTACTGTCATTGCTTTCATGTGATTAGTCAAGTTTTACACATATTTAAGTGATACCTGACCCAAGGAACGTATTAATAAAGCTGTTGAATAACTCTAAAAAGAGCATACCTGCAGCATGGTAAATGATCAGTGCATAATATGCATCAACCAAATTCTTAAGTCCAAAATGAGCTTTGAAGTTTTGACATGGAGCAATTCCCTAGAGCAGTGACCTGCCTGCCTTCATCACTCAATGGGAAATGAGTTTGTTTGTGTATGCAGAGCAGAAGACTCATTTCCCTCACTGTTTCTGAAGAGGAGTGGTATATGTGTGTGCATTGCAAGGGAAGTGATTCCTCAGGGGGTTATTGGTGTGCTCTGTTCAGGAAAAAGTACACAACCAATTCAAAGTGATCAACCCACTGGAACAGTGAGCTAGGTAAGGTGACCTCAGCCTGACGGAAAGGCTCAAGGCAGGGTGTCCATGAATTTTGGGAGAGGAAGTTGCCTCTTTGGTTTCTCTGATACCCCATTAGGGGAGAAAGAATCAGTGGCTGACAGTGTTACAAACCCTTTCATAACACTTCTGCCTTCCCCACCAGTCTCTAATCCTGACCCATTGTTCTTATTTGCCTTTTTGAAAGGCCCTGGCTCGTCATTTTGCACTAATCTCCTGATAATGCACCAGTCAGGTGGATGGGAGACCTAAACGTGTGCCTGAGGTGACTCCTGCCCTTCTTTGAAGAGGCTGCAAAGGCTGCTGAGCTAGTAGGGCACTTTCTTCCTACTGACTGCAAAGGACTTCTCTAGTTCTTTCACCTGCTGACTCCACCCTTTGAAGGCCCTTGCTCAGTCTACAGCAGACTGGGAGGGGAAAAAAGGCTTTTCAGATATCTCCCCAGTGGAGGAGGCACTAGGGGGTTTTGTAATAATACTTTGAATTTCTGTCATCTCTCTCATCCAAAAAGCTCCGAAGGACTTTTAGATTCATTAAGCCTCCTGATCCACTAGCATTGTTATCCCCCTCCCTTAGAGATAAGAGCACCAAGTCTTACAGCAAGCAGTGTAGATAAATAACAGACCAGGACTTGAGACTGGGGGGGTCTCACCTCCCATTCTCCAGTAGTCACCACAAGGAAACGTGGCTTTGCCAAAGCTGCTTGATGTGGTGATCTATATTTTACATAGCTTTTGCATAGCACTACATGACTTAAGTTAATACAACTGTTCATATGAAAGGTGCATAACTTTCCATGATCAAAGGAAGTATATGATATTCTTAAGGCCACACCAACTGAATATTAAATTATATTAACAATTTTTATTTAGGCTGCACATGATGATGAGACTTTAGAATGTAAGATAATTGGATAAATAATCTTTTTTCCATACTTCAAGTTTTAATTGCCAAATCTACAGAAAGAACACAAAATGCAGGGGAAAAAAGCATGCTTGTAGCTCAATGCAAGACTTGTTTAGAGGTTCTAGCAGGGGAGAACTGACGAATGGTATGCTGATGAACAGGGAAGTCATCCTCTTTGACCAAGCGTGCAGCTTCAGGAGGGATGCACATGGAGTGATAAGGAGGGACGGGGACACCTGCCTAGCCAGCCAGATCAGCCAAATCAACACTGGTGATCAATGGGGTGACAGAAGTCGCAGCCAGATCGCCCTCATATCCATGATTCTATGGTTCAAGGATTCTATGATTCAATATGAGACATAGCCTCCATCATGCTCCTGACAGGGATTACTCAATCGTGGTAAACCAAGTGTACTTAGACAGCTGCTGATTCTTGACAAAATTGACAGTAACCACAGAAGGTCTCTTCATTATGATATACAATACTGCATGGATAGGAAAGTGAGTATTCTAGGAAGCTCATAATGAAGGGAAACTATAACTGTCCTGCACAGTCTTGCTTTGTGAGCAAAAACCAACAGGCTGGAGGCTATTCCGAAGTCTGCCATGGATTTATAGTTTGACCTTGGGAATGGCACTTCTCTGTTTCCTTTCTTACCTTTTGCATTACAAGAAGGGGAATCATTCAGAGCTAGATGAAATCATAAGACAATTGAAAGGCAGAAAACAGCTTATTCGCTGTCGTGCCACCCAGAGTGTATGCTGTGCTGGTTAGTGAGAAAGAGGCAGAAACAGCATAGACCTTCTTTTTTGCTGTATAAGTTTATGTTGCCTGGTTTGAAACAGCAGCCTTCTCAGTCCCCAGCCACGGCTGTAGCAATAAATAATCAAAATGATGCATTTGCTAGGACGAATGAAGTCTTCCACAAATAGAAATGGCTGTTCCGACTTTCAGAGAAATAGTGACTCATGAACAAGTAACAAGGCCATTGCTCAGGTAAAGCTCAGCACTGAATCCACCCTGAAATGTTCTGTGGAGAGTCTGCCTTGTGCTGCCCGTTTCTCACTACGGTGTGATCTACAGCTCCCATCCACCCAACCTTGGCTCAGCTGCGGAAGCAGGTGCTGTTCTCTGTGCAATACCACATTCTGTGCATGTTCCCTTGTTCCCTACAAATCACTTCGGGTGAGCCAACAGCCATTTCAGCCTTTCAAAGCAGCTTGTTTTTATTCCTCAAGAAAGAGTTTATAGCTAGGATTTAATAAGCCTGTAGTGCTTTATATTTTGGCGAAAAAAATCGCATTCTGCCCAACACAAGCTATGTAAACAAGGGCAGTGATTATACATTCAAATGATGGAATGAATGTGATGTTTATACAGTAGGACAATAGACAGAATATTTCTGATTCAATTGGTGATTATTTGCCATAACCAATTGAATTTTTATTTCAGTACAATAGGCTCTGACATTTTCACCCTGGAGTAATTGTGTTCACAAATTTGGTATCTCTCCGGTCTATCTACTGGATATTCTAGCCTAATATTTTCATGCTGTGCAGCAATTAATTTTGCAAGGCTGTAATGTGTGGAGGTTGTTTTTTTTCAGAATTTCATTCTTTATATTCCCTTCACATCATTTTTCAGCGCAATTGAAACTGAACTCTTTCAGTATTAAAAATAGTTTCTTAGCCAAAGTTAGAAATCTGGCTTTCATCTTCCTTAAATCACACCAATGATGGTAGCTACACATACTAAAAATGGAAGAGCAATAATAATATTTTTGCTTCTTACCTGTCACTTTACGTTTACTTTTTCATCTATCAATTTCTTCCATCTCTTTTGTTTTTGAGATATTCTCTTCTCCTTTATTGAGTCCTTACCTAAGAGAAGCAGAACATCTCAGTTTACCCTGCCTTTTTATCCACTCTCTAACAATAAAATGCAAAACATAAAGCTTGGTAGGACCCTTAATACAGAGATGAACAGGACTGCCCAGAGCCTTTAATTAAAATCTTACTTCCACAGCTGAGCAAAATGTAGATTAATGAAAGACTATGCATTGCAGGTGTTTTGTTTTTGTTTTGTTTTTTTCTTTCCAGACAAGAAGGAAGAGGTAAATCTTCATTACAGATATGTCTATCGGACAAATCCAGTAAAATACCGGACAGACAAATCACACAACTAAAGCAACTACCTACTCTCTTTGCTGTCTAATGAACCTGGAAGGAGTTGAGGAAACTATGCAAGAAGCCAAGAAATCATCAGAATGTCTAACCACAGAGATGGTGAAACCTCCTTGAACTTGCAAATTTGAAGTCGGGGAGATGCAAGGTATTCCAAGGAAAAGCATATTAATGATGCAGAATATTCACTCAATGAAGAATAACTCTCTGCTGATTCTTTTGTATTGTCTGAAGTATTAAAAAATGTGTGGGACAAAACAATAGACTTCTACCATGTCTTCCACATAACTAATATTTAAGATCGGGAGCACTTCCCCAAAGAGTTTTTCTTGCTATCTTGTCACTACTTTACTATATTACCCCATGTAAGAGACCTTATATGACCTGAAGCAACCCTCCTCTCATTCAGGACTTTTCCTACTGTGTTTTATTGCTTTTAAAATCTCTCTGTGCCCTCTGTAATGCATTTGTTGTTTTTGTTTTTGTTTTTTTTTTACTTTTCCCTTCCATACTAACACAAGGATTGCAAAGGTCTATTATCTGTAATATCTATAGGAATATAATAGGGCCGGGACCCAGCACAAATGACTTCTGGTTCTTATCCTGTCATTGCTTGTTTCCCTTTTCATAGAGGAAAAGATTAGGATATAGAATAGATGAAGAAGCTGCATCAATCTGTCTGGCTTGGACCAAACACAAAATTCAGAGCTATTGTGTGTACAAATCCCAGCTTTTGTGGTAGGAACATGTAGACCACAAATGCAGAATCTGACAAAAAATGGATGCTAATGACTGTACATTAGTACTGTGGATTCAGTTTGATGCTTCTGGAGAATATGGGACTTGAAGTCTGATAATGAGTGAGGAGTTACTCCTGCCAGTGAAGAAAGTGTTAGCGCTGCTTTCTATAGATAAAAAAAAAAAGTGACTGCTAATGTAGGCATTCACAAAGGCTACTCCCTCAAGGATATTAGCCTGTTTTATTGTTCAGAGCTTAACCTAACATGGATTTTCAGGGTGGCCCTTCTGGGGGAATTTCTGTCTTCATTTTGCCAAAGAAAAGAGTACAGGAGGCAGGTTTTGGGAGTAACCTAAGATGAGATTTCTTTTTCCGGGCTCCTTTCCTAGGTTTCCAGGATGCTAATCCAGAATCTAACTTTAATTAAGGAAAACAAACAAAAAGAAATTGTTATCAGACGTGAGCGAACAACATGATGTTCTCCCACAACGAATTCTGAGAAATCTGAAAAAAAAGGGGGGTTGCCAATGTTTCCGAGGAAAACTTGGAAACTCAAGACTTTAACCTACATTTTCAGATTACAAGAAACCTAAAAGATTTTAGGTTACAAAAACCAACATGGCACCAATGTAGATTTTGCATAGTCCATATGCTCTTACGATTGTTATTAATTTTTAAGTACTAAGCAAGGTTTTGTATTTGTCTTTTTAAAAAGAAACCAAAAACTTTCTAATGGAAAGACTATGTATGGCTTTTTTTCCTTCATGTCTGTGTTATAATTTGAGTACAAAACAGAGACAGAGATATCCCCTAAGGTAAGGCTAACTCTAGTATGTGGCTAAGCCTGTTTATTCATCTGTACATCTCAGAGGATTGTATCACTTCGTTATAGATGGCAGAAGTAAGGTTGTTGAAAATGGGCATTACTCAGTCATACAAGGTACCACTATGTGTATTATTTGTTCTTCTACTGGTTGATTTGCTACAAGCTAATAGCCTATTATTGCTACCAGCTGCTAATTAGTTGCTAATTAATAGGTTGGTAGACTCTGAAGCCAGGAGGGACCATTAGCTCATCTAGTATGACTACAGCAGTCTTAACACATTTTACCCCTGCTACCAGAACTTGTGACCGGCTGTTAAAGCCAGTCTTTTGCGGCAGCCACCACACTACTGAAGTCATCCACAAATAGAAAACCTCCTGGTTCTTTTATAGTTATTCCAATATTTTACCACCATCACTGTGTGGCATTTAAACCTTGATTCTCACTGAATGTATTTACAGCTCTTAGTTGTTCTCCACCAGAACAAACAGCTCTTCATCCTGTGGCATTTTGTTCTCTCAAAATTGTTCACTTACTGTAAACAAGGCAACTCTCCATTGTACATTTCACAAACTAAATATACTGATCCTGTTGACTGTCTGCCCACGTGGTTTCTCATTCATCTCTGAAATTATTTCCTATCCTCTCTTCACAATTTTATTAACTTTTTTAAAAAGCAGCATTGCTAGAACTTCTGGAAGTTTTTACTAGGTACGGGGTTGAAACCAATCCTTATGCATCCATCACACAAAAAATGTCATCTAGAAACTGTGTTAAATTGGTTAGAGGTGATATGGCAGATTATCACACTGCTAGCTGCTTTGCTGCCCCTGTACCCATCATTCAATCTATTATGAAATATCTTCATTTGGAAGGTTTTCTGAAAGACAGAGAAGGGTGATACACCCTGCACTTCAAACGGCTTTATTTTTTTATAGGAGCAGGGAGATAATCACTCCTCTGTGCTGACCCCCCCAAAAAAAAGGGAAGGTGTCTTCAGTTTTAGTACGTGACTGAGGGGTGATTAAAGAGGATTTACAATTCCTCTGGAGGCAGACTGGCGTAAACTCAGCACAGTAACCCTGGCTCCCCTGGTTCTTGCTCAAAGGCGCTTGACTTGGCACTCTGATTTCTTAAGCTTTTATTGTATCTTCCAGCAAAGGTCACATTTTCATTTTTTACAAAAGTAGCCCCGAGGAGACCCTAAGCAATTTCTCTTTTTTATTTCATGTTCTCATCACTTCTCACAGCACATTCTCCCATTGGTTTATTTTATTTATTTATTTATTTATAATTTCTGGATGTTTTTTAGGTTCACATATGGCAAGTTATACATTATTACATAATTGATTGCATATAGGCTTGTGAGATGATAAGAAATGAGGTGGAAAAGTTAAATTGTTTTGTAGCTTCTTTCCTAACACTGTTACTTTCTCAGTGTGCTCACATCATGTGGAGGGAGGTAACAGCAAGGGTACTTATCTGTTTCATGTACACTATTCTCAGAAGACAAACATCACGATACCACCCCTTGGGTGAACTAAAACACTCTACTGAGAGTGCAGCGCCAGAATGACATAACCAGATACAAAAAAGGTGCATTTAGCATCACACAGTAGGCTGGATGACTGCATGCTCTTAAAGTTTTGGTGAGCTGCTCTCCTAATCCCCCTGGACACTGCATATTCTAAAAAAATCCGTAGATATTATCGATTTAGTATATTAAAGAAGTTTTCATCACAGAATAAATTAACCACCAAAGTGAAGGCACTGAATGTTTCATTACAGCTCCTTCACAGCTTCTCAGTTCCCTATTTAGATTTTTCTCAGCCATGAAGCAGCAGACTCCTCCCTCTTAAGAAAATAAAATGAAATAGTTATCAGTAATTTAATAAATCTCCTAAGTCCCTCCTTGGAGAAGAAATGAATAGCCAGACGCATGCGGTTAGCCTGTTAATATGCTTTTATGTAAAGTGATTTGGATTCTTCACCCTGTGGCTTTCCTGTATGAATATATCTATCATTCTTCTGTCTTGAGGACCAGTCTTGTGAGCTGAAGTTCGTATAATCTGAAAGATATCTGTTAATTCTGGAAGTACAAAAGCTTTAAAATAGACACTTGCTGAGTAAAGGGTTGTACAGTAACAACCGTGGTATGATGGTCTTAGCTGACAGAGTTTGAATAAGATTGACTGTGGGTACTATGCACTCAGACGAGTGGAGCTGAACAGATGGTTTCCTTTGAGCTCACACAGGTTGGTCTCAACGATCTATTTCTCTTGTTTGAAATAGAAACAATCAGTATGGTGCTGCAGACATTACTAGGGATAGCAAAACATAAAACATTAATTGTGTTGTGTGCAATCATTACCAGTATAAATGGGAAAGAGGATTTTCTAGGCCACTGGGTGTGCTACTAAGCCATAAGATACATCTTTTGCGCCAGTTTGAGACAGCAAGTCCCCATACGCATTTCTTGAGACACAGTGGCTCAGTGATTCACTGGCTTCATGCTAGGAGCTAATAGAAAAAGCAAAAATGGCATTTAAATCTTTTATACCCATCTAAGTTACTTTATATAAAAAAAAGAGAGTAATTCTTGCTGGTTCATGTAGACGTAAGAACAGTTCTGAGCATGCATGATGCATAATTTAAAGAAATTTCCAAGTGATGTGAACTGCACCACACACCTTGACTGTCTGACCCAGACCTCTATCCAACTGAAGGAGAAGACTTGGGTCAGTTAGGGACAACTGGGTCTATTATTTACCAGTGTTCCCTGTGAGCTATATTTCAAACCGTTCTTTCCCCAATATTTTAGACAAACTTGCACCATCCTTGCCTTTTTCTATGATGAAGAAAACATCTGTAACTGGAGCACAACTCAATAGCTGCCACGTCAGTTAAGAAGACTACTCAGCTATGAGAGGTGTTTTTAGGAGATGGAAAAGCCTGACAGGAGAGAGGTGAGTGTCCTGCATGGATTGCAAGACGGGGGCTTTCAAAAGGAAGGAGTCATGCATAATATTTTCACACATATTACTCCTTTTTATTGCAAATAAGGCAAAATAGATCAGGCATGTAATATCCAGGGAATCTGTAGGTGACTGTGGAGTTTTAGATCCTACCGAAATGAGGAAAGCAAATAAAAACATGAAGACCCTGGATATCAGGTAAGCAGATATGGGATTCATCAGAATGAATGATCTGTCAGTTTTGTCCAGTTTATCAGCCTGCCCAGAGACTCTGGATCCTCTGTCTTTGGAGAGCTGCAAAACCAGACAGGACAACGTCATGGCCACCTGCATCTAACTTTGCAACTATGTCTGCTGTAAACAGCAGGCTGGGTTACAGATCCAGAGATCCCTTCCAACCTAAATCATTCTGTGGTTTATGCTATAATATTTTCCCCTTCTTTCTCTACTCACACTAGCCATTCTGTCTTTTCAGGTCCCAAATAAAGGACCACCATAACTTTGTTCATACGCATGCTGTGAAAATACTCATATAGAATTCGTCGTATGACATATTGACTCAAAGCTGTCCAGTGCATCACACTGCTGGACTAAATGTCTGCTTGCTTTTCCAGATCAGTTCTATGCAATATCTACCTATGATAAACTGCTGTTAGCTGCAGTTCTCAACAGATAACAGCAGAGTTGTGAATTGTACTAAATTGCACTAAAGAGAATAAATCTATTAATTTTGTTTTAGTGAACCAAAATGGATTTTTATATCAGTTGCCCAATGAAACAGAGTTCATGTACTCATTCCTTGGAGATGAATTGTCATTCTATTTGACCATTCTTTTTGATCATTTTTTTTAATTAATTCGTCAGCTACAATGAGATGAGACAAAAGGTCAAATGGTAGAGGTCTCAAAGATGAAGCTACAAACATTATGAAACCTGATAGCTCAGAAAGTATCCACAGCTGAGGAAGTGCTACCATAAGATTTTGCATTTCACTAGAAACCAGAAAATATATGTAAGTGAGAGCTGTGAGTGCCCCAGCCATGGAGGAAGCTTCACCTGGAGCTTACTGCTAGATAACAGAGAATATAATCACAGGACAAATCCACCAAGACCCTTTTCCTAATTCTCGTTCACACTGTACAGCTCATTTTAAAAGCCTGTGCTAGGGATCCACTGCTTTATACTGTACAGCTAGATTTGATCATGTTCATGTGTCGTGATTATAGAAGCAGGGCAAGTTCTGGCCACCAGTGGAACATTACAGTGCGTCATACGACCGTTCAGCCCTTACGAGAAAGGAGAGGGCCCTTCATTGACATTTGATCTGCTAAAGATAGAAATCAGTAACAAGTACAGATATGGTAAGATTTGATTTTTAACACGGTCTGTTAAGTTACTACTTTTGATATCGGTGACCCTTCTCACCACAGAAGCTCCCAGCTTTGATTTCCATAAAACCCGACAATATTACAGGCTGGAGTGTATGATGTTACTGAAAACAAAGAAATTACATAAACAATAGTTGCTGTCTTTTGAATATATTGGCATCCAAAATTATTTCAGTGAATCCTATTTCCAAGAAAATGACTCCTCCTGTTAGTTTTCGCTTCTAGCTTAGCAAATCCTGAATTTGTCAGTAGAAGAATCCAACAAAACATGTATGTATATATGCATATAAATATAAATAAATATATACATTAACAGTTTATTCTCTCTTATGAGCAGGAAATATCAAACGCATACACAGGGGAAAGGTGCTAAATTGCTTTTATTGCATTTCTTTTAAATATACAGTATGCCAGTTCAGCTCTCAGAGGCATTAAGTGAAAGAGCCCAAAAGAAACATAAACAAATTTGAGCACAAATAAAAGCAAATTCAACACTCACAAATACCCCCCCAGTAACTTGACTTCTGTTTCCAAGTCAGGGTTGTGCCTAGGGAACTTAATATTTGAAAATGAATTTGTAAGCTCCTTATATTGCTCTGGTTCTGGGTATAGCATCTCAGGATTTATTTTATTTTATTTTTGACAGCCAGAAGAAGAGTTTTGTAATTATTTGTTGATAGATACTACACATAAAAGAAATTCCAACGGAAAATGTTGAAAATGTTGAAGGGAATGCAGAAAAAAAAAAAAGAATTATGGCTACAAGGCTCAATAACAGTAATTAAGGACCTTATTGCTGATTATATTACAGTTGTCATTGGATTTTTGTACTGAACGTTTATGGCATGTACTTTGTCTTTGTTGTACCTATCCCCTCTGTGGGGAAACACCAAATCTGTTTAAGTAACACCAAAAAAAAATAAAAGGTAGAAAAATGTATTTAGGAATAGATTTCTCAGATGGCCTAACAAAGGCTCATTATTTCCAACTTCCCACACTTTACTAGGCTCATGGAACAGGCCCTGTGGAAGGTCCCCAAGTTATTATGATTAATATCAGAAGATCAGATCCTTTAGACACACTGAAAAAATCCGGTCTTTCTTTAGATCTTGCTGGCCTGTTTTTGAAAGAAAATCATTACCAGCTGTATCAAAAAAATGTGACCTTCCCTTGTAGCCTGGAATAGCCTTATGTCTGCTCCAAAAGGCATCTTGGAGCTTTGCAGCTGAGGTCTCTGGGTTGTCGTTTCCTGGAGTAAATTAGTCAGTAGATTGTGTGCTGATTCATATATGATAGTATACAAAATAGATGGATCAAACCTTGAGAGAAGAAATAGAGCCATATACATTAGTGAAAATGGGGACAAAATGCAGTGTGTGTTTTTCAATGGTAAATTAAAACCAGAAAAAAAACCCTGATATATTTCTGTTATTTTTAATAAGAGAACTGTTTGGGGGAGTTTAGTTTGTTTGGTTTTTTTTAAATAGGTATGGGATACATTGTGGCTGTAATATACCTGTACCTCAGTAAAAGGTTTGATGCCCTGCACAAAGCAACTCTTCACTACCTGCAATTTCAGGTATTATTTTCCTTAAACACCCTCCAACTTCTAGGGGAAAAAAAAAAATCTAGTCCTGAGGAAACACACCCTATCCATGCAGTAATCCTATTTGCCCAGTTTGGACATGGATTGTTCTACTTGCTGTTAGTGCTAAGTGGCACTAAGCTGTGCATAGCGTCAAGTTGCAAAGCTGAAATTGTGCCATGCCTGTTGCCATAGTGGATGCCACTCACACTCACCATTAAACTCAGTTTAATGTGTGTGTGCTCACACAAGTGCTGGTGACCCATCAGCTCAGCACTCTTCTGGATTTAATACTAAAAAATAAGTATGGTGTGACCGCTAAAAGGCCACAAACAATAAGTGGAATTGGGAGACAACAGGAAAAAGGCAAAGAGGGGAAAACATCTCAGATTCCTTTTTCAGTTAAAATGCAGTCTTTGGGGAAAATGTCATTTACTTTAGATAAAAATGCAGTGTGTTGCTGAGCAGGTGTAAGTAATTTTATCTAATTACTGCAAATGGGTTTTCCATGTATGTGAACCAGCTGGGAATACCGGATGATGAAAACACATAGGAAGAAGGTGGATTTGAAGAAGGTGGAAAGGAAAGCCTTTAATAACTGATCACAGTGAGCATTGTGTGGTAACACAGATATTGAGCATGGCCATAGGCAGTTTTAGAAAAAGAAGTTTCTGCAGCAGGATGTTTGGAATAAGCTGTAAGAGACATGAAAAACAAAAGTAACACCTGCAATGGTTTTGTAAAACTTTAAGAATGATAAATCCATTAGAGCCAGAAGAGGCACTGGAAGTTTCACGAACACGGGTGTTTCCTAGAAGGAACCAAAGCCAGCTGTTATTAGGATAGACTAGTTAGGCTACATCAGAGATCAGCTCCACAATGTTACATGATCGGTGACAAAATTTATTTAAAAGAAAAAAGCAAAACTGATTGGTTTTGTGGAGCTGAGCTAGAGACACAACAGAAGACATGTTCAGTCTTCACAGGTTCAACAATGGAGGAAAACTCTGTAAAGGCCATATGAAAGGCAAACTAGGCTGTTTACCATCCTACTGATTGTACCGGCTAAGGCAAGTCACACAATCTCCCTCCGACTTAGTATTTTGCTCCACTGAGGAAAAACTTCTAACTCAGATCAATTAGACTGTGGAAGATGCAGTTCTGCAGAAGGGATGGAGCCGGTTAAAAGCTGCTCCGTAATGGAAACAATATTAATTATGTTGCCAACACACTTAAGAGGCTGGGCCCAGACTTCTAGAGGAAAGGGAAATAAAATGCAAGAGACAGAATTAGGGTAGATAGCTAATGAGAGCCATGAAAAGTCAGGCTTAATTGATTACTTAGTATTTGTTTCTTCTGACAGCAAGGCTGCACGGGGAATGCAACTTCCGCTGCTGGAATAGGTCACCTCTGTGTCTCTCAGCAGAAGCTGCCACCCCATAGACCTCAGTACTTCCCCTGACACTAGCAGAACCCAGCATGGCTTTCCAGGGCTTTGGTAGGGAGGTAGTAGCAATTTTGTTCATCCCAGACAGCCTAGATAGATGGCTACCTACCTTTCAGGATAAAGGCTGTAATACTGAAAACAGTAACGAGTTAACCTAATATGGTTCTCTTCAGGCTGTCCACCAGGGTTAAGGATAAGTTCATTCATATTGTAGCAATTATTGTTCATATGCATTAGCTTTTGTATGGCCTATCCAAAACATGAAGGACCAAAACCGTGTAGTGATTAAACAGGAATCTGGTTACATTCATGCCAAAAAGTCAGGCAATTCTGATATTCTCCTGCAGAAGAAGGCAGCTATAGAGTTATGGCCATCATCCTGTTCTCTTTGGATTTTTTTCCTCTAAGGAAACCCCTATTGAAGTATTCAGCTAAAATCAGGTGAGTATTCACTTCATGCCTGGGCTGATCAATGCTTTGACAGTACATGTGGTTTAGTACCTTACACTGTCCTGGCTGAGATGCCCATCAGCTCCTCCTGTACCTCCCACTCCTGTGGGTGGAAGGCCTTGAGAGCCCAAGACTCACCCTATTTGCTTGAAGTTTTTGCATGCAGAGGCTGTGATATATGATTCCAAAAGGTCAAGGACAAAAGGATGTCGCTACAGGTAGGCAGACATTATCTCTTTTCTGTGACACTGCTGTCAGCAGCACTGAAGATATGTGCTGAGAGAAGGGGTATCTCAGTTATAATCTAGTTTATCTCAGCTAAGACAGGTGATGCATTGTTCTTTGAGCAGCAGCACGGTGGGACCCATACGTCATGCAGTGCAGTATCTGAGAATCATTTCAAATGGTTTATAGCACCTAGTAGAAAGTCAAGATTTGGTAGGGAGGAACTGGAATCAGCCTGAAAAACAGTTTGTTTTCTTAAGTAGGGAGAGAGAAATGATAAATAGGGCAGATGTGCCGTGCATCACCAATTTAGGACATGGTCATGTTACTGTGTGTTAGAAAGCCACCGATTCTCAGCTAGAAGCTGAATTTCCCCCTTCACCTGAAGCGCAGTAACTGATCATGTGTGCATAACCAGCTCCTCACACTGCAGAGCAATCCAGGATGGATTACCACAGCTGTTCTACTCCATGCTGCTGTAGACTAACAGCCACATGCACAACTAGCAGATTCTCATTTTCCCCTGCATAAGCATTCATTTTGAAACTGTGGTATTACCATAGCACACGATTCCTTGAACTTGCTCTCTGAATACACACTGAGTCCTGTTCAGAAGGACCCTAAACACTCTGAAAACTTTATCACAGGCCTGATGACATCTCAGAACAGAAGATATGAGCCTGTGATCAGCAATATGACAGTATTGAAGCCTTTGGAGCAGTCTGGAAAGCAGCTTTCTCCAAGATGGATGACCTATGTAGTGGCGTGTAGTGTTGCTACTTCAGGTTAGGAGGATTTGAAGGAAGGATCTTATAGCTTGTAGAAACAGCAAGGGAAGCAACAGAGCAGTTGAAGGGTACTTGAACTTGGACTGTCAGAAAGCTAGGGCTAACTCTCCTCCAGTTTCTTCCTATATAGTCATAAGAGCATACATTGATGTATCATCAGCATCTATTATCCTGCTAGCTCACTGCTTAAGGAAAACAAAATACAGAAGCAGGTGTTGACCCTCATCAGGATGGAATTCAGCTTTGATTCAGTTAAAATCATGTCAGATCATAACTTGTACTGAAGTAAAGTAGGGTGTGCTACCTCAGCCTGAGAGCAGAGCAGAGACACAAAAAAAAGAAATGCCAGTGTCCCAGCTGGGGGTGAAGTTTCTCACTGAGACTAAATCTGTGCCCCAGTTCATGGAATGTCTGTGGATGGTTGTTACAGGGTTGATAAGATCCACAGTGACCAGGAACATAACGAGTACAGAAAATGCCAGTGCCATCTGGTGACATACAGGGTAGAATATAAGGTGTAGTCTGAAAATGCTTCTTTATGAAAAGCTCTGCTTGCTGGCAGCAGTCAGGCCTTGTGCAGGAGGGCTCTACAAGCTTTCTTATTTCTGCTCTTACGTCTCAGTAAAGGATTATCTGCTTTTTCTCCAGCTTCTCTTTTCTTTCCCCTTGTTGCAGTGAGTTTTGAGAATAACTTTTACTTTCATGACAGCTGTATCCAGGGGCTCCAGACCGAGGCAATGCTCCACTGCTTCAGGGCTTCCTTCTGACTTGGGAAAAAGGCAGTTCTTTGTTCAGTTCATACAGTGGAGGTCCCTGCTAGTGAAAGGACTGATTTAAACCTGGAGGAAAAGTACTTGCACCCTATTTTGATAATGAGGCACTGGGATGATAACTGGCCTGGCCAAGATCTTAGAGAAATATATAGAAGAGATATGAAGTGACTGCAGACTCCCCAGGTACCAGATTTGACCTTTGAGAAAAACCTTTCTTAGAAAGCTATAACAGTAAGTTGACCTAAGTGACAGATCTGGAAAGTTATGAAATCAAGTAGCAAAGCTTATGCAGAAAACAGATGTCACACCTCTTCTGGCTGGGCCCCAGATTCTCTTCAGACTGCAAGCAGCAAGACCTTCTCCTTTTTCTGGGAGAAAATACTGGATTTGGCACAGATGACTGGCTGGTTGTGGCAAATAAAGGCAATTCATCCTAGTGCCTCACTAATCACGAGGTAACAGGCGACTTTGGAATGTACTACAGGGGTTTCTGGAAACAGATCAATGAATTCAAAGCGGGGAGATAATCCAGCCAGCTGGTCAAGCTCTGCTCATATTTAAGGTCCAATTGACCTGAACTGCACAAGATGTCCCCAGCATTCCATCCCTACCTTTGGAGATAAATTTTAGTAGGTAATAGTCTTTCTTGTCTTCCTCACACAGCATCTCAGACTTAAACCTTCCAAACAGTCTCAATGTACCCCAGTATTCCCCTTCTTCAAAGCTCTTTCCTCACTCTTAGGGAAGTAGCTGCTCTCACTGAACTCTTTCACTCTACAGCAGGAAGTCTTTTAAATCTTTAAGCTAGGAATTAAACTTTGCTGTTTCTACCGCTCAAGAAACTTTCCCATTAGAGGTACATAATTACATTAGCTAGAAGGACAAATTGTCTTACTGGATCTTTAAAGGTGCCATATACTCCATCACAGGTAAGTCTCATACTGACCGTCTACAGTAGTGTGAATCCCCGTGAGCAGGAAGATACATAATGCAGTTGGATTCCTGTCACCAGCAGTGGCTTGGCTTGCTCAGCACCCCAAGATATTCCAGTCTCTCTCTTATTCCTTTGCTGGACTCCCACAACCTTCCCTCTCTCACATCCTGGGGTTGCTAAGCAACATCCTGTAAGCAGCGAGCAAGAGCTAAGAATTTCTTATTTTTTGATCTTAAAGTAATGATATCTCCTATGGAACTAAAAACTATAATCAAGAATTAATTGTTAGTTGAGTATCCCTTCCTCTCCCCATTCCCTCATTTGGAGTCCTGCATAATTTCAGAGGACCCAGGAAATGGTTAAGCTTGATAAGTGAAATGAAATAAGATTTGAAGTCAGCTCTATTTTTCATATCTGCAGCTGGTTTGGAAGTGAGGGCACCAGCAGGGTCTCCCACACTGTTGAATTTAGCGTCTGACAAACTGTAGGAAATTGAAGCCAGTTATGCACAGGAGGTTGTATCCGCCAAAGGCAGGGGAATTATGTTTATTTAATAGTAAAACAAGACTTAGATTTACCATACATCTACAGTGTACTTCTCATAGTGATTTGCATGTCTAGGGTATGCCTACTGTTCTTCTGAACTGATATTACGAGATGGCAGAAATAAATCTACAGCAGGGGCAAGATAGCGTTGACATCTGAAGTCACTTAGCATGAAATAGTCTTTCGTCCACACACTGCATTTACACACATATGTACAAGGAATTCAAGTCAAACACACATACAAGATGGTACTGAGCTGTACATTCAGATCTAAATTTGTCTGTTTGAATAGTGGTTCCTAGCTGGGAGAAAATAACCACCAATATCTCCTTCATCCAAACTAGTGGTCAGGTCTCTAACTCTTGTTGGACTTGTGGACTTTGTCTGACCCTGGAATGTTATGGAGGTTTTATAGATCTTTTATAAAGGGACATCATGGGTAAGATATATAACATGTACTATGTAATTAGGTCTTGAATCAGGATTTAGCATGCAACATAGATACATCCCATGTATCACATATCCCAGGCAGTGAGAAAAAAAGAGCATTGCAAGGATATATAATTCACACCTTAATAGCAATCTAGTTGAGAGGCATCCCTGCCCATGACAGGGAGGTTGGATTAAATGATCTCTAAGGTCACTTCCAGCCTAGGCCATTCTATGATTCTATGAAATTTATTAATTTACAATGCTCTCACCCTAGGAAGCAGTCTACATCCTGCACTTCAAAGAAAGGTGAAAGATACTAAGAAATTAGGTTGCACTGTTAACATAATCTAAGGAAAATATCTTTCCTGGTCTCCAATCTCTTGACTGATATAATTGAGTTCTGCATTGTCTACTGGTTAGATAATATTGACTACAGAACCAGTGACTTTGATTCTTCTGCCTCAGATAAAGTGTCACGTAACAGTCATTAGAAAAATTCTTCCTCAGAAATAACCCTCCTTATTTTTTCAACTCCTTTTCTGTGCAGAGGTTTATACAATTTTCAAGCTAAACATATATGAACTTCAGGTAATGATAGAGCCTTGGGAGGACTTAATTATGGGAGTCAATAAACAGTTATGGGGTAGCATCTGGATGATTGAAAGAATGTTAGCAGCACTAACAGTTACAAAAAATAATGATTCTTCTGCTCCGTATGTAGGTCTTTTAATGTCCAGGACATAGGCTTACAGATTCAATAATTTCTGGGGTTTGAAACAAGACCAATCTTGTGTTTACACCATCTAGGCTTTTAAAGGCGGGGTACATGTAGCCTTCACACCTGTGTTTTCCTGATCTTGTTGTAAAGACAAGTGTCTTTAGTGAAACGTGAGCAAGTTTTTGGGCAGGCTATTAAAGGCAGAGAGCACAAGAAACCAATTTGAATGGCAGAACCACCAATGACAGTGAGAGGAAAGCCAGTCAGCATAGTATTTTGAGAGAGGCAGTGGTGAGGCATCAAGATCATTAACAAATAGAGCTGAAATTGCTTAAACAGGGTGGCATCAACAGCAATCTAGGCATATTCATGCAGAATCACAGCAAAAAATCATATTTTTCTTAGGAGGCTTAGATGAAAAATGATCTATAATATGCAGTGCTACACAATTTAGAATGTTAATGAAAAAAGAATCTAAAACTGATGATTGAATATTGTACTTTAGCCACAGGAGAAATGAGCTCCCTGGGCTCTTTCCTTTTTGCAACCTCTGGAGTATCTTTCTGTCATCCAGAATATGAGAAGACATTCTTCAAAGTGTAAGTCTGGGTGTGCAGTGCCTGTATATGAATTAAAATAGACTGAATGATAGAGGTGATTTAGCAAGCAGTTGATAGGTTTTGCTTTTCTGATTTTGTTCTTGACGAAATAGAGCAAAAGCAAGAAGTATAAAAAAGCTAGAAACAAGGATGATCTCCTGGCAAAGTATATTTGATTCTAGAGTTGCAAAAATTGCAATATCAATATTTTGCAGTGTTGATAGGTAAATCACTGTTACAGACCATAACATTATGCTTCTCCTGTGACACTTTGTCTGTGCCCCTCTGTACAAGATGTAAACTCCAGCTGTGGTGCCATGCTAAAATGCTCCTTTGATGTACAAAAAACACTGGAATACTTGAACTTTCTTCAGGATGTATCTTATGCCAAAACCTCCTGCCAATTTGTAGCTGGACAGCATCGATTACTCAATTGTTTTCAGTCATTTCTGAAAGGCTTATGTCCAGCATATGGTGACTGAACTAAAGGTGCTAAATTTGGTTGTCTCTTGGTAAAGTCTTGTGATTTTACGTGAAAAGTGGAAAGAGAGGGTGTATAACATTGATCTACTGATGACTCCAGGTGGAAAAGATTTATCTGGGACTGTTATATGACCAATTTCTCAATTCTCTGTAGCAATTTATTAAATAAAATACCTTTTGAAAAAAAAATCTCTTTTCCAAATTGTCATTTTTCCCCCTTAAAAAAATTCTTCCCTGAACAGAGAAATGACCTTTTACATAGGAATGTTTTGACAAGGTTTTTGCTATCTCAGAGGACCTACTCTGGGGGTCAGGGTGTCACCTAAAATGATAATAATTGTTATCATCTTGAGATGGAGGCACTGCAGATAGTTGCCTTATGAACTCGTCACCAGGATTACTTTTCAGGGTCAAAATGTCTATAGATGATTTTGCATACCGGGAGAAATCTGGATCTAGGAAGTGTTCAAAGAGAAATCTAGTTCCAAGGGACTTGGCTATGGCACCACTCTCACATTATGTGGAGACAGCACTCTTTGGATCACCCCCTGAATCAGCCAGTATCTTTTGCTTGTGACAAAGAGTGCAGACCTCACAAAGTTGGCTTGTAGTCAGCAAGAACTCCAGAGAAAACCACAACAATTTTCAAATTCAGGGACATACCAGTACTCGCTGCTCAAGAAAGAACGTGTAAGGAGGCCTCAGTCCTAGTGCCGATGACAAGTGATTTTGTTGACATCAGTCAGGTTAGTTTGGAGTAGCTTTTACAAAGCCACTGTAGTTGCATTACAGTGGGTGAGAGAGGTGGAAAGGCTCGTATAGGAAAAAAGTAAATACTGCTGAGCTACAGCCTGACTTTCAAGGTTAATTGGACATTTAGTTTTAGCTGCTGTCACAATAGATCAGTCATGTCACACTGTAATCAAAACTAACGCCTTTCAGTAGGCTTGTTAACTATTCTAACAGGAGGAAATTGTTTCAGTAATAATGGTAAAGGTAAGGAATATTCCTTTGTGTATTACAGACATATATAGCAGCAGCACCACCTGTCCCCTAGAACGGTGAGCTGTACTGTTTGTAAAGGAAAAACTTGATTTTTTTATTTGTTTGTAACACCAATATAGAAGTCTGGCTGAATCAAAGTGATTCATTGAAAAAGGCCAAAAAGAAAAAGCTGCTTGGTCCAGATGATGACAAGAAGAAGCCTTATGAATAAAACCATAGCCTGCGAAAGAGTGCAGCTGTATGTTTAAATTGAAATACGTCACATTCAAGTATAAAGAAAGATAAGCCTAACAAGTCCTCAGACAGAATGGAGGATCTGAGGACAAAACAATTTACTCCAGTGATGTGTCTTCAAGCAGGACTGAAAACAAACTTCATCCACAGTTATGCAACAAAAGGCTCATGTTTTGGACCAAGGGGCACACAGTTGCTGACTAAGACTGAAGAAGGAAGAAAGAAAAGGCCATAGTGAAAAACAAAGTTCTGATCCGAGTTTAACAAGACCACATTGCTACATAGCCATGGCTCAGGAATAAATATGCTTTACGTGCCAGTACCTGTAGGGCCAAGGACTGCTGTAGCTCCTTCATAACTCCGTGCCTGAGACCAGAAAACAAAGAACTTCAAAGCAGTTTTGCTCTCCAGGCCCGTGATTCAGGTGTTCTGAACACCAGTGTATTCCCCCTTCCCCCAGGCTGTTTTCTTTGGCAGCTGCTCAGTCTTTCCATTAAGATTTGTGCATTATTTCACAGGTTGCTGTTAAGTTGTTGCATACACGGCTGGCTTTACCAGCTACTGCTTGAACCTGCTGGCAATTTCCTGGTAGGTAGAAATTATTCCTCCAAAGGAGGAAAAAATCTGTGGTTTATAAATACGTGTTTTGCTACTCAGCCTGCAAGAAACTTAAACTGGACAGACATTTTTCTTTCTTCTGCACAAACTCATTGCCCAGTTCTCTTATTTTCTTCACCATCAGTAGATGCAGCTGACCTCTCTTGCATGAATTATGTCAGATAACACTTCACCAACAGTTTTCTTGATAGTTATAGAGCAGCTCAGGTTCCTTTGTTGGACCAGAAACATCAAGTTTCTCCAAGCATAAAACAGCACTTTAGAAAAAACTTAGAAAAGCTCTGTTTGAGGGAAGGGACAGAGACCAAGAAGCAAACTATGAGCAACCCAGCTCAATGCCTCTAGTTCTCTCTAACATGTAAGGCTTGTGCCTTGTGGCAAAACCTCTCACAAAACATCTTTCCAAAAGCTGGTTCTTCCCTTCCTCTATTGGAAATACTGTGTGCCCTGCTGTGGACCCCATATACCCTGAGATGAAGGAAGAATTACTGACCTGGGAGATGGCAAAGTGTTTCCCTCTGAGCCCTGAGCTGGGTCACAACCACCTTCAGTGCACCTGACTCTAAAGTAGTACATCTTTGTTGCCCCATGCCAGACTGGTTGAAAATTTCATAACTAAGAACATTCCCAAACTCATAATTTTGAATTCCCTTTGCAATAACAGACTGCATGAAAAAATACTCAACCTCCAACTAAGCCTTTAAGGAAAACTAAGCAGAGAAATCTGGGCAAGCATCCCTCTCTAATCAGCAATCAAAGCTTCCCTGTGAAGCTCTAGAGGGCCTGATTAAAAGCAAATGTGGGTGATGTTAACGAAGGAAAAGGTATAGCTGCTGGGAGAATAGAAAGTTTTAGGAAGAGCTTTTGACTCTGTACTAGACCTTCATATAGGGCTAATATATTTGGGCAGACAGCAAGCTATAGGTTTATGCTGCTTTTTATTAATTACAGGAATTGTGTGTTGCATTGTAGAGGGAATTTGTCGAAGTGCAGCCGTCCCTAGCTGTATGGCTCTAAAATTGAAACACAGCCTTGTCTTCCAGATACGCATGAGGTTGCAAGCTACCCTTTTTCAGTTACAGTATCTTCCTGAAAAAGTAGAAGAGAAGGATTCTGCCAAGCAAACACTCTGGAAACAAATGAGGGTGAGAGGGGCAGTTTTATACCAATTTACCAATTTTTATACCAATATACAGGCCATGCCTGTGGGTCTCTACCTGTTAAGGGGCTGGGGAAGGTGTTCATTTTGGACTCTTCTGGCAGGGGAAATGAGAGGCAAGTTTCCAAAGGTAATTAAAATTTATCTTCAGCTACCGGAAAAACAAAACACACAGGGAATGCCTTAACTGACAGCACTGTGGAACAGAATGTTTGTATTTACAAAAGAAAAGAGCAGTCCACACATCAGTAACGGAAGGAGGTTTAAAAAGCACTAGTGGGGGGGGAAAAAAAGTCGTGCTCTGAGACTCTCCAGTTAGGAACTTTCCTTGGCAGCTTAATGAAGTGACTTTCAACTGCTTTCGAACTCCCAAATCCTAACTAAGCTCTCCAGAATCCAACGTGGACATGTTGTTTCCGAAGATTGTATCTACACACATGATCTGGCATTTCTTCAGGTGTCTAACAGGGGTGTCTGATGCAGCCACAGATCAAAAATAGTTCATAGACCACAGAACATGACTCTTGCATTTGGCTGATCTGTTTATCTGTTTCCACATCAAAAGGCCATCTGAGCATGACCATAATATGTTTACGCTTACAACATTCCTATAAGGCAAAATGATACTTCAGTCCATATTTCAGACTAGATATTTCTGACAGTCATGAATTGCTTTCCCATCTTGAGTACACTTTCCATGGTTTTGGTCACTAAATTGTCTTTATCCAAAGTGTTTTACTATTAAGAGGTGGCATGACATGACATGTCACAGTTAAGAATTGTTTCTCAAAAAATTTTTTCATTTTAAAATGGAGCTTTATTGAAACTGTACTTTTGGCAGAAGAGAGTTAGGTCGGATGAATTTTTGAGCTAAAAATGGGCCAATGTTGTCCAAAAATTGCTTTGACACTTATAAAAGGAAGAAAAAAGTGTTCTTATTTGAAGTGCCTTTGTATTTAAACATGAAGCTAATTTTAGTCAAGTCTTCTATTCAAAGTCAACATTTAAATGAATATTTTATAATTTGCAATATGAACTTTTTCAGTGGGCCCTGACAGAACACATCTCAGTGTGACCAGTTTGGGGGAAGATTTGTGGTTTACATTTTTCAGGTTTAAGGTGGAATTTTAAAAATAGCACCTTGAGTTTGTTTTTTTCAGAGACAAGATTTTCTTTTCCTGACTCAGTTTTCCCTGCCCTGTTCACTTGGGAGATGATAAAATACACAAAAACGCTTTGCAATTACAAAATCTCTTCTAATGATAATACAAGTTTTTTTTTTTGTTTTTTTTTTTAATAGCCTCCACACAGCCCCACAGCCACGCAAAACTGAGAATAACTTTGCATATTCAGATATGCATTTAAATCCCAGTTAAAGCAGTCTCTTTTTCAAGGCAGAATGTACTTCAGAAAACCTTGAGGATAAAGCAGTGCTCTCAGTGGAAGGGAGATTTGTGCACCACAGAGTCCGAATCTGCAAATAATCTTAGAAGACCCTTTTTTATTGAATAAGGCATGTATCTATCGAGTTTGGGATTTTTGTAAATTCAGTAAGCGCATTGGTAAAATGTCATTTTCCTTAAGAGTAGGAATTCTCTAGAATCACCATGTACAAGCAATAGCACCTCAAAGAAAGCCTCCTTGAAGCTGGAAAGAGGCTGTTATGAAAATACATGACAATCCAGAACACATCAGTGCTGAAGCAAATTCCATGCCATTTCTAAATTTAAAGAGTGGGGAGAATTTAGGGAAGACACTTGAAATGAGCCCAAGCTAACTTTATAAATGACTGTTATAATAATTTAGAATGAGTTTCAGTCTGCTTAATTCTGGCATGTAATTTACCCACTACTTTTTAGTACTCAGTAAGCAGTTCTTCTAATGTAAGCACTTAAATTTCCCCAATACATTGGCAGCAGCAGGTGTTCTTGAAGACCTCCCGGGTGATGTTCTTTACTGAAATGAAGCCTTCGATTTAGGCTTTTTCATCTGAAGACTGTTTTATCAAGTGCCGCTGCTGGGCAGGATGGTTCTAGTGGTTGCTGTGTTTTGATGGCTTGTGAAGGTGCAACCACAAGACAGGCACAAGCCAAATTTAGTGTTTGGGGCTTCTGCAGCTTCTCCTCAAGGGCTGTCCTCAGATCACACCAGCTCGAGAGCATTTCCTGTATGATTTGTTGAAGCAGAGAAAAAAGTAGTTTGTGGGCTGATATTTATCTGCTGTGCAGTACAGCTCATTCGTTCTAACAGAGACACGTATACCTCCCAACTGTGTTTACACAGCAGCTAATTTCTACTTGTGGCTGCTGCTGTTTATAAGGAGAACCAAGCAATTGTTCCTAACAATTCTCTAAAAATTAATGCCTTTACTGGCGTTGTTAGAATTCTAAATAGTGCATTTCATAATCATTTATAATGCAACAGTCTTAATGAACAGTGCCAAATCGGTCTTAGTACTCCTGAACCACCCATTGCTCAGTTCCTCTCTCTCTATCCATTGCATTTATGAAAAGAACAATAACAAATAATTTTATATTTAGAAAACTCCTTTTTATCAGGAAATAACCTAAAGGATTAATAGCTCTCTACCCAGTCCTCAAGGCCTCAGCTTAGAAAAAGAAAACATCAGCCACGACAGGAATAGGAACAATTTCTGGAGCAGAACTTATCTGTATTTATTTATTTTTGACTGCAGATACTACAGCAGAGTATACTAGAATGTAAAATATTCTGGGTCACAACCAGAACAACAGAACAGAATTTGGTCAGATATTTACCATAAATCTTTGTTCTTGAAAAAAAAATTGACATGAGATTTTTAATGGCGTGAATCAAAAATTCCTCCTTTAAAGGCTTCTCTGAAAGGTAATAGGCTCAAAAGCAGTGTCCCTAATAGCAGTCTTTGGATGTTGACTCAGTATGGATCTGTAGGCTAAACTCCTCCAAAGCTCAACAGGACCACTTCTGTAGCAAGGGACTCCATCCTAGTCCCCTAACTAGCTCTGTAATGAAGGTTAGATACTTTTCAGCATATTTGAAATAAGCTTGCTTTTCACTAGAGCTAAAGCAATTGAATCCAGTGCTCTGAGTTCTGCTTAAAAGGGACACTGGCTGAGAGGAATGAATGGCTGAAAGATATTGATGAACAGTGTTGGATGGCACAGTGCTTAATAAAAATGAGTCACACCTTGGCAACTCTCAGGAATGACCCTACAAATAATTAGGAAATTAAACTTACAGGAAGAGATCTGGTGCTGAGTCAATTTTAGTTTTTCTTTCAAATTCAAGTTTCTTTTTCAACAACAACCAAACTCTCCCCCCACAAGAACTCAAACCACTACAGCTAAGCACTCCAGGAATTACACAACACTCTGGACAATGCTCTTTGTCTTATCTGGTATATGCTATTTGATTTTCTAGAAGTGCCAAGGCTAGGACTCATTTGGTACAGGACATCCACCGTCTTTTCCAAGTTCACTCAAAACTACCGAACTAAATGTCCTACAAAGAATATTCTGGAAAAAGAGCTTATTTTAAAAATTTCTTAAAATACAAGGTCCTACTTTTTTTTTTTTCTCATAGTGAATTTTTTTTTTTGTGCGAGTGGAGTAGTTAAAGAAGTTTACAAACATTTACAAAGTAAAGTTACACTTGACAAAACAGAAAATGTTACAAGGATCCTAGATTTGAAATTTGGTGTGGGTTTTTTGAATTTTCAGAATAAGTTTTACTTTTCATATTTTTTTATGTCTTGCTTTGGAATGACGTATATAATTTTGAGAAGCTAAAGCTGAACTACATAAAAACTAAAAGTCTAAATCAAGGTTGAAAACAATGACATAATTGAAATGAAACATGACATAGTTTTGCTATTTGAAAGAAAGGTCTCAGGCTGGCATACAAGAGGTGTTTTTCTGTCTCGTAAGTACACTATTTGTTTTAGCTCTACTATAAGCAATTATTGCTGCACAGTTTTCCATTTGGATGCCATATCAAAATGTCAGCCACTATGCAGGTCACTTTAATCCAGATGACCCATATCCTGAATGGGTGAATTTGTGAAGAGAAGAATTTCTGATCCTTACTGGATTTCAACAGGAAACAAAACAGTACAGAGAAGAGATGCTGAGAATTAATTGTGTCTAAACAGCAGAAAACCCCAGCAGAATAATGAGATTCCACTGCCTGCTGGTTTATTGCTGAAGACTATAAAAAACAAGCAAGCATTGATATAAAACATATGTTATCAATATTTGGTCTGTGGTGGTAACCACAGCCAAAAATGAGGGTCAGCTCAGCATGCTGTTTCATACTGCCTTACTTGGAACATACCTGTTTGCAATATATAGCTTGGTGAAACTCAGCCAACTCACATCTGCTTATCTTAAAGCAAAAGCACTAGAAGTATCAATGTGTATGAAATTACTAGGATGCATCTGGCAATCCTAAAAATGAGGGGGAAAATAAAGTGCACAGAAATCATTTACTGCCAATACAAAGGGATGTAGAGAAAAATTACTTAATAAACAAGTTCTAAATGTGCTTTTTTTTTTCAGACTGAAAGGATCATGGAAAGTTTAAGTAGATGCCTCTTGGCATAAGTGCAAACAAACAGAGCAGAAGGGTCAAAAACATCCCATAGTACAGAAAAGACTTTGATAAACATGTAAGTTAAAACAGTTGTTTAGAATTTAGGTATATCCAACATTGGTTACCATAAACCAGGAGTAAAACAGTTAAAAGCACACAGCAACAGATAACAAGGAACAGTTAATATTTCACAAGTGATGGAAGAAATAAAAGAATGTCTGCAGATTTTGGTAGCTGGAGACAGCTTCCAGAGTTGTCACTCCTCCATTCATCCTGGTATCACAACCATCTCAGTCCTGCATGTTCATTTTTATATTCTTATGAAATATTACTTGCTTAGTTTTATAGTAACATATATAAATAAAGACTTTTCTTAGTAGTTCCTGATTCCATTAAATACGAGCTGTTTATTCCTCTGTGAGAGAAACAGGCATGTAGAAGTCAAGGATGTGGTGGATGATGGTTTAAACTGTATTCTGGCCGTGGGTGTAGCCGTGAGTTCTGGAGTAAAGATCAAGACTGCACATATAGTGTACCTGGAAGAAAACAGCTGTATCTCCCATTGTACCCCTCCACACTCTTCAAAGAAGCATGCACAATATTATATAGGAAGTAAATCCATCATTCCTGGTGAAATGCTCCAGAGGCAATGCTATTCAGTTGAAGAGGCAGAAAAGTCCTGGGAGGTAACTGAGATAAGGCAGCTGTATGAAAAGTTAAGCTTGTGATGCAGTGGCATAAAGAACTGCAAAGAGTAATTACTGGAAGGGGAACTCAATTAACTGGAACAAACAACTGATTGTGCAATTAAGGAAAACCCAGTAAATCATTACATACCTCTTGTCATACAGCACAGTCCTGCTGTAGAGGCCCTGCTCTACCAGCTAAGAGTTAGGGCTAAGCTGCAATCATATTTTCATTGCCGTATTATGAGCCACTAATGATGATCACTTCTGCACTTTTCCTAATTACATTGAACAGCAACGCACATCTCTAACCCTCCATTTTACTAATGTTTTGGTGTATGAAAATGTGCAGGAAGCCATACAGAATCATCCAGCAGTCTGTATACCACATCCAGGTTTACAGGTTTGCATTTTTACCTTTCAGGCAAAAGACCAACTATCCAAGGGAGGGCACAAAGTTCCTTCTTTATCAGATCATTTAGCCAGAATGCAACAAATGTTTATACTTTCAGTTTCAAATCCACTCAGACATTATTAGGTGGAAAACTAGATTTGTACTTCATTGATTATAAGATTTGCTTCTATTTAGAAAAGATAAGAATAGAAAGAAGAAGAGATCTCATTTCAGTATTATTCAAAAAGAGAATAATAGAGAAAAAAAAAGATTGGTAGAACAAAGCAGAATAGTGAGAATATGTGAAAAAGAGAGGATGTACAAACTAAGTTGGCAGGACTGTCTGGAGATAAGATTCAGTCAAACTTCACCTTTATGAGCTTGTTTGAAATTGTTTCCTCAACTCTCTGTGATGAAATTGTTGTGTTGGGCTCTGGCTGACCATATTGGTTTTGTTTAGTCTCTAAAACACTGGTGAAACTGGTTATACTGTTTATGATACATAGATGAGAGGGAAGTAAAAAGTTTGCATTACATTTTTTCATAGCCTTTCTGGCTACCTGAAAAATGTTCATTTAAAAAAAATCCTGCTGTTGTTCCTCCCTGAATTTCCTAAGGGGTTTTGGTTTGTTTGGGTTTGTTTTGTTTTTCCTTTCAATCTTTATAGTCAAGAGAACTTTGTCCCAAAGGCAGCAGCTACTTACTCAAAAGAAACATGCCCCCATGGTGGCTGGGCCATCACTGTCACCTGGAAAAAAGAAGCTCTTTTCCCCGAACCTCCCTTCTGCCATAATGAGATGCAGAAGCAACTTCTTTCTGAAAGTGCAGCCACTGACATGTCCTCCAGCACTGACTGCCGCTAGCGAGGAGGGCCACTGACTGCTGTGAAGAAATGCCGTCTTTTTACCCGCTGAACAGTACAGACAGCTGTTTCTTATATTGCCCCTTGCTAAACGCATTTTTAAACCATATTGGCAAAAGGTTTCTCTAAGGGAAATTTGCCTTCTGTGGCCATCGGTCCTCAGCCTGGTTTTAGAGAAGCCACTAACAAGGCTGATGATTATTGACAATTCTGTTGACAGTACTTACAGTAGAAACATCTGGCTGGATGCTCTGAACTGACCCATCATTTGCTACTGTGGAAATGACATTATATTTCAGAGACTGCAAGATCATTTATCTTCATTAAGCCACAGTTCCTAAAACCAATAATTAATGACAACTGGTCTGGAAATGGTTGTGTGAAAAAAGAAGGTACTAAGAGAATAAATAAATTTGGAGAAGAGGAAAAGTGCAAGCTGGAGGGAAAGAGACATGAAAAAATTTTCTTCTCTGAAAGCATTTGGGATCCTGTAAGGACATTTCAGTATGGACTGAACTGCTGGTGTTTCCTGAGCAAAATGAGGAAGACCACTGGATGTGTGATGCTGTCTGAAGTTGTGCAAGTGGACACAGCTGGCAGAGGCCAAGCTCAAAGCCACGGCTGGGATTTATCATCTACAAGAGGAATGGCAGGTGGCTCCGCATGTGAATTGCAGACAGGGACTATGTCTTTTCTTCCAAATATTTCTGTGCATCCAGTCCTAAATTTCAGCCCAGCCTTGGTCTACTGGTGCTGTCCACTTTCTGAGCTACCTGAATTAAATTTTTCCTGTTCCTCAAACAGAGCACTCCTGTCCCAGATACCTTGATATGCAGTCTGAAGAATGCATACAAGGCACAGTGGTGAGATGGTTGCCACAAGTTTCCCAGAAAGAAAACTTCAGTGAGAAAAAGTTCACTTCCATCTAAGAAGGACAAGAAAGTGGCAGCAGTCTTCAAAATACACTTTAAATATTCAGTGCATTCAAGGAGAACTGCAAAAGGTAGCCTGGTACCCAGTGCTCCTCGGTATCACAAGCCTTTTTAAAGTCTGCCCTAAACCTCCCTGTGACTGTAGAAAGAAAGGTAATTTGTAAAAGTGGTACTATAAGGTAAAAGTGTTTTCCATTTACTCTTGTATTATGCTAATTCACAGAAATACTTGTGAATTGACCACTCATTTTAAAAAATGTTGGGAATTGCTGATGGGTTTTGTCTAGTCTGTATAGAGAGGTTTTTCATCATTTCTAGCCAGCATTCAGTCCCTGCACTAAAAATGCACATTCATGCCCTTGGCCCATTTCTTAGCTAATTGCTTTGCACTACTTCCTAGCTCTTCTGAAAAAACAACTTGTATCCAAGTGAAGGAAAGCCTCTGACACTCTCCTTTGCCCTGTTCTGCAAAGAATGACACCTGAAATTCCTCTTCTCATGCCTATGGAGAAGTTTTAACTTTAAAATGAGAAAATACTTGTATCAGCAAAGCATAGCAAGGCTCTGGATGATCTTCTAACTGGACTGGTGGGGAAAGAGGTCTGACTCATTTAAAATAGCCTTGACAAGTTTATAATGAGCTTGTATGAAGAGGCAACCTCAGGTCATGGAGGACTTGGACTTCGTCCAAAAAACTTGTTTTGGTTCCAAATTTTAAATATGTTGAAGACCGTTATATTGAAAATTAGGAGGATGTGAATACCTTATCTTTTGGTGTTTTGGTGTTTTTAAAAGATGAGCACCATCCAGTACTTACTGAAAAAACTACAAGTATGTAACAGAAGAAGCAGAAATCAAAATTATGAGGAAGAAAAGAAATGAGATTTGGGCTAATTCAGAGGCCTCTGGGTTTTTTTATGCTGAGGGTAACATGCTTTGACCAATGATTCACAGCCTGCTTGGTGTCCCACAAAACAATTCTAAACATCTCAGAGCTCCTCAAAAAACAGTCTCACCTTCCTACAGCTAAAATTTATCTGTAACTCTGCACAACAGACTGAGAAATGTGGAGGGTTGTCAGGGCTCTGTGATTTCAAACACTTGTAACTCAGTTAAATTGCCTTTATGAATATGTTCGTTTCTATTTTACAATTAAGACGAACAAATGGATGTGTAAAGGCCATACAGGAGTGAAGCAGCAAAATCAGGAAAAGAACGAGCTCACCCACATTGTAGTGTTTTATACCGTATAGGAAGGCACGGCAGAGCAGACACAACTGCCAGACTTTCAGAAGACTGGCTTGGCTAGGCATTCTCCAAGGGCCATATTGATGATTGCCATTTTTTTTCTGTTACTGCTGGGAAGAAGCTACAAGGAAATTTGTGAGTGGGGTGGACAGGAAAGTGTAGAAGACACAAGATTTAGTGCAGGAAAGAGTCCTGCGATGACAAGCAGCAACAAGAGAGGGGTGATCACCTCCTAAAGCGATTGTAGTGACTTCATTTGCAAAAGTGTGTGGATAGAGGCTGACAGGTATATATACAGACTGGTATAACCAGTTAGTACAAGTGATGGAATTCAGTTAAGGCATTAGGTACCTGATGGATAGAAACTAGTAATCCTATTCAAATCTATCCCCTCCCATACAAAGGGAACTGCTCAATTTTCAGCCAACTGATCCTCCATAAACAAATTGTCTTTGTATGTCTGCAGTAATTACCTGCCATTGTGAAGATCTGACAAAAGCCCCTGGGCACAGCCACAGTGCTTATAATTTCTTTGCTATAAAGTGAGGTTGCTCTTAATTCCTGGATAAAAACCCAGCACAGCTCTGCAAACTTCAGCCTGTTCCTCTTTCTCCAGTCACCACCAAACATCAGAATTTGGTCATTGGTCTTCTGCTTGTTAGGAGAAAAACACTCAAATACTAAGAAGCAGGAAACCCCTATGAATGCTCTCTGTTTCAGGAAGCTATGAAACAGATGGCTTGGTTATAGCATCATTTCCTTCTGCAGTAAAGGTTTTGCTTTAATTCTGTAAGTATAGCTCATCTATCTCAGCCAAGGGGATCCTACAGGCTTTGTCAGTTTTGTGTGTCTGTTTGGGGGCAAGACAGAGAAGTTGTTTTCTTGCCATGGAAAATAAATGTGTTTCAGTACAGCAAAACAAGAAGGGAAAAAAAAAAGAAGACACATTATAACCAAGGAAACAATGATTTTTCATGCAGGAGTGGAAACAAAGCATAAAACAGTGTATTCAGGGAAACAGGGCAGGCAGAGCCCCATCTTGTGGCAGAAAGTTCAATTTGTGTTCCTTTGGCTGTGCATGAGTCACCATGTCCCTGTGACAATGTTCTGCGACATTGCTCTGTGCAGCTGGCCTTTAAATATTTAAATGTATTGGACTACAAGAAAGCTATCTGTTCTTTGCCAAGCAGCTGCCTATAAACAGCTTTCTAAATTGCAAGGCTAGACCGCACTAGTCTAATCCAGAAAGGAACAGGAGGAATTGTATAATTAACTTTTCCCTTTCCCACAGAAAAGAACCCCTTTGTGCTGGGAAGGCAAGGATGAGTCTGAGTCTAGAAAGGAACTAAAGTGACACTGAAGTGACTCTGAGCCCTTTTAGTGTTCCTTTGTTCAGTTTGTGAGTTTGCTGTAGCAGGAACACAACTACATGCTGACTGCTGGCTGCTCTCCTGGTAAAGATAATTTCTCCAGCTTTCCCTTGCATCCAGTCTAGCTATGTAGACATTTCCCCAAGTAATCTCATATTCCAAAGCAGTCACACCACTTAGCTAGCTGCAGGCAGAGAGAAGACTGTAAGTCAGTGATCAGGAGTTGCTATTTCAGGGTCAACATGGTCCCAGAGTGGCAGCAGTGCAATGTTGAAAATCTCTTTTACTTGTGCCCAAGTAACTTCTTCTAGGATTTCCTCCTGAAAATAGACCCCAAGCCATCTACTGCATGTTGAGGATGAAAGGAGCAAAGAACTTTCAGCCAGGAATATATCAGTCATATCTATAGGACTGTGTGAAAGAGATCAGAGCTGCATTCGTTATTTTTTTTCTAACTGAGATCCAGCTCTTTAAGTGATTTTGGCACATTGCATTGATTCCAACAGGAGTTGAACTTTGAGATGAGAATTAGGTGCCTAAATACTATCAGGTTCTGCAGTTTCATGACTGGAGACTTTTGATACACAAAGATGGATTTGTCTGAATACAGCTTACCTCTGGAAGAGTCTGCTTTAGGTCTCCAAAAGAGATTGGAAATCATTACAAAGTTCTCTCCTGAGCCTTCTCTTGCTTTCTCATCTCTGTTAATGAGCATTTATACATGGAGAACACGTTCTGTCATGTCATTTTTTTACCTTTGCATCTAACAAGGAAGTAAAATGAGTACCGAAAAGGTGCAAAGTTTTTGCATATTCAAAACATCTGTCAAGTCTGATGTTTCATTACGAATTTGGACCAAAACTTGTAGATCGCCTGAGTTCATCCAGGTCCTTGAAAAGAACTTCCTTGAAAACAGATTGATGAACCATCTTGCCCATTTATATTTCTAGCCCAGATATGAGTCTGCAGTGGCTCACTTCTGCTTTACTGTGAGCCGAGGGTGCAGCAAAGGGTCAACCAGAACCCTTCGCTTCCCATGAAGACCTGTGCTCAGCCACAGGTCACTGGTTAGCTGGTCACCTGTGGCCACAGGTCACTGGTTAGCAGCCTCTGCCAAGTGGTTTCTTGAGGTTCTCATTTCACTTCCTTAAGGGCTGACATTTGCATCATGAAGTTGAACTTCAAGGACTGTCTGGCCTAAGGATCTTCAGGCAGAGCACAAGAGCAAGTGAAACCAAGAAGATGAAGTTCATAAACAGAATCTGGAAAAGGATCTAAATGTTTTAGCTTAGAAGTCATGCTTCATGCAATGGGCCGCATTCACTTCCTTCGCTCTCCTTTAACACAGGCTTCTTCTGCCCTGTTAGGTGTTCTTTCCCTATCTGCAAAAGATAGTGGCCATATGAGAGAAATGGCTGAAAAAGAAATAAAATCAAAAGGTACAAGATGTAATTTATGGTAGAATAGTTGGCAGCAACGCTAGAAGGGCATACACTGGAAGATCATATGGCACCAGTGAATGTTTGGATTTATGGGGTGGCTTGCTGGGGTGGAGGGAGGTGAGATTTGAGCATACCAGAACTTTATTTACCACACAAAGTATTCTGGCACTTTTTATTTGAGTCTAGGGAAGTGTGAACATCTCTCCTAGAAACTTTGAGGGACACAGAGGGTCTTTACTAGTAGAAAAGGAAAATACAAATGCCAATAGCATGAGCAGGCTGTGGATGTTTCTGTTTCTGGAAGATTGTAGAAATATTTCTATTTTTATTCAGTATTTCTCAAAATTTTCCATTTTCTGTTAATAGGCTTTTTAAAAATACTTCACAAGGATTATTTTCAAAAGGTCAGAAAGTGGTTTTAGTCAGCTTTGTTTTACTGAGCATCCTTTGAAGACTTTTTCTATTGTAAACAAAAACTTGAGAAATCCCTAATTGGCAATTAAATAGTTCTTGTGGACATTCTTTTTGTGTTTTGTTTTTTTTTTTTTTAAAGGGCATTTAGAAAGAAACAACCAAAAACTCATATAGGTGTAAAGTTTCAGCTTGCCTTACTAATGCTTTGGATAAATTTGTTCTTAGTGTATTTCAAATGTGTTATTTGCAAATCTGTTTACCCAGTACTCAATTCTGGCTCCAGCTAAATCATAGAATCATAGAATCATAGAATGCCAGGGATTGGAAGGGACCTCGAAAGATCATCAAGTCCAATCCCCCTGCCAGAGCAGGAATGCCTAGACTATGCTACACAGGAATGTGTCCAGGCAGGTCTTGAATGCCTCCAGAGAAGGAGACTCCACAATGATATTCTTTACAAATAATATTATTCATTATATTTCTTTCCAGCTATTCTTCACATGTTTTCTTTGGTAATACTCAGTTGTTTGTGTTCAGACTTTGTTGCACTATGCAATGAACTTACTTGAGAGCTTTAACTGAGAAGAGGTCTTGCAGTTTGTGAAGGGCAGGTCCTTCACCGGAGAAACATGTCAAAGTGCCTGGAACTCTGGCCCTCAAAGGCAGAGCTGGGAATCATTACTATTAGATGCCAATACCCAAACCTAAATGAGATATGTTTCACCCTTCATAATAACAAGTCTGCCAGAAAACCATATGGCAGCAGAACCCCTTTTGCTTTCCAGGTATCACTTTCTCCAGCTCTGCACATCCTGTAACCTAAAGTCAGTTTTCTTGCCTCTTTCTCTGTCCCTCCCCACCTCTTCTTAAACACAGTTTCTTGTCTTATGTCTGTATATCCCTGCTCCTGCCTATCTCCATTACTGACCATGTGACTCAATACTTCTAATTTATTCACCATGGATCAGCTTAACACTGCTCCCTTCTGTAATTCACACCGTATCCTGCCTGCTTTTGAATGTTGTTTAATTCTGTAAAGCTTTCCAAGTTACAAGCTGGTATGCACTGTGTCATCTTGTATTGGCATCCTGAATCTTTAATAAAGTTGTTCTCAAATAATGTTTCAATAAGTGAAGTGTACCTGCTGAGACAAGATTCTACATATCAACATGACAAGAAATGGCATTTAATGGGATAGGAGATACGGACAAAGGAAGGGATAGAGTAGCTTAGAGAGTAAGAAAAAGAACCTTCCCGCTATTTTTTTTCTTTTTTTGCATTCAGAGATTTCAATTCTTTTTCTCTGAGATTTGCCCCACGTAATTGTCAAATTTAATTATTTAGAACAGATATCCTATAACGCACTAAGACTAATTCCCTGGGAAACTGTCAAGCATGTAAAAAAGAGTGGTGAGAAAAGCCCTCGAGGGATTTTGTTTAGCATGACTGCAGTTCAGAAAAAGATGTGTGCACCAATACCAAGGGCTTGAGTATTTGCATATACAAGTGAATATGCACACGTGTTTATACATGCATATATCTCAGTTTACATACCAAACAAAAGTAGAAATGCTATGAAAAAATTAAAAACAGGTGGATGAAATTGTCTCTTTTTAGACAGAAAAAAAAGAGCCCAGAATATTTAATTTCTGACTCTGTAAGTTAATACAGACAGTTGATGGGAAGATTACTTGTGATGAAGAGGTGAGGTTTGTATTCTGTGAGGATTCATTATGCTATAGAAACTCAGATCCTTACAGGTGCACAGACACCCAGTTACAAAGGAAAATCAATAGGAAAGAGTTATGTCCATCTCCTTAAGAATCTGAGCCTAAAGCACCTGATCCAAGGCTCATTTGTTGGTTTCCATGGACTTGAGAACAGGTCCTATCTCGAAGATGCTGCAAACAGAGATGAGGTCAAGGTCTGCTGCTCAGTGAAGGGAAGAAAATGTGTTAACGCATTAGTGCGCTCAGCTCCCTGGCAGCTTCCCTGTGTCCCCCAGGATGCTCTGAGGTTCACAGCTGTGAGCAAGCAGCTGAAACATTTGAGCATGGGGATCAGACAGTGTTAACCAGCTACAGAAGGACAGTGGCAGGACTGGAAATAGCTGAGAAGTCAGAAAGTGGATGCAGAACAGGTAGTTTAAATTAACAACTCTAATCCAGGTATTTCTACTGTTCCTTAGTTCATTGTTCATAGATTAGTACTGTTTCACCTCAAAATGGTGCAGGAGGGACAACGTGCTAAAGCTGTGCTGAAAGGAGCTATTGACATTTCCTGAATGACAGTGTTGGGTGTCTCCTAAAAGTCAGCCAGGGGGAAGCGCTCAGCTGAATGGTCTCAGAGCTAAAAGGAAGGAGGAATCAGCAAAGGATGTTTCTTAATCTCTGTTCTATTTTCAGAGGGCACAAAGAAAATGTTTGGTGAAGAAGGGCTTTCAAAGAGCAGAGAGCAGTAACCCAGCCATGAGCCCTCCCTGGCCTGTCCCCTCCTCTTAAAATAATGAGCTTTTCATCCACTCAGAGCTGTCACGGTGGATAAAGAAAGGAGTGAAGCAGAAATAAAAAGCAGACATAAATTTCATGTTTAAAGGCACTCTGAGATTTTAAAGTCCACAAGACATGGTGGACCTACTCACTAAGCAGCATGCTTAAATTCCTCCTTTTTTTACCAATCATTTAAGAGATTGATTACATTATCTTTGCTAGTCTTCTCTTCTGTCAGTAACTTTTGAGGGTGGCAAGGCATGCTTTGTGCATGTGTGTGAATGTGCGCATGCATGAGATTGAGGTGTCTAGATTCTGTACTGGTTGTTTTACACAATATATCGATAAAGCCTCAGGCTTCAAGAATAAATCTGTGAGAATCAGCACAGATAGTAATAGCTTCTGCTAATGGTAGTGATTTGGAGAGCAACAAGAAATTAAATCAAGTCCGTTTAATTTTTTTTCCACTATAAAATACTGTTCCTAGTTGCTTGCTTTACTCAAGAGAACCTTGAAAACTAGAACTGGGGAGAAGCAATTAATACTATGCTTTTCAGGTGTTGAGCAGTGTCTCCTGGGAACAATTTCTAATATTCAGAATAAAATTAGAGCCTGTGAGAGCTCTGCCACCCAGTATTAAAACTCTTCCACTCCCTAAATATTCCTTGATTTTAGCATTTCTGTGAATAGCTGAAAATGGATGGTAATTTCTCTGAAAAGAAGCATTAATAGCAAAATAAATGCTACAATGCACCCGTTCTGCTCCAGTTTTGAACTTCAGGAGAGCTCAGTACTGTAATCTCACTTCTGGGATGATACACATATGAATCCCATGGAATTACCACTCATACTAAAATGCACCATCTCCAGTTATTCCAGATCTACTCCTTCTCTTCCCTCTGCTTATGGTATTGCTGTAACTTCTCAGGACCTACTGTCTTGATGCTACCCTATCCTAAAAAGCACTACAACCCAAAAAGGAACCCTTGCTGTTGAAGATGTGATCTAAATCACATTTAGTCACGTTTTCAGTCTGGCCAGGCCAGACATGATCTAAATGTCAGCCTTTCAGCAGGTTTCCAAGGGGGAAAATTTCTTTTATATATCTTAAAACATGAACTCAGAGTTCCTGAGATATTGCAGCAGAGGAAAAAGGAAAACATTGTCCACTCCGAAGAGAAAAAAAATCTTGAAGGTGTTGCTGTTGACAGAGTTACTACTGACCTTGGCAATATGATGGATTGCCCAACATATCCATATCATCCCAGTGAAGATGCACAGAGATTTCCTTTTATATATATCTTTCCAATCACTCATCAAAGCATGGACTATACCGCAGGGCAAGAGCTGAGGTCTTGTTGATCTTCCCAATCTGTTTTTGCTTAGCAAAACAGAAGCAGGCAATATTTAGATCTGTGTTGTTTGCTTGACATAAACAAATTACATTGTGGGTCAGATGATATATAGAAGCTATCCTATTAGCTTGACAGTCCGTAGTGAGTATCTGTTGGTTTAGAAAAAGAAAACAAAGACACAATATTTTTGCTCAGTTAGAAAGTGTAGGTTGTTTTTTATCATTATGCACAGAGAACTGTGAAGTCAGGTTGTAGTAAACACAAGACCCATACGTGCTGAGGTAAGCATAACAGAAGTCTAGGTAGCCAGTAAGAGTTATATCCTAATGTGGTAGTTGGTGCAGTTAAGAGATGCTTAGAAAATGAATATGTAAAAGAGCTGCAATAAAGTATGAAAGGCAAGCCTACAGGGTGGCTCTATGAAGTTTTCCACAGGACATTATTTCTAGGTGTCATATCTGGCAGGTTGTGTTCAGAAAAACAAGGTGCGGAACCGCTTTGATGTTGGTAATACACAGAAATTTTAACTGTGCTTCCTGATTTCTGCTTAAGGAAGCCTGCAACTTTCTCTAATAATCTTTGTGTGACTGATCAGAAGCAAACCAAACAGAGATAAGGCGTGGTAACTGTGCTACTTAATTTCAGTGCTATGTGATGTTTGTGATCCAAGTCTTCCATAATATGGGCTATCAATAGAAAACTAGTTGATTTGTCAGTTCGTTGATTAGGAGAACAACTAACAAAAGTGATCCTGTTCCTTGCTGAGCAGTGAAAGGTGCCTTCACCTAGGTAGTTTTCTGAGGGGAGCAGCATGAAGGAGAGAACAAGGACAGTATCCATTGCTGGAGCTAAAAATAGGCTTCATAACCATAACCACCATAACCACCTGTGAAAGGTTGTAAAGGAGTCCCAAAGCAGAAGTTACTCTCAATAAAAGGAAAGATCTCCTCCAAAAAACAGTGAAGGCTGAGAAGTGTATAACTAGTGATAGCTCAGTGGGGCAGAGGTTGAAAATGTAAGAGATTTGTGTGCATATTCCCTGGCAAAATATGAATTTAAACAGTTCTAAAATACTTGTTCAGGTATCTTGCGTTTCACGGAAGTCTGCAAGTGGCTTAACATGAGGTCTTGCAAGCAGAAAACAGTTGTTGCTCTAATTTATACCTCAGGGTCTTTTTGCTGCTCAACATATGTTGAAATGTAGTGGGCCTAAAGAGAATGTGGATTCATCTCATTTCTGCCCTCGCTGTAGGCTACTCTCTTAGAATGTAACATAATACACTGTGCATTTTCCTAGAATTTCTTTCTGCTGATCTCCTCAAAGTCTGGGGTTTTTTTATTATTGTTTTAGCTCATGGTCTGTATTTGGCTTCTATTGCCCACAATATGTGAGCATGCAATGAAACCTATTTGGCCTCTTAACATATTTGTAGAAGGAGCTAGTTTTCCAGAAGAGAAATGGACTCCATGAAATGAAATGTCTGTTTTCTCTGACTCTCACTGAAATGAATGTGAACCAAATTGCTTTATAAAGCTGTCTTAATGACTTGTAAGAGCTAGTGATAAAGTAGAGACTTGAGCTGGGGCTGAAGGATAGCAATGTGAACTTTAAAAGGTGGAAAATCCTTTTCACTATGAACTAGTGGGTTTTTTTCAGTGAAAGAGTGTTCCTCTCAAATATGTATGTCACTGGCAAAATTAGGCCCTGCCACTGGATTACAGAGTCTTATTCTTTATATTTCATCTTTCATTGAGATTGCATATTGCATTCTCATTCTTTCTGTGCTAACTATATTTTAACCTGTGATTCCAATTAGTTCTGCCTGGGAATCAGTCACTGGAGTATGCTGGGCTTATATTAAGGATGCTGGAATACTCTGCTCACAATGCGAAATTCGAAGGCTTTATTAATATTGTGCAGGATTTTTGCATATGTCTTGTTATGCATATAACTAGATTCCTGTTTAGCATATGTATCAGTGACATGCAATGCAAGGGATATAAACTTAGTTACAGAAATACAGCAGTATCCAGTGCCTTCCAAAAATAGCTAAATATTCTTTATCTCCTTTAGAGATAACACTTCTGAAATCTGTCAATGTATATGACAACTTCTGGATCTAACATGTATTACTAGTAAAGCTAGTCATAGGAAATGTGATGGAATAACAGTCAGTCCATGTGAATATTCTTTATTCTACTGAAATTCAGGTACTTTGACTCAGTTTAATTTCCTTTTTAAAGAAGAAAGAGTAAGATTCTAAGTATGTGTCAATGTCTTTTTAAAATTTGTGAATCTTTATTCATTTGAAAGTCACCACTTGTCCACTTCACTGTTCATTTCCTATAGGGCAATATTTAGTATTTCACATAGAAACAGAAATAAAAGATTTGTGTTTTGTTAGAATGAAACATTTCTGAAGATCCCAAACAATCCACCCTTGTTTTTCTTCTTGTGAGGAGAGACCTCAGAGATCTCTATGAATACCTGAAAAGAGGTCATAGCGAGGCAGGGGTTGGTCTCTTCTCATGAGTAACAAGTGATAAGATGAAAGGAAATGGCTTCAAGTTGTGCCTGGAGAGGTTTAGATTGAACATTAAGAAATATTTCTTCACAAAAAGGGTTAGGAAGTATTGGAACAGGGTGTCCAGGGAAGCAGTGAAGTCACCATCCCTGGAGACATTTAAAAGACGTATAGATGTGGCACTTGGGGACATGGTTTAGTGGTGGACTTGGCAGTGTTATGCTAAGGGTTGGTCTTGATGGTCTTAAAGGTATTTTCCAACCTAAATGATTCTATGATTCTTAGTCACCAGGTAGAGCTCTTTCTCCCAGAAAATTTCTAAATTTTCCGATGTTCTTCCCACCTGGAATGAAGGCAGTTTGTGCTGCTCCAGTTACAATAGCAGCTTTTCTTTCTCTACTTTTTCTCTTGCACAACCCTTTGGCTTTCAAACTCTTTATTCCTGGTAATATTATTTACCTTTCTTCACACTTTCTATGTCAGTAAGCACAGTTAAAATTTCATCTCTACTCCCAGGGTTTCTGCAGCTTGAAGACCCAGATAATACTGCAAGGCATTTCTTGGCCTGATCTAATAAGTTGAAAATGCTGTGCAGAAGCAAAGCCAGTGGACTCAATTGACCATGAGATTTCACTTCTGTGTGTTAGAGCTTATGACTTTGTCTACCTACCTTCTGGCCCCAGCCAATGTTCCACACTGACTGCATTTTGCTCATTTGCTGCAAGAGGTGGCTTGAATTTCTCTGCCTAGCTAATAGTTTTTTAGAATTCAAATCATATTCTGATCTCAGAGACTCTTTAGAGAAGTTTGAAAGGAAGTGGCCTTCTAGCTTTGGGGGATGTGCTTCTTAGCTCTGTGCTTTTGACATTTCGTTATTTCTTATTTTCCCAACAATAATACTATCAATATCAAGTTAAAGGGAATTCCCTGGCTGAACTTGTCTCTTCACAGACTTCTTATCTGTCTAAACATTCATCTGCTCAGAGCTTAGATCCTGCCTTAAAGTTTTATAGCAGTTGTTTTTATCAGACACTTTAGAGATTTTTTTTTTTAGCTTTTTTTCCTTTTCTCTGTTTAAGACAACTGATCCTCATGTAAAGTCCATAGCACTGTTCATATCCCAGAGTCCCTTTGTAGCTGAAGAGTTAGCCTGGGATCCAGAGCTAAAATAAAAGATGATAAAAGGAAGAAAGGACTCTTCAATGAAGACATAGAACAGCTGAGTTATTCCACTGTGGGTTTAAAGTCAAGTTGCACCCTAGATTTCTTGCAGAATTCGTCCTTCTTCCACTAAAATCATCAGTAACATTTGGTGCTAATAGCATTCTCTTGTGTGATTTTGTGTAAAGACACATAGTAATTTAGGTGCCCTACGAATTCCATCAGCTCTGGATTGATCTTTTTGGAGTTTGTATGACATGAAACGAAATAGACTCTTCTTAGTGATCAAAATGGTTGAACATTTGTCTGTCTTGTTCAGTGGACACACTTTCTGATATCTGAAAGACAATAAGCACATAATAAGGCCATTTGTTTAAGCACATGCTACTGACTCTGTGCCAGGACTCTCCAGACCTTCACAGTAGTGGATAACCAATGCAGTTTTACCCAATACAAACTTATCAAGTGGACTACCTATACTGGTACATAATATTTTCTTGCTAGCCACAATGCCTGACTGTAAGTATCTCTTGGATGTGCATAACTCAGTTTGCAAGTCACTCCTTGCTGCCTGTGCTTTACCACCTGCATGTCGAACTGTTTTTCTGTTGTACCATCCATCCTTCAGAGTGTAGGACTTTAGAAAAGAAACATGACTAAGGCATGCTTAATTGAATTTTAGGGCAATGCTTTAGCACATCACACCCTGAGTATTCTGCAAAGCCCTTCTAAACAGCACGTAGAAGAAGTGATAGAATTAAGTTCATGCCTACTCGCTCTGGCCACAGTTTGGCTGCTAAAATAAAAGCTTCTCCCCTCATACATTTAAGCTTTGCTCATGATATTAGTCACCTCAGAGGGAAAACACCAATTGTGTCGGAGCACTACTGCCGGGCTCACAGTGTCTAAACATTCTCTGCTCTATCCATCCAGAATATGATGAGAATCTCCTGGACCTTTTATAAATATTTTGTTTATGGCAGAGTCATTACTGAAAAGATATTGACAATGAACACAAATAAGCTAATTTGCTTAAGCTAAAGCAAATAATTCAAGAAAAATATAATTTAACCAACTTGACTCTGTATCACACAAATTCTTTGCCAGTATAAATTGATTTAGCACATTTTTTTGAACAAAAAAAAAGTGGAGCTACACTAATTTGCATTTTTGGAGAATCTGGCCACGTCTCTATAATGCTAAGGTTATCTATGTTGTTGAATGTCATCTACTGCAAAGATCATTTAGTGTGTATGGAAGTCAGCTCAGGGAAAACTTGTCAGATCGTATTATTCCTGTCTGTTATGGTAAAATACAATCAGAAATGCAGAAAGCATCTCTCTTTCAGAAAGGTGAAAGAGCAATACAGAAAAGCAGAGACATACTAATATGTCTACAAGATGTCATCTTTTCTAAAATGTGTGTTTTGCTGGAACGTAATTTTAAAGAGAGTGATACATCTTCGTATATTTTAGAGACAACTGACATTTTCTTGATTTTGTTTCCCTCTCCTCCTAAAATTTTAATGGATAAAATTATTTAAAAATTTTTATTCAAAACTCTTACTGAGAAAAGTCCTAGTAAAATTTCACAAATATGTGGGTATTTTCTGCTTTATTCCTTAAACCACAGCTTAGATTTCTCTGTTTTAACAATGCACAATAATAATAATAATTAATAATTGCTGTAGCTAACCAGCTTAATGAAAATCTGCACTATTGCAGTCACATGCACAAGTAGTCTGTTCTAGTAGAGATATTTTTGATAAAATAGATTTTCAATTCAGTGTTGGATGAAATAAAGTCAAGCATTACAAATCAACTTCATGGACAATTTCATAAGGAAACACAAATGGCAAAAATATCAATTACGAGTGCAATAGAAAGGAGGGAAGAAAAATGACCTCTTGCTTTTCCTGCCTCTCGGTAGATTTTTCAAGAAGGTATGAAGGTAAGTGGATTGGGGCCATATGAAGGGAAAATACACTTGAGTAGAAACACCATCATATCAAATATATGAATCCTCAACATTTCATTTCTTCCACTCTGTTATATTGATTTTTCACCTTGCTTGAGTCTCTCTCACCCAAGGGGGAAGGGTCTTGCAAAGTTTCATGGACTTGACTTCCCACTCCAGGTATCAATGAGACTGGTATTTCCATCATGAAAAGCATTGTGAATACTCACAGCATGGAGTGGTTCCTTCAGAAATAGGTCAAAGATGAGAAAATGTAGCAGGGGACTTGTGTACAGTCCATCAAAACCTTATGTGAGAAATAGCAGGGTTTAAGCTTGAGTGTTGCTTTGTGTCTCTCAGCCTAAGGGTTCCTTTGCCCTCTGTTATTTCTATAACCAACAGTAAATTACTATCAGGAACTTTAAGGCTACCAGATAATCCTTAGGCCAGGGCCCAGCCCCACAGTTAATATAGTTAAACAGGGATTACTTCAGTTTTCTGTAAGAAATTGGGCTCTTTCAATTTATTACTTTTCAGTATGTGAGAAATGTCTTTCTTCTTTTCTCCTCTGCAACTAAAAGATATTTTTTCCAAGTTCACAGAGAGAAACAACTTATCTTGGGAAGACTGTAATTTTTCCTGCTCTCATCTGGTCATTCCAACCACTCTGATGGATCTTCTGCTTCTCACTGCTTGGATGATTCAGCTGCCTATGTAACCCTACAAAGTGAAGAAACCTAAAATCTCTCTTAATTCAATTTAAAATAATTGTTTATAAACAGCAATGTACCTACAGCATCAGAACCAAGGCTGGAGAAATTTGAACGGGCCAGATATCTATATTACTTTCCCATTCATGAATCAAAACTCCAAGAGGCTTGGACTCATAATATCAAGTGTGTGTTGATATCTCATTCACAAAGACATCCCTTTGCCTGCAAGGAAACCTTTTTCTTCTCCAAGAAGCTCCCATTTTCTTGACAAATTAAGGGCTAGGCCTCTGTAAAGAGACGATGTCCCTCATTTAAATGACATTTCCTCTGCTGGGCCCTACTTAATTCAGCTCTTTTCCCTCCTAGAGAAATCTCCAATTCTTCCCAGTAGCACCAGAGTTCAGAGTCTAAAGTCACATCGTTAACAGGGCTGAAGGGAAGCCATGAAAAGCCTCCCAGCTAAGAAGCAGCAGATTTGGTGTTTAAAGGCAGAAGCTCACTGAGTCCCAAGGTTTGTTTGTCAGCAAGTGAGGACCTGGTATTTTCCATCCGTCTGCCTGAGGGGAAGAAGCAATCATCTGGCACCTGTTCACAGGGCATGAAATAACATCTTGCCTGTAACATTTCAGGTCATATCCCTTCCACTACTGAGCTGTGGAGAGGTGGCAAGGAAGGGCAGCAGCACTGTGCATGTTTATGTATGTGTGGGTTATTTTCTGCCATGCTTAGGCTTTGATATAACTATATTAGCACCTGCTGAATGGAAAACTGAATTCTTCCTGCTACTTGAATGACAAAGCTGCCAAAACAGTGATGAATATTTCTTTCAAGTCTGATAAAGTAATCTCTCAGCGCTGGTCACCACTGAGTCTCTGGGAAACCCTCAAATGCAATTTTCCCCGTGTAAGGTACTTCTTTTGATTTTCAATGAATTGCATCAGTGTGAAACCGCCCAAAGAGGACACATAAGGAAAGAAAAAGACTTAACTGGTGTGTTTCTGACTGACTGTGTAGTTCAATACTGTGCTGTGAGCTGCATTATCAATTAAGCTCATCTCTGTCACAGGCATTGGGACAACTCTGGAAGGAAGGCAAATTTTTCTAAGCTGTGTACAGAACAATGTTATTACAATGACTGATTAAGGTTGGGTATTTGACACAGGTGAGACAGAGTAAACCACAGCCCCCAGTGAATCTGGATACTGGCACGCACTTAAGAACAAGTGAGATTAGGGCTTTTACCTTACTTAGACATACACTCGTATGCTTGCTCTCCCCCAGCACTGCATTCACCAGGTCTCAACTTCCCTTCCCCACAGGGAGGTGGCATTACTAGCCAGGGTCACTGGCTGTCCCCCAGCATTCATCTTCCTGATCTCCATGATCTTTCCTACACTCTACATGTTTCCTCCAGCGAGATCTTCAACTTCTTTCTGGCCCTGCTTCCTCCTTCTGGAATCATTTAATTTTGGGAATTCCTTTTTGAAGAGCCTTCCCTTTTTCCGGTTGCTCAAGCTCCCTGTTTTCTCCACCTAAATAGTCTACATACAGAGCAGTAGACTACAATGCATGAGCAGCCAATAAGTTTACTTTTGGTCATTCACTCTCTCACACATGTATGCCCAATTATCTGCCAGCTGTTTGCATTCACTGTTCCTACCATATTTTTGCCTTTAACAGTTTCAGCTGGTGAAAATCAAACTCTCCTCCACAGTCAGCAGAGCTGTCCTGATTTCTGCAAGTTCAGAATCTGGCCCTGAGACATCTTGTCTGCATTCCACAGGTGGAAAAAGGGACTTGAAACATTTTCAGACATGTTTGTTCAGCAGAAAACAGTCCAAGAGGTGGAAAAGTCCTTTTCTTACTTGTTTGAATATTTGTGTTGCTGTTTTACAACAGAAAGATTATTTTTCTCATTAAAATCTTTGTCAAATATTGTTTGAGTATCATGTAAAGCCTTCATATAAAGAAGATTTACTGCTTTTCCTCTTCATTTTCCTTGTTTAGCTCAAGTCCTGTGTGATTACTTTAATGCAGGGGTTTGCTGCTGAGGGTGATTTGAAATGCAATGCTTGCTACTTTCCCAGCAATGAGGCTACCTCAACAAATCCCCACCTGGAATCTGTTTGAGTGCTTTGCATTAAAGGAAGAGCACAGACTGAAAGAGAGGGACAACTTCCCACAGAACCTTGCCAAGAATATGAAAAGTTATATTACCTCCCTCTCTTCTATATTAAATTCCAATGCACTCAGCTTCTGATATCTCCCCTTTTCTCAACATTTTTTTTTCTTGTGGTGAATTAAGCCACTAAATTACAATGACAGAAATATTTGTAGTTTAATGTTTACATGTCTGGTATCAAATTTTGGCAAGTTTTGTTAGTTCTGCCCCATCTCACACTTCCTCCTCAGGCAATTTCACAGATTTGATAGAAAGAATTATGGTGAGTCTACATGGCTCCGTTGCCTTAAACTGCCTGTCACTAGTCAAATGAACCCCTGGGAAAATAATTTTAGAAAATTATGAGATAATAATGCTTAAGACACCCCTGTGTTTGTGTGCAGACAGACCTGAATTCCACTGTTCTGGCCTAAATGGTCCAGGAGATTCACAATTACCTAAGCTTTATTTGTTTCTGATATACCTACCTTTTAGTATATTGTCTGCCTTGGCAACATTCAGATAAGAGCAACCTCAGCTGAGCAACACAGGCAAATCTCTGAGTGTCCTGTTTGTTAACAGTCAAAGAAAATCAAAGATTTACCATTTTTCAATGATGTGAGCCAAGGCTTTAACTTTCTCTATGGGTTATGGAATTCCAGTTTCCCCTTTTGGAATGCTTTGTCCCTGGGGCAGCACTCAGGAGAAAAGAGGAACAGAAGGGATTTGATGGGATGGGGAAGCTGTTGGCAAGCTGGACATCAGGCTCTGGATTTCCCTTGGCAGAGATACTCTTGTGACAAGGCAGGGGAGTTCATCAAGCAACTTTTTCCTCCTCCTTATGCAACAGATAGATGAAAAGTGCTGGGGCAAAGAGGGGTTGTCAGCTACTGTTTGGGTGATAGGTTACAAAAGATGTGACCTAGAAGCTTTTAGCCGCACTTGGTATGGCAAGTTAGGAAGTCCGGCTGCACTGTCTGTTTGTAGTTTGAGCCTTCCATGGTTAACTGAAGCAATGCAGAGAGCAGAAGCTAAGGCCTGTGTGTCTGAAGGCTGCTTTAATTCGTATTTCTGTTGTCAATGCCTGTGTTATAGTTGATGCTTTCTACTATATCCCCTGAAATAGGTAGCAGCCCTGCAGTTGGTCCATCCCCATGGTAGCAGGAGTCGTTCAGAAGTTGCTTTATCCATTGCTAAATAAATCAACATCTGGATTGATCAGCTGGGTAATACTGAGTAAATGCCTCAGCAGAACCGTAGTGAAGTGCAAGAAAAGCAGCTCTTTTTCTCCCTCTAATGGCTACTTCACGTCAGAGCTTACAGGCGGGGTAACATCCCTGCTCCTTTTCCGCCATGGGCAAACCTTCCAGTCACTGCTCCTTTTAGCCTCTGAAACAGCTACCTAAACTTTTTGGTCCAGAGGTTTGGAGTTGTACTTTGGAACCAACCTGGGAAAAGGTGGATTTATATGTGCTCATGCTTTAGGACAGGTTGCTTAGATGCTTGAGCTGAGATGTGGGGTAGAACAGAGGGCTCCAGCTGGCCTCTCTCAACCATAGTCACATCACATAAGGTCTTTCTTCTTTCATAAACTCATCTGGAAAAACAAAGCTGGTGAATACAGATGGAACATAGGAATTTCTACATCTCTTCTTTAATGAAAGGAAGCATGTGAGATTTGCAATGTTTGGTAGCAGCAAGGAGCTGACTTTTAGCTCTCCTCAGAGAGATACCCACCAGCTCAGCGTGTCCCACAGTGGCACCGGGGTTGTTCTGCAGCACACCAGCCTGTCACTGCTGACATCTTCAGCACCCTTGCACTTTGGGACAGTTTGGTGCTTCACCACCCGACCTCCATGCATGTGTGATCTAAGATGATCATAGCCTGCAGAAATACAGCCACAGGCAGAAACAGAAGTTTGCTGCAGCTCTGGCTGTTCTGAACTAGAGATGGGCAAATCGTGGATCAGTGGAAATGGAAAGGCACTGCGAGAGCAAGAGACCGTTGGGGCGAGTGAGGGGATTGTCTCTGGCTCGGTTTCTGACTTTTGCCAGCAGGTCACAGCTAAGGTCAAAGTACTGTCCACACAGACAGGAAAATATGTATTATCAAAAGACACATCTGAAAGATATCTTTGAAAAAAGAAAAAAGTTGGAAGATAAGAAGCTTTGCCTAGAGATGACCTGCAGTTTTTGTAGCCAGCATTCCTGGACCAGGGAAGAGGAGAGGAGAAAGGCTACATCTAAAGGCCACAGCTCAGCTTGACCCCATGCTTTAAATTTACAGGAAATCCCCATAGGCATTCTGACAAAACAGACAGCAGTAAATGTCATCATTAATGTGTTCCAGCCAGGAAGTCAAGGTAATAATGTGCAAGGTGTTAGCAGAGCTAAGAAGGGAAGCCAGTGCTCCTGGAGTCTAAACCTAGCACTGACCCAGCAACTCCTCTTACCAGGGGTCTTGTTCCTGTCACCTGTGACCTGTCACAAACTGCTCCTTGGAGGCTGGAAGCTCGTTGACAGCTGAAGGCTGCAAAGCTTTATGGTGCAGAGGAAAGAAGTGATGAACATGTAATAGCTCCTTCAGCTGTGTTTGCGGTTGTTATTTGGGAGGGAAAAAGGGAAGTTCAAGGCAAGATCATAAGGCATATCTTTTTTATCTTTTTCCACACTTCTGTGGGAAAAATCTTCATACTACAGTTCCCAGGATGATGAAGCTTCTCCCACAGAATTACTGGCATTAGTCATTCCCACAAGGGAAAAGTATTAGTAAAGAAACACTATATATATATATACACACACACATATAAGATGTGACAGTAAAACCCAGCTGTTTATGACTTATGATGGTTTGTCCAAGGATAAGCTATATCCATAAAAGAGAGCAACACGGTTAAAGAGCTATGCAAGATAAGCATGCAATAAACTGCACCAGAGATGGCCAGGGGTCATCTTAGAAACTTGCATTCTCTTTAACGATTACAGGATGTGAAGATGGTATATGGTAACTGGGAACAGAAAGTTCATGTAGCAGCAAAAGTCAGCTGTTCCAAAGCAATCTGGTAGTTTGATGGCCATTTGGGGGACAAATCCTGAGTATCACCAAACTGAAAAACATGACCACAAACAAAAACCCAGGAATCTTTTCTCAATAGAAACTCATCCTTCAAGAAGATCTTAGGAAATCTGAACTAAAACCTGATATGCTTGTTTTTTTCAAACTCTTTTAAAATCAAGATTCTAGACAGGAGTTTGTCATTTTATTTGCCTCTTGGTGACAGGCCTTTTGAGCCCAGACACAGGGAATGTTCAGAGAAAGTCAGATTGTTCTCTCCCAGCCCATTCTACCAAACAAATAAACAAATAATCCATGATCTGACCTATATCCTTACTCCAGCCTGAGCTGCAAATTAGTCTTTGCTTGTCTCTCCATCATCAGAATTAAAAGACTCTTGACTACTCCATTGCACTGCTTGCAGAGCGATAGAGAGCAACAGGTAGAGAACATCTCAGGGTACTAGCTCCAAAGTTGCTTCTTGTCCCCACTCCAGTCTTCTAATCTCCTAGATAAATCGTAATGAAATGGTGCATCCAAAAGGTAGTGACTAGGAAAAATTACAGAGAAAGAATTAATAACTTAGTTCATGCTTGCTGTTGTGGTGATAATTTGCACTTCTGGAACAACATTTCTCTACAGTGGGAAAATAGTGTTCTATGATACTCCCTTCAGGACAACTTCATGAAGAGCTGTACTTACAGCAAACATTTATTTTTACTGCACCATTGGTAAAGGAAACTAACGAGTTATTGTTGCTGATTGATTTCTCTCATGTTTTTGTCAGTCAGATTTGTTTATTTCTAGTATCCTGTTCCAAGCAAAAAAAAAAGATTTAAATTAGGAACAAGAGTATGATTCATCTATTTATGTGGACAGACATATCACCATGACCACCAAATTTTTGTCCTAACCTGTCATTACAGTGTTAAATGTTACTACCAACAACCGGCTGTCACAAGTTGAGATCTCAGTGGCTTCTGTTTGATTGGTAAAGGCATCGCTATTTCTTATCTTCTGAAAGGAGGTGAAAAACCTTGATGCTGTTTTTCTTTGTCACTGAGCAGTAGAACTGCTAATGCATCCTGCTACGATGTTTTTACTGAGTTACTCTCCGATGAAGCAAACCTTATTTCAGCCACAAAGATCTCTCAGCCAACCCTTGTGATCAAAAAATCTCTTTCCACTCAGCAGCTCAGAATAACACCACTGCATTGTGCTGAGGTCGCTAAATCACTGGTCAGTAAGACATAGGAAAGCTCTCATTATCAGAGCTCCCAGTGCCCAGCACTGCTGTTCTTACTGTAGAGACTTATGATTTCAGCTGGAGATATCTGTCTCTGGCCCTACTGCTGGCTAAGATGGCAGTCATCTTGTAGTAATTCAGCTCTAGAGAGAAGTGATAGAGACTTTCTTCCCATTGGAAAATGCTAATTTGTTATACGCACATCACTTCACTGAAACATGCTGCCTCTAACTTCAGAACTGAAAAAGCTTCAAAAACCGAAATAAAATGTGATTGGGGGAGGGGGGGATATTCTATTTGTGGCATTTAAAGCAGAATGCTTTGATCTTTCATTCCTTTTGGATTCTATTTATTTATTTATTTGTAGAAAAATATAAGCCAAGTCTGAATGAAGAGTCTGGCCCATGTCAAAAGGAATGTCTCCTACCTCTAGAATTTTCCACCGTGATTTCCCTCACTTTTTCTACATTTCAGATTTGTAAACTTAAATCTTTAAGATTTAACCTAAACAAATTAAAAAAAAAAAAAAATTGCACAACAATATACCAGAACTTGGACCTGAAATGGGTGACTGCTACGAGGTGGATTTATTTTTCCCCCTTTTAATCAGATGTCAGGACAGAGTAACCTTTTATTTTTATTTTATTTTATTTTCTGAATATCCATGTTAAATTTCCTACCAGCCCAGTGTCTGGAGCAGTAAGGAAAACGAATGTATTCTTTCACATAGTTAACCATCTGTGTGTAGAGAGAATGGAAATTGTCCAGAGGACAACGCTGCATAGCATTTATTTTAAAACAAGAAGTTCAGCTCTTCCTTTGCAAGATTAAAAAAAAAAATCTCAATCCTGCAGAAATGAACTCTTTCATCCATGGCATGCATAACAGAAAAAAGCCTTTCAGCACAATATTGAGTTGAAAGTCCTGCTTGGGTCATCATGACTTTGGTGATTATTATATCTGCTTAGTGAAGCAACTCTTTGTTGGGATCCAGGTTTTAGACTGGCATTTAGAAACTATTTTCAGACTGGTAAGAGAAGCCAGACTAAAGAAATAGAAAGGCAAAGTTCTCTTCAAGCAACAACTTACTATTACTTTTATTAATGCTGAGAGTAACTCAGATGGGAGGGTTGTTACACGATGTTCTGGACACAAAGACACGGTTACAGTTATCATCTTGTCCCCAAGTGACTGGAACAGAAAAGTGTCTTTTTCTGTTTGTGGCAGTGTTTTTCAAGAACAGCAGTAGCACAGCACCGGAGATCACAGAGCACTTTGCAAACATCAGATCGCAAAACATGCAAGTGGAGACAGTGTTTTATCCCAGCTTTCACAGAGCACAGATTAGGGAACCAGCAAGCCCGTGTCTAATGTATCTGTAACTTTGCACAACAGTTCATTAAAGCAATTTGCAGTTAAGTTGCACTTGTTGCTTCTGAATGATAGGACGTGAGAAGAAGAACCAGGGAAGATCTTTTATAGCCATTAACGTGGAGGACCAAAGACTGGCAACAAATTGCCCTGAGGCCAAGGAGCAGCAACACATTCGCCCGTGGCTGGGCAGGCTGCCCGGCTGGAATGCTGCAACTCACCCTGCACAGGATCGAGACTGTTCAGGAAGACAGAACTGTTGATGCAGTGTAAGCAGGCCGTCTCCAAAACTCTTTGAAATCAAAATGACTGCATCATAGGACTTTGACAGAAATGTGATATTCCAGACTTAAAACAGACAGACCTATATGGACAGGGATAGACCTAGGAGGAATATAGGACTGTGGAGGATAAGGTAAGGTTGTTATAAAAAAGTGCAATCAAGTCCAAGGTCACCAACTGCCACATGGCTGTGCCAGGAATGAGATCCAAGGCTACTGAGTTAAAATCTAGTGCTTTAGTCTCTAGACCACATTTATGGGCCAGAAGGAGGGCAATGTCTAGCTCAGATGTCTGAACCTGTTTTGAAATGCAGAAAATACATAAATTACATCTCTTGCCCATAAGCAACACCTGTTCATTTAGGCAAATGTGCAGGGCAAAAGTGATACAGTGTGTTGGGACACACTTTGAAAAGGACAATTTTTTTAATATTTAGTTTTGTCTGAAAGCTGATTTTTGAATTCAGACTAGTGCCGCAACCACGTGGTCAGTATTTAATGCCTGACAAACTGCACAGTATGTAAAACCCATCATACCTCAGAATTTAAAAGGAAGCTCAGGAGGTCTGGTGATGAGTATCTGTTCTGCTAAGGAGCTCTGTATATCACACCTCTTTTTGCTTCATTTTCTTCCTCTTTCTTCCTCTGAAAAAACACTTCCTTACTGATCTTTATAAAGAGCTCAAGAAATGAATATGACTATTAATACAAAAAATACCCCTATCTATGGCAAAAAAATAAATAAAAAAATGAAGAGGCAGGCCTGTAGGTATTGTTCCAACTAGCAATTTACATCTCATTATCTTCTAGAATATTAACTTTTATCACACCGCATATTCTCCTTACACTGTTTCCTTTCATACTTAGATTGACTGTAATACAAAATCACAAGAAAATCTCTCTCTTGTTTGGTTCAAGTTAATTATGCAGTAGTTCAGGGATTTTGAGAAATTGATACTTCATCCCCATCATCTTTGGACCTGAATGGAAGAAAGATGAGATTTTCTTCTTAATGTTTTGCTTTGCAAATGAGAAAAAAAAAGTTAACTCTTTTGCTTCCATTATATGTGATCCTGCTAAGGCAAATTATAAATGCCTGTACTACAGGTGTTTGGGCTCACAAGGGTGATAGAGACTTTACTTCTAAAAGGGTCAATTCTCCTTCATAGGAAATATGATAACATATTTGGAGGAAAAGGACACAGTTTCTCATTCTGACTTTCTTGGGTAGTTTTATAGAGGCACAGTTATCTATGGTACATGGACTGTGTCTCAGTTTTTCTGGGTTATTTTCCCTTCAGAGCTATGGTCTTCATCAGTTATGGAACACACTGTTCACTGGGGCAGCCAAACAGGAGGTGACTGCCCTGTCCCCCTCCATGAAAGGAGTGTTTTGAGCCCCTGGTCAGCAGGAAAGAACATTTATGTGCTTTTTAAATGGATCAGCCTTGCGTGTACCTTTGTGGGGAACTCTGCCAAATCTGGCCTACTGCTTATGGGTTCAATCCAGCAAGATACTAAGCCCACTGTTGAAGGTGCTGAGGGTGGACTCACAGGAGCAAACTTTAGGCCCAGTGACAATTTGGCCTTTGTAAAAGAAGGCTGTTAAAATCTGACTTTCTTAAATTTAAGGCTTGATGCAGCAAGGTGATTTACAATGTTGCAAGCATCACAATTAGCATGATACTAGTATATAAAGACAGTTTTGATATTAGTAATCCTTCTGGCCACCTAAGAAGTCTTTTACTGATCCTTTTTCACCTTTTCATTTTTACAAAGGTGTATGTCCAGACATGCATACACACAGGTGTGGAAGATGGATATCTGTATATTGAAAAGTTATTTCATAAAATGAGTTTTTTTCCCCTGGAAAACATTTTATATGCTAAACAATAGTTTAGATGTTCACCATTATCCTCCTTTTTTTCGCCCTGGATTGTCAGAGACAGAGGCAGCATTTAATCAGAATAGAGAACTATAAATTGGCTGTTTTCACTGTCTCTAAATTCTTTATTCTTTAAAAAATAATTAATAGATGAGAGGGCAGCTGTTGGTTTGGTTTGTTATTTTTCACAACACGTGTAGTCTATGCACATACTTCTACAGATGTAGTATGTCAGAGGTGTGCAGCCCAGTCTTTTACTGCTGTAGATTAATTTGACACCAAGAATGGTGTGCCTTGTAAATGACAGTAATGTTTTCAGGACATGCTGAAAAGTCTTTATGTGCATTAATGAACTAACCAGAGCCCTTCAGCAGCCTCTGATAAAAAGACAATCATTATCACAGTTGGGGGAACTAAGGCATGGACGACTGAGATGGCACTGTCACACTCAGAGACAGCAGAAAGGCTGGGACTGCAACTCCCACCGCACGCTGATTTATCCAACCTGTGTGTTACCCGCTGCATCAGTCAATAGCTCCATCTACCACACTTTCAACTTCCCGTTTTCAGAGCCGTAAATATTTTCTAGTAGAACAGGGATTCCAGCAGAGCAGACTTAATGATTTTATTTGTTCGTTTTTGTTGGTTCCATTAAAGATGCAAAACAAATGTAGTGGCAACAGACAAAATGAAGGATCCCTCTGCCAGCTGGATGATATATATCCTCCTCTTCCAGAGCAGGCTTTAGAGTGTAAAAAATGTTTGTCTTTGAAATGGACCGTGGTAGTAGACTTCAGAAATCTTCTATGTTCAGTTGCAGTTTGCAACTATCACTGCTGGGAAAGCTTATTCCTTCTTTCCAGACAGGAATTGAGGGTACAACTTTCATGGCCTCTGTGATAAATGAGTGTGTACAAATTCCCAGATTCTATTCAGAATGGTATTTTCAAACATAAGGTTTCCTGTTAAAAAGCTAGGCAGTTCATTTTTTCCTCTCTCCTTCAACCTCAACAGAAGCAGAAAACATTTCTCTGTTTGAAAAAACTTAATTTAAACCAAGAAAAAGAGCAATTCACCTTATAGAAAGAGGCATTTTGTTAAACCTGAATGTTAAAATGAAACCCAAAGTTAACTCAGGAATGACTATGATTTCTTTTTATTGTTTATTTTACTGCATCAGTTATATGCAGATTGGAGGCACTTCTCAGCAATTATCAATAGGGAGAACACTAAGGGAATCACTGGGGCTTCAGGGAAGAATTCACACCTGGGAAAGAGCACAGACATCATTGAACCAAACTGTTATGGATTTGCAGTTCATGCAAACTTGTTTTTTGACACCCCGGATTCCCAATGAGATCTCAAAATTGCATAAATCAGAACAGCTCCACTGAAGTTGATGATGGTGTATCTTAGTCTTTGACATTTTATTTGCAACAACGATGCCTCCAGTCTCTCATGAGGAAGCGTTGCAGTGGTCATTTTTGCAATGTCTTCAATAAGTATATATGTAGTTAACCGATTTCCTGCATTATTTGCATAATTTTTATTTAATTACTTTTACCTACACCAAATGTTTAATTTCCTATATGCTATTATTGTTATATTTCTTACTTATGCAGTGTTCTAAGGCTCAGCCTCTTTTCTGTAGCATACTGAAACAACTCCAGTTAAACCAACTTACACATATTTATATCAGGTGACTGTTTACCTTATATGGTCTTTTACTCAACATAAAAATGCAAGGTGGAAAACAGCAAACAGACGATTTCGAAAAATGCGAATTGTACATTCCTGATTCCATACACTCATGTTGCTGCTGCAGAGCAGAACTTATGGGTATATTTCTGCATGCCCTCATACTTCATATACTGTTTGAGTTGAAATTTCTTTTTTTCCTCTCATTTTTCTGAATATTGTGGGGCACCTGAACATTTTGATTTGGCCTATTTGTCTCAAAAAGATGACTTTTTACTAGTGGACAAAGCCAAGGTCCTTTGCTTAGGTTTCTGTAAAACAGACAACCACAGCTTATTCTATGTGTTTTTTATGTGATACATTCAACAAGGACAATATGGGATAGTACTTCTATCCAGAAAGATATTCTCTGCATATTTGTGATAGTGGAGGAAAGCATTTTCAGATTAACAGTATACTGGATAAAGACTCAGATGAGTTGTATATAGGTCTGTTTTTCCAATTTACAGCTGTCAAGTCACTCCATGTGATCATCAATCTATGCCTTAACTTTCTTTCTTATCTGCTATCATCACATGAATTTAAACTCAAAGCTGATTGATGTAGGAATCATTTCCTAATACAAATATGGAACCACACACAGAGAGACTTTTCCTATATTGGAATCTCTTCTCATTTACTAGTGAATCAAAATTTCTATTATGGTACTACCAAAAAATCCTTGATGCATGGGATAGCGATCTGAGGAAAGGAGGCTTCTAAGTATTATTTAATTGCCTTATAGCAAAGTGAGCCTGAACCATGATGAAAGTCTTTCTCTAATACTGATTACAGCTCTTTGTGCTTTCTGTTTGCCTTCTGATTCCAAGTCATAGAATCATCACCATACCTCTTTACATACAGCTGTCTAGAAGAGCCAAATACAGATGGGAGGACAATTTAAAATAATGAGCTAATCACAGTTAATTTTCTTGGTATTTACTGTAATAACATTAATTTTGATGAACCCCTCCGTTATTAATGTGAATGTCACAAGTGCTTCTATACATTTCAACTTGGATTCTGTATTAATTAACTGGGCTGTTAATCTAAAGTGTTACTGCAGGAATATAATAGAACATAACCCAGTGAGGAGGGGAAAAAAAAAAAAAAAGATAGCTCATTCAATGGGAAGGTATGAAATAAAAGAAACATAAAATTACCTTCTCACACTGATTTCTCAGATGTGATGAAATTTCAGTGCTTTGGACACAGTCTCTGTCCCGTCATGGATTCCATTTACCGGCCTGCAAGAGGATGATACATGGCTGGATTACCATTTGAACTCATCGCTCTTTACATGTAATGGACATAAATTGCATTTATGCTTGCTTTATAGCCCACTTTAGTGCCATCATGGAAAAGAGCCTTAGAATATGTGAAAGCAGACCCACATTTCTTATCCAGTTTTCAAAACACAGATTAACTTGATTTTTTCTTAAGGAATTTGGAGCTTAGAAAAGTCTCAAAATAAAGGATGACAGTGCCACCTGTGAGAAGCAGCATGCCAGGTATCTGTAGCATGAGAGCTGGACAGCTAATATACCCTCTGATTTCTGTCCAGTGTCCCTAATCACTGTCATCTCCACTCATGTGCCTCCTTATTTTCTTGCCTGCCTCCAGACTTCAGTCTGCTTTTCCATTTCTCCCTCTCTGTGCATCCCTGATTGTGGAAGTAAACAGAAATTTTCTGTAGAAAACCTATGTAAAACCTGTGTAGAAACCTATGTAAAGCACCCACATGCCTTGCTCTGCATCATCTTGGCATTCGTCACAACCACCTCATCACAGCTGTCTCTGGTCAGCATAGATTTGTGCCTCCTGTCCTTTAAAGAGAGTCCTATGCACAGCTGCTCAGTTTTCAAAAGAGAAACTTCTGCTTAGAGTATGATTTGAAGTGATGATTTTAGTGAGCCAGTTATATATTCCTCACAGACAGAAGGTAATCTATGTGTCACCTTGTTCAGAAACGTGTTCCACAAGATGTCTGCCTGGAGGGGTTTGGCTTGTGCTCTCTCTTGAATGATCTGAAATTGCGTACAAACGCACATGCATGGGTTTAACTCCAGAAGAGTCCATTACACTATTTTTTCTGTGTGGTTTCTTCTCAGGTTTGGGAATGCTGTGTTCAAACAGTGCTCCATCTTATACAGAAAAATCCAAGTGTGTTTAGTGTCTGTCATGTACTGACTTAATCACAGTCCTGGTGAAAAAGAGTGATGTATAAGTGAGAGAAAGCTATGAAAGCATAATCAGTCTTATCTGGCTCTCCTAACACATCAGTGGTGAGGAATTATAGACCCCTCTCCTTAGTATCAGCCTCTAAGATCACAGACCTTGTCAGTCAAGCTTGTCATACTCTGGGTTGCTAAACATGTTACAGAGTTATGATGATGTAACAGATGGCAGGAAACAAGACACCAAAGGAATTCGATTATATCCTACAGAAGCTATATTAAAAAATGGCAAATGCATATCCAAATCTCATTTCACATATTCATCCAGGTCTAACAGCAAAATACTCTGTAACAGCTCAGCAAGAACATTAGTGAAGCTCAGAAAATTAAATGTTGCAAACTGCTTTGCCCACCTCTAATAGAAGGTATCACCTATGTGTAAAATAATAAGAGCTTTACAATACAGATGGATTTCTTAAGGAGAGAAGCAAGAGCTGCCAAGCACATTAATTTTTAGTGAAAAGATGCAATGATGATTTGCACCTTCAGTGAGAGATAGACTGCATCAACTGAGCTGCTGTCTCAGTGCTTGAGAGGGGATTTTATTTAAAAGAAAACAACCTTTCTGGTCACTGTAGTCTGTCCTCACCACTTCATATGATCCTTACAGAATTTCACATGCCAGCTGAGGACATGGTTTAAGTTCTGTATTTCTTGCAAAACCAGAAGAGATACATCAATTTGTAACAGCCAAAAATCTGTTCCTTTTACCAGGTTGTCCCTCACAATGGCATACAGCATTGCCAGATCACAGTTTTATTATGAACCTTGCTTTCACGCCTGTCTTCTGCAGAGGATTTGTTTGAATTCTTTTATTTTATGAGACACTCCTCATTAAATGATTCACCTTAACAGCATTGATACAAAGGAAAGTTTGATTGCAAAAGGCCCCAAATTAGCAACCAATTTTATCTAAAAGCAAACAGCTCTCTTTAAGATAAAGAAAAAACAAATTCAGTCTTGTTTGTGAATCCTCTTGGTTTTCAATCACCGCTTGGCTTTGCTGCTTCCAGTGAGTTCTCTTGGGCTGACTGGGAAACTGAGTCAAAGACAGAACAATTAGCCAAAAGGTTTTAAGGGTGTCAGTACACTCAGTGCCGGCATGAAAATTCTAGGATTAGCCAGAAGCAGCAACCAGCCACTCCAATGGCAGCCCATTGCCTCCGTGCCTGACAGCCCCAAAGGCACCAGCACATCCTTACAGGAAAGTGAACAAGGTCTGCATGGAGAAATCCCCCAATAGTCAACCCCTTAACTGAGTAGCTGAGAATCACCACCCTGAATAAGAAGGAAAGTGCATTTATTACACTCCTCACTTTCAGCTTTCTCATTTTGCTGCCCCATTATCAGCTACCAGAAAATGTCCTTTCTATCAGCGGATTACTGCTCAGACATTGTGTGAAGTGCTGAGGAACAGACCGAACACAGTCGAAAGCTTATTAAGGATGGATTTAACCAATTAATAAACATGCTTTCCATGCTCTCTGAAAGCCAGAGCAGGCGTATTTCGGGCTCCAGTTCCTCTTGCTCATACTGTATCTCTTCTTTGCATTGTGTGGTCTCCAGTTCGTGGCTACTTTATAAAATGTTTGCATATACACTAATTAAAAAGGATTTATCAGGTTGAGCTCATGATGACTGAAGGATCCTTTCTCCCTTGGCAAGGTTTGAATATTTGAATAGCTCATTAATGCTCCTGCATTTTCTCTTTATAAGAGGAGACTGAAAAATGAAAGCAGGGGATTTGCTGTGCAGCTTTAGAGGAAAGGTTGCTTAATTTATTTTTAAAGCTGTCTAAAGGGGTTGAGCCCCACTCTGATTTACGCCAAAAGACAACTTCTGACCCTTCACCAAAATAATTCCTCATTTACATTGGCAGGCACCATTTATTTGCAGGATTTCTTCAGCATAAACAAGAGAATGATTTATCTAAATTTTTTTTTGCCTTTTGAAGGTGTAAAATTGACACAGCTCTTCTGAATCCATGGGAATCAGGAGTAACCTGAGTTGACTTGGTTGTGATGCAAGTCAGATCATCATAGACTTCAAATTACAGGAAAATACTCTCATTTATGCCACTTGGAGATTTGGCCCTTACTATTAATCTGTCACTATGCACACTGCCAGAGTTACTCCAGGTTTATATTGCCACAAGTGCGATTCCTGCATCTTCACAACTGAAGAAGAGTAATGGCCACATAATAGTTACAAGTCTCAAAATAATTTAACATATCCAAATCCGTACACACATATTTTTAAAATAGTTTCTATTAGTGCTTATCTTGGCTGCTTGGCTGGATTGTTCTCTCATGAAGATTACATCCCTGAGTGCTTTTAGTGCCCACTATGTCTTCCTTTTTTTCCCTTTCCAAAGTGTTTGAAGGATCCCACTGAGTCAATTACACACAGTATCTCTTAATAATGTCCTCTTTCTGGCACATCATTGTTTTCCTTTATGTTTATTTCAAAAGGTTAAATTAAACAGGAGAGTGGAGATAAATCCACATTATGAATTGTAAAAAGTTACCACATGCTCCTGAGAATGCCCAGAATTTTGATGGGGAGGATTTAGCAGAGCGATGCTCTGCGGAAGTCAATGCTGGAGAAAAACAGGATTGTTAAAGCTGGAGGAAAGCAAGGTACATGAACATTCCTGTTTACAAGTTCATTTTTTCCTGCACTGGGAGACCGGTGCCAAACACCCTCCTTCTTGCCCACTCTGACAATTTCATTTCCCTGTGGATACTCATCTTACACAGCAATGGAATTGATGACCAAAGAACACAGAGGAGAAACCCCCAGTGCTTGGGAATCTTCAGGAAAAGATTAGTTTATCGCCATTCAGGACTGGTTTAGGAGCTGACCTTCTCTTCAGCAAGGTGGTCCTTGGAAAACTCTCAAGCTCTGTGGTTATCTGAATACATATATAGAGGAGTCACATTGGCTGGCAGGGAGAGGCCTCCTCCACAGGAATAACAACAACAATCTGGATAGTACGATAAAGTCCCATAACCTTTCCTGGTGTTAGAGGGCTACCACACTTCTGAATGAACGAATATTTAGCAGGCATCTTCTTGACCATCTAGGGCTGTAACAGAGACTGAATTTTCCAGTCTCTTTGGAATTTACAAATTCTGATCTACTTTCTAAAATACAGAAAGGTGTAATAAAAGACCATGACTCAATTTGCCGGCTCCTTCTACGCAACATATCAAATGGTTTGTCCTTTGACTTCAGCCTACTTACATTACCTTGCCATATAAATTCAACCAGATCCAGTGGGTAAATACAACCAAGCATGAATCAGACAGCAAGCATATTGACAGACGTCAATAGTCCTACAGTAATATGTACCGGCACAGCTTAGGGACTATTCCCTTTCACATCTTGAGCTTTATCATTGCTTCACTGTGAACTATGAAACAATGGCCACATCTCTCACAGCAGAAGTAGTTGCATCTCAGTGATGAATGAAATATTCTTCATACAGGCTTTGAGTAAGTACATAAAGCACCTTATGAGCCTTCCAGATATAAAAGGTAATATAAAAGGAGACAGCAATGTGTCCACATAAATATTAAGGGAAAACTGGCATTTCTCCTTTGTAAAAGCAATACCCATTCCTGACTTAATATTTTCTAGAATATACAGAAAGATAAAATCTGCATACCCACATTTTATGGCTATATTCCTGTCTACAAAATTTCACCTGCAGTTTGTTCACCCTCTTCATTTTCTTCTCTCCTTCTCAATAAATCATTAAAAGAACTGGGGCTTGTAAACCTGTTGTAGTACAGGACTCCCTGAAATTCTTGTGAAAAAAGGTCAGGAAGGAGAGATTTGTTCTGAGAGGTAAGTGGTGCTATTGAGAAATGAAAGGAAAAACCTCAACTTTGTACGCTGAAAAAAAGAACAGAGTGCTGGATGTTAGGAGCAGGCAGCAGCATGAACGTCAAGCAAAGCGGGAAATGAACTATATTGCATATCTCTAAGACTATGAGGGGTAGCGAGCAAGTTATGTAGGTCATCATTCCTATATTGTTCTATTTTCCGATTTCCCATTGCACATGTCACCTGAAACTGATGAATTCTGTGGCCAAAGGAGAAAAAACACAAATGAACAAAATAGCCAAAGCCAAGCTGCCCCTGCGATAAGGATAAAGCCAATTTGCCAGTCGGTGTAAAATGATACTGTCTAACATAAATTGGTATTGCCTGTCACTTCAGAGGTTACTACTAAAATTGTAACAAAATGACTATCTGGCCCCATTTTTATCCTCAGTGACACTTCATTAGAATTACCAGCACTTCCATTTCCAGCTTCTTGTTTTTGTCCACAGTGTGTCATGAGGAAGATGCCTGTAATATGGAATGGAACACTTAGCCATGAGCATATGCACAAACTGGTTTTGACTTCCATGTCTGCACCAGGACTTCGGTCAAATAATCTGCTTTAAAGCCCTGTGGAAGATGAAGAAACAGTCAAAGCAGCGATAGATTATCTGAATCTAAGTCTTTATTCAAGACTGAATCCTTTCCTAATGACATATCCACAACAGCAGAGATGCACATGACTGAATTGCCCCTGTCCTCACTGATTTTCAACTCAACAGTAGGGAAGAGAAAACTCAAGGTAACAGTGTCCCAACCAGCTCCAGGTGAGATGCTGCACAGTCTCACTCCTGCTATTATATAAGGCACTGCCCCTGCAACAGGAACAATACAGGTTGAGGAGGTGAATACTCAGCTGTGAGATGGAGATGGAGTAGCTGCATGCCTCTTAGCTTCAGGACTGCTCTCTCATCTTTGTCTAAGTGTGGGTGGAGGGTCCTTGGGAGACAGAGGTTAGTTTCAGCTATGGAAGAAGAAATGGTTCAGGAGTCAAACACACCTGTCTCAGTGAGGTTTTTTTCTCAGTAATGTAGGTAAAACCTCTGCCACTGGGAGTAAAGAGCCAGGGATGGGCTGCTTCTGCCACAGGGTAGGACTGAGGAACTGAGGAGACTTGCTGCTGCTGGCCAGGAGTGACGATAGCTACTTTTATTTCAAAGGAAGATTGCCTGTCTTTCCCTCTGCTTCCTTCTCAGAAGAGGAGGGTACCAGCATAACCAACCTTTTCCCTTGGCACCTCTAACCTGGGCTTTAGGGTTTTAACACAGTGTGGGAAACTGCCATTTTGCTCTCTGTCTCAGCTGCCTGTTGCACCAGGCCACTACTTGCTTTGCTTGGGCCTAGAGCTGTCTCTGGGGCAGTGCCACAGGTGCTACTGATAAACTAGAATGTCTTGATTCCCATGGCTTTGCATATTCACAAGGTTATTATACCTTCTAAATGACACAATATGACCCTCTTATCTTCTGGGAACTCTTCCTTTGCAAAGAGATCCAAATTATTTTATTTACATACGTAGTAAAAATCAGGTCAGTTGGTCATTTCCATGAACCTCGTAAATTTGCTGCATTTTACAGAACTAGTGCAAGTTTACATTTTTTTCTCCCTTTCTTAGATTAGATTTTTTTTCCATTCTTTTGTTAAAGGGAAGCCTGCTTTTTTAAATATGTCCCATACCCTCCAGACCTGGATTATTCAATGCTTAGTGTATAACTCCACTGACTTCTGAGAATAATTTATCATAGAATACATATCATCTTCAATCCATCTGCTTTATATTATACTATTTCTGCTTGCCCCACCAGTGCTGCTCTCTCATTTGTTTTCTCTGCCGACTGATTATTATTTATATCAAGCCAGGAATTTCCTGCAATGACTATTGCCCTTTAAAAATTCCCATTTTTCAGTTCCCTAATTGCCCTTAAAAAAACCCCTATTACTAAGCAGCAAAATGGTCATAAAAAGACTTGGCAATCCTAACAAAATATGATCTATATAAACTCTAATAGAAAGTCATGATAATTTCACACAATTCCATTCAGATATTTCTGGATTGGAACATTTTGATTCTAAAATTACTTAATATATATCTTTAAATTTTATTTCCTATTATAGATTTTTAAATAAATAACTTTGAACACAGAATTTAATGTTTAGCTAGATTTTTTTTTTTTTCAGAAGCTGCTGCTTTATTCTTTCAGTATGTGGGTGTGTGTCTGGTTTTTTGGTCCCATTACACTTTCCTCCCACAAAACGACCTATCAGAAAGGAATTATGGCAAAATGTGTACGTGTCTGACTAGTTGCAAAGAAACCTAGTAATAGGTACAGAATTTGTATGAAGTGTGAGTTTTATATGCAATTCCAATACTACATGAATGCCCCACCTCTTCTTTCTCTCACTCTTCCAATAAAAAGAACCACATTGCTCCTTAAAAAAATAAAAACATGCATGGTAAGTTATACCAAACACCCTCAAAGCGAGGATCTTTTCTCAGTGCCCTGTAGAGTTTCCTTTACTCTTGCTATACTAATAATAATTTCATAAGTTCTTGGGTTCCTAAACTTGTCTCGATCTTTCTAAACTTGTGCCTAGCTCAGGAAGATGTCTTAAGTGAGAGCAAACTTGAACCAGAACAGTCCCAATACAACGATGCCATATTTTTAGAAAATTCCTTAGTCTTAGGTTTCATGAAAATGAAGCAATTCCTAAGGTCCAATATATGGAGGGTGCTGGGAAGACACCATCTGCTCTTTCCTGTATTTCAGCCATGTTGTTTCTCCTGGTCTACCTGAGGCAATGGGTTCATCTCCAAGGTTCAAATGAAGCTGAAGTCAGACTTCTCAATTATTTCTGCAGACAGTGTGAAAACCTAGCCAAAGCAACCATTCCCATCCTTAACTCAGTTAAGCCATTCTCATGGAGGGTGTTCTCTGAGCTTTGGAAGATGAAATTTAAAAGACCAAAGATTTCATCCTCTCAGAGTTGCTTGATATTCATGAATTACTGACAGTGAATTAATATTAACCATGAGTAAAAGCTTGAAAATGAACTTTAAAAGCTGCAAATTGGCCCTGTTAATGCTTAATGATAATTTCCAAAATAACAGGTGGCTGATTGAAATCTTCAGCTATCTTAAAAGGTGATAAATTATGTTAGCTCTTCTCCAGGAGCTGTTGAATTCCCATATTCCTCTCAAAAGACACGTATTTTCCTGTTAGCTAGTATTTCATGGTATGTCAGAACATTTATAAAACGTGTCATATTGCTGAGTGGCAAATAGCTAAGAGTGACAAAAAACACCAACAATGAAAGACAATGGCCCCAAACTATTAAAGATGAGCTAATCGCAGAAATAATTATTTACCAAATTTCCCAGTGAACACAACCGAAGTTCCTAATTCAATCTGCATTTTTGCAGTCATTATTTCCCATGTCCAGTTTTTCCTCTAAATGATTCTCATGAGTTTACCACTTTGCAAATGAGGTCCACTTCTGAGTAATTTTGTGCTACTGCTTTATGAAAGTAAGACAAGCATTCAATCAAACCTTTACAAATCACTCACTTCCCTGATTTAAAATTATTTGAAAATCTTCTTTGAGGAGGCCTATGAGTGAAAATCACATACTTACCCATACACAGACTGTCCATATTAAATGATTAGAGAAGACATAAAATCAGTGAGTGTCTTGGAAAGCCACTATACAGAGATTATTCAAGGAAACAAACATCTACCAGGAAACAAACAAACCCCTGACAGTTGTGAATTGATGCAAGGAAAACACTCCCACTTTACAGTTCAGGAGAAATCTGACTCCATTGATCCTACTCATTTTGTACTTCATAGAAGCATTACAGCTTTTTGGGATCAATAGTAGCAACTCATATTCAACTAGCCACAACTGTTGTTCAAACAAGCCCTTCAAAGGCAATCATGTTTTTTTCCAGAGAAGCCCGTGTGTTACAGAAACAGAAACATCTGAAGTAAAAGTGAAACCTTCTGCCAGTCAGGATGGTGTAAAAATGTCAGCCATTTGCAAACGAACCCAACATTAAAAACAAAAGAAAATGTAATAAAAGAACAGAGCACAGAAATGTTTAGAAATGTCATTTCTCCATAATGTTTAGATAGACAGTATTACGGTTCCCTGACTGATGGCCAAATGGCAGATAGAATTTTGATGGTGTGACTATATGTAGCTCTTCCTCCTGCCTTTCACTAGCAATAACAAAGATGATTTTAAGGGTCTCTATTATATTACATTTCA